>OY979731.1:9392338-9992338 GCA_963855995.1 Muricea muricata | reverse complement strand
AACTAAGTTTTTTCATATACAATGACCTAATTCATGATTTTGAGCTAAGTTTCATGACATTTCATCGCATTTAGCAAAATTTCAAAAACTCAGGCCAATATACCAAGGTGGGAAAAGTTCAAACATAGTGGTCAACACTAGCAGAGTGTCCCAAGTACATCTCTAGCGCCCCAAACTTAGCTAAAATCCGAGCGTGAGCTGATCCGGTAATGCATGAAGAATTTTACATCATTTCCATGTAATATGGGAAAATGCCGAATGGAAACACTTACCACATCCAAGGCCAGTGTTCAGCCAAAATACATGAAATGAGTCAAATTCTAAAACAGTAATAACATAAGTTGTTCTGGTTCCAAACTAAGTTTTTTCATATACAATGACCTAATTCATCATTTTGAGCTAAGTTTCATGACATTTCATCGCATTTAGCAAAATTTCAAAAACTCAGGCCAATATACCAAGGTGGGAAAAGTTCAAACATAGTGGTCAACACTAGCAGAGTGTCCCAAGTACATCTCTAGCGCCCCAAACTTAGCTAAAATCCGAGCGTGAGCTGATCCGGTAATGCATGAAGAATTTTACATCATTTCCATGTAATATGGGAAAATGCCGAATGGAAACACTTACCACATCCAAGGCCAGTGTTCAGCCAAAATACATGAAATGAGTCAAATTCTAAAACAGCAATAAGATTAGTTGTTCTGGTTCCAAACTAAGTTTTTTCATATACAATGACCTAATTCATCATTTTGAGCAAAGTTTCATGACATTTCATCGCATTTAGCAAAATTTCAAAAATTCAGGCCAATATACCAAAGTGGGAAAAGTTCAAACATAGTGGTCAACACTAGCAGAGTGTCCCAAGTACATCTCTAGCGCCCCAAACTTAGCTAAAATCCGAGCGTGAGCTGATCCGGTAATGCATGAAGAATTTTACATCATTTCCATGTAATATGGGAAAATGCCGAATGGAAACACTTACCACATCCAAGGCCAGTGTTCAGCCAAAATACATGAAATGAGTCAAATTCTAAAACAGCAATAACATAAGTTGTTCTGGTTTCAAACTAAGTTTTTTCATATACAATGACCTAATTCATCATTTTGAGCTAAGTTTCATGACATTTCATCGCATTTAGCAAAATTTCAAAAATTCAGGCCAATATACCAAAGTGGGAAAAGTTCAAACATAGTGGTCAACACTAGCAGAGTGTCCCAAGTACATCTCTAGCGCCCCAAACTTAGCTAAAATCCGAGCGTGAGCTGATCCGGTAATGCATGAAGAATTTTACATCATTTCCATGTAATATGGGAAAATGCCGAATGGAAACACTTACCACATCCAAGGCCAGTGTTCAGCCAAAATACATGAAATGAGTCAAATTCTAAAACAGTAATAACATAAGTTGTTCTGGTTCCAAACTAAGTTTTTTCATATACAATGACCTAATTCATCATTTTGAGCCAAGTTTCATGACATTTCATCGCATTTAGCAAAATTTCAAAAATTCAGGCCAATATACCAAAGTGGGAAAAGTTCAAACATAGAGGTCAACACTAGCAGAGTGTCCCAAGTACATCTCTAGTGCCCCAAACTTAGCTAAAATCCGAGCGTGAGCTGATCCGGTAATGCATGAAGAATTTTACATCATTTCCATGTAATATGGGAAAATGCCGAATGGAAACACTTACCATATCCAAGGCCAGTGTTCAGCCAAAATCCAGGAAATGAGTCAAATTCTAAAACAGCAATAACATAAGTTGTTCTGGTTCTAAACTAAGTTTTTTCATATACAATGACCTAATTCATGATTTTGAGCTAAGTTTCATGACATTTCATCGCATTTAGCAAAATTTCAAAAACTCAGGCAATATACCAAGGTGGGAAAAGTTCAAACATAGTGGTCAACACTAGCAGAGTGTCCCAACTACATCTCTAGCGCCCCAAACTTAGCTAAAATCCGAGCGTGAGCTGATCCGGTAATGCATGAAGAATTTTACATCATTTCCATGTAATATGGGAAAATGCCGAATGGAAACACTTACCACATCCAAGGCCAGTGTTCAGCCAAAATACATGAAATGAGTCAAATTCTAAAACAGCAATAACATAAGTTGTTCTGGTTTCAAACTAAGTTTTTTCATATACAATGACCTAATTCATCATTTTGAGCTAAGTTTCATGACATTTCATCGCATTTAGCAAAATTTCAAAAATTCAGGCCAATATACCAAAGTGGGAAAAGTTCAAACATAGTGGTCAACACTAGCAGAGTGTCCCAAGTACATCTCTAGCGCCCCAAACTTAGCTAAAATCCGAGCGTGAGCTGATCCGGTAATGCATGAAGAATTTTACATCATTTCCATGTAATATGGGAAAATGCCGAATGGAAACACTTACCACATCCAAGGCCAGTGTTCAGCCAAAATACATGAAATGAGTCAAATTCTAAAACAGTAATAACATAAGTTGTTCTGGTTCCAAACTAAGTTTTTTCATATACAATGACCTAATTCATCATTTTGAGCCAAGTTTCATGACATTTCATCGCATTTAGCAAAATTTCAAAAATTCAGGCCAATATACCAAAGTGGGAAAAGTTCAAACATAGAGGTCAACACTAGCAGAGTGTCCCAAGTACATCTCTAGTGCCCCAAACTTAGCTAAAATCCGAGCGTGAGCTGATCCGGTAATGCATGAAGAATTTTACATCATTTCCATGTAATATGGGAAAATGCCGAATGGAAACACTTACCATATCCAAGGCCAGTGTTCAGCCAAAATCCATGAAATGAGTCAAATTCTAAAACAGCAATAACATAAGTTGTTCTGGTTCCAAACTAAGTTTTTTCATATACAATGACCTAATTCATGATTTTGAGCTAAGTTTCATGACATTTCATCGCATTTAGCAAAATTTCAAAAACTCAGGCCAATATACCAAGGTGGGAAAAGTTCAAACATAGTGGTCAACACTAGCAGAGTGTCCCAAGTACATCTCTAGCGCCCCAAACTTAGCTAAAATCCGAGCGTGAGCTGATCCGGTAATGCATGAAGAATTTTACATCATTTCCATGTAATATGGGAAAATGCCGAATGGAAACACTTACCACATCCAAGGCCAGTGTTCAGCCAAAATACATGAAATGAGTCAAATTCTAAAACAGTAATAACATAAGTTGTTCTGGTTCCAAACTAAGTTTTTTCATATACAATGACCTAATTCATCATTTTGAGCTAAGTTTCATGACATTTCATCGCATTTAGCAAAATTTCAAAAACTCAGGCCAATATACCAAGGTGGGAAAAGTTCAAACATAGTGGTCAACACTAGCAGAGTGTCCCAAGTACATCTCTAGCGCCCCAAACTTAGCTAAAATCCGAGCGTGAGCTGATCCGGTAATGCATGAAGAATTTTACATCATTTCCATGTAATATGGGAAAATGCCGAATGGAAACACTTACCACATCCAAGGCCAGTGTTCAGCCAAAATACATGAAATGAGTCAAATTCTAAAACAGCAATAAGATTAGTTGTTCTGGTTCCAAACTAAGTTTTTTCATATACAATGACCTAATTCATCATTTTGAGCTAAGTTTCATGACATTTCATCGCATTTAGCAAAATTTCAAAAATTCAGGCCAATATACCAAAGTGGGAAAAGTTCAAACATAGTGGTCAACACTAGCAGAGTGTCCCAAGTACATCTCTAGTGCCCCAAACTTAGCTAAAATCCGAGCGTGAGCTGATCCGGTAATGCATGAAGAATTTTACATCATTTCCATGTAATATGGGAAAATGCCGAATGGAAACACTTACCATATCCAAGGCCAGTGTTCAGCCAAAATCCATGAAATGAGTCCAAATTCTAAAACAGCAATAACATAAGTTGTTCTGGTTCCAAACTAAGTTTTTTCATATACAATGACCTAATTAATGATTTTGAGCTAAGTTTCATGACATTTCATCGCATTTAGCAAAATTTCAAAAACTCAGGCCAATATACCAAGGTGGGAAAAGTTCAAACATAGTGGTCAACACTAGCAGAGTGTCCCAAGTACATCTCTAGCGCCCCAAACTTACCTAAAATCCGAGCGTGAGCTGATCCGGTAATGCATGAAGAATTTTACATCATTTCCATGTAATATGGGAAAATGCCGAATGGAAACACTTACCACATACAAGGCCAGCGTTCAGCCAAAATACATGAAATGAGTCAAATTCTAAAACAGCAATAAGATTAGTTGTTCTGGTTCCAAACTAAGTTTTTTCATATACAATGACCTAATTCATCATTTTGAGCCAAGTTTCATGACATTTCATCGCATTTAGCAAAATTTCAAAAATTCAGGCCAATATACCAAAGTGGGAAAAGTTCAAACATAGAGGTCAACACTAGCAGAGTGTCCCAAGTACATCTCTAGTGCCCCAAACTTAGCTAAAATCCGAGCGTGAGCTGATCCGGTAATGCATGAAGAATTTTACATCATTTCCATGTAATATGGGAAAATGCCGAATGGAAACACTTACCATATCCAAGGCCAGTGTTCAGCCAAAATCCATGAAATGAGTCAAATTCTAAAACAGCAATAACATAAGTTGTTCTGGTTCCAAACTAAGTTTTTTCATATACAATGACCTAATTCATGATTTTGAGCTAAGTTTCATGACATTTCATCGCATTTAGCAAAATTTCAAAAACTCAGGCCAATATACCAAGGTGGGAAAAGTTCAAACATAGTGGTCAACACTAGCAGAGTGTCCCAAGTACATCTCTAGCGCCCCAAACTTAGCTAAAATCCGAGCGTGAGCTGATCCGGTAATGCATGAAGAATTTTACATCATTTCCATGTAATATGGGAAAATGCCGAATGGAAACACTTACCACATCCAAGGCCAGTGTTCAGCCAAAATACATGAAATGAGTCAAATTCTAAAACAGTAATAACATAAGTTGTTCTGGTTCCAAACTAAGTTTTTTCATATACAATGACCTAATTCATCATTTTGAGCTAAGTTTCATGACATTTCATCGCATTTAGCAAAATTTCAAAAACTCAGGCCAATATACCAAGGTGGGAAAAGTTCAAACATAGTGGTCAACACTAGCAGAGTGTCCCAAGTACATCTCTAGCGCCCCAAACTTAGCTAAAATCCGAGCGTGAGCTGATCCGGTAATGCATGAAGAATTTTACATCATTTCCATGTAATATGGGAAAATGCCGAATGGAAACACTTACCACATCCAAGGCCAGTGTTCAGCCAAAATACATGAAATGAGTCAAATTCTAAAACAGCAATAAGATTAGTTGTTCTGGTTCCAAACTAAGTTTTTTCATATACAATGACCTAATTCATCATTTTGAGCAAAGTTTCATGACATTTCATCGCATTTAGCAAAATTTCAAAAATTCAGGCCAATATACCAAAGTGGGAAAAGTTCAAACATAGTGGTCAACACTAGCAGAGTGTCCCAAGTACATCTCTAGTGCCCAAAACTTACCTAAAATCCGAGCGTGAGCTGATCCGGTAATGCATGAAGAATTTTACATCATTTCCATGTAATATGGGAAAATGCCGAATGGAAACACTTACCACATCCAAGGCCAGTGTTCAGCCAAAATACATGAAATGAGTCAAATTCTAAAACAGTAATAACATAAGTTGTTCTGGTTCCAAACTAAGTTTTTTCATATACAATGACCTAATTCATCATTTTGAGCTAAGTTTCATGACATTTCATCGCATTTAGCAAAATTTCAAAAACTCAGGCCAATATACCAAGGTGGGAAAAGTTCAAACATAGTGGTCAACACTAGCAGAGTGTCCCAAGTACATCTCTAGCGCCCCAAACTTAGCTAAAATCCGAGCGTGAGCTGATCCGGTAATGCATGAAGAATTTTACATCATTTCCATGTAATATGGGAAAATGCCGAATGGAAACACTTACCACATCCAAGGCCAGTGTTCAGCCAAAATACATGAAATGAGTCAAATTCTAAAACAGCAATAAGATTAGTTGTTCTGGTTCCAAACTAAGTTTTTTCATATACAATGACCTAATTCATCATTTTGAGCAAAGTTTCATGACATTTCATCGCATTTAGCAAAATTTCAAAAATTCAGGCCAATATACCAAAGTGGGAAAAGTTCAAACATAGTGGTCAACACTAGCAGAGTGTCCCAAGTACATCTCTAGTGCCCCAAACTTAGCTAAAATCCGAGCGTGAGCTGATCCGGTAATGCATGAAGAATTTTACATCATTTCCATGTAATATGGGAAAATGCCGAATGGAAACACTTACCATATCCAAGGCCAGTGTTCAGCCAAAATCCATGAAATGAGTCCAAATTCTAAAACAGCAATAACATAAGTTGTTCTGGTTCCAAACTAAGTTTTTTCATATACAATGACCTAATTAATGATTTTGAGCTAAGTTTCATGACATTTCATCGCATTTAGCAAAATTTCAAAAACTCAGGCCAATATACCAAGGTGGGAAAAGTTCAAACATAGTGGTCAACACTAGCAGAGTGTCCCAAGTACATCTCTAGCGCCCCAAACTTACCTAAAATCCGAGCGTGAGCTGATCCGGTAATGCATGAAGAATTTTACATCATTTCCATGTAATATGGGAAAATGCCGAATGGAAACACTTACCACATACAAGGCCAGTGTTCAGCCAAAATACATGAAATGAGTCAAATTCTAAAACAGCAATAAGATTAGTTGTTCTGGTTCCAAACTAAGTTTTTTCATATACAATGACCTAATTCATCATTTTGAGCTAAGTTTCATGACATTTCATCGCATTTAGCAAAATTTCAAAAATTCAGGCCAATATACCAAAGTGGGAAAAGTTCAAACATAGTGGTCAACACTAGCAGAGTGTCCCAAGTACATCTCTAGTGCCCCAAACTTAGCTAAAATCCGAGCGTGAGCTGATCCGGTAATGCATGAAGAATTTTACATCATTTCCATGTAATATGGGAAAATGCCGAATGGAAACACTTACCACATCCAAGGCCAGTGTTCAGCCAAAATACATGAAATGAGTCAAATTCTAAAACAGTAATAACATAAGTTGTTCTGGTTCCAAACTAAGTTTTTTCATATACAATGACCTAATTCATCATTTTGAGCTAAGTTTCATGACATTTCATCGCATTTAGCAAAATTTCAAAAATTCAGGCCAATATACCAAAGTGGGAAAAGTTCAAACATAGAGGTCAACACTAGCAGAGTGTCCCAAGTACATCTCTAGTGTCCCAAACTTAGCTAAAATCCGAGCGTGAGCTGATCCGGTAATGCATGAAGAATTTTACATCATTTCCATGTAATATGGGAAAATGCCGAATGGAAACACTTACCATATCCAAGGCCAGTGTTCAGCCAAAATCCATGAAATGAGTCCAAATTCTAAAACAGCAATAACATAAGTTGTTCTGGTTCCAAACTAAGTTTTTTCATATACAATGACCTAATTCATCATTTTGAGCTAAGTTTCATGACATTTCATCGCATTTAGCAAAATTTCAAAAACTCAGGCCAATATACCAAGGTGGGAAAAGTTCAAACATAGTGGTCAACACTAGCAGAGTGTCCCAAGTACATCTCTAGCGCCCCAAACTTACCTAAAATCCGAGCGTGAGCTGATCCGGTAATGCATGAAGAATTTTACATCATTTCCATGTAATATGGGAAAATGCCGAATGGAAACACTTACCACATACAAGGCCAGTGTTCAGCCAAAATACATGAAATGAGTCAAATTCTAAAACAGCAATAAGATTAGTTGTTCTGGTTCCAAACTAAGTTTTTTCATATACAATGACCTAATTCATCATTTTGAGCTAAGTTTCATGACATTTCATCGCATTTAGCAAAATTTCAAAAATTCAGGCCAATATACCAAAGTGGGAAAAGTTCAAACATAGTGGTCAACACTAGCAGAGTGTCCCAAGTACATCTCTAGTGCCCAAAACTTACCTAAAATCCGAGCGTGAGCTGATCCGGTAATGCATGAAGAATTTTACATCATTTCCATGTAATATGGGAAAATGCCGAATGGAAACACTTACCACATCCAAGGCCAGTGTTCAGCCAAAATACATGAAATGAGTCAAATTCTAAAACAGTAATAACATAAGTTGTTCTGGTTCCAAACTAAGTTTTTTCATATACAATGACCTAATTCATCATTTTGAGCTAAGTTTCATGACATTTCATCGCATTTAGCAAAATTTCAAAAACTCAGGCCAATATACCAAGGTGGGAAAAGTTCAAACATAGTGGTCAACACTAGCAGAGTGTCCCAAGTACATCTCTAGCGCCCCAAACTTAGCTAAAATCCGAGCGTGAGCTGATCCGGTAATGCATGAAGAATTTTACATCATTTCCATGTAATATGGGAAAATGCCGAATGGAAACACTTACCACATCCAAGGCCAGTGTTCAGCCAAAATACATGAAATGAGTCAAATTCTAAAACAGCAATAAGATTAGTTGTTCTGGTTCCAAACTAAGTTTTTTCATATACAATGACCTAATTCATCATTTTGAGCAAAGTTTCATGACATTTCATCGCATTTAGCAAAATTTCAAAAATTCAGGCCAATATACCAAAGTGGGAAAAGTTCAAACATAGTGGTCAACACTAGCAGAGTGTCCCAAGTACATCTCTAGTGCCCAAAACTTACCTAAAATCCGAGCGTGAGCTGATCCGGTAATGCATGAAGAATTTTACATCATTTCCATGTAATATGGGAAAATGCCGAATGGAAACACTTACCACATCCAAGGCCAGTGTTCAGCCAAAATACATGAAATGAGTCAAATTCTAAAACAGTAATAACATAAGTTGTTCTGGTTCCAAACTAAGTTTTTTCATATACAATGACCTAATTCATCATTTTGAGCTAAGTTTCATGACATTTCATCGCATTTAGCAAAATTTCAAAAACTCAGGCCAATATACCAAGGTGGGAAAAGTTCAAACATAGTGGTCAACACTAGCAGAGTGTCCCAAGTACATCTCTAGCGCCCCAAACTTAGCTAAAATCCGAGCGTGAGCTGATCCGGTAATGCATGAAGAATTTTACATCATTTCCATGTAATATGGGAAAATGCCGAATGGAAACACTTACCACATCCAAGGCCAGTGTTCAGCCAAAATACATGAAATGAGTCAAATTCTAAAACAGCAATAAGATTAGTTGTTCTGGTTCCAAACTAAGTTTTTTCATATACAATGACCTAATTCATCATTTTGAGCAAAGTTTCATGACATTTCATCGCATTTAGCAAAATTTCAAAAATTCAGGCCAATATACCAAAGTGGGAAAAGTTCAAACATAGTGGTCAACACTAGCAGAGTGTCCCAAGTACATCTCTAGTGCCCCAAACTTAGCTAAAATCCGAGCGTGAGCTGATCCGGTAATGCATGAAGAATTTTACATCATTTCCATGTAATATGGGAAAATGCCGAATGGAAACACTTACCATATCCAAGGCCAGTGTTCAGCCAAAATCCATGAAATGAGTCCAAATTCTAAAACAGCAATAACATAAGTTGTTCTGGTTCCAAACTAAGTTTTTTCATATACAATGACCTAATTAATGATTTTGAGCTAAGTTTCATGACATTTCATCGCATTTAGCAAAATTTCAAAAACTCAGGCCAATATACCAAGGTGGGAAAAGTTCAAACATAGTGGTCAACACTAGCAGAGTGTCCCAAGTACATCTCTAGCGCCCCAAACTTACCTAAAATCCGAGCGTGAGCTGATCCGGTAATGCATGAAGAATTTTACATCATTTCCATGTAATATGGGAAAATGCCGAATGGAAACACTTACCACATACAAGGCCAGTGTTCAGCCAAAATACATGAAATGAGTCAAATTCTAAAACAGCAATAAGATTAGTTGTTCTGGTTCCAAACTAAGTTTTTTCATATACAATGACCTAATTCATCATTTTGAGCTAAGTTTCATGACATTTCATCGCATTTAGCAAAATTTCAAAAATTCAGGCCAATATACCAAAGTGGGAAAAGTTCAAACATAGTGGTCAACACTAGCAGAGTGTCCCAAGTACTTCTCTAGTGCCCCAAACTTAGCTAAAATCCGAGCGTGAGCTGATCCGGTAATGCATGAAGAATTTTACATCATTTCCATGTAATATGGGAAAATGCCGAATGGAAACACTTACCACATCCAAGGCCAGTGTTCAGCCAAAATACATGAAATGAGTCAAATTCTAAAACAGTAATAACATAAGTTGTTCTGGTTCCAAACTAAGTTTTTTCATATACAATGACCTAATTCATCATTTTGAGCTAAGTTTCATGACATTTCATCGCATTTAGCAAAATTTCAAAAATTCAGGCCAATATACCAAAGTGGGAAAAGTTCAAACATAGAGGTCAACACTAGCAGAGTGTCCCAAGTACATCTCTAGTGTCCCAAACTTAGCTAAAATCCGAGCGTGAGCTGATCCGGTAATGCATGAAGAATTTTACATCATTTCCATGTAATATGGGAAAATGCCGAATGGAAACACTTACCATATCCAAGGCCAGTGTTCAGCCAAAATCCATGAAATGAGTCCAAATTCTAAAACAGCAATAACATAAGTTGTTCTGGTTCCAAACTAAGTTTTTTCATATACAATGACCTAATTAATGATTTTGAGCTAAGTTTCATGACATTTCATCGCATTTAGCAAAATTTCAAAAACTCAGGCCAATATACCAAGGTGGGAAAAGTTCAAACATAGTGGTCAACACTAGCAGAGTGTCCCAAGTACATCTCTAGCGCCCCAAACTTACCTAAAATCCGAGCGTGAGCTGATCCGGTAATGCATGAAGAATTTTACATCATTTCCATGTAATATGGGAAAATGCCGAATGGAAACACTTACCACATACAAGGCCAGTGTTCAGCCAAAATACATGAAATGAGTCAAATTCTAAAACAGCAATAAGATTAGTTGTTCTGGTTCCAAACTAAGTTTTTTCATATACAATGACCTAATTCATCATTTTGAGCTAAGTTTCATGACATTTCATCGCATTTAGCAAAATTTCAAAAATTCAGGCCAATATACCAAAGTGGGAAAAGTTCAAACATAGTGGTCAACACTAGCAGAGTGTCCCAAGTACATCTCTAGTGCCCCAAACTTAGCTAAAATCCAAGCGTGAGCTGATCCGGTAATGCATGAAGAATTTTACATCATTTCCATGTAATATGGGAAAATGCCGAATGGAAACACTTACCACATCCAAGGCCAGTGTTCAGCCAAAATACATGAAATGAGTCAAATTCTAAAACAGTAATAACATAAGTTGTTCTGGTTCCAAACTAAGTTTTTTCATATACAATGACCTAATTCATCATTTTGAGCTAAGTTTCATGACATTTCATCGCATTTAGCAAAATTTCAAAAATTCAGGCCAATATACCAAAGTGGGAAAAGTTCAAACATAGAGGTCAACACTAGCAGAGTGTCCCAAGTACATCTCTAGTGTCCCAAACTTAGCTAAAATCCGAGCGTGAGCTGATCCGGTAATGCATGAAGAATTTTACATCATTTCCATGTAATATGGGAAAATGCCGAATGGAAACACTTACCATATCCAAGGCCAGTGTTCAGCCAAAATCCATGAAATGAGTCAAATTCTAAAACAGTAATAACATAAGTTGTTCTGGTTCCAAACTAAGTTTTTTCATATACAATGACCTAATTCATCATTTTGAGCTAAGTTTCATGACATTTCATCGCATTTAGCAAAATTTCAAAAACTCAGGCCAATATACCAAGGTGGGAAAAGTTCAAACATAGTGGTCAACACTAGCAGAGTGTCCCAAGTACATCTCTAGCGCCCCAAACTTAGCTAAAATCCGAGCGTGAGCTGATCCGGTAATGCATGAAGAATTTTACATCATTTCCATGTAATATGGGAAAATGCCGAATGGAAACACTTACCACATCCAAGGCCAGTGTTCAGCCAAAATACATGAAATGAGTCAAATTCTAAAACAGCAATAAGATTAGTTGTTCTGGTTCCAAACTAAGTTTTTTCATATACAATGACCTAATTCATCATTTTGAGCTAAGTTTCATGACATTTCATCGCATTTAGCAAAATTTCAAAAATTCAGGCCAATATACCAAAGTGGGAAAAGTTCAAACATAGTGGTCAACACTAGCAGAGTGTCCCAAGTACATCTCTAGTGCCCCAAACTTAGCTAAAATCCGAGCGTGAGCTGATCCGGTAATGCATGAAGAATTTTACATCATTTCCATGTAATATGGGAAAATGCCGAATGGAAACACTTACCACATCCAAGGCCAGTGTTCAGCCAAAATACATGAAATGAGTCAAATTCTAAAACAGCAATAACATAAGTTGTTCTGGTTTCAAACTAAGTTTTTTCATATACAATGACCCAATTCATCATTTTGAGCTAAGTTTCATGACATTTCATCGCATTTAGCAAAATTTCAAAAATTCAGGCCAATATACCAAAGTGGGAAAAGTTCAAACATAGTGGTCAACACTAGCAGAGTGTCCCAAGTACATCTCTAGCGCCCCAAACTTAGCTAAAATCCGAGCGTGAGCTGATCCGGTAATGCATGAAGAATTTTACATCATTTCCATGTAATATGGGAAAATGCCGAATGGAAACACTTACCACATCCAAGGCCAGTGTTCAGCCAAAATACATGAAATGAGTCAAATTCTAAAACAGTAATAACATAAGTTGTTCTGGTTCCAAACTAAGTTTTTTCATATACAATGACCTAATTCATGATTTTGAGCTAAGTTTCATGACATTTCATCGCATTTAGCAAAATTTCAAAAACTCAGGCCAATATACCAAGGTGGGAAAAGTTCAAACATAGTGGTCAACACTAGCAGAGTGTCCCAAGTACATCTCTAGCGCCCCAAACTTAGCTAAAATCCGAGCGTGAGCTGATCCGGTAATGCATGAAGAATTTTACATCATTTCCATGTAATATGGGAAAATGCCGAATGGAAACACTTACCACATCCAAGGCGAGTGTTCAGCCAAAATACATGAAATGAGTCAAATTCTAAAACAGCAATAAGATTAGTTGTTCTGGTTCCAAACTAAGTTTTTTCATATACAATGACCTAATTCATCATTTTGAGCTAAGTTTCATGACCTTTAATCGCATTTAGCAAAATTTCAAAAATTCAGGCCAATATACCAAAGTGGGAAAAGTTCAAACATAGTGGTCAACACTAGCAGAGTGTCCCAAGTACATCTCTAGTGCCCCAAACTTAGCTAAAATCCGAGCGTGAGCTGATCCGGTAATGCATGAAGAATTTTACATCATTTCCATGTAATATGGGAAAATGCCGAATGGAAACACTTACCATATCCAAGGCCAGTGTTCAGCCAAAATCCATGAAATGAGTCAAATTCTAAAACAGCAATAACATAAGTTGTTCTGGTTCCAAACTAAGTTTTTTCATATACAATGACCTAATTCATGATTTTGAGCTAAGTTTCATGACATTTCATCGCATTTAGCAAAATTTCAAAAACTCAGGCCAATATACCAAGGTGGGAAAAGTTCAAACATAGTGGTCAACACTAGCAGAGTGTCCCAAGTACATCTCTAGCGCCCCAAACTTAGCTAAAATCCGAGCGTGAGCTGATCCGGTAATGCATGAAGAATTTTACATCATTTCCATGTAATATGGGAAAATGCCGAATGGAAACACTTACCACATCCAAGGCCAGTGTTCAGCCAAAATACATGAAATGAGTCAAATTCTAAAACAGCAATAAGATTAGTTGTTCTGGTTCCAAACTAAGTTTTTTCATATACAATGACCTAATTCATCATTTTGAGCTAAGTTTCATGACATTTCATCGCATTTAGCAAAATTTCAAAAATTCAGGCCAATATACCAAAGTGGGAAAAGTTCAAACATAGTGGTCAACACTAGCAGAGTGTCCCAAGTACATCTCTAGTGCCCCAAACTTAGCTAAAATCCGAGCGTGAGCTGATCCGGTAATGCATGAAGAATTTTACATCATTTCCATGTAATATGGGAAAATGCCGAATGGAAACACTTACCATATCCAAGGCCAGTGTTCAGCCAAAATCCATGAAATGAGTCAAATTCTAAAACAGCAATAACATAAGTTGTTCTGGTTCCAAACTAAGTTTTTTCATATACAATGACCTAATTCATGATTTTGAGCTAAGTTTCATGACATTTCATCGCATTTAGCAAAATTTCAAAAACTCAGGCCAATATACCAAGGTGGGAAAAGTTCAAACATAGTGGTCAACACTAGCAGAGTGTCCCAAGTACATCTCTAGCGCCCCAAACTTAGCTAAAATCCGAGCGTGAGCTGATCCGGTAATGCATGAAGAATTTTACATCATTTCCATGTAATATGGGAAAATGCCGAATGGAAACACTTACCACATCCAAGGCCAGTGTTCAGCCAAAATACATGAAATGAGTCAAATTCTAAAACAGCAATAAGATTAGTTGTTCTGGTTCCAAACTAAGTTTTTTCATATACAATGACCTAATTCATCATTTTGAGCTAAGTTTCATGACATTTCATCGCATTTAGCAAAATTTCAAAAATTCAGGCCAATATACCAAAGTGGGAAAAGTTCAAACATAGTGGTCAACACTAGCAGAGTGTCCCAAGTACATCTCTAGTGCCCCAAACTTAACTAAAATCCGAGCGTGAGCTGATCCGGTAATGCATGAAGAATTTTACATCATTTCCATGTAATATGGGAAAATGCCGAATGGAAACACTTACCATATCCAAGGCCAGTGTTCAGCCAAAATCCATGAAATGAGTCCAAATTCTAAAACAGCAATAACATAAGTTGTTCTGGTTCCAAACTAAGTTTTTTCATATACAATGACCTAATTAATGATTTTGAGCTAAGTTTCATGACATTTCATCGCATTTAGCAAAATTTCAAAAACTCAGGCCAATATACCAAGGTGGGAAAAGTTCAAACATAGTGGTCAACACTAGCAGAGTGTCCCAAGTACATCTCTAGTGCCCCAAACTTAGCTAAAATCCGAGCGTGAGCTGATCCGGTAATGCATGAAGAATTTTACATCATTTCCATGTAATATGGGAAAATGCCGAATGGAAACACTTACCATATCCAAGGCCAGTGTTCAGCCAAAATCCATGAAATGAGTCAAATTCTAAAACAGCAATAACATAAGTTGTTCTGGTTCCAAACTAAGTTTTTTCATATACAATGACCTAATTCATGATTTTGAGCTAAGTTTCATGACATTTCATCGCATTTAGCAAAATTTCAAAAACTCAGGCCAATATACCAAGGTGGGAAAAGTTCAAACATAGTGGTCAACACTAGCAGAGTGTCCCAAGTACATCTCTAGCGCCCCAAACTTAGCTAAAATCCGAGCGTGAGCTGATCCGGTAATGCATGAAGAATTTTACATCATTTCCATGTAATATGGGAAAATGCCGAATGGAAACACTTACCACATCCAAGGCCAGTGTTCAGCCAAAATACATGAAATGAGTCAAATTCTAAAACAGCAATAAGATTAGTTGTTCTGGTTCCAAACTAAGTTTTTTCATATACAATGACCTAATTCATCATTTTGAGCTAAGTTTCATGACATTTCATCGCATTTAGCAAAATTTCAAAAATTCAGGCCAATATACCAAAGTGGGAAAAGTTCAAACATAGTGGTCAACACTAGCAGAGTGTCCCAAGTACATCTCTAGTGCCCCAAACTTAGCTAAAATCCGAGCGTGAGCTGATCCGGTAATGCATGAAGAATTTTACATCATTTCCATGTAATATGGGAAAATGCCGAATGGAAACACTTACCATATCCAAGGCCAGTGTTCAGCCAAAATCCATGAAATGAGTCAAATTCTAAAACAGCAATAACATAAGTTGTTCTGGTTCCAAACTAAGTTTTTTCATATACAATGACCTAATTCATGATTTTGAGCTAAGTTTCATGACATTTCATCGCATTTAGCAAAATTTCAAAAACTCAGGCCAATATACCAAGGTGGGAAAAGTTCAAACATAGTGGTCAACACTAGCAGAGTGTCCCAAGTACATCTCTAGCGCCCCAAACTTAGCTAAAATCCGAGCGTGAGCTGATCCGGTAATGCATGAAGAATTTTACATCATTTCCATGTAATATGGGAAAATGCCGAATGGAAACACTTACCACATCCAAGGCCAGTGTTCAGCCAAAATACATGAAATGAGTCAAATTCTAAAACAGCAATAAGATTAGTTGTTCTGGTTCCAAACTAAGTTTTTTCATATACAATGACCTAATTCATCATTTTGAGCTAAGTTTCATGACATTTCATCGCATTTAGCAAAATTTCAAAAATTCAGGCCAATATACCAAAGTGGGAAAAGTTCAAACATAGTGGTCAACACTAGCAGAGTGTCCCAAGTACATCTCTAGTGCCCCAAACTTAGCTAAAATCCGAGCGTGAGCTGATCCGGTAATGCATGAAGAATTTTACATCATTTCCATGTAATATGGGAAAATGCCGAATGGAAACACTTACCATATCCAAGGCCAGTGTTCAGCCAAAATCCATGAAATGAGTCCAAATTCTAAAACAGCAATAACATAAGTTGTTCTGGTTCCAAACTAAGTTTTTTCATATACAATGACCTAATTAATGATTTTGAGCTAAGTTTCATGACATTTCATCGCATTTAGCAAAATTTCAAAAACTCAGGCCAATATACCAAGGTGGGAAAAGTTCAAACATAGTGGTCAACACTAGCAGAGTGTCCCAAGTACATCTCTAGCGCCCCAAACTTACCTAAAATCCGAGCGTGAGCTGATCCGGTAATGCATGAAGAATTTTACATCATTTCCATGTAATATGGGAAAATGCCGAATGGAAACACTTACCACATCCAAGGCCAGTGTTCAGCCAAAATACATGAAATGAGTCAAATTCTAAAACAGCAATAAGATTAGTTGTTCTGGTTCCAAACTAAGTTTTTTCATATACAATGACCTAATTCATCATTTTGAGCTAAGTTTCATGACATTTCATCGCATTTAGCAAAATTTCAAAAATTCAGGCCAATATACCAAAGTGGGAAAAGTTCAAACATAGTGGTCAACACTAGCAGAGTGTCCCAAGTACATCTCTAGTGCCCCAAACTTAGCTAAAATCCGAGCGTGAGCTGATCCGGTAATGCATGAAGAATTTTACATCATTTCCATGTAATATGGGAAAATGCCGAATGGAAACACTTACCACATCCAAGGCCAGTGTTCAGCCAAAATACATGAAATGAGTCAAATTCTAAAACAGTAATAACATAAGTTGTTCTGGTTCCAAACTAAGTTTTTTCATATACAATGACCTAATTCATCATTTTGAGCTAAGTTTCATGACATTTCATCGCATTTAGCAAAATTTCAAAAATTCAGGCCAATATACCAAAGTGGGAAAAGTTCAAACATAGAGGTCAACACTAGCAGAGTGTCCCAAGTACATCTCTAGTGTCCCAAACTTAGCTAAAATCCGAGCGTGAGCTGATCCGGTAATGCATGAAGAATTTTACATCATTTCCATGTAATATGGGAAAATGCCGAATGGAAACACTTACCATATCCAAGGCCAGTGTTCAGCCAAAATCCATGAAATGAGTCAAATTCTAAAACAGTAATAACATAAGTTGTTCTGGTTCCAAACTAAGTTTTTTCATATACAATGACCTAATTCATCATTTTGAGCTAAGTTTCATGACATTTCATCGCATTTAGCAAAATTTCAAAAACTCAGGCCAATATACCAAGGTGGGAAAAGTTCAAACATAGTGGTCAACACTAGCAGAGTGTCCCAAGTACATCTCTAGCGCCCCAAACTTAGCTAAAATCCGAGCGTGAGCTGATCCGGTAATGCATGAAGAATTTTACATCATTTCCATGTAATATGAGAAAATGCCGAATGGAAACACTTACCACATCCAAGGCCAGTGTTCAGCCAAAATACATGAAATGAGTCAAATTCTAAAACAGCAATAACATAAGTTGTTCTGGTTCCAAACTAAGTTTTTTCATATACAATGGCCTAATTCATCATTTTGAGCTAAGTTTCATGACATTTCATCGCATTTAGAAAAATTTCAAAAATTCAGGCCAATATACCAAAGTGGGAAAAGTTCAAACATAGTGGTCAACACTAGCAGAGTGTCCCAAGTACATCTCTAGCGCCCCAAACTTACCTAAAATCCGAGCGTGAGCTGATCCGGTAATGCATGAAGAATTTTACATCATTTCCATGTAATATGGGAAAATGCCGAATGGAAACACTTACCACATCCAAGGCCAGTGTTCAGCCAAAATACATGAAATGAGTCAAATTCTAAAACAGCAATAAGATTAGTTGTTCTGGTTCCAAACTAAGTTTTTTCATATACAATGACCTAATTCATCATTTTGAGCTAAGTTTCATGACATTTCATCGCATTTAGCAAAATTTCAAAAATTCAGGCCAATATACCAAAGTGGGAAAAGTTCAAACATAGTGGTCAACACTAGCAGAGTGTCCCAAGTACATCTCTAGTGCCCCAAACTTAACTAAAATCCGAGCGTGAGCTGATCCGGTAATGCATGAAGAATTTTACATCATTTCCATGTAATATGGGAAAATGCCGAATGGAAACACTTACCACATCCAAGACCAGTGTTCAGCCAAAATACATGAAATGAGTCAAATTCTAAAACAGCAATAACATAAGTTTTTCTGGTTCCAAACTAAGTTTTTTCATATACAATGACCTAATTCATCATTTTGAGCTAAGTTTCATGACATTTCATCGCATTTAGAAAAATTTCAAAATTTCAGGCCAATATACCAAAGTGGGAAAAGTTCAAACATAGTGGTCAACACTAGCAGAGTGTCCAAAGTACATCTCTAGCGCCCCAAACTTACCTAAAATCCGAGCGTGAGCTGTTCCGGAAATGCATGAAGAATTTTACATCATTTCCATGTAATATGGGAAAATGCCGAATGGAAACACTTACCACATCCAAGGCCAGTGTTCAGCCAAAATACATGAAATGAGTCAAATTCTAAAACAGCAATAACATAAGTTGTTCTGGTTTCAAACTAAGTTTTTTCATATACAATGACCTAATTCATCATTTTGAGCTAAGTTTCATGACATTTCATCGCATTTAGCAAAATTTCAAAAATTCAGGCCAATATACCAAAGTGGGAAAAGTTCAAACATAGTGGTCAACACTAGCAGAGTGTCCCAAGTACATCTCTAGCGCCCCAAACTTAGCTAAAATCCGAGCGTGAGCTGATCCGGTAATGCATGAAGAATTTTACATCATTTCCATGTAATATGGGAAAATGCCGAATGGAAACACTTACCACATCCAAGGCCAGTGTTCAGCCAAAATACATGAAATGAGTCAAATTCTAAAACAGCAATAAGATTAGTTGTTCTGGTTCCAAACTAAGTTTTTTCATATACCATGACCTAATTCATCATTTTGAGCTAAGTTTCATGACATTTCATCGCATTTAGCAAAATTTCAAAAATTCAGGCCAATATACCAAAGTGGGAAAAGTTCAAACATAGAGGTCAACACTAGCAGAGTGTCCCAAGTACATCTCTAGTGTCCCAAACTTAGCTAAAATCCGAGCGTGAGCTGATCCGGTAATGGATGAAGAATTTTACATCATTTCCATGTAATATGGGAAAATGCCGAATGGAAACACTTACCATATCCAAGACCAGTGTTCAGCCAAAATCCATGAAATGAGTCAAATTCTAAAACAGTAATAACATAAGTTGTTCTGGTTCCAAACTAAGTTTTTTCATATACAATGACCTAATTCATCATTTTGAGCTAAGTTTCATGACATTTCATCGCATTTAGCAAAATTTCAAAAACTCAGGCCAATATACCAAGGTGGGAAAAGTTCAAACATAGTGGTCAACACTAGCAGAGTGTCCCAAGTACATCTCTAGCGCCCCAAACTTAGCTAAAATCCGAGCGTGAGCTGATCCGGTAATGCATGAAGAATTTTACATCATTTCCATGTAATATGGGAAAATGCCGAATGGAAACACTTACCACATCCAAGGCCAGTGTTCAGCCAAAATACATGAAATGAGTCAAATTCTAAAACAGCAATAACATAAGTTGTTCTGGTTTCAAACTAAGTTTTTTCATATACCATGACCTAATTCATCATTTTGAGCTAAGTTTCATGACATTTCATCGCATTTAGCAAAATTTCAAAAATTCAGGCCAATATACCAAAGTGGGAAAAGTTCAAACATAGTGGTCAACACTAGCAGAGTGTCCCAAGTACATCTCTAGCGCCCCAAACTTAGCTAAAATCCGAGCGTGAGCTGATCCGGTAATGCATGAAGAATTTTACATCATTTCCATGTAATATGGGAAAATGCCGAATGGAAACACTTACCACATCCAAGGCCAGTGTTCAGCCAAAATACATGAAATGAGTCAAATTCTAAAACAGTAATAACATAAGTTGTTCTGGTTCCAAACTAAGTTTTTTCATATACAATGACCTAATTCATGATTTTGAGCTAAGTTTCATGACATTTCATCGCATTTAGCAAAATTTCAAAAACTCAGGCCAATATACCAAGGTGGGAAAAGTTCAAACATAGTGGTCAACACTAGCAGAGTGTCCCAAGTACATCTCTAGCGCCCTAAACTTACCTAAAATCCGAGCGTGAGCTGATCCGGTAATGCATGAAGAATTTTACATCATTTCCATGTAATATGGGAAAATGCCGAATGGAAACACTTACCACATCCAAGGCAAGTGTTCAGCCAAAATACATGAAATGAGTCAAATTCTAAAACAGCAATAAGATTAGTTGTTCTGGTTCCAAACTAAGTTTTTTCATATACAATGACCTAATTCATCATTTTGAGCTAAGTTTCATGACATTTCATCGCATTTAGCAAAATTTCAAAAATTCAGGCCAATATACCAAAGTGGGAAAAGTTCAAACATAGTGGTCAACACTAGCAGAGTGTCCCAAGTACATCTCTAGTGCCCCAAACTTAGCTAAAATCCGAGCGTGAGCTGATCCGGTAATGCATGAAGAATTTTAGATCATTTCCATGTAATATGGGAAAATGCCGAATGGAAACACTTACCACATCCAAGGCCAGTGTTCAGCCAAAATACATGAAATGAGTCAAATTCTAAAACAGTAATAACATAAGTTGTTCTGGTTCCAAACTAAGTTTTTTCATATACAATGACCTAATTCATCATTTTGAGCTAAGTTTCATGACATTTCATCGCATTTAGCAAAATTTCAAAAATTCAGGCCAATATACCAAAGTGGGAAAAGTTCAAACATAGAGGTCAACACTAGCAGAGTGTCCCAAGTACATCTCTAGTGTCCCAAACTTAGCTAAAATCCGAGCGTGAGCTGATCCGGTAATGCATGAAGAATTTTACATCATTTCCATGTAATATGGGAAAATGCCGAATGGAAACACTTACCATATCCAAGGCCAGTGTTCAGCCAAAATCCATGAAATGAGTCAAATTCTAAAACAGTAATAACATAAGTTGTTCTGGTTCCAAACTAAGTTTTTTCATATACAATGACCTAATTCATCATTTTGAGCTAAGTTTCATGACATTTCATCGCATTTAGCAAAATTTCAAAAACTCAGGCCAATATACCAAGGTGGGAAAAGTTCAAACATAGTGGTCAACACTAGCAGAGTGTCCCAAGTACATCTCTAGCGCCCCAAACTTAGCTAAAATCCGAGCGTGAGCTGATCCGGTAATGCATGAAGAATTTTACATCATTTCCATGTAATATGGGAAAATGCCGAATGGAAACACTTACCACATCCAAGGCCAGTGTTCAGCCAAAATCCATGAAATGAGTCAAATTCTAAAACAGCAATAACATAAGTTGTTCTGGTTCCAAACTAAGTTTTTTCATATACAATGACCTAATTCATGATTTTGAGCTAAGTTTCATGACATTTCATCGCATTTAGCAAAATTTCAAAAACTCAGGCCAATATACCAAGGTGGGAAAAGTTCAAACATAGTGGTCAACACTAGCAGAGTGTCCCAAGTACATCTCTAGCGCCCCAAACTTAGCTAAAATCCGAGCGTGAGCTGATCCGGTAATGCATGAAGAATTTTACATCATTTCCATGTAATATGGGAAAATGCCGAATGGAAACACTTACCACATCCAAGGCCAGTGTTCAGCCAAAATACATGAAATGAGTCAAATTCTAAAACAGCAATAACATAAGTTGTTCTGGTTCCAAACTAAGTTTTTTCATATACAATGGCCTAATTCATCATTTTGAGCTAAGTTTCATGACATTTCATCGCATTTAGAAAAATTTCAAAAATTCAGGCCAATATACCAAAGTGGGAAAAGTTCAAACATAGTGGTCAACACTAGCAGAGTGTCCCAAGTACATCTCTAGCGCCCCAAACTTACCTAAAATCCGAGCGTGAGCTGATCCGGTAATGCATGAAGAATTTTACATCATTTCCATGTAATATGGGAAAATGCCGAATGGAAACACTTACCACATCCAAGGCCAGTGTTCAGCCAAAATACATGAAATGAGTCAAATTCTAAAACAGCAATAAGATTAGTTGTTCTGGTTCCAAACTAAGTTTTTTCATATACAATGACCTAATTCATCATTTTGAGCTAAGTTTCATGACATTTCATCGCATTTAGCAAAATTTCAAAAATTCAGGCCAATATACCAAAGTGGGAAAAGTTCAAACATAGTGGTCAACACTAGCAGAGTGTCCCAAGTACATCTCTAGTGCCCCAAACTTAACTAAAATCCGAGCGTGAGCTGATCCGGTAATGCATGAAGAATTTTACATCATTTCCATGTAATATGGGAAAATGCCGAATGGAAACACTTACCACATCCAAGACCAGTGTTCAGCCAAAATACATGAAATGAGTCAAATTCTAAAACAGCAATAACATAAGTTTTTCTGGTTCCAAACTAAGTTTTTTCATATACAATGACCTAATTCATGATTTTGAGCTAAGTTTCATGACATTTCATCGCATTTAGCAAAATTTCAAAAACTCAGGCCAATATACCAAGGTGGGAAAAGTTCAAACATAGTGGTCAACACTAGCAGAGTGTCCCAAGTACATCTCTAGCGCCCTAAACTTACCTAAAATCCGAGCGTGAGCTGATCCGGTAATGCATGAAGAATTTTACATCATTTCCATGTAATATGGGAAAATGCCGAATGGAAACACTTACCACATCCAAGGCCAGTGTTCAGCCAAAATACATGAAATGAGTCAAATTCTAAAACAGCAATAAGATTAGTTGTTCTGGTTCCAAACTAAGTTTTTTCATATACAATGACCTAATTCATCATTTTGAGCTAAGTTTCATGACATTTCATCGCATTTAGCAAAATTTCAAAAATTCAGGCCAATATACCAAAGTGGGAAAAGTTCAAACATAGTGGTCAACACTAGCAGAGTGTCCCAAGTACATCTCTAGTGCCCCAAACTTAGCTAAAATCCGAGCGTGAGCTGATCCGGTAATGCATGAAGAATTTTAGATCATTTCCATGTAATATGGGAAAATGCCGAATGGAAACACTTACCACATCCAAGGCCAGTGTTCAGCCAAAATACATGAAATGAGTCAAATTCTAAAACAGTAATAACATAAGTTGTTCTGGTTCCAAACTAAGTTTTTTCATATACAATGACCTAATTCATCATTTTGAGCTAAGTTTCATGACATTTCATCGCATTTAGCAAAATTTCAAAAATTCAGGCCAATATACCAAAGTGGGAAAAGTTCAAACATAGAGGTCAACACTAGCAGAGTGTCCCAAGTACATCTCTAGTGTCCCAAACTTAGCTAAAATCCGAGCGTGAGCTGATCCGGTAATGCATGAAGAATTTTAGATCATTTCCATGTAATATGGGAAAATGCCGAATGGAAACACTTACCACATCCAAGGCCAGTGTTCAGCCAAAATACATGAAATGAGTCAAATTCTAAAACAGTAATAACATAAGTTGTTCTGGTTCCAAACTAAGTTTTTTCATATACAATGACCTAATTCATCATTTTGAGCTAAGTTTCATGACATTTCATCGCATTTAGCAAAATTTCAAAAATTCAGGCCAATATACCAAAGTGGGAAAAGTTCAAACATAGAGGTCAACACTAGCAGAGTGTCCCAAGTACATCTCTAGTGTCCCAAACTTAGCTAAAATCCGAGCGTGAGCTGATCCGGTAATGCATGAAGAATTTTACATCATTTCCATGTAATATGGGAAAATGCCGAATGGAAACACTTACCATATCCAAGGCCAGTGTTCAGCCAAAATCCATGAAATGAGTCAAATTCTAAAACAGTAATAACATAAGTTGTTCTGGTTCCAAACTAAGTTTTTTCATATACAATGACCTAATTCATCATTTTGAGCTAAGTTTCATGACATTTCATCGCATTTAGCAAAATTTCAAAAACTCAGGCCAATATACCAAGGTGGGAAAAGTTCAAACATAGTGGTCAACACTAGCAGAGTGTCCCAAGTACATCTCTAGCGCCCCAAACTTAGCTAAAATCCGAGCGTGAGCTGATCCGGTAATGCATGAAGAATTTTACATCATTTCCATGTAATATGGGAAAATGCCGAATGGAAACACTTACCACATCCAAGGCCAGTGTTCAGCCAAAATCCATGAAATGAGTCAAATTCTAAAACAGCAATAACATAAGTTGTTCTGGTTCCAAACTAAGTTTTTTCATATACAATGACCTAATTCATCATTTTGAGCTAAGTTTCATGACATTTCATCGCATTTAGCAAAATTTCAAAAACTCAGGCCAATATACCAAGGTGGGAAAAGTTCAAACATAGTGGTCAACACTAGCAGAGTGTCCCAAGTACATCTCTAGCGCCCCAAACTTAGCTAAAATCCGAGCGTGAGCTGATCCGGTAATGCATGAAGAATTTTACATCATTTCCATGTAATATGGGAAAATGCCGAATGGAAACACTTACCACATCCAAGGCCAGTGTTCAGCCAAAATACATGAAATGAGTCAAATTCTAAAACAGCAATAACATAAGTTGTTCTGGTTCCAAACTAAGTTTTTTCATATACAATGGCCTAATTCATCATTTTGAGCTAAGTTTCATGACATTTCATCGCATTTAGAAAAATTTCAAAAATTCAGGCCAATATACCAAAGTGGGAAAAGTTCAAACATAGTGGTCAACACTAGCAGAGTGTCCCAAGTACATCTCTAGCGCCCCAAACTTACCTAAAATCCGAGCGTGAGCTGATCCGGTAATGCATGAAGAATTTTACATCATTTCCATGTAATATGGGAAAATGCCGAATGGAAACACTTACCACATCCAAGGCCAGTGTTCAGCCAAAATACATGAAATGAGTCAAATTCTAAAACAGCAATAAGATTAGTTGTTCTGGTTCCAAACTAAGTTTTTTCATATACAATGACCTAATTCATCATTTTGAGCTAAGTTTCATGACATTTCATCGCATTTAGCAAAATTTCAAAAATTCAGGCCAATATACCAAAGTGGGAAAAGTTCAAACATAGTGGTCAACACTAGCAGAGTGTCCCAAGTACATCTCTAGTGCCCCAAACTTAACTAAAATCCGAGCGTGAGCTGATCCGGTAATGCATGAAGAATTTTACATCATTTCCATGTAATATGGGAAAATGCCGAATGGAAACACTTACCACATCCAAGACCAGTGTTCAGCCAAAATACATGAAATGAGTCAAATTCTAAAACAGCAATAACATAAGTTTTTCTGGTTCCAAACTAAGTTTTTTCATATACAATGACCTAATTCATCATTTTGAGCTAAGTTTCATGACATTTCATCGCATTTAGAAAAATTTCAAAATTTCAGGCCAATATACCAAAGTGGGAAAAGTTCAAACATAGTGGTCAACACTAGCAGAGTGTCCAAAGTACATCTCTAGCGCCCCAAACTTACCTAAAATCCGAGCGTGAGCTGTTCCGGAAATGCATGAAGAATTTTACATCATTTCCATGTAATATGGGAAAATGCCGAATGGAAACACTTACCACATCCAAGGCCAGTGTTCAGCCAAAATACATGAAATGAGTCAAATTCTAAAACAGCAATAACATAAGTTGTTCTGGTTTCAAACTAAGTTTTTTCATATACAATGACCTAATTCATCATTTTGAGCTAAGTTTCATGACATTTCATCGCATTTAGCAAAATTTCAAAAATTCAGGCCAATATACCAAAGTGGGAAAAGTTCAAACATAGAGGTCAACACTAGCAGAGTGTCCCAAGTACATCTCTAGTGTCCCAAACTTAGCTAAAATCCGAGCGTGAGCTGATCCGGTAATGGATGAAGAATTTTACATCATTTCCATGTAATATGGGAAAATGCCGAATGGAAACACTTACCATATCCAAGACCAGTGTTCAGCCAAAATCCATGAAATGAGTCAAATTCTAAAACAGTAATAACATAAGTTGTTCTGGTTCCAAACTAAGTTTTTTCATATACAATGACCTAATTCATCATTTTGAGCTAAGTTTCATGACATTTCATCGCATTTAGCAAAATTTCAAAAACTCAGGCCAATATACCAAGGTGGGAAAAGTTCAAACATAGTGGTCAACACTAGCAGAGTGTCCCAAGTACATCTCTAGCGCCCCAAACTTAGCTAAAATCCGAGCGTGAGCTGATCCGGTAATGCATGAAGAATTTTACATCATTTCCATGTAATATGGGAAAATGCCGAATGGAAACACTTACCACATCCAAGGCCAGTGTTCAGCCAAAATACATGAAATGAGTCAAATTCTAAAACAGCAATAACATAAGTTGTTCTGGTTTCAAACTAAGTTTTTTCATATACCATGACCTAATTCATCATTTTGAGCCAAGTTTCATGACATTTCATCGCATTTAGCAAAATTTCAAAAATTCAGGCCAATATACCAAAGTGGGAAAAGTTCAAACATAGTGGTCAACACTAGCAGAGTGTCCCAAGTACATCTCTAGCGCCCCAAACTTAGCTAAAATCCGAGCGTGAGCTGATCCGGTAATGCATGAAGAATTTTACATCATTTCCATGTAATATGGGAAAATGCCGAATGGAAACACTTACCACATCCAAGGCCAGTGTTCAGCCAAAATACATGAAATGAGTCAAATTCTAAAACAGTAATAACATAAGTTGTTCTGGTTCCAAACTAAGTTTTTTCATATACAATGACCTAATTCATGATTTTGAGCTAAGTTTCATGACATTTCATCGCATTTAGCAAAATTTCAAAAACTCAGGCCAATATACCAAGGTGGGAAAAGTTCAAACATAGTGGTCAACACTAGCAGAGTGTCCCAAGTACATCTCTAGCGCCCTAAACTTACCTAAAATCCGAGCGTGAGCTGATCCGGTAATGCATGAAGAATTTTACATCATTTCCATGTAATATGGGAAAATGCCGAATGGAAACACTTACCACATCCAAGGCCAGTGTTCAGCCAAAATACATGAAATGAGTCAAATTCTAAAACAGCAATAAGATTAGTTGTTCTGGTTCCAAACTAAGTTTTTTCATATACAATGACCTAATTCATCATTTTGAGCTAAGTTTCATGACATTTCATCGCATTTAGCAAAATTTCAAAAATTCAGGCCAATATACCAAAGTGGGAAAAGTTCAAACATAGTGGTCAACACTAGCAGAGTGTCCCAAGTACATCTCTAGTGCCCCAAACTTAGCTAAAATCCGAGCGTGAGCTGATCCGGTAATGCATGAAGAATTTTACATCATTTCCATGTAATATGGGAAAATGCCGAATGGAAACACTTACCACATCCAAGACCAGTGTTCAGCCAAAATACATGAAATGAGTCAAATTCTAAAACAGCAATAACATAAGTTTTTCTGGTTCCAAACTAAGTTTTTTCATATACAATGACCTAATTCATGATTTTGAGCTAAGTTTCATGACATTTCATCGCATTTAGCAAAATTTCAAAAACTCAGGCCAATATACCAAGGTGGGAAAAGTTCAAACATAGTGGTCAACACTAGCAGAGTGTCCCAAGTACATCTCTAGCGCCCTAAACTTACCTAAAATCCGAGCGTGAGCTGATCCGGTAATGCATGAAGAATTTTACATCATTTCCATGTAATATGGGAAAATGCCGAATGGAAACACTTACCACATCCAAGGCCAGTGTTCAGCCAAAATACATGAAATGAGTCAAATTCTAAAACAGCAATAAGATTAGTTGTTCTGGTTCCAAACTAAGTTTTTTCATATACAATGACCTAATTCATCATTTTGAGCTAAGTTTCATGACATTTCATCGCATTTAGCAAAATTTCAAAAATTCAGGCCAATATACCAAAGTGGGAAAAGTTCAAACATAGTGGTCAACACTAGCAGAGTGTCCCAAGTACATCTCTAGTGCCCCAAACTTAGCTAAAATCCGAGCGTGAGCTGATCCGGTAATGCATGAAGAATTTTAGATCATTTCCATGTAATATGGGAAAATGCCGAATGGAAACACTTACCACATCCAAGGCCAGTGTTCAGCCAAAATACATGAAATGAGTCAAATTCTAAAACAGTAATAACATAAGTTGTTCTGGTTCCAAACTAAGTTTTTTCATATACAATGACCTAATTCATCATTTTGAGCTAAGTTTCATGACATTTCATCGCATTTAGCAAAATTTCAAAAATTCAGGCCAATATACCAAAGTGGGAAAAGTTCAAACATAGAGGTCAACACTAGCAGAGTGTCCCAAGTACATCTCTAGTG
Organism: Muricea muricata; assembly: GCA_963855995.1. Classification (NCBI taxonomy): domain Eukaryota; kingdom Metazoa; phylum Cnidaria; class Anthozoa; order Malacalcyonacea; family Plexauridae; genus Muricea; species Muricea muricata. Next base: position 9,963,409 of record OY979731.1, on the reverse strand, counting down.
TCCCAAACTTAGCTAAAATCCGAGCGTGAGCTGATCCGGTAATGCATGAAGAATTTTAGATCATTTCCATGTAATATGGGAAAATGCCGAATGGAAACACTTACCACATCCAAGGCCAGTGTTCAGCCAAAATACATGAAATGAGTCAAATTCTAAAACAGTAATAACATAAGTTGTTCTGGTTCCAAACTAAGTTTTTTCATATACAATGACCTAATTCATCATTTTGAGCTAAGTTTCATGACATTTCATCGCATTTAGCAAAATTTCAAAAATTCAGGCCAATATACCAAAGTGGGAAAAGTTCAAACATAGAGGTCAACACTAGCAGAGTGTCCCAAGTACATCTCTAGTGTCCCAAACTTAGCTAAAATCCGAGCGTGAGCTGATCCGGTAATGCATGAAGAATTTTACATCATTTCCATGTAATATGGGAAAATGCCGAATGGAAACACTTACCATATCCAAGGCCAGTGTTCAGCCAAAATCCATGAAATGAGTCAAATTCTAAAACAGTAATAACATAAGTTGTTCTGGTTCCAAACTAAGTTTTTTCATATACAATGACCTAATTCATCATTTTGAGCTAAGTTTCATGACATTTCATCGCATTTAGCAAAATTTCAAAAACTCAGGCCAATATACCAAGGTGGGAAAAGTTCAAACATAGTGGTCAACACTAGCAGAGTGTCCCAAGTACATCTCTAGCGCCCCAAACTTAGCTAAAATCCGAGCGTGAGCTGATCCGGTAATGCATGAAGAATTTTACATCATTTCCATGTAATATGGGAAAATGCCGAATGGAAACACTTACCACATCCAAGGCCAGTGTTCAGCCAAAATCCATGAAATGAGTCAAATTCTAAAACAGCAATAACATAAGTTGTTCTGGTTCCAAACTAAGTTTTTTCATATACAATGACCTAATTCATCATTTTGAGCTAAGTTTCATGACATTTCATCGCATTTAGCAAAATTTCAAAAACTCAGGCCAATATACCAAGGTGGGAAAAGTTCAAACATAGTGGTCAACACTAGCAGAGTGTCCCAAGTACATCTCTAGCGCCCCAAACTTAGCTAAAATCCGAGCGTGAGCTGATCCGGTAATGCATGAAGAATTTTACATCATTTCCATGTAATATGGGAAAATGCCGAATGGAAACACTTACCACATCCAAGGCCAGTGTTCAGCCAAAATACATGAAATGAGTCAAATTCTAAAACAGCAATAACATAAGTTGTTCTGGTTCCAAACTAAGTTTTTTCATATACAATGGCCTAATTCATCATTTTGAGCTAAGTTTCATGACATTTCATCGCATTTAGAAAAATTTCAAAAATTCAGGCCAATATACCAAAGTGGGAAAAGTTCAAACATAGTGGTCAACACTAGCAGAGTGTCCCAAGTACATCTCTAGCGCCCCAAACTTACCTAAAATCCGAGCGTGAGCTGATCCGGTAATGCATGAAGAATTTTACATCATTTCCATGTAATATGGGAAAATGCCGAATGGAAACACTTACCACATCCAAGGCCAGTGTTCAGCCAAAATACATGAAATGAGTCAAATTCTAAAACAGCAATAAGATTAGTTGTTCTGGTTCCAAACTAAGTTTTTTCATATACAATGACCTAATTCATCATTTTGAGCTAAGTTTCATGACATTTCATCGCATTTAGCAAAATTTCAAAAATTCAGGCCAATATACCAAAGTGGGAAAAGTTCAAACATAGTGGTCAACACTAGCAGAGTGTCCCAAGTACATCTCTAGTGCCCCAAACTTAACTAAAATCCGAGCGTGAGCTGATCCGGTAATGCATGAAGAATTTTACATCATTTCCATGTAATATGGGAAAATGCCGAATGGAAACACTTACCACATCCAAGACCAGTGTTCAGCCAAAATACATGAAATGAGTCAAATTCTAAAACAGCAATAACATAAGTTTTTCTGGTTCCAAACTAAGTTTTTTCATATACAATGACCTAATTCATCATTTTGAGCTAAGTTTCATGACATTTCATCGCATTTAGAAAAATTTCAAAATTTCAGGCCAATATACCAAAGTGGGAAAAGTTCAAACATAGTGGTCAACACTAGCAGAGTGTCCAAAGTACATCTCTAGCGCCCCAAACTTACCTAAAATCCGAGCGTGAGCTGTTCCGGAAATGCATGAAGAATTTTACATCATTTCCATGTAATATGGGAAAATGCCGAATGGAAACACTTACCACATCCAAGGCCAGTGTTCAGCCAAAATACATGAAATGAGTCAAATTCTAAAACAGCAATAACATAAGTTGTTCTGGTTTCAAACTAAGTTTTTTCATATACAATGACCTAATTCATCATTTTGAGCTAAGTTTCATGACATTTCATCGCATTTAGCAAAATTTCAAAAATTCAGGCCAATATACCAAAGTGGGAAAAGTTCAAACATAGAGGTCAACACTAGCAGAGTGTCCCAAGTACATCTCTAGTGTCCCAAACTTAGCTAAAATCCGAGCGTGAGCTGATCCGGTAATGGATGAAGAATTTTACATCATTTCCATGTAATATGGGAAAATGCCGAATGGAAACACTTACCATATCCAAGACCAGTGTTCAGCCAAAATCCATGAAATGAGTCAAATTCTAAAACAGTAATAACATAAGTTGTTCTGGTTCCAAACTAAGTTTTTTCATATACAATGACCTAATTCATCATTTTGAGCTAAGTTTCATGACATTTCATCGCATTTAGCAAAATTTCAAAAACTCAGGCCAATATACCAAGGTGGGAAAAGTTCAAACATAGTGGTCAACACTAGCAGAGTGTCCCAAGTACATCTCTAGCGCCCCAAACTTAGCTAAAATCCGAGCGTGAGCTGATCCGGTAATGCATGAAGAATTTTACATCATTTCCATGTAATATGGGAAAATGCCGAATGGAAACACTTACCACATCCAAGGCCAGTGTTCAGCCAAAATACATGAAATGAGTCAAATTCTAAAACAGCAATAACATAAGTTGTTCTGGTTTCAAACTAAGTTTTTTCATATACCATGACCTAATTCATCATTTTGAGCCAAGTTTCATGACATTTCATCGCATTTAGCAAAATTTCAAAAATTCAGGCCAATATACCAAAGTGGGAAAAGTTCAAACATAGTGGTCAACACTAGCAGAGTGTCCCAAGTACATCTCTAGCGCCCCAAACTTAGCTAAAATCCGAGCGTGAGCTGATCCGGTAATGCATGAAGAATTTTACATCATTTCCATGTAATATGGGAAAATGCCGAATGGAAACACTTACCACATCCAAGGCCAGTGTTCAGCCAAAATACATGAAATGAGTCAAATTCTAAAACAGTAATAACATAAGTTGTTCTGGTTCCAAACTAAGTTTTTTCATATACAATGACCTAATTCATGATTTTGAGCTAAGTTTCATGACATTTCATCGCATTTAGCAAAATTTCAAAAACTCAGGCCAATATACCAAGGTGGGAAAAGTTCAAACATAGTGGTCAACACTAGCAGAGTGTCCCAAGTACATCTCTAGCGCCCTAAACTTACCTAAAATCCGAGCGTGAGCTGATCCGGTAATGCATGAAGAATTTTACATCATTTCCATGTAATATGGGAAAATGCCGAATGGAAACACTTACCACATCCAAGGCCAGTGTTCAGCCAAAATACATGAAATGAGTCAAATTCTAAAACAGCAATAAGATTAGTTGTTCTGGTTCCAAACTAAGTTTTTTCATATACAATGACCTAATTCATCATTTTGAGCTAAGTTTCATGACATTTCATCGCATTTAGCAAAATTTCAAAAATTCAGGCCAATATACCAAAGTGGGAAAAGTTCAAACATAGTGGTCAACACTAGCAGAGTGTCCCAAGTACATCTCTAGTGCCCCAAACTTAGCTAAAATCCGAGCGTGAGCTGATCCGGTAATGCATGAAGAATTTTAGATCATTTCCATGTAATATGGGAAAATGCCGAATGGAAACACTTACCACATCCAAGGCCAGTGTTCAGCCAAAATACATGAAATGAGTCAAATTCTAAAACAGTAATAACATAAGTTGTTCTGGTTCCAAACTAAGTTTTTTCATATACAATGACCTAATTCATCATTTTGAGCTAAGTTTCATGACATTTCATCGCATTTAGCAAAATTTCAAAAATTCAGGCCAATATACCAAAGTGGGAAAAGTTCAAACATAGAGGTCAACACTAGCAGAGTGTCCCAAGTACATCTCTAGTGTCCCAAACTTAGCTAAAATCCGAGCGTGAGCTGATCCGGTAATGCATGAAGAATTTTACATCATTTCCATGTAATATGGGAAAATGCCGAATGGAAACACTTACCATATCCAAGGCCAGTGTTCAGCCAAAATCCATGAAATGAGTCAAATTCTAAAACAGTAATAACATAAGTTGTTCTGGTTCCAAACTAAGTTTTTTCATATACAATGACCTAATTCATCATTTTGAGCTAAGTTTCATGACATTTCATCGCATTTAGCAAAATTTCAAAAACTCAGGCCAATATACCAAGGTGGGAAAAGTTCAAACATAGTGGTCAACACTAGCAGAGTGTCCCAAGTACATCTCTAGCGCCCCAAACTTAGCTAAAATCCGAGCGTGAGCTGATCCGGTAATGCATGAAGAATTTTACATCATTTCCATGTAATATGGGAAAATGCCGAATGGAAACACTTACCACATCCAAGGCCAGTGTTCAGCCAAAATACATGAAATGAGTCAAATTCTAAAACAGCAATAACATAAGTTGTTCTGGTTCCAAACTAAGTTTTTTCATATACAATGGCCTAATTCATCATTTTGAGCTAAGTTTCATGACATTTCATCGCATTTAGAAAAATTTCAAAAATTCAGGCCAATATACCAAAGTGGGAAAAGTTCAAACATAGTGGTCAACACTAGCAGAGTGTCCCAAGTACATCTCTAGCGCCCCAAACTTACCTAAAATCCGAGCGTGAGCTGATCCGGTAATGCATGAAGAATTTTACATCATTTCCATGTAATATGGGAAAATGCCGAATGGAAACACTTACCACATCCAAGGCCAGTGTTCAGCCAAAATACATGAAATGAGTCAAATTCTAAAACAGCAATAAGATTAGTTGTTCTGGTTCCAAACTAAGTTTTTTCATATACAATGACCTAATTCATCATTTTGAGCTAAGTTTCATGACATTTCATCGCATTTAGCAAAATTTCAAAAATTCAGGCCAATATACCAAAGTGGGAAAAGTTCAAACATAGTGGTCAACACTAGCAGAGTGTCCCAAGTACATCTCTAGTGCCCCAAACTTAACTAAAATCCGAGCGTGAGCTGATCCGGTAATGCATGAAGAATTTTACATCATTTCCATGTAATATGGGAAAATGCCGAATGGAAACACTTACCACATCCAAGACCAGTGTTCAGCCAAAATACATGAAATGAGTCAAATTCTAAAACAGCAATAACATAAGTTTTTCTGGTTCCAAACTAAGTTTTTTCATATACAATGACCTAATTCATCATTTTGAGCTAAGTTTCATGACATTTCATCGCATTTAGAAAAATTTCAAAATTTCAGGCCAATATACCAAAGTGGGAAAAGTTCAAACATAGTGGTCAACACTAGCAGAGTGTCCAAAGTACATCTCTAGCGCCCCAAACTTACCTAAAATCCGAGCGTGAGCTGTTCCGGAAATGCATGAAGAATTTTACATCATTTCCATGTAATATGGGAAAATGCCGAATGGAAACACTTACCACATCCAAGGCCAGTGTTCAGCCAAAATACATGAAATGAGTCAAATTCTAAAACAGCAATAACATAAGTTGTTCTGGTTTCAAACTAAGTTTTTTCATATACAATGACCTAATTCATCATTTTGAGCTAAGTTTCATGACATTTCATCGCATTTAGCAAAATTTCAAAAATTCAGGCCAATATACCAAAGTGGGAAAAGTTCAAACATAGTGGTCAACACTAGCAGAGTGTCCCAAGTACATCTCTAGTGCCCCAAACTTAGCTAAAATCCGAGCGTGAGCTGATCCGGTAATGCATGAAGAATTTTACATCATTTCCATGTAATATGGGAAAATGCCGAATGGAAACACTTACCACATCCAAGGCCAGTGTTCAGCCAAAATACATGAAATGAGTCAAATTCTAAAACAGTAATAACATAAGTTGTTCTGGTTCCAAACTAAGTTTTTTCATATACAATGACCTAATTCATCATTTTGAGCTAAGTTTCATGACATTTCATCGCATTTAGCAAAATTTCAAAAATTCAGGCCAATATACCAAAGTGGGAAAAGTTCAAACATAGAGGTCAACACTAGCAGAGTGTCCCAAGTACATCTCCAGTGCCCCAAACTTAGCTAAAATCCGAGCGTGAGCTGATCCGGTAATGCATGAAGAATTTTACATCATTTCCATGTAATATGGGAAAATGCCGAATGGAAACACTTACCATATCCAAGGCCAGTGTTCAGCCAAAATCCATGAAATGAGTCAAATTCTAAAACAGCAATAACATAAGTTGTTCTGGTTCCAAACTAAGTTTTTTCATATACAATGACCTAATTCATGATTTTGAGCTAAGTTTCATGACATTTCATCGCATTTAGCAAAATTTCAAAAACTGAGGCCAATATACCAAGGTGGGAAAAGTTCAAACATAGTGGTCAACACTAGCAGAGTGTCCCAAGTACATCTCTAGCGCCCCAAACTTACCTAAAATCCGAGCGTGAGCTGATCCGGTAATGCATGAAGAATTTTACATCATTTCCATGTAATATGGGAAAATGCCGAATGGAAACACTTACCACATCCAAGGCCAGTGTTCAGCCAAAATACATGAAATGAGTCAAATTCTAAAACAGCAATAAGATTAGTTGTTCTGGTTCCAAACTAAGTTTTTTCATATACAATGACCTAATTCATCATTTTGAGCTAAGTTTCATGACATTTCATCGCATTTAGCAAAATTTCAAAAATTCAGGCCAATATACCAAAGTGGGAAAAGTTCAAACATAGTGGTCAACACTAGCAGAGTGTCCCAAGTACATCTCTAGTGCCCGAAACTTAGCTAAAATCCGAGCGTGAGCTGATCCGGTAATGCATGAAGAATTTTACATCATTTCCATGTAATATGGGAAAATGCCGAATGGAAACACTTACCACATCCAAGGCCAGTGTTCAGCCAAAATACATGAAATGAGTCAAATTCTAAAACAGCAATAACATAAGTTGTTCTGGTTCCAAACTAAGTTTTTTCATATACAATGGCCTAATTCATCATTTTGAGCTAAGTTTCATGACATTTCATCGCATTTAGAAAAATTTCAAAAATTCAGGCCAATATACCAAAGTGGGAAAAGTTCAAACCTAGTGGTCAACACTAGCAGAGTGTCCCAAGTACATCTCTAGTGCCCCAAACTTAGCTAAAATCCGAGCGTGAGCTGATCCGGTAATGCATGAAGAATTTTACATCATTTCCATGTAATATGGGAAAATGCCGAATGGAAACACTTACCACATCCAAGGCCAGTGTTCAGCCAAAATACATGAAATGAGTCAAATTCTAAAACAGCAATAACAAAAGTTGTTCTGGTTCCAAACTAAGTTTTTTCATATACAATGACCTAAATCATCATTTTCAGCTAAGTTTCATGACATTTCATCGCATTTAGAAAAATTTCAAAAATTCAGGCCAATATACCAAAGTGGGAAAAGTTCAAACATAGTGGTCAACACTAGCAGAGTGTCACAAGTACATCTCTAGCGCCCCAAACTTACCTAAAATCCGAGCGTGAGCTGATCCGGTAATGCATGAAGAATTTTACATCATTTCCATGTAATATGGGAAAATGCCGAATGGAAACACTTACCACATCCAAGGCCAGTGTTCAGCCAAAATACATCAAATGAGTCAAATTCTAAAACAGCAATAACATAAGTTGTTCTGGTTTCAAACTAAGTTTTTTCATATACAATGACCTAATTCATCATTTTGAGCTAAGTTTCATGACATTTCATCGCATTTAGAAAAATTTCAAAAATTCAGGCCAATATACCAAAGTGGGAAAAGTTCAAACATAGTGGTCAACACTAGCAGAGTGTCCCAAGTACATCTCTAGTGCCCGAAACTTAGCTAAAATCCGAGCGTGAGCTGATCCGGTAATGCATGAAGAATTTTACATCATTTCCATGTAATATGGGAAAATGCCGAATGGAAACACTTACCACATCCAAGGCCAGTGTTCAGCCAAAATACATGAAATGAGTCAAATTCTAAAACAGCAATAACATAAGTTGTTCTGGTTCCAAACTAAGTTTTTTCATATACAATGGCCTAATTCATCATTTTGAGCTAAGTTTCATGACATTTCATCGCATTTAGAAAAATTTCAAAAATTCAGGCCAATATACCAAAGTGGGAAAAGTTCAAACCTAGTGGTCAACACTAGCAGAGTGTCCCAAGTACATCTCTAGTGCCCGAAACTTAGCTAAAATCCGAGCGTGAGCTGATCCGGTAATGCATGAAGAATTTTACATCATTTCCATGTAATATGGGAAAATGCCGAATGGAAACACTTACCACATCCAAGGCCAGTGTTCAGCCAAAATACATGAAATGAGTCAAATTCTAAAACAGCAATAACATAAGTTGTTCTGGTTCCAAACTAAGTTTTTTCATATACAATGGCCTAATTCATCATTTTGAGCTAAGTTTCATGACATTTCATAGCATTTAGCAAAATTTCAAAAATTCAGGCCAATATACCAAAGTGGGAAAAGTTCAAACATAGTGGTCAACACTAGCAGAGTGTCCCAAGTACATCTCTAGCGCCCCAAACTTAGCTAAAATCCGAGCGTGAGCTGATCCGGTAATGCATGAAGAATTTTACATCATTTCCATGTAATATGGGAAAATGCCGAATGGAAACACTTACCACATCCAAGGCCAGTGTTCAGCCAAAATACATCAAATGAGTCAAATTCTAAAACAGCAATAACATAAGTTGTTCTGGTTTCAAACTAAGTTTTTTCATATACAATGACCTAATTCATCATTTTGAGCTAAGTTTCATGACATTTCATCGCATTTAGAAAAATTTCAAAAATTCAGGCCAATATACCAAAGTGGGAAAAGTTCAAACATAGTGGTCAACACTAGCAGAGTGTCCCAAGTACATCTCTAGCGCCCCAAACTTACCTAAAATCCGAGCGTGAGCCGATCCGGTAATGCATGAAGAATTTTACATCATTTCCATGTAATATGGGAAAATGCCGAATGGAAACACTTACCACATCCAAGGCCAGTGTTCAGCCAAAATACATGAAATGAGTCAAATTCTAAAACAGTAATAACATAAGTTGTTCTGGTTCCAAACTAAGTTTTTTCATATACAATGACCTAATTCATCATTTTGAGCTAAGTTTCATGACATTTCATCGCATTTAGCGAAATTTCAAAAATTCAGGCCAATATACCAAAGTGGGAAAAGTTCAAACATAGAGGTCAACACTAGCAGAGTGTCCCAAGTACATCTCTAGTGCCCCAAACTTAGCTAAAATCCGAGCGTGAGCTGATTGGGTAATGCATGAAGAATTTTACATCATTTCCATGTAATATGGGAAAATGCCGAATGGAAACACTTACCACATCCAAGGCCAGTGTTCAGCCAAAATACATCAAATGAGTCAAATTCTAAAACAGCAATAACATAAGTTGTTCTGGTTTCAAACTAAGTTTTTTCATATACAATGACCTAATTCATCATTTTGAGCTAAGTTTCATGACATTTCATCGCATTTAGAAAAATTTCAAAAATTCAGGCCAATATACCAAAGTGGGAAAAGTTCAAACATAGTGGTCAACACTAGCAGAGTGTCCCAAGTACATCTCTAGCGCCCAAAACTTACCTAAAATCCGAGCGTGAGTTGATCCGGTAATGCATGAAGAATTTTACATCATTTCCATGTAATATGGGAAAATGCCGAATGGAAACACTTACCACATCCAAGGCCAGTGTTCAGCCAAAATACATGAAATGAGTCAAATTCTAAAACAGTAATAACATAAGTTGTTCTGGTTCCAAACTAAGTTTTTTCATATACAATGACCTAATTCATCATTTTGAGCTAAGTTTCATGACATTTCATCGCATTTAGCAAAATTTCAAAAATTCAGGCCAATATACCAAAGTGGGAAAAGTTCAAACATAGAGGTCAACACTAGCAGAGTGTCCCAAGTACATCTCTAGTGCCCCAAACTTAGCTAAAATCCGAGCGTGAGCTGATCCGGTAATGCATGAAGAATTTTACATCATTTCCATGTAATATGGGAAAATGCCGAATGGAAACACTAACCACATCCAAGGCCAGTGTTCAGCCAAAATACATGAAATGAGTCAAATTCTAAAACAGCAATAACAAAAGTTGTTCTGGTTCCAAACTAAGTTTTTTCATATACAATGACCTAAATCATCATTTTCAGCTAAGTTTCATGACATTTCATCGCATTTAGAAAAATTTCAAAAATTCAGGCCAATATATCAAAGTGGGAAAAGTTCAAACATAGTGGTCAACACTAGCAGAGTGTCACAAGTACATCTCTAGCGCCCCAAACTTACCTAAAATCCGAGCGTGAGCTGATCCGGTAATGCATGAAGAATTTTACATCATTTCCATGTAATATGGGAAAATGCCGAATGGAAACACTTACCACATCCAAGGCCAGTGTTCAGCCAAAATACATGAAATGAGTCAAATTCTAAAACAGTAATAACATAAGTTGTTCTGGTTCCAAACTAAGTTTTTTCATATACAATGACCTAATTCATCATTTTGAGCTAAGTTTCATGACATTTCATCGCATTTAGCAAAATTTCAAAAATTCAGGCCAATATACCAAAGTGGGAAAAGTTCAAACATAGTGGTCAACACTAGCAGAGTGTCCCAAGTACATCTCTAGTGCCCCAAACTTAGCTAAAATCCGAGCGTGAGCTGATCCGGTAATGCATGAAGAATTTTACATCATTTCCATGTAATATGGGAAAATGCCGAATGGAAACACTTACCACATCCAAGGCCAGTGTTCAGCCAAAATACATCAAATGAGTCAAATTCTAAAACAGCAATAACATAAGTTGTTCTTGTTCCAAACTAAGTTTTTTCATATACAATGACCTAATTCATCATTTTGAGCTAAGTTTCATGACATTTCATCGCATTTAGAAAAATTTCAAAAATTCAGGCCAATATACCAAAGTGGGAAAAGTTCAAACATAGTGGTCAACACTAGCAGAGTGTCCCAAGTACATCTCTAGCACCCCAAACTTACCTAAAATCCGAGCGTGAGCTGATCCGGTAATGCATGAAGAATTTTACATCATTTCCATGTAATATGGGAAAATGCCGAATGGAAACACTTACCACATCCAAGGCCAGTGTTCAGCCAAAATACATCAAATGAGTCAAATTCTAAAACAGCAATAACATAAGTTGTTCTGGTTTCAAACTAAGTTTGTTCATATACAATGACCTAATTCATCATTTTGAGCTAAGTTTCATGACATTTCATCGCATTTAGCAAAATTTCAAAAATTCAGGCCAATATACCAAAGTGGGAAAAGTTCAAACATAGTGGTCAACACTAGCAGAGTGTCCCAAGTACATCTCTAGCGCCCCAAACTTAGCTAAAATCCGAGCGTGAGCTGATCCGGTAATGCATGAAGAATTTTACATCATTTCCATGTAATATGGGAAAATGCCGAATGGAAACACTTACCACATCCAAGGCCAGTGTTCAGCCAAAATACATCAAATGAGTCAAATTCTAAAACAGCAATAACATAAGTTGTTCTGGTTTCAAACTAAGTTTTTTCATATACAATGACCTAATTCATCATTTTGAGCTAAGTTTCATGACATTTCATCGCATTTAGAAAAATTTCAAAAATTCAGGCCAATATACCAAAGTGGGAAAAGTTCAAACATAGTGGTCAACACTAGCAGAGTGTCCCAAGTACATCTCTAGCGCCCCAAACTTACCTAAAATCCGAGCGTGAGCCGATCCGGTAATGCATGAAGAATTTTACATCATTTCCATGTAATATGGGAAAATGCCGAATGGAAACACTTACCACATCCAAGGCCAGTGTTCAGCCAAAATACATGAAATGAGTCAAATTCTAAAACAGTAATAACATAAGTTGTTCTGGTTCCAAACTAAGTTTTTTCATATACAATGACCTAATTCATCATTTTGAGCTAAGTTTCATGACATTTCATCGCATTTAGCGAAATTTCAAAAATTCAGGCCAATATACCAAAGTGGGAAAAGTTCAAACATAGAGGTCAACACTAGCAGAGTGTCCCAAGTACATCTCTAGTGCCCCAAACTTAGCTAAAATCCGAGCGTGAGCTGATTGGGTAATGCATGAAGAATTTTACATCATTTCCATGTAATATGGGAAAATGCCGAATGGAAACACTTACCACATCCAAGGCCAGTGTTCAGCCAAAATACATGAAATGAGTCAAATTCTAAAACAGCAATAACAAAAGTTGTTCTGGTTCCAAACTAAGTTTTTTCATATACAATGACCTAAATCATCATTTTCAGCTAAGTTTCATGACATTTCATCGCATTTAGAAAAATTTCAAAAATTCAGGCCAATATACCAAAGTGGGAAAAGTTCAAACATAGAGGTCAACACTAGCAGAGTGTCCCAAGTACATCTCTAGTGCCCCAAACTTAGCTAAAATCCGAGCGTGAGCTGATTGGGTAATGCATGAAGAATTTTACATCATTTCCATGTAATATGGGAAAATGCCGAATGGAAACACTTACCACATCCAAGGCCAGTGTTCAGCCAAAATACATGAAATGAGTCAAATTCTAAAACAGCAATAACAAAAGTTGTTCTGGTTCCAAACTAAGTTTTTTCATATACAATGACCTAAATCATCATTTTCAGCTAAGTTTCATGACATTTCATCGCATTTAGAAAAATTTCAAAAATTCAGGCCAATATACCAAAGTGGGAAAAGTTCAAACATAGTGGTCAACACTAGCAGAGTGTCACAAGTACATCTCTAGCGCCCCAAACTTACCTAAAATCCGAGCGTGAGCTGATCCGGTAATGCATGAAGAATTTTACATCATTTCCATGTAATATGGGAAAATGCCGAATGGAAACACTTACCACATCCAAGGCCAGTGTTCAGCCAAAATACATCAAATGAGTCAAATTCTAAAACAGCAATAACATAAGTTGTTCTGGTTTCAAACTAAGTTTTTTCATATACAATGACCTAATTCATCATTTTGAGCTAAGTTTCATGACATTTCATCGCATTTAGAAAAATTTCAAAAATTCAGGCCAATATACCAAAGTGGGAAAAGTTCAAACATAGTGGTCAACACTAGCAGAGTGTCCCAAGTACATCTCTAGCGCCCAAAACTTACCTAAAATCCGAGCGTGAGTTGATCCGGTAATGCATGAAGAATTTTACATCATTTCCATGTAATATGGGAAAATGCCGAATGGAAACACTTACCACATCCAAGGCCAGTGTTCAGCCAAAATACATGAAATGAGTCAAATTCTAAAACAGTAATAACATAAGTTGTTCTGGTTCCAAACTAAGTTTTTTCATATACAATGACCTAATTCATCATTTTGAGCTAAGTTTCATGACATTTCATCGCATTTAGCAAAATTTCAAAAATTCAGGCCAATATACCAAAGTGGGAAAAGTTCAAACATAGAGGTCAACACTAGCAGAGTGTCCCAAGTACATCTCTAGTGCCCCAAACTTAGCTAAAATCCGAGCGTGAGCTGATCCGGTAATGCATGAAGAATTTTACATCATTTCCATGTAATATGGGAAAATGCCGAATGGAAACACTAACCACATCCAAGGCCAGTGTTCAGCCAAAATACATGAAATGAGTCAAATTCTAAAACAGCAATAACAAAAGTTGTTCTGGTTCCAAACTAAGTTTTTTCATATACAATGACCTAAATCATCATTTTCAGCTAAGTTTCATGACATTTCATCGCATTTAGAAAAATTTCAAAAATTCAGGCCAATATACCAAAGTGGGAAAAGTTCAAACATAGTGGTCAACACTAGCAGAGTGTCACAAGTACATCTCTAGCGCCCCAAACTTACCTAAAATCCGAGCGTGAGCTGATCCGGTAATGCATGAAGAATTTTACATCATTTCCATGTAATATGGGAAAATGCCGAATGGAAACACTTACCACATCCAAGGCCAGTGTTCAGCCAAAATACATGAAATGAGTCAAATTCTAAAACAGTAATAACATAAGTTGTTCTGGTTCCAAACTAAGTTTTTTCATATACAATGACCTAATTCATCATTTTGAGCTAAGTTTCATGACATTTCATCGCATTTAGCAAAATTTCAAAAATTCAGGCCAATATACCAAAGTGGGAAAAGTTCAAACATAGTGGTCAACACTAGCAGAGTGTCCCAAGTACATCTCTAGTGCCCCAAACTTAGCTAAAATCCGAGCGTGAGCTGATCCGGTAATGCATGAAGAATTTTACATCATTTCCATGTAATATGGGAAAATGCCGAATGGAAACACTTACCACATCCAAGGCCAGTGTTCAGCCAAAATACATCAAATGAGTCAAATTCTAAAACAGCAATAACATAAGTTGTTCTTGTTCCAAACTAAGTTTTTTCATATACAATGACCTAATTCATCATTTTGAGCTAAGTTTCATGACATTTCATCGCATTTAGAAAAATTTCAAAAATTCAGGCCAATATACCAAAGTGGGAAAAGTTCAAACATAGTGGTCAACACTAGCAGAGTGTCCCAAGTACATCTCTAGCACCCCAAACTTACCTAAAATCCGAGCGTGAGCTGATCCGGTAATGCATGAAGAATTTTACATCATTTCCATGTAATATGGGAAAATGCCGAATGGAAACACTTACCACATCCAAGGCCAGTGTTCAGCCAAAATACATCAAATGAGTCAAATTCTAAAACAGCAATAACATAAGTTGTTCTGGTTTCAAACTAAGTTTTTTCATATACAATGACCTAATTCATCATTTTGAGCTAAGTTTCATGACATTTCATCGCATTTAGCAAAATTTCAAAAATTCAGGCCGATATACCAAAGTGGGAAAAGTTCAAACATAGTGGTCAACACTAGCAGAGTGTCACAAGTACATCTCTAGCGCCCCAAACTTAGCTAAAATCCGAGCGTGAGCTGATCCGGTAATGCATGAAGAATTTTACATCATTTCCATGTAATATGGGAAAATGCCGAATGGAAACACTTACCACATCCAAGGCCAGTGTTCAGCCAAAATACATGAAATGAGTCAAATTCTAAAACAGTAATAACATAAGTTGTTCTGGTTCCAAACTAAGTTTTTTCATATACAATGACCTAATTCATCATTTTGAGCTAAGTTTCATGACATTTCATCGCATTTAGCAAAATTTCAAAAATTCAGGCCAATATACCAAAGTGGGAAAAGTTCAAACATAGAGGTCAACACTAGCAGAGTGTCCCAAGTACATCTCTAGTGCCCCAAACTTAGCTAAAATCCGAGCGTGAGCTGATCCGGTAATGCATGAAGAATTTTACATCATTTCCATGTAATATGGGAAAATGCCGAATGGAAACACTTACCATATCCAAGGCCAGTGTTCAGCCAAAATCCATGAAATGAGTCAAATTCTAAAACAGCAATAACATAAGTTGTTCTGGTTCCAAACTAAGTTTTTTCATATACAATGACCTAATTCATCATTTTGAGCTAAGTTTCATGACATTTCATCGCATTTAGCAAAATTTCAAAAATTCAGGCCAATATACCAAAGTGGGAAAAGTTCAAACATAGAGGTCAACACTAGCAGAGTGTCCCAAGTACATCTCTAGTGCCCCAAACTTAGCTAAAATCCGAGCGTGAGCTGATCCGGTAATGCATGAAGAATTTTACATCATTTCCATGTAATATGGGAAAATGCCGAATAGAAACACTTACCATATCCAAGGCCAGTGTTCAGCCAAAATCCATGAAATGAGTCAAATTCTAAAACAGCAATAACATAAGTTGTTCTGGTTCCAAACTAAGTTTTTTCATATACAATGACCTAATTCATGATTTTGAGCTAAGTTTCATGACATTTCATCGCATTTAGCAAAATTTCAAAAACTCAGGCCAATATACCAAGGTGGGAAAAGTTCAAACATAGTGGTCAACACTAGCAGAGTGTCCCAAGTACATCTCTAGCGCCCCAAACTTACCTAAAATCCGAGCGTGAGCTGATCCGGTAATGCATGAAGAATTTTACATCATTTCCATGTAATATGGGAAAATGCCGAATGGAAACACTTACCACATCCAAGGTCAGTGTTCAGCCAAAATACATCAAATGAGTCAAATTCTAAAACAGCAATAACATAAGTTGTTCTGGTTTCAAACTAAGTTTTTTCATATACAATGACCTAATTCATCATTTTGAGCTAAGTTTCATGACATTTCATCGCATTTAGCAAAATTTCAAAAACTCAGGCCAATATACCAAGGTGGGAAAAGTTCAAACATAGTGGTCAACACTAGCAGAGTGTCCCAACTACATCTCTAGCGCCCCAAACTTAGCTAAAATCCGAGCGTGAGCTGATCCGGTAATGCATGAAGAATTTTACATCATTTCCATGTAATATGGGAAAATGCCGAATGGAAACACTTACCACATCCAAGGCCAGTGTTCAGCCAAAATACATGAAATGAGTCAAATTCTAAAACAGCAATAACATAAGTTGTTCTGGTTCCAAACTAAGTTTTTTCATATACAATGGCCTAATTCATCATTTTGAGCTAAGTTTCATGACATTTCATCGCATTTAGAAAAATTTCAAAAATTCAGGCCAATATACCAAGGTGGGAAAAGTTCAAACATAGTGGTCAACACTACCAGAGTGTCCCAACTACATCTCTAGCGCCCCAAACTTAGCTAAAATCCGAGCGTGAGCTGATCCGGTAATGCATGAAGAATTTTACATCATTTCCATGTAATATGGGAAAATGCCGAATGGAAACACTTACCACATCCAAGGCCAGTGTTCAGCCAAAATACATGAAATGAGTCAAATTCTAAAACAGCAATAACATAAGTTGTTCTGGTTTCAAACTAAGTTTTTTCATATACAATGACCTAATTCATCATTTTGAGCTAAGTTTCATGACATTTCATCGCATTTAGCAAAATTTCAAAAATTCAGGCCAATATACCAAAGTGGGAAAAGTTCAAACATAGTGGTCAACACTAGCAGAGTGTCCCAAGTACATCTCTAGTGCCCCAAACTTAGCTAAAATCCGAGCGTGAGCTGATCCGGTAATGCATGAAGAATTTTACATCATTTCCATGTAATATGGGAAAATGCCGAATGGAAACACTTACCACATCCAAGGCCAGTGTTCAGCCAAAATACATGAAATGAGTCAAATTCTAAAACAGTAATAACATAAGTTGTTCTGGTTCCAAACTAAATTTTTTCATATACAATGACCTAATTCATCATTTTGAGCCAAGTTTCATGACATTTCATCGCATTTAGCAAAATTTCAAAAATTCAGGCCAATATACCAAAGTGGGAAAAGTTCAAACATAGAGGTCAACACTAGCAGAGTGTCCCAAGTACATCTCTAGTGCCCCAAACTTAGCTAAAATCCGAGCGTGAGCTGATCCGGTAATGCATGAAGAATTTTACATCATTTCCATGTAATATGGGAAAATGCCGAATGGAAACACTTACCATATCCAAGGCCAGTGTTCAGCCAAAATCCATGAAATGAGTCAAATTCTAAAACAGCAATAACATAAGTTGTTCTGGTTCCAAACTAAGTTTTTTCATATACAATGACCTAATTCATGATTTTGAGCTAAGTTTCATGACATTTCATCGCATTTAGCAAAATTTCAAAAACTCAGGCCAATATACCAAGGTGGGAAAAGTTCAAACATAGTGGTCAACACTAGCAGAGTGTCCCAAGTACATCTCTAGCGCCCCAAACTTAGCTAAAATCCGAGCGTGAGCTGATCCGGTAATGCATGAAGAATTTTACATCATTTCCATGTAATATGGGAAAATGCCGAATGGAAACACTTACCACATCCAAGGCCAGTGTTCAGCCAAAATACATGAAATGAGTCAAATTCTAAAACAGTAATAACATAAGTTGTTCTGGTTCCAAACTAAATTTTTTCATATACAATGACCTAATTCATCATTTTGAGCCAAGTTTCATGACATTTCATCGCATTTAGCAAAATTTCAAAAATTCAGGCCAATATACCAAAGTGGGAAAAGTTCAAACATAGAGGTCAACACTAGCAGAGTGTCCCAAGTACATCTCTAGTGCCCCAAACTTAGCTAAAATCCGAGCGTGAGCTGATCCGGTAATGCATGAAGAATTTTACATCATTTCCATGTAATATGGGAAAATGCCGAATGGAAACACTTACCACATCCAAGGCCAGTGTTCAGCCAAAATACATGAAATGAGTCAAATTCTAAAACAGTAATAACATAAGTTGTTCTGGTTCCAAACTAAGTTTTTTCATATACAATGACCTAATTCATCATTTTGAGCTAAGTTTCATGACATTTCATCGCATTTAGCAAAATTTCAAAAATTCAGGCCAATATACCAAAGTGGGAAAAGTTCAAACATAGTGGTCAACACTAGCAGAGTGTCCCAAGTACATCTCTAGCGCCCCAAACTTAGCTAAAATCCGAGCGTGAGCTGATCCGGTAATGCATGAAGAATTTTACATCATTTCCATGTAATATGGGAAAATGCCGAATGGAAACACTTACCACATCCAAGGCCAGTGTTCAGCCAAAATACATGAAATGAGTCAAATTCTAAAACAGTAATAACATAAGTTGTTCTGGTTCCAAACTAAGTTTTTTCATATACAATGACCTAATTCATCATTTTGAGCCAAGTTTCATGACATTTCATCGCATTTAGCAAAATTTCAAAAATTCAGGCCAATATACCAAAGTGGGAAAAGTTCAAACATAGAGGTCAACACTAGCAGAGTGTCCCAAGTACATCTCTAGTGCCCCAAACTTAGCTAAAATCCGAGCGTGAGCTGATCCGGTAATGCATGAAGAATTTTACATCATTTCCATGTAATATGGGAAAATGCCGAATGGAAACACTTACCATATCCAAGGCCAGTGTTCAGCCAAAATCCATGAAATGAGTCAAATTCTAAAACAGCAATAACATAAGTTGTTCTGGTTCCAAACTAAGTTTTTTCATATACAATGACCTAATTCATGATTTTGAGCTAAGTTTCATGACATTTCATCGCATTTAGCAAAATTTCAAAAACTCAGGCCAATATACCAAGGTGGGAAAAGTTCAAACATAGTGGTCAACACTAGCAGAGTGTCCCAACTACATCTCTAGCGCCCCAAACTTAGCTAAAATCCGAGCGTGAGCTGATCCGGTAATGCATGAAGAATTTTACATCATTTCCATGTAATATGGGAAAATGCCGAATGGAAACACTTACCACATCCAAGGCCAGTGTTCAGCCAAAATACATGAAATGAGTCAAATTCTAAAACAGTAATAACATAAGTTGTTCTGGTTCCAAACTAAGTTTTTTCATATACAATGACCTAATTCATCATTTTGAGCCAAGTTTCATGACATTTCATCGCATTTAGCAAAATTTCAAAAATTCAGGCCAATATACCAAAGTGGGAAAAGTTCAAACATAGAGGTCAACACTAGCAGAGTGTCCCAAGTACATCTCTAGTGCCCCAAACTTAGCTAAAATCCGAGCGTGAGCTGATCCGATAATGCATGAAGAATTTTACATCATTTCCATGTAATATGGGAAAATGCCGAATGGAAACACTTACCATATCCAAGGCCAGTGTTCAGCCAAAATCCATGAAATGAGTCAAATTCTAAAACAGCAATAACATAAGTTGTTCTGGTTCCAAACTAAGTTTTTTCATATACAATGACCTAATTCATGATTTTGAGCTAAGTTTCATGACATTTCATCGCATTTAGCAAAATTTCAAAAACTCAGGCCAATATACCAAGGTGGGAAAAGTTCAAACATAGTGGTCAACACTAGCAGAGTGTCCCAACTACATCTCTAGCGCCCCAAACTTAGCTAAAATCCGAGCGTGAGCTGATCCGGTAATGCATGAAGAATTTTACATCATTTCCATGTAATATGGGAAAATGCCGAATGGAAACACTTACCACATCCAAGGCCAGTGTTCAGCCAAAATACATGAAATGAGTCAAATTCTAAAACAGTAATAACATAAGTTGTTCTGGTTCCAAACTAAGTTTTTTCATATACAATGACCTAATTCATCATTTTGAGCTAAGTTTCATGACATTTCATCGCATTTAGCAAAATTTCAAAAATTCAGGCCAATATACCAAAGTGGGAAAAGTTCAAACATAGAGGTCAACACTAGCAGAGTGTCCCAAGTACATCTCTAGTGTCCCAAACTTAGCTAAAATCCGAGCGTGAGCTGATCCGGTAATGCATGAAGAATTTTACATCATTTCCATGTAATATGGGAAAATGCCGAATGGAAACACTTACCATATCCAAGGCCAGTGTTCAGCCAAAATCCATGAAATGAGTCAAATTCTAAAACAGTAATAACATAAGTTGTTCTGGTTCCAAACTAAGTTTTTTCATATACAATGACCTAATTCATCATTTTGAGCTAAGTTTCATGACATTTCATCGCATTTAGCAAAATTTCAAAAACTCAGGCCAATATACCAAGGTGGGAAAAGTTCAAACATAGTGGTCAACACTAGCAGAGTGTCCCAAGTACATCTCTAGCGCCCCAAACTTAGCTAAAATCCGAGCGTGAGCTGATCCGGTAATGCATGAAGAATTTTACATCATTTCCATGTAATATGGGAAAATGCCGAATGGAAACACTTACCACATCCAAGGCCAGTGTTCAGCCAAAATACATGAAATGAGTCAAATTCTAAAACAGCAATAAGATTAGTTGTTCTGGTTCCAAACTAAGTTTTTTCATATACAATGACCTAATTCATCATTTTGAGCTAAGTTTCATGACATTTCATCGCATTTAGCAAAATTTCAAAAATTCAGGCCAATATACCAAAGTGGGAAAAGTTCAAACATAGTGGTCAACACTAGCAGAGTGTCCCAAGTACATCTCTAGTGCCCCAAACTTAGCTAAAATCCGAGCGTGAGCTGATCCGGTAATGCATGAAGAATTTTACATCATTTCCATGTAATATGGGAAAATGCCGAATGGAAACACTTACCACATCCAAGGCCAGTGTTCAGCCAAAATACATGAAATGAGTCAAATTCTAAAACAGCAATAACATAAGTTGTTCTGGTTTCAAACTAAGTTTTTTCATATACAATGACCTAATTCATCATTTTGAGCTAAGTTTCATGACATTTCATCGCATTTAGCAAAATTTCAAAAATTCAGGCCAATATACCAAAGTGGGAAAAGTTCAAACACAGTGGTCAACACTAGCAGAGTGTCCCAAGTACATCTCTAGCGCCCCAAACTTAGCTAAAATCCGAGCGTGAGCTGATCCGGTAATGCATGAAGAATTTTACATTATTTCCATGTAATATGGGAAAATGCCGAATGGAAACACTTACCACATCCAAGGCCAGTGTTCAGCCAAAATACATGAAATGAGTCAAATTCTAAAACAGTAATAACATAAGTTGTTCTGGTTCCAAACTAAGTTTTTTCATATACAATGACCTAATTCATGATTTTGAGCTAAGTTTCATGACATTTCATCGCATTTAGCAAAATTTCAAAAACTCAGGCCAATATACCAAGGTGGGAAAAGTTCAAACATAGTGGTCAACACTAGCAGAGTGTCCCAAGTACATCTCTAGCGCCCCAAACTTAGCTAAAATCTGAGCGTGAGCTGATCCGGTAATGCATGAAGAATTTTACATCATTTCCATGTAATATGGGAAAATGCCGAATGGAAACACTTACCACATCCAAGGCGAGTGTTCAGCCAAAATACATGAAATGAGTCAAATTCTAAAACAGCAATAAGATTAGTTGTTCTGGTTCCAAACTAAGTTTTTTCATATACAATGACCTAATTCATCATTTTGAGCTAAGTTTCATGACATTTCATCGCATTTAGCAAAATTTCAAAAATTCAGGCCAATATACCAAAGTGGGAAAAGTTCAAACATAGTGGTCAACACTAGCAGAGTGTCCCAAGTACATCTCTAGTGCCCCAAACTTAGCTAAAATCCGAGCGTGAGCTGATCCGGTAATGCATGAAGAATTTTACATCATTTCCATGTAATATGGGAAAATGCCGAATGGAAACACTTACCATATCCAAGGCCAGTGTTCAGCCAAAATCCATGAAATGAGTCAAATTCTAAAACAGCAATAACATAAGTTGTTCTGGTTCCAAACTAAGTTTTTTCATATACCATGACCTAATTCATGATTTTGAGCTAAGTTTCATGACATTTCATCGCATTTAGCAAAATTTCAAAAACTCAGGCCAATATACCAAGGTGGGAAAAGTTCAAACATAGTGGTCAACACTAGCAGAGTGTCCCAAGTACATCTCTAGCGCCCCAAACTTAGCTAAAATCCGAGCGTGAGCTGATCCGGTAATGCATGAAGAATTTTACATCATTTCCATGTAATATGGGAAAATGCCGAATGGAAACACTTACCACATCCAAGGCCAGTGTTCAGCCAAAATACATGAAATGAGTCAAATTCTAAAACAGCAATAAGATTAGTTGTTCTGGTTCCAAACTAAGTTTTTTCATATACAATGACCTAATTCATCATTTTGAGCTAAGTTTCATGACATTTCATCGCATTTAGCAAAATTTCAAAAATTCAGGCCAATATACCAAAGTGGGAAAAGTTCAAACATAGTGGTCAACACTAGCAGAGTGTCCCAAGTACATCTCTAGTGCCCCAAACTTAGCTAAAATCCGAGCGTGAGCTGATCCGGTAATGCATGAAGAATTTTACATCATTTCCATGTAATATGGGAAAATGCCGAATGGAAACACTTACCACATCCAAGGCCAGTGTTCAGCCAAAATACATGAAATGAGTCAAATTCTAAAACAGCAATAACATAAGTTGTTCTGGTTCCAAACTAAGTTTTTTCATATACAATGACCTAATTCATCATTTTGAGCTAAGTTTCATGACATTTCATCGCATTTAGAAAAATTTCAAAAAGTCTGGCCAATATACCAAAGTGGGAAAAGTTCAAACATAGTGGTCAACACTAGCAGAGTGTCCCAAGTACATCTCTAGTGCCCCAAACTTAGCTAAAATCCGAGCGTGAGCTGATCCGGTAATGCATGAAGAATTTTACATCATTTCCATGTAATATGGGAAAATGCCAAATGGAAACACTTACCACATCCAAGGCCAGTGTTCAGCAAAAATAGTTGAAATTAGTCAAACCCTAAAACAGCAATAAGATAAGTTGTTCTGGCTCCAAACTAAGTTTTTTCATATACAATGACCTAATTCATCATTTTGAGCTAAGTTTCATGACATTTCATCGCATTTAGCAAAATTTCAAAAATTCAGGCCAATATACCAAAGTGGGAAAAGTTCAAACATAGTGGTCAACACTAGCAGAGTGTCCCAAGTACATCTCTAGTGCCCCAAACTTAGCTAAAATCCGAGCGTGAGCTGATCCGGTAATGCATGAAGAATTTTACATCATTTCCATGTAATATGGGAAAATGCCGAATGGAAACACTTACCACATCCAAGGCCAGTGTTCAGCCAAAATACATGAAATGAGTCAAATTCTAAAACAGCAATAACATAAGTTGTTCTGGTTCTAAACTAAGTTTTTTCATATACAATGACCTAATTCATCATTTTGAGCTAAGTTTCATGACATTTCATCGCATTTAGCAAAATTTCAAAAACTCAGGCCAATATACCAAAGTGGGAAAAGTTCAAACATAGTGGTCAACACTAGCAGAGTGTCCCAAGTACATCTCTAGTGCCCCAAACTTAGCTAAATTCCGAGCGTGAGCTGATCCGGTAATGCATGAAGAATTTTACATCATTTCTATGTAATATGGGAAAATGCCGAATGGAAACACTTACCACATCCAAGGCCAGTGTTCAGCCAAAATAGATGAAATGAGTCAAATTCTAAAACAGCAATAACATAAGTTGTTCTGGTTCCAAACTAAGTTTTTTCATATACAATGACCTAATTAATCATTTTCAGCTAAGTTTCATGACATTTCATCGCATTTAGCAAAATTTCAAAAACTCAGGCCAATATACCAAAGTGGGAAAAGTTCAAACATAGTGGTCAACACTAGCAGAGTGTCCCAAGTACATCTCTAGTGCCCCGAACTTAGCTAAAATCCGAGCGTGAGCTCATCCGGTAATGCATGAAGAATTTTACATCATTTCCATGTAATATGGGAAAGTGCCTAATGGAAACACTTACCACATCCAAGGCCAGTGTTCAGCCAAAATACATGAAATGAGTCAAATTCTAAAACAGCAATAACATAAGTTGTTCTGGTTCCAAACTAAGTTTTTTCATATACAATGACCTAATTCATCATTTTGAGCTAAGTTTCATGACATTTCATCGCATTTAGAAAAATTTCAAAAAGTCTGGCGAATATACCAAAGTGGGAAAAGTTCAAACATAGTGGTCAACACTAGCAGAGTGTCCCAAGTACATCTCTAGTGCCCCAAACTTAGCTAAATTCCGAGCGTGAGCTGATCCGGTAATGCATGAAGAATTTTACATCATTTCTATGTAATATGGGAAAATGCCGAATGGAAACACTTACCACATCCAAGGCCAGTGTTCAGCCAAAATAGATGAAATGAGTCAAATTCTAAAACAGCAATAACATAAGTTGTTCTGGTTCCAAACTAAGTTTTTTCATATACAATTACCTAATTCATCATTTTGAGCTAAGTTTCATGACATTTCATCGCATTTAGCAAAATTTCAAAAACTCAGGCCAATATACCAAAGTGGGAAAAGTTCAAACATAGTGGTCAACACTAGCAGAGTGTCCCAAGTACATCTCTAGTGCCCCGAACTTAGCTAAAATCCGAGCGTGAGCTCATCCGGTAATGCATGAAGAATTTTACATCATTTCCATGTAATATGGGAAAATGCCGAATGGAAACACTTACCACATCCAAGGCCAGTGTTCAGCCAAAATAGATGAAATGAGTCAAATTCTAAAACAGCAATAACATAAGTTGTTCTGGTTCCAAACTAAGTTTTTTCATATACAATGACCCAATTCATCATTTTGAGCTAAGTTTAATGACATTTCATCGCATTTAGCAAAATTTCAAAAATTCAGGCCAATATACCAAAGTGGGAAAAGTTCAAACATAGTGGTCAACACTAGCAGAGTGTCCGTAGTACATCTCTAGTGCACTAAACTCAGCTAAAATTTTGAAAAGTGTATAGTGCTATGCACCGGATAGTTATTCTTTCAAAGTTTCTAAACATGTTCACTAACTGGCAAAACCCATGTCAAAGCTCAGTATTTTGAAGTTAAATATCGCTGGTGTCATTGCTTTTTATGCCTTTATTGGGTACTTACAAAAATCACTTTCCAGTGGACATCGCTATCCACCTTTTGTACAACCGATTTATCGTCAAACAAGAACAAGTTCATAAGAGTTGCAAATCTTATCAATGTTTTTTAGAGCAATATTTAACACAAAGCAATGTTTAAAAATGAAGAACTTTTATAAATACTTCTGATTTTCAGATGCATTCATAAATCTCATTAAAACTTATAAAAGATAGAAAATTAAAATTTGTGTAATGCTTACCTAGTTAACGCGCATTGAAAGATACAATATACTCACAGTTTTCGGCATGAATATTTAGTGTTTAGTAATAGGTAATAAAAACCACATTGGTGTCGAGCAAAATAAAACAATATTTTGTAACAACAGCCCCTTTGTTCATAATGGGGGAGCCTCCATGTCATATGAAATATGATAGAGCATGCAGGTCAGGTCTGACTGACTTAATGTAAATCTATGAGATAGGGAAGGTAAAAAACAATATCTAGTAATCGAAACATTCAAATACCTGTAGGTAATAGGAAGCATACTGGTATCATGTAAAACAGACAATATTTTGAAACAACAGTCCCTATGTTTGTAATGAGGCAGTAACTGCAATATAAAGTATGGTATAGCATGAAAGCTGAGTATGAATGACTTGTTGTATAGGTATGAGATAGGGAAGGTAAAAAACATTATTTAGTAATGGAAATATTCAAATAGGTAATAGGGACCATGTTGATGTCATGCAAACATAAAAATACTTAGTAACAACAGTCCCTTTGTTCCTAATGAGGCAGTCAATATAGAATATGAAATATTATAATTAGCATGCAGGCTAGTTGCGAGTGACTCGTTGTAAGTGTATGAGATCGGAAGGCCAAAAAATAAACAAACAAAAAAGAAATCTAGTGTGTATGTAAGTTTAATTAGCAATCAATTATTAATCATGAATGCAAACAAGTATAATAATTCAAAGCTTGTGTGTGTATAGATTACCCCCTTACAAATTGCCACATCAGGTGTTGTGTGATGAAGCTACCCATCACCCAAAGCACTATCCAACACAGTCACAGAGAATGCAGTATTCTCACACCAAAATATATGTGTATTTTCCCACACATATGGATGTAAAGCAATGAATGATAAAACTCTTAGTTGCAATAAGGTCCAATGCTAGTAAAGCCTCTCAGGAAGTAACACAAATCTTCCTTGCCACATAATAATTTTGAGCAGCCTCTATAGAGACAATTGCCATCACCACAAGTGCTATAACAACAATTACTATATGTGCGAAAGATAAATATAATAATTGTGTTAAATTTCAAGCTGTGCAAATTCGATGGAAGTACTAGTCAATGGTTAAATATAACAAATTATTAAGAATTAGGACTACCCCTTCCACTCCACCCCACTACCATAGACCACTCATCCCATTACCATCTACAATACATGAATATCTTGGCCAAAAGAAGTAAATAAGACAACTACAAAAGGTTAATAATAAGGATTCTTGCTTGTAAGGTACTCCCAGGTCTCCAATGCCCTCCCCCTCCTATGCAGCTTACCCAGTATTGCTATTTATACATTAGTATTATTATAGTATTTCATCAATAATCCTGCTAATACAATGTCTATCAATTTAAATAGCAGAAATTTAATCTCACAATATTGAATATAAAGCCTAGCACATTAAAATATAACTACCACAGCAGAGCTTTTCATACAAAATGAATGATACTTACTTTAAAGCTCTCAATTCGCCACTTGCGTTCGTAAGGTGTTTAGGAATCAACAATTTCAAAGCAAGATCGCTCCCCTTGCTGCCCTTTGCGAACGGATTCCAAGCTTTTGCTTTCCTTCTCGTAGTATGGTCGAGAGATCACAATAATTTGCACAGTCGCGTCAAACGCCATGCCTTGGAGAACACCTTCGTGGCTTCGTGTACTTGCGGGATATGCTTGAATTATTTCCACGATAAATCGAAATGTTAATAACTAGTAACTTGCATCGGTCACCGATGCCCGTTGCATCGGTCAGTCGAGACAACCTACCCTTCAAACAATAAGAATCGCGCGGTACTGGCTCGTATGACCGATGCATGCATCGGTGCGAAGCAATCCACCCTCTGCAATCTACCCAGCCATGTGCTTACTCAAAAATGCAAAGTAAGCACAATGATGTTCAAACATTTTTGACAACAACCTGACGCTATAATACTCGCTATATATATCGATAAAAAGACGATAAATAAAAAACACGCAAAATAGCTATCAAAACTCTCCTCATTTGAATCATTGTTTTTAGTGAGAAAATTACTGATTGACAACACCACAATAGGCCCTACGCGCACGGATTGTGAGATTAAAATGTGTATATTGTTATTTTTTCGAGTTTTTATTGAAACTTGACTTGAAGGTGTTAAATTAACGTGAAATCCTGACTGATGCATTCGCATCAGTTGCATCGGTCTGGATCCGCCCCTGGAGCCACCCAGTGAACTCTAATACAACTGGAACGATAACTTGGCCGCCATCTTTGAAGCCAAATTGAAGGCCGCCATGTACGTCACGCCGCGAAAATATGACCTATTTTCAAAAGCTCTTTTCGACCCTTTAACTTCGTGTTTTAGAGCCAGTTAGGTGCTAAATATTTTCTAGATAGATTGAAATTTCATGTACCTCAACTTTCTAGGACGTCCAGTAAGGTTTTAAAATATTTTTTGGCTGCTAAAAATGAAAAACAGTTTTGGCGAAAACTTTGTCACGAAATATCTTTTTTAAACAACTGTTACCTCTCGAGTTTTAACAGTTAGATGGAAGAGGCTGCCAAGAACTATCCGTAACCGAAGTTTAAAGCTTTAAAACTGATGCTATCTGACGAAAAATGTTAGTTTTGTACGTATTTTTAAATCAACCATACAAATACACCACTTTGAAAACCTCGATTTACTCACGTTTTAGAAGGGCTACAGCAAAGACCAAAAGCTCAAAATAAACAACGATACCTGGACTTTAACACAAGATAAGTTTTGGAAGAGTTGACATGTTTTAAGGCAATATATTCTTGAGTTGAAGAGCGTAGTTTGCTTCGTAGTTTGCTTCGGCACGTTGAAACTTTCGTCATTTTCCAGAGTAAAAAACTGATAGCCCTCAATTTTTTCCGTAACCAAGTGTAGAACAGTCAGGACTATCCAGAAAACCAGGATCGAATCTTTAAAATTGAAGTCTTGCGATAAAAATTCTCATTTTTCAAGCATATTTTCGCTCAAAAACAAACTTTTCACTCCTCGTAACTTTCCCCAGTCCTTTCGAACAAGCCATTTTCCCAATCTCGTTCCCCGAGCCTGCGATCCCTTGGGAAGGAAACGGAGGCTCTGGGACAATCCGTGATCGGCGAGGTATTATTTCAGACAAAATTTGTTCAAAAACCAACAACTGAAACCAAGGCATGGTTACTAAGCTAAACGCGATCAAAGGTACTGGCAAAGAGTAGAGACTACACATTTCGGTACTGTTGATTTCTTTGTTTTTTAACCGTGTGCTTATGTTCATCTTGCTAGTCAAAATCAGGTCTAATTAAATGTTCATTTATCTTATACTAAATATACCGTAATTAGTCAAACGAATACGGTTTTTGTAAATAATAGAATTTAATGAATAATTTCTTCTTATCTTGTGTTCAGATTTATTTATAAATCAAAATACAATATAATAATCTTATTACGAAAAAGAGTGCATGTACCATATACTTTTGCTAACCTCATACATATATTATTCAATTTTCAACATACCTTTGTCTCGCTACTAGCCTAGTACTCACTCTTAAGTGCTTAAGATAATATTCTCCCTCTCCAAAATGCATGGTTACATAAATGTAGTTGTATACAAGACCGAATTTTGGGAGAGGTGCGCGCCTTCCCTGGGAATAGGAGAGGTGCACACCTCCCCAAAAAACCCCCCACATTCCCTTACAATTTCTCCAAAATCTGACCTTGGTTATATGTTAACTCGGTTTTTGCATGCATGCCACTTGATTTCTTATCTTTACTTCAAAGTTCAAATGGTCATTGTGGCCATGCATGTGTCTTTAGTGTTGGAAAATGTTATTATAAGGATTGAAATTATTGTTTTCAGAGATTTTACGACTTTGGTTAAATAGGAACAAATTTTGTCATTATTTAACCAAGCCTATTATTACACGAATTATTGTGTCTTTAGTGTTTGAAAATGTTATTATAAGGATTGAAATTATTGTTTTCAGAGATTTTATGACTTTGGTTGAATAGGAACAATTTTTGTGATTACTTAACCAAGCCTATTATTACACGAATTATTGTGTCTTTACCGTTGGAAAATGTTATTATAACGGCTGCTGTATTGTTTTCAGAGATTTTATGAGTTTGGTTAAACATGATCAAATTTTGTCATTATTTAACCAAGCCTATTATTGCACGAATTATTGTGTCTTTAGTGTTTAAAAATGTTATTATAAGGACTGCTGTGTTGCTTTCAGAGATTTTATGAGTTTGGTTAAACATGATCAAATTTTGTCAATATTTAACCAAGCCTATTATTACACGAATTATTGTACCTTTAGTGTTTGAAAATGTTGTTATAAGGATTGAAATTATTGTTTTCAGAGATTTTATGACTTTGGTTAAATAGGTACAAATTTTGTCATTGTTTAACCAAGCCCATTATTACACGAATTATTGTGTCTTTAGTGTTGGAAAATGTTATTATAAGGATTGAAGTTACTGTTTTCAAAGATTTTATAACTTTGGTTAAATATGTACAAATTTTGTCATTGTTTAACCAAGCCCATTATTACACGAATTATTGTGTCTTTAATGTTTAAAAATGTTATTATAAGGATTGAAGTTACTGTTTTCAGAGATTTTATAACTTTGGTTAAATATGCACAAATTTTGTCATTGTTTAACCAAGCCCATTATTACACAAATTATTTTGTCTTTAATATTTAAAAATGTTATTATAAGGATTGAAGTTACTGTTTTCAGAGATTTTATAACTTTGGTTAAATATGTACAAATTTTGTCATTGTTTAACCAAGCCCATTATTACACCAATTATTGTGTCTTTAGTGTTGGAAAATGTTATTATAAGGATTGAAGTTACTGTTTTCAGAGATTTTATAACTTTGGTTAAATATGTACAAATTTTCTCATTGTTTAACCAAGCCCATTATTACACGAATTATTTTGACTTTAATGTTTAAAAATGTTATTATAAGGGTTGAAGTTACTGTTTTCAGAGATTTTATAACTTTGGTTAAATATGTACAAATTTTGTCATTGTTTAACGAAGCCCATTATTACACCAATTATTGTGTCTTTAGTGTTGGAAAATGTTATTATAAGGATTGAAGTTACTGTTTTCAGAGATTTTATAACTTTGGTTAAATATGTACAAATTTTCTCATTGTTTAACCAAGCCCATTATAACACGAATTATTTTGACTTTAATGTTTAAAAATGTTATTATAAGGGTTGAAGTTACTGTTTTCAGAGATTTTATAACTTTGGTTAAATATGTACAAATTTTGTCATTGTTTAACGAAGCCCATTATTACACGAATTATTGTGTCTTTAGTGTTGGAAAATGTTGTTGTAAGGGCTGCTGTTAGTGCTGTATTGTTTTCAGAGATTTTATGAGTTTGGTTAAACATGATCAAATTTTGTCATTATTTAACCAAGCCTATTATTACACGAATTATTGTGTCTTTAATGTTTAAAAATGTTATTATAAGGATTGAAGTTACTGTTTTCAGAGATTTTATAACTTTGGTTAAATATGTACAAATTTTGTGATTATTTAACCAAGCCTATTATTACACGAATTATTGTGTCTTTAGTGTTTAAAAGTGTTATTATAAGGATTGCTGTATTGTTTTCAGAGATTTTATTAGTTTGGTTAAATAGGAACAAATTTTGTCATTATTTAACCAAGCCTATTATTACACGAATTATTATGTATTTAGTGTTTGGAAATGTTATTATAAGGATTGAAATTATTGTTTTCAGAGATTTTATGACTTTGGTTGAATAGGAACAATTTTTGTGATTATTTAACCAAGCCTATTATTGCACGAATTATTGTGTCTTTAGTGTTGGAAAATGTTATTATAACGGCTGCTGTATTGTTTTCAGAGATTTTATTAGTTTGGTTAAATAGGAACAAATTTTGTCATTGTTTAACCAAGCCTATTATTACACGAATTATTGTGTCTTTAGTGTTGGAAAATGTTATTATAAGGATTGAAATTATTGTTCCCAGAGATTTTATGACTTTGGTTAAATATGTACAAATTTTGTCATTGTTTAACCAAGCCTATATTATTACACGAATTATTATGTATTTAGTGTTTGAAAATGTTATTATGAGGATTGAAATTATTGTTTTCAGAGATTTTATGACTTTGGTTAAATATGTACAAATTTTGTCATTGTTTAACCAAGCCCATTATCACACGAATTATTGATCATGTTTAACCAAAGTCGTAAAATCTCTGAAAACAATACAGCAGTCCTTATAATAACATTTTTAAACGCTAAAGACACAATAATTCATGTAATAATAGGCTTGGTTAAATATTGACAAAATTTGATCATGTTTAACCAAACTCATAAAATCTCTGAAAACAATACAGCACTAACAGCAACCCTTACAACAACATTTTCCAACACTAAAGACACAATAATTCGCGTAATAATAGGCTTCGTTAAACAATGACAAAATTTGTACATATTTAACCAAAGTTATAAAATCTCTGAAAACAGTAACTTCAATCCTTATAATAACATTTTTAAACATTAAAGACAAAATAATTCGTGTAATAATGGGCTTGGTTAAACAATGTTCAACAGTTGATTATCAATTTTCATTGGTAAATAAATCCTCTGTTAATATGCATGTGCAATGAAACAGGCAATGTCATAATTTGATTTAATACATACTTTAATGTTGTAATCAAACAAATTGATCAATTTCAATTGGTGTCAATTAAGTAATAAATATTGATTAGGGTTGGACTTTGATGATTGGTTTTTATTTACTACTGTAAGTATGTCAGGTCCTACTTTAAATCAACGGTATCGACGACAGTAAATGCCCATATATGTTATATGATATTCTGAGTCATATACAAGATCCACTGGCAACATTATAATGTCTTTGAAATATTATATCAAAATTTTCACCATTCTTCAACCAGATGAGCTTCATCAACAACGATAGCTTTCACAGAAGTTTGGTATACTTTAAATTTCAAAATGTTTTGGAAAATTTTCTTATCCTCCAACAATGCTTCAGGATGAGCGAACATTTGGCTCGGACGAACTATCTATAATCTATTCATATATCGATCCCACTGCGACGTCATGCTGCCATCATGAGTTGCTTTTAGCTTTGTGATCTGATCGACCATTAAGGCGTTCAGTGGAGAAATTACAATGATACTTGAGCTCGTATTTTCGTAACCCAAGTAAGCGTCAAAGACGAAGGGAAGAAGCTGGTATATGAGTGACTTTCCATAACCAGTAGGCAAGATACAAATCGTGTCTTTCCGTTCGACAACAACAGCCTTTACCGCTTCATATTCACTGTCCTTCAAATTGAGATTTTTCTTACCCAGGCGCTCTAACGCTTCGCCCAACACAGAATGAAATAAATTAATATTTTCCACTGACATTACAAACAAAATAGTAAAAATACTGTTCCAAAAAACTTTCGAAAAAGACTATTGTGGCAATTACCGCTTATTGAATTTATTTATTTCCAACGCATGCGCAGTACGGACGACATACAGTTTTTTGTATGCCGATCACGGATTGTCCCAGAGCCTCCGTTTCCTTCCCAAGGGATCGCAGGCTCGGGGAACGAGATTGGCCATTTTCCCCGCGCGGTTCCCGCCTTTTGCTTCAAATTTGGCTTCATCCAATCATAGGACGAAAATATAGGAGTTATCGTTCCAGTTGTATTAGAGTTCACTGGAGCCACCTTAAATCCGCCATATTGAATTTGACCAGGAGTTGAACTGCAGAGTGTATATACAAAATTCATCATAAATAAATCACTTAAATAGTATCACATTTACAGTTCAGAATACAGTTCTCCTGAAGAAACAAAATGAAATAAAGATAGTTCTTCATATAGTCGTGTATTTAACCCAAAACTGTTGTAGTTTTGCGTAAACATGATTTAATTTTGAAACATTTTGCATTCCCGAAGCATGATTGAAAATTTCGCTATAAACAAAGCCAAAGTGGCCAAATAATTGTTTTTCATTGACTTTTGAAGCTTAATAATATATCTTTAAGTTTAAGTTTCAAAAAACAGCAGCTATGTAAACTATAGTAAACTATTATGTTGAGTGTAAAATATAATTGTATGAGCAAATATCGATTACTTGAAATTGTCATTGCCAAATTGCATGCCTTTTAAATATATTTTCTTAGGAAACGCAGACAAAAACCAACAAAGGTTATTTCGTTCTTTGTAACTATCAATCATCGTAACTGTTTATATATATATATGTATTTTAAAACGCTAAAACACACCTGTTGAGATTGTTTTTCATCCTCTGACTCTGTTTTTTAGTTTTATCTTTTTCGGCTTTTGCAGCAATCTTGAAAACTTGTATTTTTTAACTCCAATTTCTTTGTATTATCTGCTCAGGACTAATCTTTTCTCGTAAAAAAACTCATAAAATTCGTTTTCCTTTGTTTAAAAGTTTCCATGAACCATTTTTCCGTGTAAAGTCACGAATTTTTATCTTTCTGTAAACTTTGCATGACAAAAAAAAAACACAATCGCACTCCTCGCAACCGCGCGAAATTCCCTCCCGTAGGAGTCTGGGACTAGCCAAAATGCCCTTATAAATCCGCCATTTTGTGGAGACAAAATTTTTACTGAGAAACGATAGGAGTACGCATGCTATATCTATTATTTCTATAAGTTTCTCCCAGGATAACATCTTGCATGGTGCTGCATCTTTATATATTTCCATTTAAATATTAAATGTTACAGGTCATATTATCCAGTATGTGCCACACATGCCTTTTGCACCATAGTACAAATTTATCACTAATATTTTGGGAATAAGGAAAGTTAACTTTCTGGCAAGACAAACCAATTTTCCTGTAGTATATCAATGTTACCTTTCTCACATTTTACCCGAGTACACTGCTCACCTGCGCCGTGTGTTTGTCCAGTAAATGTTCTAAGACCATGGGAAATCTGTTCCGATTTCTCATCCATAATAATTAGACCTGACGCAACACTCATTGTCTTAGAAGTAAGTTCCAGTTGGCATTTCAAGTCAGAATCGAGTTTTATTACTGCGTTTCCTGGAACGAAAGAAATCGAGGATTGGTGAAAAGAGCATTGATAACAAAGACAAGTTGTGACAAAGTTGCCAACAAATTGTAACAAATCTGTTCACAAGCTGTTGGCACGTTGTCGTTGCACTGCTTGTTCTGAACAAAACTTGTTGAGGGCTTGTTGACACACTAGCTTAGAGTTGTGAGATTTTTAACCTGTCAAAACCTTCGGTGTTTTTGCCCTCAGGGGTTCCATCTTCCCATCAAGTAAGCGGGTTCAGTAATTTCCATAAATCAAACCGTTGTAATTATAGCTCAGATGTCACTGTAACCACTCAGCGTTCTTCTAATGACTTCGTATGACATTGGTCGTATAACACAGTGACAATCTCCCGCCTGATATTACCGGCAACTCTTATTCGTCAATTTTCACGTTTGCCACTAGCTCTGTGTAAACTTTGACTACAATTCCATAGAATAAACACTAGCACATAATGCAAGCCTCAATTTCTTCTCACCATTTAAGCTTGTAGCATTGATATTTCCTCCCAAAGTTAACTTAGCCCCAATGTCTCCATCTTTTGTTAAGGCTTTGAGCAAACCTGATACTGAGCCACAAATAATATCACCAGCAGTTGAATTCGTTTCAATATTACCTGAAATATAATTATAACCTCACGAAATCTGGGTCAATCATGAACACAACTTTATATAGGCTATGCATGCATGCACATACAGTATTGTGTAGAGAGCATTAATTTTTCAATATTTCTTACAATATTTTAATGGAAACCCACATAAATTTTAAAGACAGAAATTTCTTTTAACAGATTTACCTCACAATTTAAATCACAGGTAAACGCCCCCCCCCCCCCCGAGGAAATTAAAACTAGCCACCTCTCCCACAAGACTTTCGTGCAATATTTTGCTTCCCACTCTGTCTCCCTTGATATCAGACATCCCCCCTTGATGATAACGAGATCTCTTGAGGATCTTACCATGAGCATCACCCATAGTAATGTTTCCAGCCTGTGTGTTGACCACTACATCACCACCATAAAGACTGGATACATCCACACAACCTTCTTCACAATTTATTTTAAGATCATTCCCTTGAGCTTTCTTTAGTCTCACACAACCGTCTCTGCTGGTGGACAATGCTAGGTTACCGACCAATGATGAGTCACTTAGTATATCACCTGGTAAAGACAAAGCAAGTTTATGTACTTATTTGCAGCAAAGAACAAAAAGCATAATTGCTTTATGACAAAAAATTAATTGAACAATGTTTTGTTGCCCATATTATCAAGTACAATATTGTTCAGCATTGTTACAGGTAATTAAAAACGGGAAACTCGGCTAGGCGAGATGGTGCGTTTATATGGCGAAAACATCCCCAGGATGAAGCCACTTAGGTGCTTGACATCATTTTTATTTTACAAAGTGCAATTGCATGTGCTTAGAAGTCAAAATCATCCCACATTGCAAGGATTGAGTGTTTATATAGGAATTTTTCATCCCGTTTAGACGAGATCCTGGAAACTGATGCCCAGATCTTGCCTAAGTGGGATGGAAACAGGATCATATGAACACTCGACAGAATTTATAGCTTTATACTACAGCCGAGATCTCGATAACTGTCCCATCCTGTCTACCCAGGACCATAAAAACAGGCCCTTAAGTTCAATAATATCTTTTAATATTGTTGACAACATATCGAACAATGTGGGCAGAAAAACATTGTTAAATCCTCTTTTCAAGCCCTAAATTCAGGCGAATTCTTTGCAAGGCTTTTACCAGTAATAATTTATACGCCCCATGAATACAAAATGTACATTTATATACTTGCCGGTTTTAGATGTGACAGATATTGACTGACTTTTTAATTGTGATAAAAAACAGTTATTTTCCGTGTGGATGTCAATATTATCAGATTCAATATTCTCTACGACAACGATTGCCTTGGATCCTGAACTGCTCAAATACAGTTCGTAGGTATACGGGATTTCGATGAGCAGTTTTGCGGTTCTAGTCAACAGGGGTAGTTTGAAATCTTCAGGCATTTTCTTGTCATCTGTCTGTATCTGTGAAAGACATGGTTTAATCAATGGGTTAGCCTGATGATAATGTGTGAGACCACATATCTGTTTGGGGTACATATATATCCATAAGGGAAACTCATGTTCACAACCTGATATGGGGGGGGGGGCATGGAGTCCAGCAAGGGGATCCACAAACTCAAGGGAAGACCCCATAGACTCTCTCCATTGGCAATCAGGGGGTGTGTTAAATACCCAGGGGTGGTAAATATCTATAGGGACGGTCAACCCTATGGGGTCTCTTGGCCATAGGGGAGACTTAATACCCATAGGGGCCTAAATACCTATAGGGAAGACCCAATGGTATGGAATATCGCTTATGGCCATAGAGGGACTATAAAATACCCATGGGGGTAAATGGAGGAGGGTGTGGGGCAAAGTGGAACATTTTTAATGCACAACAGAGACATTGGGCACACAATTTTGATTTAATATATGAAAAACAAGAGCGAGTGTTTCACTGGGATATCCAAACACGAGAAAATAATGGTGAATACACCAGCACGAAGCGCGAGTCTTTTTTTTCCATTATTTTTGAAAGTTTGGATATCCCGGTTGAACATGAGCTCGAGTTGTTCATATGGCTTCTTTAATGAATTGAGATGTAACAGGATGTTTTGGTTTGCTGATTTGAGTAGAATTTCTAACCAAGCATATCATAATTATCGCATTAGATTTGTTGTAGATGACAAACATTGATTACAATTAAAGCAATTTTGGGTGTGAATTTGTTTGCTGACTTGATTTTGCATGCGTAATTAAGATATTTGAGGAAGGTCAATAGTGATTTCCATCAAATATCTTAATTACAGATGCAACATTGAGCTATTGTTGTGCTCTGTTTGATGGTGTTTGACCGGGTTATATAAGGCGCATCACGTGATGAAATGGGCGTTTGTCATTGACTAAATTGCTCATGAATTATTAATGATTTGAGAAGTCAGAATCCCAGGTGAGAGGGCAGTCTGGAAACTCTGATTGTGTGATTAATCAAGCAGCCTTTTATTGCTATTTGCTAACATACACGGAGCATAATTTAATTAATTATGCTTCAATTTTAATGGCAGATTTACACGATTTACCGTGACTTGCGAAAATCCATCCTGCTTATTTGCAACCTTGAAACAACCTTTTTCCGTCAGTACTTTAAAATCCTTCTCGCTGTCCTCCAATTCATCCGACATCAACGACACTCGAACAATGCTTTTCTCTCCATGCCATAAATTTGAACCTTTGATGTGCACGTCAAAATTCCCATTAAAAACGTTCAAATCCCCAAAATTATTCACTTCTTGGGACCACAGTTGGATAGAGGACGAATTGCGCACATTTTGAATGAGAGTGGAGCTTAAATAACGCAGTGGTTTGCTGAAATTCTTCACACAAAGTTTAAAAATTTGAAAATTATTTTTAAAATACACCGCCATGTTCCTAGCGCAGAGAAAGGAGACTTGGAACCTAGTCTAAAATTCAAGATGGCGGATCCTCAGTTGGATCAAGATTTAAGAAAGGTTAAGTTTCATCTGGAATTACTAGCGTTTTCATTTAAAGTATCTGTAATAATACACTGTACTTATAAATTGTAAGGAATAATCTTCAGATGTGTTCAACTATGGGTTGTATAACGTTATATTTTAATAATTATAGGCTTTTCAAGATCTTCAAACAATAATGGTTGAATCGACCCAAAAAATAAAAATATCAGAAGTTCAGATTGAACAACTAAGAAGCACCATAACTCGAGCGAGACTGACCGAAAGAGAACTGGATAGTTTGCCACCTGAGACGAGAACGTACGAGTCAGTAGGGCGGATGTAAGTGAATTGTTTATTCAGTATTCTGAAATCTGAGAAATTTCAATCTGCTCATGAATGTATAATTCTGTGGAGCCGCGAGGCACATTTCTTCTAAGAGGTTGGGTGTTTTTCTCATCTAGGTTCCTATATCAGCCGATCAAAACTGTGCAAGAAAATTTGCAAGATAAAATAAGAAAAGCAGACTCCAAAATGAAGACAATTGAGGTGCTGATCCCATGGCGAATTATTGCACATTGTCGAAATTGCTACATAAGTACCTAATCTATGTTTAATTATGATCTATTCACGTTAATTGCACTCGATAATTGATGCGTGATTTTATTCTTTTTAGGGAAACAAACAGCACTTGGAAAACAAGATTAAGGAACATCAAAACAACATACGCGAAATGTTAACATCGAGACATAAATAGATTGTTTTCACTCAAAGTTCTAAATAGATTGTTTTGATTCAAAGTCTGTTTGTCTTTTTATTTCCGCGACTTCGATGTCTTTTGATATGAAGACGTGTACGTTTTTAATAGGCAGCCTGGATTGGGGGGAAATCAATACGAATCAAACGTTTCATTCGTGTAAATACTGTCATAGTTGATAGAAGAGATGCTTTGGAAACTGATTGGATTGAGAATAACTCATTTTCCATGTCGCGGATGGCCTACTTTCCTAGAACGTTGGTTAGTTAAGCGAAAGTACAATACGCACGTGACGAGGAAGAAGCTTTTTTCTACATAAACAAGAACAGAAGTATGGAGGATAATGACTTGTATTGTGACTCTAATGAGTTTCCAAACTATCTCCATGATTGACTGTGATCATAGTGTTGATTTGTGCTTGGTTCTTACTCCTAGAGGCTTTATTGATTCGGATGAGCACAAAAGAACTCGTGAGGAGTCCACGCTTGGCCTTGGGAACGATTGCAAAAAGTATTTAGTGGTAACCTTCGTCTCCACCACTGATATGTATTGAGACTGGATAGTGCACCGTAGTACAAAACCGAAATAAAATTAAGGCCGGAAACACGTCCTATTTTCAGATCGGCAGCCATGTTGAACAGCCCCAAACAATGAGTGAATCGATGTCGTTTCGGTTAGAAAACTGATTTCTTTGAAAGCTTTTTTCTTAAAACGTACATTTTTTATTTCAAAACGAAAACCATACACTCTGTAATAGAAATTTATAGCGTTCCTGCTCAAGTAAGATCATCCAACATGGCCGCAAGTCAAAAAATATGACGTACTTCCGGCTTCAAAACCCAACAATAGATGTGCCATATAGCTTCAAAGCCGCATTTCAATGCTCTCAACCAAAACCTGTCCGAGGCAAGGGCAGACCTTCCGATACAAGAGAGATTTAGCTGTAAAAAAAAACGCGTCTGTATTTTTAGAATGAATTATGGAAAATGCACTGATGCCAAAAGCATGCCTCTGACTCTGAAACGCTATATACCTTCACTTTGAATACACCTCAATTAAACCACTTTCGATCACTTGAGATAAGGCGTCTAATAAAGTATTCCCCCGCTATTTTTACGTGCATTCTTTAAACCCTAAAGGGTAGTTAACATAACAGATTCTGTGATGAAAATCTTAAGTAAAAAAAATCACACTGTTCTACATTTACAACGTCGAATTCTTATCAAAACATGGCTCAATTTTAGGATCTTGGCCATAGCAAGTAAACCGAAGCATTTTTGAAGTTTTAAAATGAAAGGGAAATTATCGCAGAAGATCGTTAAAAAAATCGATGAGGATAAAATATTCTAACAGGAAGGCTGTCTGGTTTTCATCACGTTAATGTGTCCTAACCTTTAGACACTTACCACACGAATTAGACCAGTCACTTGATAAAAACTTACACCAAGGGGGAAACAAATTGTTTTTAGTTTATGCCTGAATTGGATGCAGTTCCAAGACTTACTCGCTATCTTCGATGGGGTCCTTTACATGACGACATAAATTCAACAAGATTGCCTAAACGGCTTGACAATCCACTTCAATGATACCCACGCACTGACGCACGTTATATACAGCGAGAAAAACAACATCAACATTTTCCACATTTATGCGAATTTTCCAGACGGCAACACGAGATTATCACAAAAAAAGTTCTCGAGCGCAGTTAATTAAAGCGAGTCGTGCAGTACAAAATATGAAGTGGTTTTGGCTGGTTACCGAAGATATCCTGGCTAAGGTCGAAGATACAATTGACAATAATGCATGAAAACAGTTTCAAACTGTCATGCAGAACTGGCCAGTGTAAACGAAGATATTTTGGCTTAGGTTTCACCCTGTATTAACACATTAACACTGGGCAATTGCAACGAGGAATGAATAGGTAGAAACCTTTAGATCTTACAATTGAAAGATAAGTGTCGAGGTTTGATTTCAACTGATCTAGAGGTTAGTTCCTGTAAACGTCCTTAAGAAGGAACACATTCCATGAAGTCTGGACTAAGTATACAATGTAAAAAAGATGTTTCAGTTTTTTGAAACGTTTCAGAAAGTTTTTTTCAAATTTAAGTTTTTTAAGATTTTTTAAAAACCTTCTTTCTCATTTCCTTCTTCGCAACCAATATGACATCACCTGATAAATTTCTTAGATACTGTCATTTCATAAAATGTCACACAATTAAGACTCGATACTCGCGAGGCGTGACGCACAAGCGGTAGATTTTTGAAGTTCATGCAAGTTCAAAAACAAAGGACGAGCCAGAGTCTCTACTGACGTGCGTTTGGAAACAATTGGTCGTGAACAAGGTTATCAAGTCACGATCATGAGAAGCAATGATAGCATCATCTTGTTTATGAAAACAATTTTCAGTTTAAGTTTTGATTGAATAACTACATTTCAACTTTTGCATGTTTGCCAAACATTGCGTAAAGAGCCATTTAAATTTCATTTTTTTTTCAACGTGGTAAATGATCTTAAGCCAAAAAAAAACATGATGACGTCCTGCTGTAATTACTTTTCTTAACAGACGGGAAATTATATCGGAAACCCGTTAACGTTCTTTCTCGTCAATGAAAAAGGGAATTGTTCCTGAAAAAATGCTTGTTTGGGATCTTAATCGTACGAGGAGAAAATATATAGACTCAACAAGAATATATATATATATCATGACATATCACATTTTACTGTGTTTTGTTCGATGTGCTCAGTTAAAAATGATGTCTGTGGTGTTACTGTGAGCTATATTCACGCCGGGCAAGCTGAAAAATATGCCTGACCACGATGGGAGTCCATGGCGAACCTAGGACCATTGGAATGCTAGCTCAACACTTTGATAACTGAGCTACGCGGCCAGGTCGGCTCGCGAGTATGCATTTCATAGTCTATAATTCCTTTCAATACTAATGCAATATTCAAGTGAAATCATATTTTTAATCTGCCTAGTTCCTTTCAATACATATGCAATATTCAAATGAAATCATATTTTTAATCTGCTTGTATTAGACTTAGACTCAGAGTAACACAACAAACATCAAGAAATACAACTCGAGATCTATGCTTTTGTACATAACTTACATGCAGTTCTGCTTAGAAATCAATCGTAATCTTGACAACTATCTTAACTTGATGATGGACTTAAATTTTGTACAATAAATGAGCAAGATTGATATCAACGAAAATGCAGGTCCACGTTCAATCTCATCAATTCCTTAATTGTTTGCGTGGTCGAGTAATGTAATTAGAAGAAGCTACTGGATAGATACATTGCAAGATTGGAATTTTGAGAACAGACTATACAGGTGTAGGCTACAGGATAAAGCTAAACACTTTCAAGATGTTTAAACGTCTTCTGATAATCATCTTAATAAATATATGCAGGTTAACAGTCGTGCTCGTTTCTTCAAGTAGTACTTAAACCGTTTTAAATGTCTTACTTGAACTCGGTAAAGAGTTTTAGTGTAGAAAACCAAGAGAACTAACATGGGTTCTCGAACATTCATTCATGTTTTCGTCATATACCTAGAGGAAACAATTTAAAGCATTACGACTAAGACAAAGTACTCAATGTGCGGTTATCATAGAGAGAAAAAAAGCTAATTTGTCCACAATATAATGTTTAGCTGTCTTGAACTTTGGAACACATAATTATGGTGGAAAGCAAGCCAATTTCTGTTTAGTGCAAATTTGTTCCCTGTTATCACTGTCAACACTTTTACAGTTCACTACCATCTGCTGGTCCTAATACTACAGCAACGAGACTTTTGGAAATTAATCTCGACACAAACATCCCTAATATTCAAAGATAAAAAAGCTTTAAAAGAATTAAAAATGCTCAGTCACAAAATATGCCAACGAGTGGGCAGATCGGCAGACATAGAGCCTTGAGTAGTCAAATTACTTGACTCAAGTAGAAAATCCGACAGCAATTATATTTTTATCAGCATTTTCATCAATTTGAGATGAGAGGCCCTTAATACGACACAATTTTTTTGCCGAAGTATTCAACATGTTTCAAGTCATGATGTGTACACGAGAACGTGCGTGCTACCTTGGGCAACCCAACTTTCGTTGTCCCCTCCAATGCTCTATAATCCACTAATCCAACCTAAGAAGATTTGCGAAAGTACGTAGGTCTATAGGAAATGCAATCTTTCACGTTTTATCCCGCTTTAAACCAGTTATAACAGCAAAATACTGCCGCTGCAATTGCAAGGTGAATTAGTCCGAAGTCGATCATCAGCCAATTTACAGAATAACCGGCTTTTGCAATATAGCTTTCCATATAGATAAATAAAAGTTGGTCAATGCATGCACACTTTCAATAAGCTGGCACTGAAAAGTAGATAACGCATGCTTGAGCAGCCGAACTGCATGAGCCGTTTGATTTGACGGTATATAGTAAAAAATCATTAGAATTGGCATCAATCCATTGATCGATCTGAACCCACGCAAGCGTTAATTAACCACAAGTGTACAGATTCTTTCCCAGAGAACCTTGTACTTAATTTGAATCGGCTTATTAAATTTCAATTGTACCAAACAAGACTGGGTTTACATTAAGCATGTAGTCCCGTGGATTAAGCACAGTGTTACAGGGCATTAGACTTCTTACAATGGGAAAATGTACTTTTTATTGGGACGCCCTGCAGTTTAACCTCTGCATCTTATACAGCAAAATCAATTAATTTGTGAAACTCATTAATAATTTATAATCGTGACATTATCCTCCTAGTTATCCGAGCTAACCTCTCGTGTTTATTAAACAGCCTGTAAAAGGCAGAATGCAATTATGGAACCGCATGCAATACTTGTATAATTATCCAAGCTTATATATGGATCCAATCCAATTATTTTTTCCGATATCTCTATCTATATCCATAATCACAAATAATAACAATAGTATAACACCGTTGCAGCTAACAAAGTATGCACAGTTTTT
The DNA here is from genome assembly GCA_963855995.1 of Muricea muricata. Lineage (NCBI taxonomy): Eukaryota > Metazoa > Cnidaria > Anthozoa > Malacalcyonacea > Plexauridae > Muricea > Muricea muricata. Next base: position 9,919,057 of record OY979731.1, on the reverse strand, counting down.
TACGGGAAAACGAGGCAAAGTTGAGCTGCCTTTGAGTCACCTACAGCATTTTTTCTGACTCGTTTTCCAAGAAAACCTATGAGACATTCCTTTGTTTTTTTTTAATACAGGAAAGGAGTCATTATGAAGCTCTACTCATGTAATTCAATTTGAGAATTGATCCATTAGTCTATGGTTTAATCGTCTTTTCCCAGCTTTGAATGGAAGTTCTTTATGCAATATCGGCACGCAACCGAATTCATAGCTTCTTATTTTCTACCATATATAGTTAAATATACTTAAAGTACCCATGATTCTACAAAGGTTGAAAATTTTTAACTGCGAGAATTTTAAAACTGTCCTATAGGCAAACGTTTCAATCAAAAACGTTTGCTTCCTGATAAGCAATATCACAGAAAAAGCACGGTATAAAATTACATTGTAAAACACGTACTATATGTGTACATAAACAGAAATACTATAGCTGCATACTGGTTGACTACTAAATATAGCAATATACTAAAGTGAGTATATGGTTATAACAACAAACACTCGTGAGACTGGGCATGGCCACTGCACCAAATAAAATAGTTTTTAAGTGATTTATCTGTAAAAAATACATGCCAGGGTCAATCGTAGACACTAAGCTTGTTTTTACATGCAGGTCATTAAATATAAGGTTTGAATGAATCATATTTCTTCAAAAATAGCCTTTCGTATTTTTTGCCTCTTCAACAAGTACTTAAGAAATCAAATTCTGAAATATCGTATGTGTAAGTGGTGTGATGTTTGAGGCGACGTTACTTACACGCTGCAAGTTGTAATGCAGTTCTGACTTAGGCGCTGCTGTTATTTTAAATCCATTGCCAAGAATTTGTGAGTCCAGTTTACATTCTAGCAAGGCCCCCGTATACACATGCGGGATGATTTTCAGCCAGGGTTGGTAGCCCTAATTTTTAGTTTGCACGAACCCGGGCTTGTAAAAACGCCAGTTTTTTTTGTCAACCCAACCAAGTTATGGCAATTTTGTACCCATATCCTACTCTATACCCAGTATTTTGCCCCAGACCTTTTCATAATGATCTTCATTTCATAGTCAGACATATTTTACTTCTGTGGTACGTATATAAAACGTTCGTTTTTAATACAACCGTATTACCGTTGTTCTGATTATTTTAAAGCTTTTAGGTGCAACAGCTGGACAAGAAAAATCGTTACATTGCGATAAACCTTTCGGTCATTTAGTTCCATCAAACGAGGTCGAGTTTCATTGTCGTCAGCAATTTTTAACAATGAATATAACTTCAATTGATATGAATTTGCGTCGATATTTTGTACTTTTTAAATCAACGCACGGGTTTAAATGATTATTTACGCACAATTTTCGCGCCTTTACACCTCGCCAACCCGGCTCAACTGTCATGTAAACGCTAATAGAAACTTATTAGTAGACGTGTTCACCGAGCAAGTCAGCCCCGGTGTTGGCAGCCAGCCCGGGCTCGTGTAAAGGGGGCCTAACTTATGGTTGCTATAACCTCATAAACAGCCGTCTTTAAGAACTGAATTACATACGAAATGTTGTGGAAATTTTTGCTAAAGGGCCGCCTGTTGTTTCTTCCGACTACTATTTACACAAAATCAGCCTAAGTTAGCGGAAACGCATCGCAAGACAAATTGCAGCGTCTAAAAGCGTCTTAAATTTTTTGCCTCTGCCCTTGGCGTTTTGCAATGTTTACTTTTTTGCTTGTCCTAGAAATTATGCACTATTTAACAAGAGCTATAAGTAGAATCAGATGATTAGTTACATAAAACTATAGGGAACTGTAACTAAGTTAATTAAAAACAATCTTTCCAATCTACTTATGCAAAAAACAACAATGCAAGCCAACTTAAATACAGTATATCTACAGGGGTTGCATTCTACGACTTACATACTTTTTGTGCATGATATTTTTTTGTCTGTTCAATTTCAGCAACCCACTGGCATGCTGCCATACTGATTTAACAGTCTGACAAAACCCCCTGATTTTCTAGAAACTTCTAAAAAAGCAAGCTCGATTAATAACAAATGTTTAAGACTATAAATAAGCATAATTAGCGGGCCACAATAATTAGCATAATAAGCGCGAGCTAACAAGTTTGGCGTAAATGAGGCGGATAAAAAAACCACAGGCAGTTACATTGAGCATGCACGTGTACTTGAAAAAAGATTATTTGAAAAGCATTCCTTGAAATGCTTTGAAATAATGTATCAGAAACAATGTATATAACTATAAGTATTAATATCAGTAGACTTTCAAGTTAACGAATCGGTCATTATTTATTTGTTTTACTGTACTTAGCTACCTTCCACGCTTGCAGTGTCCATAGTAGGGTCTACCAGTCATATCAGCGAGGGCAAGACTACAACCTGCCAAGAAAATATACCGTGTCCATCAAAGTTAAATTCGGTTTGCAAAGCAGGAGGGCATTTACTGGTCTTGAACATGGGCTTTTAAATTTCGACTGCGGCTATAGATGACATTGAAGGATTGCGAAGGGCACTGAAAATTATTCGAATTATTTTCTGACAACTGCTCGCCATCAGTATACTTTACGGCTTAATAAAAATATGTATACGTTGTTGACAAGCATTGCGCGTAACGCCTTTTCAAAATGACATAGTACACGACGCTTAGAACCCGTGAGAAATAGATTAGGATCTTATGATCTCTCGCTCGTTAAGAGTCCAGATTTCCGCGATAAGCATGCCAAATTCCGAACCAGATTAGCGTTTGTCAAATATATGCCGTGACGCGGGTACGCGTTAGCGGCTTATAAAAGACCCCTCCGACTCATAGGATCTTCATACGAACGTTCAAGCTCTTGTACAAGGACATCTGTGAAGAAGAACCAACGGCTGGTCTTAAACACAGTTCCGTTTCAAAGTGCCCCCGTGTCTGCAGATCTCTTTCAAGAATCGTCACAATGAAATCAGTTCAGATGCTATGCTGGGTCCTGTTAGTGTTGCAAACTGTCTACGCAATGCCAAACCCAACGAGACAGACCACTTGTGAACCATTAAAAATCAAGGTGAGTTTATGCCACAGTTCCATATTCCTTTCTCCAACTATACTGTCCGTAACGCTACCTACAACCAAACACCAGACATCCTTGCTGGACAGTTTTAGGTTTCTTCTACGTCGTCACATATCACAGTCCAGTATAGAGATCAATTTGCATGTCGTTTTCGTATTAATGCCCAAGGGGAGATTTTTGAATGAATCATGAAAACAGGGGTTACAGCTCCTGGAGAAATAATCCTCACTTCGACCGGAGACAATCGTTATTTGTTGAGTAAAAGAATATATTTTTGACGTTATGTTCTAATTCTTCTTATGAGAAATTTGAAGAGATGGCATAACGTGATTCAGCTGTATTATAATCTTATTTATTGCAATGTAAAATTAGTCGGTATAAACAGTTAACACCAAAAATCATGCAGAATACTGCGTTTTATGAAATTAAAGCTATCCGGGGAAAATGGGGTTGACTGTATAGTTTAGTTTACGTTCCTCCTGTAGTAGCTACTGGATCAATAAGAGATGATCCTTACTGGACCTCTAGGAAGAACAGTTTAGAACTGGTAGAGCTATCCAGTATAAATAAATTTAGTTTAGTTTCCTTTTCTAATAACACCAGATGAACAACTACATAATTTTTTTTAGATGTGCAAAAAATTCTACAACAGAACGGTGTTTCCAAACTTTGACGGGCATCGAAGTCAATGGGAAGCTAACCTCAAAATACAAACACTTAGCAACTTGCTCAACTCCAACTGTTCCCAAGACTTGCGCTACCTTACTTGCGCATATTATGCCCCGGTACGTATGCTAATTAGGTAATTAGTTAAGACACGCATATCGCATGATATCATCTCGTTAGCTATACTGGTAGATTCAGAACTGCAAACAACTGGTGATCAATATCTAGTATATCTACGATTTCCGTACCAATGTATTATTAATACAACTTGCATGGCCTCAAAAAGCATGCAAACAACTTGCATAGCTTGATAGCTTAAAAAAAACATGCAAACTGATGGCAAGATGAATAAAGTGCATCACGGTATTAGCACTAACCATAACAGCATGACTCCAGTCTAATCGATATTAACAAGAAATCCAAGATGTCAGCTCTGATCACACTAATAACATTAGCTATCCATCTTTGAGATGAGGTTTCTAACTGGAGTGCTTTTCTAGGTTTGTACTTCATTTAAGATAATAGTAAAACCTTGCCGTAGCCTGTGCAGACGAGTGAAGAAAGACTGTACCCCGACATTGCTAAAACTCTACGGCAAAGCTTACTGGCCTAAAGAATGGAACTGCAAAAAATTACCGAAGAAAAACGAGAATACAGTTTGTTTTGGACGTACCCCGCCGAAAAACACCACTAATTAAAATGAGCTGAGACTGTTATGAAATACGAACAATTCCACGCTGTCGAACGCTGTGTGTATAGTATTTTATTGTATAATAAGGCAGTTGTGGGCAATGTAGAGTCGATCTAGATAGAGCATTAGGGACCTTACGATTTACAGAACGACAACGTGACGGCAACGTCCTAAGACAAACAGTCAATTGAAAAGAAGTGAAGAATTATAGTTGTGAACAATGCATTTGAATATTTGAAAAGCGGGTCTCGTATTGTTGACGACGGCAAATCAAATATTTTCACGTATTTTATTTACGCAGGCGTATTGAATTTAGCTGGTGAAGTTTTAAATTCGATCTAGTTAAGAACTCTTCTCAAACATGTAGCTCATGTCTTCAACCAAAATGTTGTTAACATGTGTTAACTCAACTTATGCGATTGATGATAAACAACTTCTATGCTTTGCTAAGCCATATCATAAAGTGTTTTCTCGCCGTTGCCGTCCTATAAATCGTAATAAGATCCCTATTGATAAGTATCGACAGACGATGTTAGATGCTTAAGAAACTGATAGTTAGGAATTATATATATATAAACAATTCAATGTTCCTGATTGGTTGATAGTCCACCAGAGACAACACGTCAACAGTAATGCTGTAGTATTCAAACCTGAGGCTCGTAATGGATTTGTTCACAACCATACTGGACCTTTAACCTTTTAGATGAAAATTTAAAAAAAAATGGAAACAAGCAAAAGTATTACCACATCTCGAAAGAGCATCCTCAACTTAGTAAGACTGCAAAGTTTGGTTGTGAAATGTTCTAAAATATGGAAAATATAGTCTTGCGAATTTGGCAAATTTTGTATACATTTGAATGACGGGTGGAAAATAATACCCAGTTGATACCCTTGAGTATTCATTTCTCACGGATAATAGAAAACTACAGAACATTTGCCAACTTCGCAAGGGGATATTTTCAATAGTTTACAAAATTTTACAACCAAACTTTGCAATTTTACTACGTTTAAGATGCTCTTTCAGGCTATGGTTATATTTTTTTCCTATTTCGGTTTTTTCAAAATTTCGTCTAAAAGGTTAAAGGTCCATTATATGGCTACCATGTAAACTTTAGATTTATTGTATTTTCTTGGGTATGGCAGTACCTGTAATATAACCGTATTTCCAGGCTCCAGCTTCATTTATGTATATGACCACATCAAATAAATTATTCAATGTATTTAACTGTTTGTTTGTTTGTTCGGTGATTGCGACAATGCACTAGAGCACACTGGGTAGCGATCGTGGATTAAACCCCAGCCTTGATCTAATATGTGCCGGCCATAGGCAACGCCTATTGCATAAATCCTTTGTGAACTTTCTCCGTAAATGAGTACCGACAATGATTCGCCCACTGATTGGCAACATGTGAGAAACATGATAATACCCTTGGACAGACCATCCGCCATTATTTTGGCCAGGAAACTGTGTAAAATTAAAGCGGTGGGAGACATTGCGCTGCTGAGTGGTTATTTGAGATTCCGCGGTACACAGCAAAAAATGAACAACCTGTTCAACATTGTTACATGAACTGCATTGTTACATTAAAAATGAACAACCTGTTCAACATTGTTACACATTGCAGGCTAATTCAGGCTCAACAATACTGAACAATATTGTTGACAACATTGAACAATGTGGGCAGCAAAACATTGTTCATTGCTGTTTTCATCAGGCCAGAACAGGTTGTTCATTTTTTTGCTGTGTATAGCCCTTACCGAAATGATCTCTCAGTGAAATGTGTGCTCGGTGTTACGAATTTTTTAAGCGGACCAGTTCTTACGTGTGCCACAATTACAATACTGCGAATTGCATGCTCCATGGGGGATGATTTCGTGGCACTTCACTGGATCATAAGATCATTTCCGAAGGGTCAACGTGTTTTAACCTCGAGTAGTAATCAATACATGCTTGTCAAAAACTCTCGACCGGAAAAAGTTAAAAAAATTCATGGACTCTACTTAGGTATGGGTTCTTTCACTGCGTGAAACGATGAAGTGAATGTTGACGTTTTGAGCGAAGGGCCGTCGTCGGGAAGCTAGCTATTCTTGGGTTTCACTGGAACCTTTTTCTGTAATTCTGAGTGGGGGTCAACCCAAAATGTATTGATGATTGTTGTCAACAAATGAGCAAACACATGGTCAACACATACAGTGAAATTTTTTTCAGTCTGATGACAGTGAATCGATTTGGAGTTGACCCCCAGTGAAATTTATAACCTCACGTGAAACCCAAGAATAGCAGTCAAGACGAAGGATCTTCGTTTGTAACGTCAATTTTCAATATATTGTTTCAGGTAGTGAAAGAACCTATACCTTTCGTGTACTATTAACTGCACTACCTACACTGGTAAAGTTAGTGAAGTTAGTATTCAGGCAGTGAAAGAACATATACCGTTCGTGTACTATTAACTGCACTACCTACACTAGCAACGTTAGTGAAGTTAGTGTTCAGGTATTGAAAGAAGCTATACCTTTCGTGTACTATTAACTGCACTACCTACACTAGCAACGTTAGTGAAGTTAGTGTTCAGGTAGTGAAAGAACCTATACCTTTCGTGTACTTTAAACTGCACTACCTACACTAGCAATGTTAGTGAAGTTAGTATTCAGGTAGTGAAAGAACCTATACCTTTCGTGTACTATTAACTGCACTACCTACACTAGCAACGTTCGGGAAGTTAGTATTCAGGTAGTGAAAGAACCTATACCTTTCATGTACTGTTAACTGCACTACCTACACTGGCAACGTTAGTGAAGTTAGTATTCAGGTAGTGAAAGAACCTATACCTTTTGTGTACTATTACCTGCATTACCTACACTAGCAACGTTAGTATTCAGGCAGTGACAGAACCTATACCTTTCGTGTACTTTAAACTGCACTACCTACACTAGCAATGTTAGTGAAGTTAGTATTCAGGTAGTGAAAGAACCTATACCTTTCGTGTACTATTAACTGCACTACCTACACTAGCAACATTAGTGAAGTTAGTGTTCAGGTAGTGAAAGAACCTATACCTTTCGTGTACTATTAACTGCACTACCTACACTAGCAACGTTAGTGAAGTTAGTATTCAGGTAGTGAAAGAACCTATACCTTTCGTGTACTATTAACTGCACTACCTACACTAGCAACGTTCGGGAAGTTAGTATTCAGGTAGTGAAAGAACCTATACCTTTCATGTACTGTTAACTGCACTACCTACACTGGCAACGTTAGTGAAGTTAGTATTCAGGTAGTGAAAGAACCTATACCTTTTGTGTACTATTACCTGCATTACCTACACTAGCAACGTTAGTATTCAGGCAGTGACAGAACCTATACCTTTCGTGTACTTTAAACTGCACTACCTACACTAGCAATGTTAGTGAAGTTAGTATTCAGGTAGTGAAAGAACCTATACCTTTCGTGTACTATTAACTGCACTACCTACACTAGCAACATTAGTGAAGTTAGTGTTCAGGTAGTGAAAGAACCTATACCTTTCGTGTACTATTAAACTACCTACACTAGCAACATTAGTGAAGTTAGTATTCAGGTAGTGAAAAAAGCTATACCTTTCGTGTACTATTAACTGCACTACCTACACTAGCAACATTAGTGAAGTTAGTGTTCAGGTAGAGAAAGAACCTATACCTTTCGTGTACTATTAACTGCACTACCTACACTAGCAACATTAGTGAAGTTAGTGTTCAGGTAGAGAAAGAACCTATACCTTTCGTGTACTATTAACTGCATTACCTACACTAGATGGCAAACGGCAACGCTAGTTCAAATATAGGTCCGTTTTTCGAACCGGTTCCCGGCTTGAATTTCGACTGATGTGTTTGTGATGAATTTTGACGATAACCACTCGAGATTTACAGGCGCATTTACCCTTTACAAATTATAAAAAATATAACAACGGTTAGATATAAAGTTTAGACGGATGTGAATGTGTTTATGCTATTCCTTCCAGCCTACAGTGGTGGTTTCAGACATCCGGAGTAAATGACGCAAAACAGCTACAATTTTAATAGTCTCGCAGTTCTACATCCTGGAAAAAGCCGAGCGAGAATTTGTGGAAACCTTTCAAGGTTATTTATGTTTTGTTAATATCGTGCGTCAAATACGTAGAGCAATTAAAAGATTACTAAAACCTATTTATGCTCGACCTTGGATCATCTTTTTTGATGGGTACGTAGTTAGGAGATGAATTATTGTCCAATCAATAACCAACTAACACGAATCTTAAGAGGTAAACGTCTGTATCAATGTTGTCATAAGGTATAACGAAAAGTGCCACTCAAAATTACTTATACGTTTGGAGCTTTCTCGCCTTGCATTATAGGCGCTGTATGTCTGTTCCTGCTTCAGTCCAGATACCAGGCGAGATGATTACTGAGATACTTCACTTGGCTTAAAATAAAGTTCTAGAGTAGAAATAAAGAAACTTGAGTGTTGCCTAGAAGTGGTTGTTGCATAAGATTAACGCTTTTTCTTCAACAGCATGCAGTAATCCTGCTGTGCGATTCGAGTCCGTCCCCTGATCTAATATTTCTGTTGTGTAATACCATAATGTCTCATTTGTTGTGCTGTAGATATGAGTTTTGTCAAAGCTTTTCCTAAAACCTTATATTTGCACCAATACTATAACCGAGCCCTGATCTGCTGAACCATGAGCAGTGACTTATTTCCTCATTAGTTAACGCACTGAACATACCAGAATACCGGACACTACCAGACTAATCCCAAGCGAACAACGGTTAATTGCAAAACACAAATATACTTTCTGGATTAAATTTAGGAAATGAGCTGAAAAACCGCATACCAATTATAATCACCTCGACATTCTTTGTTTTTTGAGCGAGCTTTGCCATGTTTAGAAGTGGTTGAGGAAATAAAGTCTGTAAATAACTTTAGTGCATGTTTCCTGTGGTAGTAACACTAGATCAATAAGAGATGATCCTCACTGGACCTCTAGGAAGAACAGTCTAGAACTGATAGAGCTATCCAGTATAAATAAAGTTTGTTTAGTTTAGGTTTCCTCTTGTAGTAGCACTGGATCAATAAGAGATGATCATTACTGGACCTCTTGGAAGAACAGTTTAGAACTGATAGAGCTATCCAGCTAGTAGAAATAAAGTTAGTTTAGTTTAGGTTTCCTCCTGCAGTAAAACTGGTTCAATAAGAGATGATCCTTACTGGACCTCTAGAAAGAACAGTTTAGAACTGATAGAGCTATCCAGTATAAATAAAGTTAGTTTAGTTTAGGTTCCCCCTGTAGTAACACTGGATCAATAAGAGATGATCCTCACCGGACCTCCAGGAAGAACAGTTTAGAACTGATAGAGCTATCCAGTACAAAAATAGTTTAGGTTTCCTCCTGCAGTAAAACAGGTTCAATAAGAGATGATCCTTACTGGACCTCTAGAAAGAACAGTTAGAGCTATCCAGTATAAATAAAGTTAGCTTAGTTTAGGTTCCTCCTATAGTAACACTGGATCAATAAGAGATGATCCTTCATGGACCGCCAGGAAGAGCAGTGTAGAACTGATAGAGCTATCTAATATAAATAAAGTTAGTTTAATTTACGTTTCCTCCTGTAGTAACACTGGATCAATAAGAGATGATCCTTACTGGACGTCTAGAAGGAACAGTTTAGAGCTGATGGAGCTATCCAGTACAAACGTTTGTACGATAACTAATTTCGGCAAGACATGCAGAGATTTCTTAATCGGGTGAACACTGATTACCCACAGAAGTTTCCATCAAAACTATAAAGTAATTAAGTACAAATTAGAGACTAATCAGGTTAGAAACACAAACAATTAAAGCTGTTATGTGACATAACTATCGCTAATTAAGACATATGTTGGCCGGCACACAGCTTTCATTTCTTTATCTGTGTTGTGATCACTCTGCACTCAACGTCCCAGTTCAATCGATTTTTCTCTCAACATGACAATAACCTTCCGCTCTCTTCGGTGATGTTGTGCTCACATGAAATAACAACTATCAGACTTCAAAATCTGGTCCTCGCATAACAAAGAATATCTTTACGAAGACAAAACACTCACAAATGCCTATATTTAAGGCTTGACGACGTTGAGAATTTTTAACTTTAATATGTATATATATTTATGATTTTTCACACAACCGATAGGGTTTTTATCCTGTATATAAATTCGTTTGTAATAATAATAATGATAATAAGCAGAAATAATTTTTGTTCTACCGTAGCTTATGCTCGTAGTCTTATGTTTGTGTCGATGCTTATGTCCTACGCTTCTCTGCGTTTTGTCCTTTTTTCAGCTTGTGCTTGTCTCATCGACACGATGCATGCGTCTTTGTGGCCTTATCGTATTGCAGTTGAGTGATGTGGAAACTCCAGACTAGACAGCCATCAATTTGCTGATGCGGTGAAAAAAACGCGCCATTCACCGTCGCTTCTGGAAACAGTAAAACAAGAGCCGATCATCCATAAAAACCTAGCATAATCTGCAGACATTAAAAAGCCGTCGAACAAAGGAGTTGAGAAAAACTCCATTATATTATAAGCCTATATTTAGCATAAGCTGCGGTCTTTTTAGACCCAGCGTTTAATCCTGAGATTATTTTAGCCGCGACGTGCGAAAAATTTCCCATTTTGAACAGTACACTCACGTGAATTTTCTGTTTCTCCTACTCAATACACACACATTTTCAGAAGAGTGTTATTAGGCATAGCCATATGGCCCATATACATTGTCAATGCTGACATAATGTTATAAAACACATCGATGTTATCACGTTATATGCTTCATTATCGGAAGCATGTGAACTGGTAATGCATGTGATCAGGATAAATGAGCAGGATATGAGATTGGAAAAGACGAAAGCATCTTCTAAATTCCAGACAAAAATTTTAATGCAAACCGCATTTCGACGGTTGGAATTCAACGTTTAACTGTGCGACAAGTTGTGAACTTTGTCGCCAGAGGATCTGTTTTTTTTTTTGTTAATCACAATCTACGAGCCCCGCAAGAGGATGCTTTACACATAATGTCATATGCGTTGGCGGAAAATTGTGATTGATTTCATGCAGTTGTGATATGATTATTATGATCGGTTAAATTCGCAATTCATATCATGTGCATGATTTGATTTCAACAATCTCAACAATGTTCAATAAAAATTCTACAGGACATGTCTAAAGACATGTCTCATTTTTGTGGGCGAGTTTTTTAACTATTGGTATAGTTCGAGAACTTCAAGAGATTCAAACAAATCTTCGGTGAAAAAGCTACTAAGATTCGACTAATTATATTACTCTAAATTGACCACAATGTTGCGGAATGTTTATTATAGCACAGTTTCTGTAGAGCACTATGCAAAATTTTCTAGTCTAACTGGGCGTGACAAGGAGTTGCACTTGATGTTTTTATGGAAGTCGTCTTTATCAACATTGATATCGTCAAAATATGCGAGTAATGTCCGTACAAAGTGAACTTCATGTTAGATTTGACAACGGCTACGGGACAACGGGGGCAAGCTACGAGATTTTTATTGCCTAAATCATTTCCCACAAACTCGTATTCATCTTGGCCTTGGATCATCTGGTATTTTAAAGACGTATTATGTCAAAAAAATTGCAGGAAATTATCGAGTTTGTGTAAAAAACCCCCAGGAAATTATCAGGTTTGAAACAGCTGACTTTCAAGGGCAAAACCTAGCAAGTCTAGCCAAGGTTTACATGCGAATCCAAAGGAATTACCCTTGACTAGTTGACTGCGATACAAACAACTTGACGGTACTTACATGGAAACAATATTTTCATGGCTATTTACAAATAATACCTCGCTGACCTAAAAGTCAATGCTTGTAATTCTTCAGACACAGGGTGTTAGGTAAATCGGCAAGTTTAGGCAAGAACGGCTGTTTTTTACAACACTTTGTCGTAAATGTGTATGGCATAAAACTAAAAGCGAAAAAAACATTCAACCGACGAAACCACTGAAAACGTCAAACCGCAGATCTGATTTGGAAAGTCAATCGTTATTATTTGGGAAGAGCCCTCAAAACGAGCAGTATATACATTTCTGGGCTAGCTGCTTACACTCTGATTTAAAGGATTAATCAACGCAAACGGCAGTCTTTAGTTTAATATCGACAGTTGAATGCACTAATGTCAATACGGTTTGGTATCGTGTGTACAAGATGGAACTGACGAATACTTTGCCTTCGTCGAGGAATTCATCATCAATGCATTTTATGCTAATTAGATTACCCACACACAAGGCGCAAGTATGCGATTCTTTTGTAGATTTGCGATATCGCTGCGCATAGCGAACGAGTGCGAGAAACAATTTCTACCTTTTTCGCGTGTTTTCAAGATTTCAGACGATAAAATTTAATACTATAGCGATTAATGAAATGCCTATCAAACTTTACGTCCGAAGTGATGTATTAAACATTGCTATTCTATAAAGTCTTTATGATCTTCTGAAATGACAAAAAATTGTATTCACATCACCGAACTCTTACAGCAGCGTCTTTGAAACATTGCCGCGTTTGAAACGCGACGTTTGTCGTTTGTAACGCAACGTTTGCCGTTATATAATCGCTGTTGTTTTTAAAAAAAATGATCGAAACTGAGTCCGTTTCACGTGAAAGAAACGATTATTTGCAAGTTTTATCGCTTTTGTATCGTTTGAAGTCCTAAGCAAGCTTCTACTCCACGAAATTACTGTTTTATAATAAAAATTGATAAAACGTGCATCAAAACATGACATACCATGACAGTTGCGGTTACAGAACCGGGTCGGGTTTTGCATCCAAATGATTCCGTTTCAAACGTAAAAAAAACCCGCGAAAATGTTAGCGCTTAGCCGTGCTTGGATGCAATTTGCTGTACAACATGTGTGTGAACCACCCAAAATCGTAATAAGTTAATGTGCTCCGCAAGAATAAAAAAACGGACATCAAAAGCTTCCAGAAACGTCCGTCAGGTGCTTTATACTCAGGTTACCGCAGGCATAAACAAGAAAACCGCATGCAAAGCCGGGGATTTACAAGATTACAGAATTTTGCATCTCATTGGTTAAATAATTTCTGTTTTTTATCGTAGACAATTAAAAGAATAAAGCGCCCTAGCTAAATCGCTAATCACATCCGCGATACGTCTAACAACCTTAAGCAATAAACATTTTCCAGGACTTTGTACTTGTAAAAATGACAAGCATTCAGTGTGGTCTCAGCCGCATGACACAACAGTATTATAAAAAAATACTAGTCCATGGCTGCATTAAACTACGAAGTACGAACGACATTTGGGCGACGCAAAATTCTGATCAGTTTGAAAGAAATTCAAAAACAAACATCTCTCCTGAACAAACATCTGTCCTGTGCTCTGGTGTTTACCAGGAGCTAACCACAACATTCCTCAAGGGCAAATCGTGTTTGGTCGACTGAAATACCCCGGATAAAAGAACCGGCAAACTAACATGATCATAGAGGGTCTCCAGAAGCCGGGAAAGGTGATTTAAAGGCAAAGTCAGGGTTCACAACAAGTTGAACTCAAATGAAAGATTGTACACGTCGCCGCCGTTATCGATTTAAGACGGCAATTTTTAGCTGATGATTTGAACATGTTTTTACGCTCAAATCGCTTCCAGAACGCTTAAAACGCGATTCTGATGATTTCAAGAGCGTATTTTTTTCAGGTTGAAAGAAAGTCATAGGTTTCTCATTTCAACATGTTATTCTTGTTCAATTGTTCTCCAACTATTTTTAGCTTTGTCCCCGTACTTCCATTGTAAAATCTTGTTCCTCCCCAAGCCCCCCCCCTCTCCCCCCATCATGCAATATTTTTTTGAATTTCTGTGTCAAATCAACTAAGTTGCGACATCTACTATTTGCTTCATTAATCCTTAAAACGCGTCTCATTTCGTTCCCACCCACATAATACTGTTTCTTAACTTAAGTATGATTGATGCTGGGCATTTTGGGCCCCTCACAAATAAAAAAATAAGCTGTTATTTTGAGACATGTCGATCTGACGTTGCTAGTGTCTGTAGTGTAGTCAAAAGCTCAACAAAATATAACTTCACTCACACCAATTAGCGAAGCCAGCGCGACAATTTGGTCATGCTATGCAAATTTAAAGCATTATCCTTACTCATTTCTTTAGAAATTGATTCCTTATACGCTCTATAAACACAGGAAAATTTGCAATTGCATCACCAAATGTCGTGCTGGCTTCGCCACTGATTCACTCAACTACCAAGGCTCAACAACATCGTATTCTATTTATATCGTTTCATGTAATGGACTATATATTTTGTTGTGGTATTTTCACACATGACGAATAACACGTGTAACGTTGCACGGAAAAAATGCAACGCACCTAAAAAGGTGCGATAAAATCCAACGCATAATATTCTTTATCCTCGCATATTTATTCATCGTATCGATTTTTTAAGTGCCTAAAGGAGCAAGCGTTTACGCTCCATAATAAGGTGAGAGCACTCGAGGCATTCAAAACATGTTCTAAGGCGATTAAAAATTTATAAACAGTTTGCAACGCATACAGCTGACGTACACTCGGTAATATGAAATGAACGCTTGTGAAAATTTAAACCTATCTTTAGTGTCTTCCCAAGATATGCCATATAAAATATTTCAACGCCTCGAAGTAGTGCTATAAAAAGAACTTGGGCGTCAAGTGCTGTTGATATATGTCATCACGTATCATGGACGAGAACATATGTGTGTCCCAGGGATGCTCCGACGGTTTCCATTGCCTCATGGTGATCTATGCGGTTGCTTTAAAGTTCAAGGTCGAGGCTTTATTCAAAACTTCTATCATACAATAAATTTCTATTTACATCTTCTGAATATGTACGTTACTATTTCACATATGTGCATCTTTCTATTTTTTATTGTGCGTCATATGTGAGTCGTCTGATGGCTAATTACCACAACATACACCTCCTAAATCTAATTTACAGTCTAACAAAAGCCTTTTGCGACCTATACAGAATTCCTCCTCCCCCTTTACCCCCCGCCCTTTTACCACCCCCCCCCCTTACCTCTCCCCCCCCCCACACTAAACGGTCAAGATAAACTTTAATGTCTAAAACCCTCTGTCTCATTCATACGAACCGAAGTTCCGGAGCAGATAGCAAGTTTCTCTTTAGCCTAGTTGCCATTAAGTCGTGAATATATCAAAGTGACCGATGTGACAGAGTATGTACGTCGACCACACTTATCACATCGTCCAGAATGACTTTGCTACGACATTCACGACCAAATGGAAATTCAGCTTTTGTGTACAAAGCCGTCGCCCATACATCGAGGAAACCCAAGGACATAACAGGCCTTAAAACTACTGCAGAACAGTTACTAGGCAACTAAACCAGAGAGCTAAACTCACTGATCTATGATACAACTGGAACGTTAACTCAATACAAAAGTTCAGTTGATTAATGTTTGAAGCCAAAATACTCGAAATACTCGACGCCAAAGATCGGACCGTGTATCAAATTGCAGCTATCAAAATGTAATATTTAATGTAAAAAAAAATCAAGACTTTAGACGAGGTGTTTAAGGTGTTTTTCTTTTCCATAAAAGTAAAGTCAGAAAACTTTTGAATCAAATACAACTTTAATAGCGTTCGGCCCAATTTTTGACGTTTAGTATTTCAACTCAAAACTCAGAAAAACTGAATCAAATTGGCCTCAATCCCCCCCTGACTTATCGTTCCAGTTTACTCACAGTTCAATGGCTACACACACAGAGTATTGTATGCCCATGCCCCAGATGCACCAATATGTAATATACACAAAGATGGAACAAGATGTATATTATGTATTGGTGCATATAGGACATGAAGATACAACTAAGGTAGTAACAACTACTAACCTGCATGTCCCCTGATGTACACAATTACCTCTCAGTTTGCTGCAGTAGAGTGTCATCTCTTTGTTTCTTATCAATCACACAAACTCCACTGTAGCTCCGCCCTATCCCCATACATGTGGACAATAATCCCCAATTGTTCGTTCTGGGATTGTAAACTTCGACCGAGGAGAGATTGGCCGAGCCATCGTCGCCTCCCACGACAAAAAGAAGTCCATTAACCGAGGCGACGCCCGCGTTCCTTCTGCACATGCTCATATCAGCCACCGGAGACCATTGGTTCAATTCCGGATTGTAACACTCAACACTCTTTCTCACATGAGGTCCATCGTGACCGCCGATTGCAAACAGTAAACCGTCAGCGACCTGTTACAGGACGGAGAAAACAAAATTCAGAAGGGGAAACGGAAACAGACAAAATACCGTCGACTCTCAAAACTAAGCGCCCCCTCCCTCAATGTAATGTAATGGCGAAGGAACTCTCTAAACTATCTGTGTACCATATATATTCAAGTATGGATTTAAACTTGACCGACGGCGAAAATAACATGCTACTCGAATTTAAGACCCCCCTGCCATAATGTAATGTTATGGCAAAGAAAATAATCTGTACACTAAACTATCTGTACACCACATATAATCCACTAAAACTATCTGTACACCACATATAATCTAGTGTGGATATAAACTTAGCCGATGCCGAAAATAACAACTCAAAAGCAGAGGCGCTGAGATAGTCAGCGCTCCCTCGAAAGAAAGCACCCCTCTGGAGCGACTAATTTCGAAAGTACAAAATTTCTTTAGAGATTAAATGAGGATTGTTTTCATAGTCAATGAACACAAAAATATTTGAATAGTGAGACGAAACCATCAGATTGGCCACGCTACTGTTCATAGACGGCAATATTCGAAGCTTTTTAATGTAACCAAAACTTCAATATACTACTGTATGTAAAAAGCTTTCTGTCCACCAATTGCCAGGATATTTCCATAATACCTGCTGCTCTACACAGCTCGAGCTAGGAACCACAGCCCTGTCAGGCTTTTCACAGAGTTCCCGTCACAATCAGGAATTTCTCGCGACTTACCCCAACGCCTGCTCCACTTCTTCGAGTGCTCATATCGCATACTAGACTCCACTCCTTGGTAACAGCATTGAAACATTCCACTGAGCTAAGACAGTGCCTGGATGCTCCATCATAACCGCCCACGGCGTACAGCAGGCCGCCCAGAACCCCAACACCCACGCTACTTCGTCTGCTGCTCATCGGCGAAATATACTTCCATTCGTTTGTCTTTGGGTCATAAACCTAACACAAGAAAATTGTATTCGTACTGGATAGCCGTTCAAACTGTCCAGCTCTTAACTTTTCGCAGTAAAGATCATCTCTTATCGATCCAGTGTTACTACAAGAGGAAACCTGAACTAAACTAACTTTATTTATACTGGATAGCAATATCAGTTGTAAACTGTTCTTCCTAGAGGTCCAGTAAGGATCATCTCTTATTGATCCAGTGTTACTACAGGAAGAAAATCTAAACTAAACTAACCTTTTTTATGCTGGATAGCTCCATCAGTTCTAAACTGTTCTTTCAACAGGTCCCGTAAAGATCATCTCTTATTGATCCAGTATTACTACAGGAGGAAACCTAAACTAAACTGGCGTTATTTATACTGGATAGCTCTATCAGTTCTAAACTGTTCTTCCAACAGGTCCCGTAAAGATCGTCTCTTATTGATCCAGTGCTACCACAGGAGGAAACCTACACTACACTGGCGTTATTTATACTGGATAGCTCTATCAGTTCTAAACTCTTCTTCCTAGAGGTCCAGTAATGATCATCTCTTATTGATCCAGTGTTACTACAGGAGGAAACCTAAACTAAACTACCTTTATTTATACTGGATAGCTCTATCAGTTCTAAAACTGTTTTTCCCAGAGGTCTAGTAAGGATCATCTCTTATTGATCCAGTGTCACTACAGGAGGAAACCTAAACCAAAATCCAGAACTGTCGCTAACCTCACAAGTATTTAATCCAGTCGTCCCATCAAAACCTCCGATTGCATAAAGCAAACCATTGAGAACAGCTGCTCCGAGCGTACTCCGTCGAGCCTCCATGGATGCCACGGTACGCCACTGGTTCCGTACAGGATCATAACAATCAACTGTCCTTATCCTTAGAGATCCATTAAAGCCCCCTACTGCATATATACAACCGTCCATTACTGCCACCCCCGCCCGACAACGACGAATGTTCATTTCTGCGACCTGGAGCCACTGTTCCGTCTTGAAGTCATAACATTCAACACTAAAAGGTGATTAATGGTTGTAAGATGTGCTTACTTCTAGATCCAGGAGGAAACCTAAACTAAACTAACTTTATTTATACTGGATAGCTCTATCAGTTCCGAACTGTTCTTCTTAGAGGTCCAGTAAGGATCATTTCTTATTGACCTAGTGTCACTACAGGAGGAAACCTAACCTAAACTAACTTTATTTAGACTGGATAGCTCTATCAGTTCTCACCTCCGTATCGCCTTCGGAGCCTGACCTCCAACAACATACATAACTTTCGGCAGCCCGACTGGCGTCCTGGGACGAGTCCTCGGTGTCTGCAACACGGACCGCTGGTCGCTTGATAACAGGTGATACTTCATGGCTTCGATAAGAAAATCTTTACAAGCAAAGTTTCGTTTTACTAAAGATTCACTTTCGACTCGCTCCACTAAATATTCACGCGACAGCAATGGCAGACGAACGTGTTCCATTAGCTGAGCAAAATATTCTTGTCTCTCTTCTGCATTGTGTTCAACCCAAGAGACAACGGCTTCGAACACCTACGGCATTGATCAAAAGATTAAATGTTTACAAAACGTATGACACAAAAAAATTTATTTCAATACGTGCAAGAAGTTGTTTTTACTAACGTTGCCAGTGTACAGGGGTGAATAGCGAAATGATCAGATCATTGTGAGTGGACTTTCGAGACAAAATATATAATTGTTTGCGTTTCGTTCTTTAGAAAACCAATTTCTATAGTCTATTGTCTTTCATTGCCATTATCACCTGTGTATTATGACAAAGCCTGTTAGTATAGTGTACGAGCAAGTGCAGTCAAAGGCACTCAAAACATGGAACCTTTCAATACCTATAACGACCCAAACTGTAGTGAAATAACTGCCAAACGAAGGGAATTCGCTCGAAACGTCAAATTCTATTTATACCATTTCAAGCAGTGAAAGCAAATATGGTTTTGTGTGCTATGAATAACTTTGAGCGATGGTTAACTTTGGTCCATTGCCAAAATTACTCATAGCATTTCTTTCGCATTTCAGCTCCCAAAGAAAGTCGTTTATATGAGGTTTGCAACTGTAAGGTAGAATGTGAACCACTAAATTTCAAACGACATCAGCCTTTATTCTTGAATTCCATCGCAAGTTGCAAGAAAAATTACAGCGGATGGTAATTTCCTGTCAATTTCCTCGTGCAGCTGTTTCACAACTCAACACTCTTATCAACAAACGTGTTTTACTGTAAGTAGTTGAATACTATGACGTACAGTAATACTCGACTGTAATTATCTTAACTTCTAAATAAACACTGTTAACAAAAATGGATTATCTTTGATATGCCGCTTTCGGAAAACGATCAAACGATTACGCATGAATCTAATCGAATTACAAGCCCCTAACCTCACGTGCAGTCTTTCGATTGTCGTTTATGCGAGAAAAGCCGTGCCTTTGAATAAACGTGTGAAAAGCAATACAGGTCAATGGCGTCAACGAAAATGCTTCCAGCATTGTGAATTCAGCCATTTGATTGTGCCTAATCCGTGAATAACTGGATGATGGTGACGTCATATTAACGTCAGGCTCGTCAAGCAAACACGACGTTTCAGTAGGAATCCGTTTCTTCTACTTGTCTTGTCCTTCAACGTTTGGGAATATGACATCATTGGAAAACGGGAAAACGTGCGGGCAATGGTGTGCAAACATGCAAATATTCTTTCGACGAAGTCGTGACTCGAATCACCGGTTCCTTGGACAAACTTAAACAAATTAATACCAGTCTCGTCGAGCCAATCGTGTATAATCTTGAAGATCCAATAATGCAACTCAATTCGTCCTGTACTCAACCAACTAATAGCAAAAAATGCTCTTAATCCTGTATTGTGATTTTCTCTACGTCATCGTCATAATTCATTGTATTCGTTGAGTAGTTGACACCTTTCAATGTGTGAATTGTCTTGTTTATTGCACGTACTTCGCTGAATGTACATATTTGTATAATTTGGATTTTGGAATCTCGTCATTGCACATCTGTATTCTCTCTGCGGTATTTGCAGTAATTTTGTCTTTGTTCTTCCAGTTAAATTCTGGCGTTTTAGCAAGTCTTTAAAATGGTAAATCTGTAAATTCATCTAGCTGATCGAGTATAAACACAGATGTCAGCTCTGTACCTATACTAAATAACGACTAACTTTAAGTAACACTAGGGTTCCTTTACCAAGTTTTTATCATGGTAAATCTGTAAATTCATCTAGTTGATCGAGTATAAACACAGATCTGTAGCTATACTTAATAACGACTAACTTAAGTAACACTAGGGTTGCTTTACCAAGTTTTTATAATGGTAAATCTGTAAATTCATCTAGTTGATAGAGTATAAACACTGAGATCTGTACCTATACTTAATAACGACTAACTTAAGTAACACTGCGGTTGCTTCACCAAGTTTTTATCATGGTAAATCTGTAAATTCATCTAGTTGACCGAATATGAACACAGACCTATACTTTTACCAAACAACGACGAACTTGAACACTATCATTCTCACCGTCGGTAGTGCAGCCACAAGCACTCAACAACAGAGGATATTTCCCTTCTTGAAACGATATAAACAGAATTGGACGCTTCCAGCGAAGACTCCTGGTCGAGAAGCCAGCAGTGCCCACTAACTTCCAGACAAAAGGCCTTCATTAGGGCCTTCACGAATACTTCTGTTTTTCTCGATTCAGGTAGTGAAAGACTAATCTTCTTCGTGTGCTCGTAACTTATATTCAGTTTACAAAAGAAAAGTTAGATCTGGGCTAAGAAAAACAACGTTTCGAGCAAAGCATTTCGTCGCTACTAATTCCTGACGAAGGCACACGCTACCTCGAAAATACCGTTCCAAGTAGACGATGATATTCATAGTGGTTTTCCCAATGCTTTTGAGTGCACTACTGACATTGGCAACGTTAGTTCGAGATCTAGGCTGCATCGCATGGTCCAAGACTCCAAAATGACTTCGCAATGACAGTTACAACCGCAAATTGAAACCAAGAGTTAAGGTCCCTTAACCATCCTAAGCGAACTGCAAGCAATTTTAACATTTCTTTGATCAAGAAGACAACTTAAGGATATCAAGTTTATTTGCATTTTAAAGACCAAAGCACTGCCTCCTCTCAAGGCGCACTAAGAGCCACTTTGTAATGCCTCTTAAGGATTCCCGCTGGTCAACTAACATTTTCCTGAAGTTATGAATAACGTAGACTTGCAGTCTTAAGCAATACTGAGTGTTGAAGAACACTAAGTGCTAAACTTGGTTTAAACAACAAACATAAGTTAAAGTTAATCACCAAGGTATTATATAACTGCCAGAGATAACCTATTTTATTGGGAAAGGGGTCTTGTATAATCTCTTTTGATTTACCAGCCATATGAATTATGCAGACAAATTTGTGGACATTTTCTGAACAATTTACTAACAAGTTTTTCCCACAATGCTTGTAGGTGTGTCACACCCCACACTCACCCCCCCCCCCCCCACCACAGTATACCCTCTGTTACTGCACCTGATGGCCGACAATTTACCTTTTCCTCAGAGGCAACAGTAAGTTGATCACTGGAAATGAGCTCACAAATCTGCATTGCAGGAAGGTTCAGGAACTCCTCCCCATGAACAATTTCTGAGAAATGCTGTTCCGTGTAGGCGTGGGCTGTGGCCAGGAGATCCATGCAGCCGTGGACGTCGGCAAAGAGGCGAATCCCCAGACAATTGGACGGGTCCAACTGCTGTTTGAGAAAGTTGGAGCACGCGACTCGGACTTCAGTCATTTGAAGGAGGCTGGCGACGGGAAGAAGAATCTGAACAAGAAAACAAATTCATTTTATTTGTAACCCAGAATGTACGCGAGTACTACTTATATTTTACTTATTTCAAAAGATTTAACTCATTAACAAGGACGTCTGACACACGCTTAATGTTTTGGGTCATCGATATTCATTGGTTGTTCAAAGTTACAACTTACAAACATAGTCAGTAGTGTAGCCGGCCCTAGAGCAATTTAGTCCTGCAGTAATATGACCAGGACTTGCTGTTTTCCAATAATCCTCTGGCTCAACTTGTAGGGGAAGGCACTCACTCAAAACCCTTTCCACTTCACCTAAATTCAGATTTCTCTGAAAAAAACCCCAGACCCAAGGGAAAACTCTGAAAGAAACCCTTCTATAGTGAAAGAACCTAGTATATTTTGCATGCTTTTGACTGTGCTATTGATGTTAGCAATGTTAGCTCAAGATATTACTACCTGAACATTCTCTTCTGTGACTTGAATTTCTGCTGTGTAAGCAAACTCGAGCAGCATCTCCAAGGCAGCCGGATCTACATCTTTCATCGTAATGTTCATTTGTTTGCTTTCCGACAGTTCCCCGGTGAACATTGCGTAAAAGTATGCACTACACGATGCAAGGACAACCTTGTGTGCTGGGAATTCAACCAAGCCTGTTTTTATTACGACATCACACAAAATATTTTGCAAGCGTAAGCTGTTCATTGTTTGAAAGGCTTTGGTGCAGTGTTCAGTATTTCGAAATGGTGTACTTTGCGGTTTTTCATCTGCTATATCTTCAGCCATAATAGGTGATTGTTGATCTACAATTGGAAAGTATGAGGGTTTTTAGGAAATTTTTAGCCGGACTATAATACAATAGCTGCAACAACTAAATCTTGAATTAAAATTCAATCTTCTTACCAAAACTTTATGAGTAGTTAAAATGAAGCTGCTTGAGTTGAATTTGTCACAGATAAACAGTATTTTTCAGTTAGAAAACTGATAATCACTAAAAATCACTGGAAACCATTTCACAACACAAAAAAACTGTGCATTAAACAATAGTCTCCAATAGTCGTGTACAATGACAAGGGTTTGCTCTTTTCATTTTCAATAATACCCTCTGTCTCAACTACTTTTAGGGGGGGGGGAGGGACAGGCACTTCAGACCTCCTGTACCTCGACCTAAACTCAATCTTCTTGGCAAAAAAACAGACATAAGTGAAAACCCTTAATGAAACTCTAATTATATATTTATCCTGCTTATTAAAATCTAATTGGATGAATTTTACTCAAATGCATTCATTTCCGTCTTCAGTTTAGGCAATTCAGGGGCATAGACACAGGGGGGTGTTAATTGTTTTAAAACCTGCTAAAAATGTTGGGGGGGGGGTGAACACAAAGAATATCAAATGTCCTTGTCATCAGTCTGTAAGCAAAGATTGTAATTGGTCCCTGAGCTCAACGAAGCCAATAAGTAAAGCTATTCATGACAAATTACATTAAGTGTTTATAGTGTACACAATATACAGCATGACTTGTTTTTGTAAAAACCAGTCACCAATCTCTTGGCCTCGTGACCTTACAAGATCACAAGCTGTTCAAGACTTATCTACGACAAATGTTTTGAATGAAACTTGTTGCAAAGTGAAGAAATTTTGAAAAGTAATTTTTGTTTATTAAAAAAAAAACAGATTGTCCATCAAGGCACCATATTTAAAGTAGGCAAGCAATATTTTTTTTTATAATGATCGAAAATTACTTCATGGATTCTAAACCATTAAATTGAACATTGTAAAGCAACAATGCGTACATAATATAGTCAATATATTAACACAGACCAAAGCTAAACAAACTTCCGATTGTTTTATAAAATGCATGAACCTGTCAGCAATCAGCATATAATATTCAATCAACAACAACAATAAACACACAAATATTTCTCAACCGCGTCTGAAATTTAAAGCAATCTGCACTGTACCTCAAACAATATAATCTTGCAGGAATGATACCACGAAATGTTGAGGAAATCCGACGAATAAATCCCTGTATTTTTCATTCAAAGTTCGATCAAAATTTTTGAGTTGCTACTTTGTGTTTTGATCTGGCATTCTGGGATACTAACTTCCCGAGGATTCGGCGTCAATCGACGATGGTACACGAGCAGCACGGGCTTAAAATTACTATTGCGATGGAATGGACCATTCCCATTTTCGACAAAATTTTAAATTAGGAATATTCATTAGCACAGCTGGAAAGAGCATCCTAAATTTAGTAAAATGGCGAAGTTTGGTTGCAAAATATTGTAAAATGTGGAAAATATAGCCCTCCTAAGTGTGCGAATTTTGTATTATGCGCGAAAAAAAGTGTAATCACATTTCGAAATGTGATTACACTTTTTCGCGCATAATACAAGAGTATACAAAATTCGCAAACTTCACAGACTATCTTTTCCACATTTTACAATGCTTTGCAACCGAACTTCGCCATTTTACTAAACTTAGGATGCTCTTTTCAGCTGTGCTAATGAATATTTCTAATTCAAACGTTTGTCTAAAAGGGAAATCGTCCATTCCGTAACGGATACATGCAATTTTTTTGCATTTTGTCTCTAGGATAAAGATAGCATTACATAGATATCTTCTTCAAGTTTTCGGCGAAGATTTTACAATGTCTTCTTCCGTCATGCTGTTTTGAACGCAATGAATTCTTGTAAATGTGCAAAGAAAAGTCAAAAATGGATAACCAGCTGACACAAAACAGAATATATTTACCCCCTTCTTGCGTCCAAACAGGTTTCACCAGTTATGGATGTTTAGGGGCACAAGAAATGGGACACAACAACCACTTGCTAATTCGTAAACGAAAAGGCATTCAATAAATAAGACAAGCACATTCATTGTTTTTCTAATTTGTTCTTACACGACCGACCGACACTTTACTCAAAAGCTGTTGTAAAGTTTCATTTGGTTACAAACGAAAGACGACGGATACCAAGCGTGTCCTCAAGTCCAAAAAGTTTCAGTAAACAGCTCAGTTCTTCAAAAAAGGGATTACGATTTGTTTTACAGCTATAGATATTGGAAGGAAAGCTGGTTTATCTGTGTAAGCAACTCTGGTTTTGCACGATTCAACGCTTCAAAAGTTCAAAAGAACTATGCCTCTGGCATGTTCAGGAATGCTTTGCTTGACTAAAGAGCCAAAACTTCATCTAAAGATGATGGTGTGTACTGTTCTACTACTAAACTCTCTCGTGTCGGCTCAGAACAACTCAGCCGAACAGAACAATGAATTGCACAACGGAGAACTTCAAACAATCTCTCTTCCTTTGTTCCTTGCAACGAGCATAGAGAATGCAACTTTGCAAGCAAACCTTCACGCATTAAACACTGCGGATAAATTTGAGTTCCTTTACCTTCACGGTCGCTCAAATCATGTGGAATTTGACAACGAAGAAGTAAAATCGAAACTGGGATCCTTCGTACGTGAACAGGATTACACCTATCTCGCTTCCTCCACGCAAGCACAAGTGCACAGGGAAACTGATCAGAATCGACCCACTCCCCACAATGAAGTTGCTGAAAATGGATCATCAGCGCAGAAAGTAGCCCTGGTTGACAATCCACCCTCTCCCCAAAATGAAGTTGTTGGAAAACCCCCCTCTCCACAGAATGAAGCCCTGACTGACAATGCACCCACTCTCCTACATGAAGTGGATGAAAATGGACCCCCTCACCCAAAAGAAGCCTTAGATGAAAATCAATCCCCTCCACAAAACAAAGTCTTGGCTGACAGTCAACCTCCTTCACAGAATAAACCTCTTACTGAAAATAAATCCCCTCCACAAAACGACATCCAAAACGAAAGAGAGGAAGGCCCACCTCAACCCGAAGATGACACCGAATACAGACCCCCACCTCCACCGGAGAACAAATATCAACCCTCATCACAAGACCTGACCGAAAATGATTCCACCCCCCAAAACTCTGGGCGGCAGGACGCATTTCTGGACGAAACGTCGTCCCAAAAACAACCTGCCAATAAAACGAACTTCAAACTCTCGGTTTCAGTTCAAGCGACTAACACCAACACCAGCCAAAACTCAGAGCTAAACCAACCCACGTCTTCCACTTCGCTGGAAACTGGAAAAGCAAGTGTTGACGCTACAGCTCAATACAATTTAACACATTACCAGGACTACAGTCGAGTCTATCTACAACAGCAACAGGAGGAGCAAGGACAACGACAAAAAGAAGAACAACAACAACGCCAACAACAACGGCAAGCATACAAAAACACAACTCCTGGGCAAGTCTCATTTCAAAGTTCCACTAGCACAACCTCGTACACATATCCAGCTATTTTACAGCAACCATTTAACCAAAGCAATTCCCAAGAGACGGCCGACACACAACAACAAAATTATTACAGCCCAGCAGATACACAAGAGCCAGGCGAAACCGTACCACAACTGCAGACAGCCTCCACAAATTCCTCTGTTATGTTTGAAAATCCAAGATTCGCCGTTGAACAACAATATACGAATGATGAACCACAAGGAAACCCCGCAAGACAAGAAGAAAACATAAATGCGACTGAGGAAAACTCGTCACCAAATTTATTTCAGGAGCAAGGCAAAACTATAAACCAACATACAGGAGAATATGGATACCAGCGAGGGCAGAACCCTGATCAAGATGGCAAGGAACAAGCAAGCGTTCAGAAAAACACTGACAACAACCTTTTGTGGGACGAAGAGTTACAACAATACTCGGCAGCACCACAAGCAGATCAACAACAGTTTCCGGGAAAAGAGAATCTAAATCAGGAACTACAGCAAACAGCTTTTGCGTCGACCCAATCCCAACAAGAAAGTTTTTACGACCAAAATACCAAAGAAAATCTTTTCAACTCCAATCAATCCCAAAACGAACCGCGTTTGTTTCCGGAACAAAATGAACCAAACCTTTCGCCACAAAACACGACAAACTCGCAAGATATTGAAAGAAATCTTCTGAAAGTTCAAAGAGATCCGAACATTATGAAATCTCTTCTTTCAAGAGTGTCTCGGTTTCGCAATGAGTACGAACTCGCAACGCAACAGTTTGAAGCAGACGCGGCCAATAACAGCACACAACACGCAGAGCAAGAGAATCAAGGAATCTACAGAAGATCTCGTATCGAACAGAAAGAGAAAATAAGACGGTTTCTGAGAAAGACCAAAATAAACAAAAACTCAAAGGATCAAACAGCGGCGCGAACTCCAGGCAATCTTATCCGAAGGCTGTTAAACAAAAACGATAACTTTGAAGCGATATGGCCAAATTCACAAACAAACGAAGAAGGTAAACGCGTCGAATCGCATGGAAACTCCATGCGAGACAGCTTCGAGAAATCGATAAACAACCCGCCCGAAACAAACTTCTTAATTCGATTTTCCAAAAAACAGAACAACAAAAACGCAAAAGGAATCCCAGAGCACGAGCTACTCATGAGACTGGAGGCAATGAGATACGAATTCTTAGAAAAGCACAACGAATGTCCAACCTTTGTGATCTTCGGGACAAATTCGGAAGCATGCTACACTTTGGCGGCTGATAGAAACAACTGTGCTGAAGAATTCTTGGAAGTTAAAGAGGCGTTTAAACGAAGCTGTGCAAATACAAAGTTCTACATCTATGCCAGCAAGGGCAAAGAGAAAACAATACCCTTTCAAAGTGTTCAAACGCTCACCAAAAACGGTGTTAGTGTTTTAATATCTTAAATATTACAACGTCACGTATCTTTTCGATACAAATTTGAACGATATATGATATCTAGGTGATATGTGTAAGATCCTGTTTACACTAGAGCAAAAGTTTCGGATTCGTAAAAATATCCGCATTCCTTGTCTTTCAGGCCCACGGCGTTTACACTGCACAGCCTCACACAGTGATTGTCGATACACGAAGCACAACCGCGACTCTACCAATCTTATTTTGTGATTTTTGACCCATTTTGATAGTTGAAATTGATGGCAATATATTCGAAAACCTTTACGGAAAGAGTTTACACGAGTTTTGTTTTGTCGGTTTCAAACTTTCTCGGATACAAAGTTCCCATAAACTTTTGAAAGTTGCATATTCATAATCTATCTGTGATAATTTTGTGTCGGATTCATGTTCCTTAGTATACACGGTAAAACGAATCTGATATCAAAACATCCCGGATTAGCGACGAATCCGGAATCTTTTGCCATAGACATAGCGTAAACGGGGTCAAAAACAAGATGTATCAAGAAAAATTGATCTCAACGACACGAAGCGGCTTGAAGTATAAATTTTTTTATTGATAAAGATTGTTTGGTAACTTATGTTATAGAGTAAACGTAAAGTAGGATACAAGGCGGTTCTAATAAATACATAAATTAAGAATGCGTAAAACTGATTTTGATCAAAATATAGAACTTTGCATGACGTTTTGAACGGCTTAGACGCAATCAAATCTTCTGAAATTTTGAACAGCAATACAACACCCGACATATTTTCCATTAAGCAAGGCAAAATTGTTTTCAACCATCAAAGTGAGTGCGCGAGTCGTTGGTGGTTTTTAATTTCTTAATTTTTCTGTCTATTCTACATTCTAAGCACCCAAACCATCTATTTCCATAAAAATTCGTACATAGGGGCGCTTAGCGAAGTACAGATCGATTTCAAATTTTTTTAATCTCTTTTGATACACCTTGCATGAATGACATAATATGTACAAGTAAAATATATATATTATCAAATATGAACATAATTGAATTATTTAATCTCATCGATGAACATAATTTAATTTAGTTTGCCTAGGGCGTAAAAACAATTAACTGCATGTCTTCCAACCACCCAGCCCCCCTCTCCGAAGCAATGATAATTAACTGGATATTGTCTTGCAAACTCTAAGTTTGAAAATTAGTTGTCGCCAGCTCTTGACTGAAATAGGCAAATAATGTTAATTTTGAAGAATCATAACTTAGCTGGGATTTTCTGTAATCAGAGATCATTTTCCAAAGGCGACCTAAAATAAAAAAAAATATGGAGGGTAAGTAATAACACACAACACAATGCAGTGACACTGGATCAATAAGAGATGATCCTTACTGAACCTCTAGGAAGAACAGTTTACAACTGAAAGAGCTATCCAGCATGAGAAAAGTTAGTTTAGTTTAGGTTTCCTCCTGTAGTAAGACTGGATCAATAAGAGATGATCTTCACTGGACCTCTAGGAAGAACAGTTTAGAACTGATAGAGTTATCCAGTATAAATAAAGTTAGTTTAGTTTAGGTTTCCTTCTTTAGTAAAACTGGATCAATAAGAGATGATCCTTACTGAACCTCTAGGAAGAACAGTTTAGAACTGATAGAGCTATCCAGTATAAATAAAGTTAGTTTAGTTTAGGTTTCCTCCTGCAATAACACTGGATCAACAAGAGATGATCTTTACTGGACCTGTAGGAAAAACAGTTTAGAACTGATAGAGCTATCCAGTATAAATAAAGTTAGTTTAGTTTAGGTTTCCTCCTGTAGTAACACTGGATCAATAAGAGATAATCCTTACTGGACCTCACAGAAGAACAGTTTAGAACTGATATCATTATAGCATTGATGAAGATCCGGGCTTACGGATCGAAAGCTCTGCAATAATAAACTTACGTGGTATTTCCACAATGCTTAACAAGTATAAAGTTAGTTTAGTTTATGTTTCCTTCTGTAGTAACACTGGATCAATAAGAGATGATCCTTACTGAACCTCTAGGAAGAAAAGTTTAGAACTGATAGAGCTATCCAGTATAAATAGAGTTAGTTTAGTTTAGGTTTCCTTCTGTAGTAACACTGGATCAATAAGAGATGATCCTTACTGGACCTCTAGGAAGAACAGTTTAGAACTGATAGAGCTATCCAGTATAAATAAAGTTAGTTTAGTTTAGGTTTCCTCCTATAGTAAGACTGGATCAATAAGAGATGATCCTTACTAGGTATCAAGGAAAAACAGCATGACAGAACTATATCCATTATAAAAGCATAAAATCATCAACATACTAATGGACACCCCCTTGTCTCGCATCAGCAAGTGGACATCGTAGAGTTCCTTTGCGTGTTTCTTTTGAAAAAATACAATTTATTAAAACAGCCAATGACATAAACAAGAAAGTCAAAAAACACGATACTGGACTGTAACTAACGACTCTATGGCAATCCATACCTCATCGTGGAATGTGAAATAACATACATCCCTTTGTGCCGCAGTCGCTGCCATGATTTGAATGACGCCTAGATTAAACATAAGATTATAGTACATAAATGAAACAAGTATTGTTAACTCTGATATGCATTACATAGAATTTTAAAACAAAATCATATTTTAGCCATTTCGCACTTGAGAACCGCAAATCATCTATGGCTTCTTTTGAGGGACGACGCAAAATGCCAGGAGACTTTAAAAGTTAAAATCAGAGCAAGAAAAAAGAAAAGAAGCCGCGTTATTTTCACAGGAAAAGGCTTTAAGGTTGTTTTAGAGAAAACACAAAACTATTGATACTCCGTAAGTTGTCAACATTTTTTTTATTCTAAACGTTTCGACATGTAGTAAAAGTTATCTTCAGCAGAATAACTAGTTAGTTTAAAAGTTGCGCTATTAATATGCGTGCGAGTTCCCTCGAGTTTCGCATGGCTGTTTGCACTATTCGTTCCATGTCTCATGCTTTCTATTTCACTGTCCCCTCCAAACAATCCATGCATGCTTTGCGTTCCCAATTAGCAAATGGCTGATTCATACTCTTAAGCTGTGGATTTCCATTAAACGCTCCGCATCCCCACTTTCCTTGAAAAGACATAGATAATTGATACATTAATAATTCAATACATCCCTTTAGTTCGATTAAAGGTTACTAAATATATAACTCTGATACCTGTAGCGACAGCTGGCAAATTTTCTGGCAAGGTTTTTCTTGACAAGAATCCAACATAAGCCTACAGAATAAAAAAGTATCAACTAACTTTTCTAGACAATTAAACTGAAAAGCATTGGAAATGGTCCCCAGTGATATATGTTAACTTGACCATAGTTTTTTTTAGAAATAGAAGAATTAGAAATATGGCTAGCTACCTTTTCTAACTCTCGTTTGACCTTTGGCGGAGAAAGCTGCACTTCGTAGGATAGGCCGGGTTTGGCATCTATCGCGACAACCACTGTATATAGACGACCCCAGCTATCCCTAGAAAATCGCAGGATCATAAAGGATAAGTGATAAAGTTATCTAGTATAAATGGAGTCAGTTTAGTTTAGGTTTCCTCCTGTAGTAACAGTGGATCAAGAACAGATGATCCTAACTGGATCGCTGGGAAGAACAGTTTAGAACTGAGAGAGCAATCAAGTAGAAATAAAGTTAGTTTAGTTTAGGTTTCCTCCTGTAGTAAGACTGGATCAATAAGAGACGATCCTTATTGGACCTCTAGGACGAACAGTTTAGAACTGATAGAGCTATCAAGAAGAAATAATGATCCTTACTGGACCTCTAGGAAGAACATTTTAGAACTGAAAACCTTCAGAGTAGAAACATACCTTGGTGTTTTATCGACATGATCCCCAGCCCACTTGAAAGATTTAGCATAACCAGTGTAATTACTAAATCTTTCTGGTCCAGTGACAATGAGGCATTCATTATCTTCTAGTCTTTCCGTAATCAGTCTTGATACTATTAACTCCGGGCTAATTGAGAACCTAATCTCTTCTTGAACGCATCCCTATGGGAAGAAAAACTTCGCTTTGACTTTCGGACGAAGGGAGTTCGATACAGAAATGTTGGCGTTTGGCTTGCACCAGTTACAGGCAGTGAAATTGAATGCAAGTTTGCTGCTTGCAAACGTAAGCCTTAAAAACTCTCAACTTAAAAGATACGGTTTTAATGGTGCAAGCGATGGTTTTGAAAGCGGTGTGGCTGGTAGTGAGATTTTGATGGTTAATGATAGTATAGTTAGAGATGATGATGTGACAATGGTGAAGGATAATGTTAGTAATGATAGTGATTAATACAACGATGATGATTATTGATGATGATCATTAATAGAAATGATAGTATAATAATGGTGATGATTATTGATGATGATCTTTAATGGTAATGATAGTGATTATAATAATGACGAATATTGATGACATCTTTATTGGTAATGATAGCCATTATAATGGTAATGATTATTGATGATGATTTTTAATGGTAATGATAGTGATCATGAGGGTAATGATTATTGGTGATGAGTACTAGTGATGATCGTTAATAGTAATGATGATGATCGTGATGATGCTAGTGAGGGCGATTGTGATTTATTTACAAAGTTTCAATTAAATGTAAATGAGAGTCAACATATTCTAGCGATTTCTTTCATGCCGAAACTTACTTTGCCAAGAACGCCGCCTCCAACCATTGAGTTCGCAAAATCCACCTGAAAGACAGGAAAGTTGTAACTCACTAGTTATTTATCACCCTATTTACAAGCTTAAATAAACAGCTTGCAGGAAAATTGCCCTTGAATTTCACGTTAAACCAGGGTTAAGCGAAGTTGGTTTTGTACAACTGCTCCATCTTACTGTAACACACCCAAGTATTCACTACAAACCTGCAACAATCCAGGGGCATCGTCTTCGATAGTACCGTCACTTGTCACACGCAGACGACATAATGTTCTACAATCTCTACGCAAATAGATAGATGAGAAGCTTAACACACAGCAGATATTGTCACAAATCAACATGATCTCTTGTAAAATTAAGACGTAGCCTTAATTTCAATGCACCGTAATAATCTGGCAAGCTTGTAAGACGAAATAAATGAAAGCTTTGCAGTAAAAGGGCGAGTGGCCAGGGACGGAGATTGGGGGAGGTTTAAGATTAAGATTAGGATCAGGCCATCAGGGTTGGCATTAGGGCGCCTTTTAAATTAAGACTATATTTGAGAGGCTTTTTTGACAATTACGACATAGCCTTAATTGGAGTACGAGACAATGCTGCACTAGTTTCCATCTGCTCGTAATTGTCGTAGCAAAATTATTCTCGACTACAGCCTATACTCTCTTTGTGGCTTGCAACAAAATTAAGCGTTGATCGGCACACGTGCTCTATCACATCGGTCACTTTGATACATTGACGACTAAATAGGAACCACGATTAAAGCTATACTTAAAAGCTATGCTTAAAACTTACTTGCTCCAATTTGGCGCTTCGTCATGCGCCAAAACTTGCCGTTTGAATGAAATAGTCCCACGAGGCCCTAAAAACAAAGAACGCAAATGAAATGATTTAGAAATGTCCATCAGAAGTGAGCTGCAATTCTGAACACAAAAGAGATAGGAAAAGATGAAAATTTTACGCTGGCACAAACCGTACGTGTTTGTAAAACTCGGTTGAAGTAATGTATGATGCATCTAAGTTTTTCCATTTTCTTGAAACTCGGGCGATCGTTCTCTTCCAGTTCAAACAGTCTGGAAAAGAATGCAGTGACACTGGATGAATAAGAGATGATCCTTGCTGGACCTCTAGGAAGAGCAGTTTAGAACTGATAGAGCTATCCAGTACTATCCTTAGTTTAGTTTAGGTTTCCTTCTGTAGTAACACTGGAACAATAAGAGATGATGCTTACTGGACCTCTAGGGTAGAACAGTTTAGAACTGATAGAGTTACACTGTATAAATAAAGTTAGTTTAGTTTAGGTTCCCTCCTGTAGTAACACTGGATCAATAAGAGATGATCCTTACTGGACCTCTAGGAAGAACAGTTTAGAACTGAGAGACCAATCTACCATGAATTAGCCTCAACAATCTTTAGGTCACTAACACACGGAACGTTAGCTCGTTCACATAAAACGATATTTACCTCAAAAAGTTCATTGATGGAAAATCCAATTTTCCGTTCCCCCTACTCTTTTGGGGAGCTGGATTACGCCGTGGAAACATACACAAAAAAGCACAGGCCAGCAAGCATGATGCCTAAATTGTACAACGAAGATTACAGTAAGAGATTGTTTGGCAGCTCAGATCAACACAATACAGTTTCATTTACAAAAAAAACCATTGTTATAAAGTTATTACTTGATGCTGGCTCATGGTAACGGTGTGCTCTTTCTGTTTTTTCAGAAACGGTATTGCCTAGAACGAAACAATCGAAGCACAAATGAATCTAATTGCAGAGTTCGTGCAAGTAAACAAGAATAAAAGTAAGGGTTTCCACCTGTCAATACTAACATGCTTTCTGAGTGGTTGGTTACAACAATGAAAGACAAAAAACTATAAAAATTGGTTTTCTAAAGATCGAGCACAAACAATGATGACTTTTGTTTCAAAAGGCCAATCACAAATCATGATCAGTTTAGGTTGGTAATCACCCAAAATTCAAGGACGTTTTAATGGCTAAGGCCATATGTTAGGAAATTCGAGGAGTTGTAAAACAATGCCTTGACTGCGAGGGCAAAGAGAACACGTTTTTCGCACGCTAACCGGCAATAAAAACATAAATACGTGCCAATACATCACTTGATTACCTGTGTACAGACTCGAGGTAACGACAATGCAAGTTCGATTATTCCCGGCAGAGTGAAGCCAATAAATTCTTCGTGTTTTTCTGGAGTTATATTCTAAAAACATATTAT
The DNA here is from genome assembly GCA_963855995.1 of Muricea muricata. Lineage (NCBI taxonomy): Eukaryota > Metazoa > Cnidaria > Anthozoa > Malacalcyonacea > Plexauridae > Muricea > Muricea muricata. Next base: position 9,883,969 of record OY979731.1, on the reverse strand, counting down.
TTATATATATATATATATTTACACACCAAAACAACATGTCTACAGGACAGATTATATTGATTGTATTGAACAACGCAACTGTCGAATCAATTTTACCTCATGCAGGAAGACGTGTAAAAGTTTTAAATTGAAATTTTTATAGCAAAAGTTGTAGGAGCGGATCGCGGTCTGTAAAAGAAAACAATCAAAGGATAACTGCAGTATTATCATTACTACAACTATTGTCACCACAACTATCACTAGCAGCACTACTATTACCCCTCAAACATCATTAATATCCCTAATATAGAACAATAACCAGCATTATCTCTACAATAGCATCATCACTATCATCACCATTATCCCTACTATAACATCATCCCTACAACCACCGGTATCCATATTATAATATCATCCCTACAAGCACTACCATCTCCACAACAGTATCACATCATCCACACAACCACCATTATCCCTACCGTAACATCATCCTCACAACCACCATCGTCTCTACTACAGTATCCCTACTACACCACCGTCATTACGACCATAATATAATCACTCTCCTGTCTCCTGTCCCGACCATCACCACTCAATACTACATTATCCCTACGTTACCTCCAGTTCGTATGAGGTAGATATCGGCTTCTTAAAAGCTTGACAAATTAATTCCCACCGGCTGACTTCGTTCTTGGAACCAATCTTAAAATTATTTGATTTGAATTATTTGATTTCAACTTTAAATATATCACATACTTCTAAAACTCTATGGGAAAGCAGATTATACGCTGGGGAAGATTGGGACTTGTCCATGAAATGATTGGGTATCGTTGGAAAACTTATCAACCAAATTGATATTGCCAGTAAATAGCAATGTCCGTGAAGAAATATGCTCCCCCCCCCAAAACTTATCCACGAATTCTCAAACATATATTTGTGATGTAATGTAAATATTCACCTTCTCCGGGTATTTATTCTGTGCTGAACACGGCATTCGGACATGGTCACGATCCCATTCGTCTCTACAGAGAATAAAAATGAATCTCGTATTGAATAAACATCACGAAACAAAGATCCACTGAAGGCGTTGGTACGCTAATGCAACGTATCTCGCAACGAGTTTATTTTAAGAAGTGAAGTTGCTTGATCAACGATGTTAGACATTTCTAGCAACTTGTCGCGCAATCTCAGTAGAGGCTGGGATCTGTTTTAAAATGGCTAGTCTTTATTAGCTGCACGACAGAAATATTGCGAGACAAGTTGTAAGAGGGATGTTACACTGTGCGATGGCTAAAAATACATGACAGCGTTTCGGCAATCGCTGCGAAAAGTAGAACATGATTCTACTTCGTGCAATGCTTCTTGCAAAAAAAAATGTTGCGCGACTTTATGATTACGAGGTTATTACACCTTGCAATTTCGATTGCAACTTGTATCACGGCAAAATTGCGTGAGAATTTGCATAGTGTAACAGCGTCCTAAATTGAGTTGAAAAACTTCTGACTTACTTGTATGTGGATGGATAAGGAGTATTGGGATGATAAGGCTAAAAAAACCAAACACATAAGCTGCGAGAAATCTGAAACAGGGTGTATATAACAAGTCTAACCGACAAATCGGGAACAAACTAATCATCAGACAGCTTAGGTTCTACGACGTTATGCACTTACCACAAACAGAACTGTATGTGATGAGCTTGGAGTTAATTGTGGCTCAGCCCCACAACACTGCGGCAGCTGTAACAGTGTATCGAAGTCTTCTCCCTAAATGAAATAACTCGAGCAATGACTCCTTGTCGGATAATAACCGATGCACACAAAATGCATTATGTAAAGCACCAACCCTAATCATGCATCGAACTACAATACGATTCGATACAATACGATTTTTAGTCGAGATTAAAACACATTTACCCCATTAGATATTTTCCTGAACGTTGCGGCTACAGAATCTTAATGATTCCCCTCACCATAAACAGCAATAAAATAAATCAACAGTTGTGACATCCTACAATTGAGATTCTAGCTATTATCCCTACTCAACTGTGTCATACTTACTAGTGTGACAGACGTGCAATCGGTTTCTGGCGACGCAGCTTTGCTGGTCCTAAAGATTAAAATCAGTTTTATGTTAAAGCTACTCAGTATATGTTACGGACAAGAGCATGATGGTGCGGCAGTTTCTTTGACATTTCATAACACCTTGATTTACATCGTTCAATTGGTGTTATGTGCTCACTGGTGAAAATGATCTACGTGGTGTGTTACTCTGAGTCTACATCCACATGGGAAAAGCTGAAAAAAAGGGAAGTATTTTCACCTGCTCGGAAGAGTAATTTAAATTCATTCTCGTTCAAACAATGAATAAACTGATCGCTCTTCAGTTAGTTCAACTGGAAAACAAAACTTAGCTAGCACAGTTCGATTCTCATCACGGTCAGGCATATTTTTTAGCTTTCCGAGTGTTGATATAGACTACAAACAAAATTAAAAATACCCTGCTTGATCGTCAGGCTGCGTTTCAACTTGTCCCACTTTTTCTCCCACTTCCTTGGTACCAACATCTTTGCTTTTTGCTTCCGTTTCTACTTCTCTGCTGCTGTCGTGGTTGTGCATCGCAGCTTCTTCCACTTCCAAAGAAGGGAAGTGTAAACACCTGCTCGGAAGAGTAATATATTCACTGGCCCATTTGAATTTATTTGGCCAAATAACAACGAAAATGTTTTGAAATAAAATACAATTTTGTGCAAACACCACGTAAGTTTATCATCGCAGAGCTTTCGATCCGTAAAGATCTAAAAGATAATAATCTTACGTGGTGTTTCAACAAAATCATACTTTAATTTGAAAATCACCATGCAAACATACAAGGAAAATGTTTTGGTTTTTAAATGTTCAATTTGGGAGGGGGGGGGGGGTAACTTTGCTAGTATGATTGACTTCCCTCATGGTCAGGCAATTTTTCTGGCTATCCAGGTGTTGATATAGACTACAAATAAAATTAAGAATACCTTGCTTGCTCATCAGGCTGCACTTCAGTTAGCTGCACGTCTTCTTCTTCTTCCAGTTCCTCGGTACTGTCATCATTGATTGTTGCTTCTGCTTCTATTTCCCTGCTACTGTTGTCATTTTTCATTGCAGCTTCTTCCATCTCTTTGTTACTGTCTTCTAGGGTTGTCAATGCTTCTTCAGTCTCCTTGGTATGGCCATCTTTGCTCATTACTTCCGCTTCCATTTCCTGGCTACTGTCACTGATGGTGATTACTTCTTTTTCCACTTCTTTGTCACTGTTTTCTGTGGTTGTCAGTTCTTCTTCCGTTCCCTTGGTACTGATGTTTATTGAATCAGCTTCTATTTCCCTGTTACTCTTGTCAATGGTTATTGCAAATCCTTCCATTTCTTTGTCACTGTTGTCTACGGTTGTTGATACTTCTTTCATTTCCTGGCTACTGTCATCGATACTGATTACTTCTTCTTCCAATTCTTTGTCACTGTTGTCTAGGGTTGCCAGTTTTTCTTCCATTTCCTTGCTACCACCATCTTTGCTCATTACTTCTGCTTTTATTTCCTGGCTACTGTCATCGGTGGCAATTATTTCTTCTTCCACTTCATTGTCACTGTTGTCTATGGTCGCCAATGCTTCTTCCATTTCCTTTGTAACACCATCTTTGCTCATTACTTCCCCTTCTATTTCCTGGCTACTGCCATCAATGGTGATTACTTCTTCATCTACTTCTCTGTCACTGTTGTCTACGATTGTTGATGCTTCTTCCATTCCCTTGGTACCACCATCTTTGCCTATTACTGCCACTTCTATTTCCCTTTTACTCTCGTCAATAGTTATTGCAACTTCTTCCACTTCTTCATCACTGTCATCTTTGATTATCAATGTTTCTTGTGCCACTACCTTGTCATCATCCTCCACGACTACAAATGCTTTCTCTTCTTCAATTTGCTTACTTCTACAATTAGCTTTTGTTGTTTCCATGTTGCTTTCAGCTGTGGCCCCTTCTACATTCGAGTCCCTTTTGATTGTTTCAACAACTGCACTTGGCAATGTGTCCTTTATTTGTTTTTCCCCTTGCTTTTTTTCTTCACTTCTAATTTGAAGTAAAACCAGTTGGTGTAAGACACTAAGTACAGTTAAAAGGTCAAGAACAATTAATGTGTTATCTTTAACATTTTACATACATGCCAAAACCCCTTGTATTATCATGTCAAAAAGCTTGGTACAGTTTTAAATATTTGGTGGTTATTTTTCACAAATGCATACATTGTGTTTGTTTTTACAATTGCACTCATTGCATTTTCTTGTTGTTCAAATAAAAAGACAAACTAATGACAGCCATTTACCATGATACTGGTGTATCTCACAATAACATCTAAACTAGGTATCAAATAAATGCACGAACAAGTAAGAAAACTGGTGTGCAACACAACTTCAGTTGCAACAGTTTGAATTCCACCATGGTCCGGCATGAATATTTTTCTGCTCTCCAGGTGTGAAACACAGACCCCAGCCACAAACATTATTCATAATACCTTGTTTCCTCATCCGACTGCATTCCCATTTCCCTTGATACCACAGCATCATTTGCACTTTGTTCCCCTCTTTCTCCTTTCACAGTTGGTTCCATCATCTCCTCTGTTCAATGGACAACTTGAATTTTAAACGAAATTTTACAGCTAAACCAAATGTGAGTTTATGAGGGTCACTACTTGGGACATTCAACCTATCCAAAACTTCTCCAACAACGTTAAAAATCGTAAATTTACAAGCTGATTCTTGGAGCCCAACGCATCTGGACTCCTCAAACTCTTAATTTTATAATTGCTCAATATCTCTAGCCCTATACTTTGCACAATTCAAATGAATCTAATATCGTCTTGTAAGGATAGATTTGTAAACTATAAACTTTATAATAAGTCTAACCCAAGAATTGTACATACACAATAGGACAAATAAAAGTTACAATTAATTATGTATATACAGCAACATGGAACTCTTACGGCAGCGAAAATCCGATTTTTTTTTTACTCACCGGTTCTTCTCGATACTTTGCATCTCTTATGGAAAATTTCTTGAAAAGCGTCCATGGTCAATTGCCTTTTGGGCATCGTTGATATCTGGGACTATGGTTTATACTCCACATATTTTAAAACTCAAAGAACATCGACAACTCCACTTCCTGCTTTGCGCCCACCCGATTAGCACGTTTGACGTACGGCTGCCAGCCGGAATTTTTGTCTCCGATTGCTCGGCTCACACCGGGCGGTATTATATAATACCTCATTAATTAAATTCTGGTCGTTTAATTGGTTGATTATGATCACGTGATATGAAATAAAAGATTCCATTTTCCAAGAACGCAATGGAAAACTTTCCATTGCACTCCTGAGAGTGCAACAGTTTTTTTCCATTGCACTCTCACGATTCCCATCCGTCAAAAAGCTCTTCGTTCGGTCTTCGTAGTTTATTTTAGGCTGGTTTCGGTCTTGAGAAGAATGCGAAATAATCCAAACACTAAAATACGACTCAAATGCGTGTTGTTTTAAATGTCGAATAAATTGGTTTTGAAAAACAATAGTCTGGTATTATATAAAACAAATAATGAATGTTTTTATTCGTGCAATAGTAAGAATGTTTTAATCTATCGCCTCGTTGAATGGAACAATCAATCTTTCACCTCATGAAAATATTCTTACCATTGCACTCATAAACATTCATTATTTGTATATAATTTTGTCGATGTTGGAGGACTAACAGGTTTGATAAGTGGTAGCATGAATTACAAAATATACAGCCCGAATTAGAAAAGATAATTTAAGTGTAACATTCTGACAAGAGTAAAATTTGAAGTTCTCGATTTGGGCCTTAGACATCGCATGTGGCCAAAGTATTTGATAAAATAATGACATGCAAACGTTTTAAAGAAACATATTTAGTTCCACGTTGTCACAACGTGTGAGACCCATCCGCGAAGCAATTATAAGATATTATTATTAATTCCAACAAATTACCAAAAAAGGTAGAAAAGGATACATACTAAACTAACAACATTACATAACAATACAAGAACTATAGAGTTATTACAAGGATGTGTTGATTGTAATACTATTCTAGCAAGTCAAATGCTGCTAATATATCAAAACAATACTTTGACGAGATTTTTAGCCAAGATATTTTTGTCTTTCATGGCCAAAACGTAGTGAAAAAGGTCTTGTGTGTTGAATAGCATCAAAAATTTTTTATTTTATATTTTTTATATCATATGAGACGTTTTTGTAACACACCTGTCCTATTAGAATCGTTACTTCTATTGTCATAATTTGTTGCATACGTCACACCTTAATGATGGCCAAGAGATTGCTGTCCGCGGCACGAAAAGACGCCGTGATCTAAAGACGCGTGGTCTGTTAATTTTGTTTTCGTCAAAGGCTGTCTTTCGCGACCCGAATAAACGATATAAACGGAATACTAATTTTTAAGCGAAAACCCGTCGGGAAATTAGTTCCCATCCTAAAACGACTCCCCAGAACACAACAGGACGAAATATCAACTATCGGCAAAAACAGGACGAAATATTAACTATCGTGATTACAGATAAGCCTTCCATTTCTGTATTCATCAGTTCCACAATTATCGAGATAACAACATGATGCATTAAAAATGATTAGTTAAATGGGAAAAAAACACAGCTTACTATATCTCTCCATTTGACGTCTGACATATTCCAGTTTATGCGTGGACAAAAACAATATAACTAGCCAAACTAGCCAACCCACAACAGATAGAACCTCACCAATATCACGAAAGGACAAGACACTACTTAGAAGAAAGAAAGAGACGAAGAAAGAAAGGTATAATTGAAAGCATAAAATTTGAATACGTTATTCGAGACATTCCTGAACGGTTGTTGGCTGTTGCAAGATTTCCTCAATCTTAATTGATGCTAGTTTTTTTTCTCCGTTTTTAGCATGAAAACTGCTACCTTTTTGACACGAGCGCTTCATTTTATCATTGGAGTCATGCTTGCCTTTGGAAGGGTCGAAGCTAAACTGCAAAATACTAGCGAAATAGGTAAGTTAAGTAAGTCCACTCAGCTCCAGCTACAGACTATACTCATAAACACAATACTTTGTCATAATAAATCTTAATTGTTTTTAGAAGGAAACATTGCTAATACGTTTGCAATTTAAAATAAATAAAATGCATGATATTTTTCATATTTGAGCACCTCATTGAATCTTATATTGTAGCTGTGGAGACATGTGCTTTTAACACAATGCTCTTGTGTGTTTATAAAAGACTCTAAAACTAATTGGAAACATATCTGATTTCTTGAAACTTCAACAAAAACGCCCAGGAATCACAAAAGTTGTTGTAGATACTTTTTATTGATGTTAACTTGTGCGTTCATGACACACAAAAAATCCTCTAAATTGTAAATGTAACTATATTTATTTTTTATTATAATTATCGGCATTGTTTGTGCTCTTGCCGCTCAATTTAACCTTATCGATGTCTCTATTGAATTCACAGATAAAAGGCGTTACATTATGATAATTGCACGCTATCTTTAAATTAAAAATCCGCCCGCCCATGCACTGAACAACATTAGACGGCGGGCAAAAGTTATATAAGTTTGTCCAGGTTGTTGAAAACAGGATGCAACAATGTTGTTAGGGCAACATTGTTCCTGCTTGCCAACAGAATCGTTGAGCCTGAATCAGGTCTGGCAATGCCAAACAATATTGTTGACAACTGTGAACAATATTGTACTCACAATATGGTTGCCAGTTACACCTGTAATCGACGTCAGAATAACTAGGAATTATGTTGTCCTCCACCTAATATTATTTTTTCAACCAAATTTTGTAACAATGTCTCATGCTCGCTGGGTATCTCTTGACTTTTGTTTTAAGCCTATGTGTGCAATACAATTAGGTCTTATATTTCTTAATCTTCGTCGCTATACCAGCAAGTAAATAACACATCAGACCCATATAGGAAGGGAGCATACCTGCCTTATAAATCAAACGCATTCCTCAATGACTTATCAGTTAATGAGTAAATTGATAAAGTTGGGTTTTTTTTACTTATTGACTCATTCGAATCATTTTTGCAAACATGAATATCAGAGAAGAGGCTCCTGAAGAGGTAAAATCTTAATGGAGTTGGGAATTGCCCTTTTTTGCTGGGAAAATGGAAATTTTATGCACCGAGACTGGGATTCACATTGGCCAAAAAGAAACTGGCAGTCGGATTAAGATTTGAGCAATGCAGTCAGTACCAGACACTGGTCTTTGGTCCCAAAATCCCAACATATATGATCGCGAAACTTCGAAAACACCTTGCAATAAACTTGTGTTCTGTTACAGATGCGTTCTATCAACATATGCAGCAAGAATATCAAAACATGTTATCAGGAATAGAAGGAGGGCATATTCGCAGAAGCTGTATAAATGCGTGTGATGAAAGTGTTGAGAATAAACAGAGATCGGCAGATGAATGTCAATGCGACCGACACTGTGTTGAATTCAGAGACTGTTGCTTGGATTATTGGCAAAGGTAAACATGTCCTTAACACGTTTGTTAGTAGTTGTCAGCTATGTTGTCGTAAGTTTTTTGAATCTTATTTTCCATCTCTTCTATTTCAAAAGCTGCAACGCCTCATTTAACGACGCGTTTAACAAAACCCAACTATACGAATGTACAGAACCTGAACTCAAGCTTTCGAACCGTACGAGAGCAAAAAAAATCGAAAGACGCGGGTACCAAGTGGTCGCGAAGTGTCCTGTAGCATTCCAGGATCCGGAGTTGAAGAAAAAATGCGAAAATCCAGAAGATGATGAACCCAGTCCATTTGTGGAAGGCGTTGATGCTCGGTCGTATAAAAACGAGCATTGTGCACGCTGTCATTTCATTCGCAAATGGAAGGTCTGGAATACAAGCTTGAGTTGCCCTGAATCAACAATGGACCTAGTTCACGAAAGGCTCAGTAGGAAGGATTACAATTTCAATTCGACTGAGAGAGAAGCAGTAAGAACTACGTGCGAAGTCAAAATGAGCGCACCAAACACTAGCAAACCTTTTGCATGCAAAATCGTTAAAGAATGCGAGGACAGAAGCAGCCCAGATTACCTGAAATGCGTCGTGTATAAAAGACATCTCTATAATAGCTACAAACCAGTAATCTACAGAAACCCTCATTGTGCCAAGTGTAGCAAAACGTACCTAGGACTCCTTTCGTTACAAAAATCCCATATCCATAAAGGGGATCCAGGAAACACGAATTCACTTGCCATATTATTCGACTTCTCCATAGCTTCTCTAATTTATGGCTCAAAGCAAATTCAATCTACTTCCAGCTGCCCGGAAGATGCGTTGTACGACCTTGAACTGAAGCGTTGCAGGATACAACGAATACAAAGTGCCTTTGAACCAACACAGAACTGGACTTGTCAATATGATAATGAAACGTTTCCAAATTCGTCAGCTTATATCATCGCCTATAAAAACAGTTCAATTTTCGTTCGAGCTCACAGACGAATCTACGAGAAAAACGATTATCTTTGGCGTGGAAATAATATCACTGTTTGTGGTAACTTTACAAAAGATTTCCTGCATTTCACACGAAGTACAGAAACTGAACTTTATTCCAAAGCTGAATTCTTTCTAACTGTGGTTGGTTATACGTTATCGATCCTGTCCCTGTTCCTTGTGCTCCTAACGTATTCCTTATTCGGCGAACTGCGAACTCTACCAGGAAAGATTACAATGAATCTAGCGACGGCGTTGTTGCTGAGTCAAGCAGTGTTCCTGGTCGACATGTCTGAAGAATTGTCTCCTCGATCTTGCAAAGCTGTTGCAGTTTTACTTCATTACCTATACTTAGCCTCGTTTTCTTGGATGAGTGTTCTTGCTTGCGACGTCGCCAAAACGTTCGCTTCAAAAGGTGAGTTGAGAGAGAACCTAGTTGACAGCTAAGGCTCCTACAGGTTTAGACAGCGCAATCACTGACGATATTGTGTCACCACAGGAAAAACCAAAGCCTCATATAGCTCCTCTTCTTTTTTCACACAAGGTAAGGTCACACAAACATGGCATTAGAAAAGTTATGTGCATAAGCAGTACGCGGTGTGATAATTGCCACCACGAATGAAAGCAAAATTACCCGGGCTACAGTGGAAAGAGTTTCATGTAATTTCTCTTCAACACTCTCAAACCAGAGTACATCGAAACTTGATTTAAAGTTTTAAACGTGGCAATTAATGATTGCTTTTCCAGGCCGTCGTTCCCAAACTCACGCGCAGCAACGGGCTTTCTGTGCTTGTTGTTTGTACGCCTGGGGCTCGCCACTTATTTTGATCAGCATAGCATTGGGTGTGGACAGTGCAGGAGCTATGAATGTGGGCTATGGTAAGTAAACAATCTTGTGAGGACCAAATCATATCATATCATATCACACCACACCATACTATACCATACCACACCACACTAATCCATACAACACCACACTACACCTTACCATACCATACCATATCATACCACATCACACCATACAATAACTTACCATATCATACCATACCACACTACACCATTCCACGTCAAACCAACACCACACCATTCCACCACACTATTCAATTCCATCTCATATCACATCACATGTGAACTCATCTTTTTCTCAACAGGAAATGCCCAGTACTGTTGGATAACGAATCCTTGGGCTTTGGCCATATTTTTCGTTGGTCCCGTCATAGCAATGCTGGTCTTCAATACCATTGCTTTGATCGTAGTTTTAGTTCTGATCCGACGAGAACGCAGGGTGAGTGAACAAACAAACCAGACACACACACAACCATGCAGAGGGTCGAAAAACGTGATGATGGCACGTGACAGTTTATCTGGGGCAGGGTGAACGATGGGTGTATAGCGCTATTTACCGGAAAGTCATGTTTTGAAATGCCGCAAAAGGGCATAAAAAGCAATGATTTCAGGCCGGATATTGAACTTGCAAGAGATAAAAAGAAATTTTAACAAGGAAATGCAGAACTTTAAATGACTATTACCAGTTACTGAACATGTTTGGAAAGTTTGAAAAAAATCACTATTCGATGGATAGTGTTATCCATCTTTTGTACAACCGACCTCTAAACGCTCGATCCTTCTGAGCACAAAATGAAAGACAAATGCAAGCAACTATTACAGCAATAAATCCTTCTTAAATATGCTTCCAGGTGACAAAGAAAGCGATTGACAGATCCACAACGAAACAAGACTTTGGTATCTGCTGGAAACTCACGGCGGTTTTTGGTCTGACTTGGATGCTTGGTCTTGGAGCGCCATATCATACTGCCGTTCGCATTGCGTTCATCCTGTGCAACTCATTACAAGGTATAGTTCGTGATCAAGTTTCCTGTTGGCTTCATCAAGTTGCATCAAGCCTGTAAAAAACAGACTTCATGCAGCTTGATATTTGCAGACTTGTTGCAAGTTGTCGAAACAACTTCCGTCAAGTCTGTGGATAAAAAGTCTTGACAATCAACTTGCATCAAGCCTGTTGACAACTTTCAGCAGACTTGTTATCATCAAGCCGGAGCAAGCGATGTGAACGCATCCTGATATCGGCTTGATGACTGCAAGGTAACAAGCCTGCAGCAGACTTGCTGTAACTTGTGCGTTTCTGACTATCTGCTATTCAATATTTTTATTCAAATTTAGGTTTCTTTCTTATGGCGGGGTTCATTATGACAAGGCGCATCCTAAATCTGTACCTGCGCATGACCGGAATGCAACCGCTGACTTCGCGAACCGCGCCCACGCGAAGCACAATTATCAGCAGCAGATCATTACGACGACGCCGGAGTAGCGCCAGTGCTGCGAAGGTCTGGGCCAAGCCGAAACCATCCATGAAACAAGATGTCCTCGAAAAATTGGAAAAACCCAATACTGTTAAGAAAGACGTTGAAGTAGCAGAGATAACTGAAATAAGAGCGTTTGAAACTGACGTATAAAGGGGCTATAGAGTTATAGTATAGATAACGGACAATTCCATTCCAGATCTAAATTTTATCTTGCAATATAGCAAGCAGAACGAAACCGAACCAGAAAGAGCATCTTAGTATTAATAGAACTGCATAATTTAGTTGCAAGACACTGTAAAATACGGAAAATAAAGCTTTGCGAAGTTTACAATTATAGTGATAATATGGAGATTGGCCATTATTCATTCCCAATTTCAAACTGTTAGAACACAGAACAATAAGCAACTGATATGAACGGTCTTTATGTATCGACTTTCACAGCAGCAGAAGGCGTGTTATTATTTGTTAATCAGCCACTTGGCTCGGCCTACACACAACTTTACTTTAATGAAAAAAAACACCGTCGTTTGCGTGGTTATCTTATCTTAATCAATCTTTATCATTTTTCACTTTGAAGACCGATCAGTTAAGCCACTGAATAGCTCAATATACATTATTTCCAATTACTTCGTACAAGCAAATTAAGCTTTTGTTAGGCCACGTTTAAATTTCGACCAACATAGTTTTCATTTCAATGTTGGGCGTATATTGACGAATAAAATCGAAACTAAAACAGAAGTCAATATATGCAGGATAAAATGAATGGATTGACAAAGATAAACCAACAAACATTGATTCAACAAGATTGATACGATAATTTTCAGTACGTATGCATACATAGCTGGCACTTGTACCTTAAATAACTATAGTCTATTTAATGCAGGGGTATTGAATGGGTCATACAGATTGTATAATTCAAGCAAGGTATTCGACTGCATTTGTAATATTAAATATTTACCAAGCTAGAAATATTCACGCTGGTTTTACTGTGTCTTTGAAATGTTCCTTTCCAAGGGGTTAAATAAACTTACGCAACAGTATGGCTACCTTGCTGCTTTATTAAAATCGAACAGCTTAAGATGTGGTATAGGCTCGCTTAGGTTATATAGGAAAATACAGTACATGTTGCAAGCTATATACGAAAATATGGGATCTTTCACTACCTGAAAAAAAAACAAACAGGATTCGACGTTTCGAGAAATTAAGCCCAGCTTCGTCAGCAAATCACCACAATAACTTTTCGACGAAAGTATTCGGCGCTCTAAGCGTCCAATTCTGTCTCATCGTTTCAGATAGCAAAAGAACCTAGCTATATATTTCGTTTGCTTTCGACTGCACTACCGACACAGACAAATTTAGTTTGAAGAAATTACTATCACCAAAACAAGCCTAGTCATTTGTATTCACATGCGCCTTTACAGTGAATTTTGGAAGCTTGCGAAGTAATGCTGATCGGCAGATCTCCATTTCATAATTTTACTTTCGACTTGGTGAAAATAAAATGATGATGTATTGTGACGTCAGTTCTAACGTATGAATGAAAGAGGCTGTGCCCATCAGCAGCCTGTGGCGCTGTATTTTCTCAAATAAAATCACAGTCATAAGCTTCATTTCCAACCACATGCTATCGTTTCTCCCTCTCTGTTTCCTCTCTGCGTCAGGCGGGAGGTGCCTCAATCATCTCGCCCAACCCTAACGCCATATTCAGTCAAAATGTCAATAACTTTCGACGAAGCAGTCGAAAAGCTAACACTTTGTTGACTCGCTGTCACTCACCCAACTTTGGCGGCTTAGTTTCCACGTAATATGTGCTAAACGAGGAGTCAAGTGTCACTTAATCAGTCACATATGTCGGTCAAGAGTTTTGGCGGATATTAGCGATAGACATAGCGAACAAAATTAGCTACAGGCAGTCAATTGTGGCGCCCTACTCAGTAGTACAAAGTTACACTTATATAAACAGTTGGATTTGCTTCGAAGTAAGTAATCAGTGTCTGTTGGGATCATTTACAATTAAGTTTCTTCAAGCTGTTTATATCTGTTGGCTTATACAGTTCTAGCCTTCGACAAATATTTGATTTGGTGCACCAAACTTTGTGTTTTTATTAAAGTTGGTTGGTATTCATGTGTAGGAAAGCTGTATCATAAGGAATCAAGTGATTTGGTCAACGATTAACCTTCAAGGTAAGACCTATAAGCTTGAGTCTATCTATTAACACATGTAAGTGTGTTTTGTTTGGTTAATGAAGTGTCCTTCCACAGAACAAGATGTGAAAATGAGTTCATTGTGTGCTCATTTTACCTACTCTTCTGTAACTTCAGTTTTTGATAAATTTGTGCCCGTAAATACTGTAAATTTTCGCTGACTGTTAGGAGTTTAGGCTGGCGATGTCTAACGAGTATTTTAAGATTGTTACTGTACAATCTGAGCTGTCTGAATCGAGCATAAAGAGGAACTCGAAACGCTTCTCGAAAACCAGATTATCGATGACGGTTCATGGCATTGTTTTGACTACTTCTTGACCTTTCAGTGATTGCCAGATATTACATTCACTTTTTTTTAAATAAATGTATGTGCACAATTCAACGATCAACATTTATGTAAAGTTTAAATTTAGTGTTCATTGATTTAATGGTAAACCTGAATCAGTGCATGAAAGCATTAGTAACGCTAACACTTGCGCAAAACGCTTATCACAATTTCCTTCAACTTTGTTGCAAGTATTTTACAAGTTTACATGAGCTTTTCTGAAATATGAAGTTTTCTGAACATTGTCACCTAACAGGGCCCTCTAAGGGTTTCATAGACAGATATCGGTTGTGAAGAGATGTAAACCTTATACAGAATACATATTATGTTTCCCTTCTTGGCGAAAATGTCAAAAACATTCAGATATGATTCAGCAATTAGAGCCGCTCAAATTTCAAAATTACGTGAGAAATACTAAATGATAACGAAAACAATCATATACGTACAGGATCTGGGAAATATATGGGATTAAATTCCTTTTCTCTTTACCTGTTGGTTTTGCGGTAGGATTTGGATTATACGGCTTTTTAAAGAGCCGTATTCAATCTTGCCGCTGTTTGTGTCAAGATCAACAAGCCGATAAGAACTAAGAATATTTGGACGTTTCTAGCGAATCTTTGGCTGGCAATCTAAAGTAGAATGGTGTATTCATGAATTCGGATGAGATCTGCCTCGCTTTACAGTACACAGACATTCGAGCCTCGAGAACAGGCCGATATTTCTTAAACAATTGAAATTCTTTGCATTTTTTTGACGTTAGTTGCGCGTGTGCATGTTTGATGGCATGAATACCAACTTAATTAAACGATGTTAATGAACTTGATCTTTAATCACACGCGTGCACGGTGCACGCTGGCCACATAGTGAATCCGCAGAAATTTGCTTCGAAATGACGTCAGTGTGATCATTCGAGTTTTTAATTTGATATAGTTAAACGAACGAACCAACCAAGGTTCCTGTCCCGATTCTCTTTCCTCCATAGAGGCTTTTTAGCGCTTGATTGCGTTCCACTCTTACAGCGGTGGCTCTTCACCGTTTGTATTTACCATCTACCGCGTCGAAGCGACGTTGAAGTAAATTTGACTTTGATATTTCACATAATCAACCATGAATATATGGGCGTCACATTGATGTTTGTTTGCTAATGTTGAACAAACGCCAGTAAAGAACACCCAAACCGTTCATGTTTATCAGCCAAAAAATCGTTCTACACATCACAGCAACTAAAGTGTAAATAAAAGTTTAAAAGTTAAGTTTTAAGTTAATTCACTGCCGTAAAGGTATATTTATGATATAGTCAAAAACAAGAAGTGTTTTCCAAATTAAGGAAGATCTGCTTTTCGAATTAATACATCTAACCTGATAAAATAGATTGTTAGGATGGGCGGATTCTAATCAAAATAGGCCCAGTACTTGTGTATTGATTATTTGATAAGTGGCCCTAGCTATTACTTAAAAACCAAAACGCATAAGGCCGCGATAACATCTTTATATTACTATAGAATCAGCTGGAAAAATAATTGCACTTGATTAAACACGGACGCTATGTACATATATAGCGATGTCAAAACTAGGGAAATATAATTTGTACATGCATCTGCTCATGGACTGCTTGTGAACGGATCATCAGCGTTTTCACACGCTTTGAGCACAGTTTCAACAACCTTTGGTAAACACATTTTATTAGTTTCAATGAGAAGACTTAAGGTTTGGGCATCTGATAAACCCTTAGTACGTTACTCGCGTATACAGTTGGAGACAAACTAATCATATAATAAGTGATGATGGGCTCAGTTTAAGTCTAATGAATCTATTGACATGCCAAACGAATGTTTAGATATTTGTAGCATAAACATATCATAAAAAAAACTAGTAACAATAAATCATTTGTGTTATAGGAACACTTTGCGCTACCTTGTTATACATTCAAGATGTCTGTGCTTCCTCTTTGGTGTTTGGTAGCGATTCTTGCCACTCCAATTTTAGCAGTAGACCAGGAAAGTTCACAGAGAGGTAAGTTTGGATGCAAAGACTGACATATTATTTACTCTGGATCCTAATGTTTGAGTTATCTTCTTGATGTAGTTCAGA
Source organism: Muricea muricata (assembly GCA_963855995.1). Lineage (NCBI taxonomy): Eukaryota > Metazoa > Cnidaria > Anthozoa > Malacalcyonacea > Plexauridae > Muricea > Muricea muricata. The sequence goes on along the minus strand of OY979731.1, from coordinate 9,867,502 downwards.
CACAAACCACGACAGCTTATTGTAGAATACTACCTACACTAGACCACCACGTTTGAGATATCTTTTTCTGGTAGTTCAGATACAAACCACGACAGCTTATTGTAGATTACTACCACTCCATGACGGTTCTTCTTTTTTTTTCTATGCAGACTATGATGAGTTATACAGGAAAATTCAAAAAGATAAACATTCTTTTATGAGGCAGAGCGACTATAGTACGAAACAAGAAAAGTACTGCAGGAATTCTTGTCAAAAACGTTCACTCCCTCCAAAACTAGACGAGTGTCATTGTGATGAACAATGTGTAGATTTTGGTGATTGCTGTTTGGACTACTGGGAAAGGTAAGCCATTGATACGAAGAACTAAAGGAGAAGAAAGTTAGTTTAGTTTAGGTTCCCTCCTGTAGTAACACTGGATCAATAAGAGATGATCCTTACTGGATCTCTAGGGAGAACAGTTCAGAACTGATAGAGCAATCTAGTATAGATAAAATTAGTTTAGATTTGTTTTTATTTCCTTTTACTTCCCTTTTCCACAGCTGCAATGCTTCGTTCAAGGATGCTTACAACCATCGACGGATCTTTGAATGCGTTCTACCAAAACTGAGTCTCTCCATCAACTCAACCGTAAAATGGCCTGTAAGTGGCGTAGGATATGAAATCGTTGTAAAATGCCCAACAGCGTTCAGAAATACGAGAATAAAAACTGCTTGCGAGGCGGCAGACAAACAATACGACAATGTGCTTCCGTTCGTGCAAGGAAGCGATGGAAAAAGTTATCGAAATCAATTTTGTGCCGAGTGCAATCGGGTTCCTGAATTCCGGAGGTGGAGTACGAACATAAGCTGCGATAACGAAACAATGCTGACAATTATTAAGAATCGAATAAAAGCCAACGATTACAAGTTCACGAAGAGCGAAAGAAAAATTATCCGAGAAACGTGTGCACTTCTTGTAAGTCCACCGCTTGGAGCCAAAGCAACAGCTTGCAGAATGACTAAAGAGTGCTCAAACAACAAAAGTCAACACTATTTAAATTGCAGGCTGTACAAGTTACAAATGCACACCGCCTTCTTCGTGCCCAAAATTTACAAGAATCCTCACTGCGTGACATGCAACGGTTTATTTATGGGCTTTTTCTCGCTCGACGAAGCAGTACATCAAGGAACAGCCCCGAGCAGTTTGGGAGTCTTTTTCGATTTTACAAAAAGCTCAGAGATTTACGGTTTGGAAGAAGTTGCAATCGAACAAGAATGCAAAACAGGAGAGATATATGATCACCAGCTCAAAGTTTGTAGAAAAAAGCGGATTTCAAACTCGACAAAGCTCCAGAACTGGACCTGCACATATTCCAAAGAAACATTCCCCAATTCTTCACATTATCTTACGGTTTACAACAACTTGTCCGTGTTTGTTCTGTCCCACAACAAAGTGTACAAACCGGGCGAGTATTTGTGGCATGATGGAAACATTACTGTCTGTGGAAACCTGACCGTTAGCTATCTCAAGTACACGATGGAGCGGCTTGGGAAGCTGTACACAAAAGCGGAGTTCTACATTACGGTCGTCGGATTAACCCTGTCGATTGTATCTCTGTGTGCGGTGATAGTGACGTACTTTCTATTCGTTGAACTGCGAAGCAAATTACCTGGAAAAATTGTGATTAACTTGTCTATTGCGCTGATGTTTGCTCAGATTGTTTTCATGTTTGACTTGTTCAGAGATATAAAGGGAGACGGTTGTGTATCCATTGCAGTCATCTTGCAATTTTTGTTTCTATCTGCTTTTTGCTGGATGAACGTGATGGCGTTTGATGTCTCCAGGACCTTTGCCGGGAAAAGTAAGTACAGCTGTCGAAGGATCATCCAGAATATATATGTACCGAAGAAACTTCTGTAAGATACTGTAGGTGTATATACAAGAAAAAAACACACTCCGGAAAACAACATCTTGTAAACTCAAGTTCGAGTTTTAAAAACAAGACAACAATTTGGCGGTGATATTTCGACGCTATTTCAAAGTCATTGTCAAACCATACTGTAAGAGTGTTCTTATTTTTTTCTTTTAATGCTAATTTTTTAACACATTTCATCAACGCAGGTCATCGGTCGCCTTCGGGGTCACGTAATAAGGTGTTTATGTTCTGCTTTATCTACGCCTGGGGTCTTCCATTTCTTATCACTGGATTGACGCTGATTGTCAACCATACTGGAGCTATGAATGTTGCTTACGGTAAGAAAAATGTACAACCACTTTCAAAATACTTATTTTAGACACAAGCACTGCATGTCGTAGTTGACGAGAAGTTGAAATGATAAATGAGAACCAATTGAGACTCACAAAGCATCTTTGGGTTTTTTGTAAGAAGGATACACATTGCCAGGAAACTTTAAAGATTGAAATTGGAGCAAGAAAATACAAAGATGTCTCATTATCTCTTAGAGAAACATACATTAATACGTCTGCTTCTGATTTATTTCCCAGGTAATAACTACTATTGCTGGATTACCAATCCTGTGGCATTGGCCATATTCTTTGTTGTGCCTGTCGTGCTAATGTTGTTGTTTAACATCATCGCTCTCGTGCGAGTCCTTGTTGCAGTACGTCGAGTAAGAAAGGTGAGACACACAAGATGTAAAAACGATCGACTGGAAAGTCGACTGCTCTATTGTTTTAATGTGAAAAAAAGAATAATAGGACAGTCGGGTATCAATTCATGACCTACTGGAAAAAATTCCACCCCAAAAATCTCTCTTTATCATTCATTATGAACACGTTGTGAAAATTCGTGCGATCCAAGTTCTCGTTTTCATAATTTCATGTTCCACAGGTCACCAAGAAAGTGCGGGATAAATCAACCGCAGGCCAAGACGCTCGCATGTGTTGGAAACTGACCGCAGTATTTGGGCTGACCTGGATACTGTGCCTGGCGGCTGAGCATCACATCGCACTGAGAATAATATACATTATCTTCAACTCATTGCAAGGTATTGAAGACTTTGCAGACCTTATGCATAAATCGTGATCCGGACCGTGTATCCTAGGAAACAGGAATTTATGCATTGTTATTGGTCACTGTTTGCGACGAGTGACCAATAACAATGCGTAAATTCCCGTTTCCCAGGATACAGGTCACGATTTATGCATAAGGTCTATGAGAAGTACTGTTGAGGCACGAGAGACATTGTTGTATCAGAGATACAAACTCGAGCTCAAGGCGACACGCGAATGTTGTAAATGGCTTGTGAACACTCTCCAAGTTTTATAGATTTATTTACGAAATATTTTTGAAAACACATCTTATATATAACACGAGAAAATTGAAGTACAAGTTTATACAAGTCAGGAGAAATCTGTATCACATGTCCAGACTCCTTCACGCTCATGATTTCTTTTGTGCTTTTTCATGAATTATGAACGAGTTTTACAATTTTAGATAACTCGTCAACTATCTTTGTGTGAACTATGAACATGTGTAATCAACGATGCAGATTTATATTTCGATGAAGTCAATACACTCCCGAGTCTATCTGAAACTACCAATTGAGTTCTGACAGCTCAATTGGTTGAGTATTGGGCGACTGTGGTGCTTACGTCACCTTACCCGTCTGGAGGTTATGAATGCTAAAACGCTAAATGAATTCTAACTTCTTCTTAAGGTGTCTTTATTATGGTCAGTTTTATTATGACAAAACGAGTCTTGAATATGTACCTTACAAAGGCAGGCAGAAAACCACTGACCACAAGTACTGCAGGCTCAACACAGAAGTCTACTCTCTCGCGATCGGAAGTCAGTCGGAAGACCAGCTCGGCTCCGTTGGTAGATCGGAAGGCTAGCGAGAAACGTCGGAACTCGCCGGCACAGGCCGTGGAAATTGTACACGATGATGATTCTCCTGAAACCGGGCTCATTTCAAACGTAGAGGGACCGGAGACTAAGCTGTGAGATTGCAAAGCTGATAGACCTCGATACTTTGAGTTTTAATTTGCTCCTTCTAAGTGGTTTCATGTACTTAGAAGCAGCATATAGCATTAGTTAGTATCAAGGAAATGTCTCAATCTTCTCTGGAAGCTTTTACGTGGCTAGGATTATGAAAATAGAAGTAAAGTAGAGTTTTCTGTCACTATGTAGCTAGACAGTATAAATTAATTTGTAAATAGTTAGAATTGAATGTATAGAGATACAGATGTCGATTGTGGGATAGCGCTAATCACCGGAGAGTGATTTTTCAACTGCCGCGCAGAAAGGCATCATAAAAAGCAATGACACCAGGGATATTGAATTTACAAGAGATAAAAGGTAACTTGAACTCGAAAATGCAGAACTTTAATCTGGGTTTTGCCAGTCACTGAACATGTTTTGAATGTTTTAAGAAATTCACTATCCGGTGGATAGCGCTATATTTACCTTTCGTACACACATAACCGCTGGAATAAACACAATGAATGAATCTCTATAGAAAGTGATGATTGCATTTAAAAGTAATTTTGCACTTGTTTGCGTTAATTGTGAACAACTAATCAAAACGTTTAATAAAATACATGTATTTACCGCGGAAGTTTAGAACGGCTGAAGCGGGTCTGGATTTGGGGAAGTTGTTTGACCTTTAGCTCTTTTATTTGAATGCATTTACTATTTTAAACAAGGAGAAAAGGTCACTACCGGAGAAATATTATATCTCAGAGCAATTTGAGGTCGCTCACATTTCATTTGCAATCGTCGAGAAAGGAGCTCTCGTGAAACAAAAGGGTTTTTGAGACAAATCTTGTCGACAGTAAAAATGAAAGTTCATGTTAAGGTAGTGTGTGTACTGTTTGTGATGTTATTTTTGGTGGTGGAAAACGAGAGCTGGTGGTATAGACATAATTAAACTAGCCAACTATACCATTATCAACATACACATTCACATACAATGATAAAATCAAAAGATTTATTGAATGATATTTTTCACCCTTTAGAAAATAACGAAGGTTCTAAAAAGCACACTGATACATCTTTAAAATAAGAAATGAACACAAACATCTACTAGGAAAATGAATGAAGCAACATCTTATTCTGCTAGTAAATAAAGTTTATCACAAAGTTCCACATTTTCAAGACAAGGCTTAACCACACTGAACAAACAAATTAGGGACGACAACGTCTTATCCAATCAAGAAGCTCCGCAATTTGCACCAAGAGGGCAGACATTCTTTACATATTTTGCAAACTCTGAGGATCCCTGCAGTTTAAAATCAGCCCACGACTTCACATTTCCAACCGTGCTTCCACCACATTTTGACATCTTTTCAATATCCTTTCTGGTCAAAACTTTGTTCCAAATGTTGACACCGGTTATTCGTCCTACATAGCGTACTTCAAGTGAAGGCCTTACAGACCGCTGAGCTAAAGATAAGACACCACCGCCTGGGATACGTTGACCTGCGCTCAGGCCACGTCCACTGCCGACAGGCTTGCCGTCTTTATAGAACGCATATTGGCCACCCGCAGATTTCCAGGTGAAACAGATGTGATGGCACTTCCGGTCATTGATAACTGCTTTCTCACTAATTCTACAGTGGTGCAAAATAAAAAGTTAAAACTTTAATGTTCCCCCAAAAGATTGACTGTGTGCGTGCGTTATTTATTCGCATATGCATTGAAATTGACAAGTTTTTTTTTCGATGCAACACGGTAAACTTGAATAAATAATTAGATAAAACTTGAAGAAAATTCGAAAGAACGGAAATTGTTGGAGACGTAAAATCCCAGCCTTCCTACAAATATCACAGGATTGCAAAGTCCAAAAAGGAGAAGTTACAGCAAGTCTGCTGCTGGCTTGTTACCTTGCAGTCATCAAGCCGATATCAGGATGCGTTCACATCGCTTGCTCCGGCTTGATGATAGCAAGTCTGCTGCAAGTTGTCAACGGGCTTGATGTAAGTTGATTCTCAAGACGTTTTACCAACAGGCTTGGTATAAATTGTTTTGATAACTTCCAGAAAGTCTGCAAATATCAAGTTACATCAAGTCCTATTTTCACAGGCTTGATGCAACTTGTCAAAACCCCCAGTAATACTTACTTTCGTTGTCTGGCGTTACCCACATTAGCTGCAAGACGAGACGCAAACTTATAGAACGTAAACTTTAGGCCAGATTTTGTCGCGTAAGACATGAAAAACATGGTTCTCCGTTTGCCAACGGTGTAAACACGGAGGCACACCGTCATGGCGTCCAAAGATGGAAGATTCTCAGTTTTAACGTAAACTCTCGTTGTAAACTTGTAAAACCCGATAGTATCTGTAAAACAAGAGGAAAGATTGTTCAGTTTTTGAAGGGTATAAAACAGCTTAGCTCCCCTCAAGCTACACGAGAGCTACCTTATTTCATCATGCCCAATCTCCCGAAATTTCAATGATATTTTAGTTTTTTTGATTAATTCAAAAACGGTTATGAACTGCCAGACAAGAGGGATCTCAGCTTAGAATTCAACAGTTCACGGATGTCTTTATACTTTCGACAAACATTCGACAAACATTATTCGACATTTTGCTAACGATATAATTCACACAACTGCATTCACAAAAAAGAATATATCTACATTACCTGCCCTCTCGCATTTATCTCCACCATATCCATACGCACACTGACATTTCTGATCCTTGCAAACACCGCCATTTTGACATTTTTCTGCACAAGCTGAGGTAACTGCGGAGAAAAAATGTTAGGAAACGCTTAAACTGAAGTATGCCTCATATATTAAAAATACGATTCAGTAGCATGTGCAAAAAATATCGGAATATCGACAAAGGAGGATATCGACAAAGTTGACCAATTCCCCCCCCCCCTCAAGATATTAGTTAGCACCCCATCCCCATCCCCAATCCCCGAAGACAAGCATTTTCGACTGACCTACTACCGCATTACCACATTTTTCTCCTGTGAATCCCTCTTTACACTTGCATGAGGGTTCCCCATCGTCCCCAATAGCACATTCTCCTTCGTTGAGGCATTTGTAGTCATCACATGGAGAAACTACATGCGAAAGTATTTAAAGGTTAAACATACTTGATCAATAAGAGATGATTCTTACTGGACCTCTAGGACGAACAGTTGAGCACTGATAGAGCTTTCCAGTATGAATAAAGTTAGTTTAGTTTAGGTTTCCTCCTGTAGTAACACTGGATCAATAAGAGATGATCCTTACTGGACCTCTAGGAAAAACAGTTTAGAACTGATAGAGCTTTCCAGCATGAATATAGTTAGTTTAGTTTAAGTTTCCTCGTGCAGTATCATTGAATCAATAAGAGACGACCCTTACTAGACCTCTAGGAAGAACGGTTTAGAACTGATATAGCATTCCAGTATGAATAAAGTTAGTTTAGTTTAGGTTTCCTCCTGCAGTAACACTGGATCAATAAGAGATGATCCTTACTGGACCTGTAGGAAGAACAGTTTAAAACTGATAGAGCTATCCAGTATAAATAAAGTTAGTTTACTCCAGTGAAAAACTCACCCTCTTCTTCACAGGTTTCACCCTTGTATTCATCTGTACAGATACACGTGAAGCCATCTCCCTGTTTTTTGCATATTGCGCCGTTTTTGCATGGGTCTGAATCACAAGCGTGTACTAGAAAGAAAAGATGAATCTTATAGGAGATGGTAGTAAATCTAAGTTTCTCACAGGCTGTATTTTCGGTTCAAGGCGTACTCATACAATATCCTCTCAATACAATTAATCTCGTGGTTTTCAGGTAAATGGCTGGACATTCTCACCTTCTTGCTCGCAGGTGGGACCTTCGTATCCAGATTCACAACGACAAACATATGTTTCACCATCGGCCTCACACGTACCTCCGTTTTTGCATGGGGAGCCCTCACACGGAGCGACTAAACAAAACAACCATTAGCTACCATCAATATCACAATTACTTACTATCAGTTATTACTTTCCATCTCGCTCGAAGTACCATGTATATTATTAAAAGGAAAAACACTGTAGCCATTTGTTTCCATCCGGCTCGAAGTACCATGTGTATTTTGAGACGTAAAAATACTAAAGTCATTTCTTCTTATCCGGCTCGAAGTACCATGGATATTTTAAGACGAAAACCTAGGTATTCTTACTTTTCTTATCGCAGTAAACACCTTCGTAGCCGCTGGCACACTTGCAGTTGAAACCGTCTGGTGCATCGGATCCAGTCTCTTCGCACGTTGCTCCATTTTTACACGGCGAGCTGTCACATGGAGTCGCTAATAATGAAGGAAATACCAGGTATAAACACAGTGGCTAATACGAGAAAGAAAGTCCAAGAAACAATACCTTTATTTTCACACTGAAAACCTTCGTAACCTTCTCTACAATGGCACACGTAAAGGCAACCTTTGTTCTCGCAAATGGCGTCATTTTGACAAGGGGAACTATCGCATGGCTGAACTGGAAGAAAGGAAGTTGAAACTTTGAAGTTGTTGGATTCGTTGCAATAATTAAGCCCGTTTTCCATTTGGACGTTATCGTAGCGAAACGTAGCGTATTCTATTGTGTCCATATCATTAATTCTGCTTGAGTGTTCACGAAACAACGAAATACGCTAGGTTTTGCTACGATACGATTGAAATGAAAAACGGGATTTAAACGGGGTACGTGCATGAAGTAGCTCACAAAATCTAAAACATAGTTATAACAGGAAAAGGCCCAAATAACTTCACGACAAAGAGCCTCGAAACGTCATATTCTGTTTTCATTTTTTCAAGCAGTAAGAGTAGGTTTATCATTGAGGTCATCTCGACACTAATCGAAGCTCTACACAACCGATTAATCATTACCTATACAAAGAAACAAACCTTTATTGATGCAGGTCAGCCCGTTGAAGTAGCTACTAACCTTCAAAAACTTTATCTAGGTTTATGGTTGTACGTATGGCCAAGAAAGGCTGCCAAAATGCTCAAAACAAGATTTTTTTGCGATAGAAAAACTTTCGGCCGCCATCTTGTTTCCTCTACTACTAGGATATGAGCTAATACCCTACTAGTAGCGAGCCAATCAGATTACAGACATTCGAGCTTCGCCCTCTTCAACTATCATCGCATAGAGCAACCTTGAGCTCCTAATCTAATTTGTTAATAATACTGGATTCATATTGGACGAGAAGAATCATTAGTTGTGAACGGGCATTTTATGTCTTGGCTATTGCGTCCATTAAGGTCGTTTTCCACTTCAGCCGAATCGTAGCGAAACGTAGCGTATTTCATTGTCTCGTGAACACTCAGGCAGAACTAGTAATATGGACACAATAGAATACGCTACGTTTCGCTACGGCAGAGGTGAAGTGGAAAACGGGCTTTACACTTACCTTCCACAAACCACGACAGAGGTACAGGGTTGCCGCTGACCATCACAACGCTCGCGGACGCGAGAAAAAGGAGCAAGAACGAAAACTTGAGTTTAAGCATTGTAAACTATATAAATGAATAACAAACACGTTACGGAATTTGGTGAATTGCAGTCAAATCATCTCGGGTGGGTTGTGTAAAAAAGTGATTGAAGTTAACTATGATTAGTGGAAACGTAAACCAATAACCTAACAACGTATTTTGTACTTAATCACTATTTAACTGCAATACAGTGATTAAAGAGTGATTAGGAGTTTTAAACAATCGGTTCCTGAAGTTAAAACCTAATAATATCGCGACGATGCACAAGAACACACATCAAATACAATAGACGCGGTTCTTTTGTTAGTGAGTCCCCTCCCACCCGGCTGCTATGCCTTGATAATTGCTGGAATCCAGAATTTGAACGAAGTTGAATTCCTTTAAAGCGAAAATGCTTAGAACATTCAGGACGAGCGAATGTGAGCTAGAAACTCGTGGCAAAACGACAATATTGCTCGAAATGCAAACATACATGGTCTTTTCAAGCATGAAATTACGACAGAATCCGCGACAGTTTATCATACCTAAAAGATCATTTAAAGAACATTTAAAGATCCCATGAGTAAATATAAATAAAAGAAATCAGAACTTGGGACGATAAGAAACAAACCCTTCGTCTGCACTTGCAAAGAAGGGGCGTTTTGAAACGATTGTAAATTTTGATCCTCGCACTAACAACGCATGCAAATCACGTATCATTAGAAGCAATGCTTTGGCAAGCACAAACCGTATTAGCCGAAATACTTGCATTGCATGCCTTAACTAGATTAGAGCTTGACATAAACGAGCTTTGCAGGAGAACACAAAACAGCAATACTAACCTTCCAAACGACGTTCCAGACCGGACTGAATGTTCAGAGTCGTGTTAGGTGATTCAGTAGAGTCTTAAATACTCGCGTCTTGGCATTTCACGCGTTACTGCGCACGCGCAATTACAAATACCAAAGATAATGCTTACTTTTTTGTTAAACAAAGTAATTGTATTTAATCACTGTACCGTGGTGGGTTTTGAAGTTAGAGTGAATAGGGAGCTTAAGATCGACAACGCGGCAAGTTCGAAGACGCGGTGCCAATATATAAAGTACAGGAAGAAGCTTTATGGAATTTGATTGTTTTGATAACCATTTGAAGATTGTTTTAGTAACTTACAAATAGTTTTGTTTGCCAAAACGAAATGCTTTCGGCTATAAGTAGGACTTCCAAAACACTTCTTACGTCGTAGCATGCTCTCGCGTTGCCCAAGGGACGTGATAATTGTCAGTTTGATGTTGTACTAGGCATGGCTACGCACTTGAGAACACCGCTGGGACCACAAATTATTCACGGCTGTTGTCTTGTATAAAAAGATCCTTTGTTATGAAACCGCGTCGTCGAGCTGCCGCGTCGTAAATCTTAAGGTCCCTAATATGTACTGTACAGGGTGTCCCAAAAAAACCCAAAAACTATTGAAAATGATCTATTGTTAGAATTTCAATGCCTAGCACTAAATTGAACCCACGAGTAGATAAACTATTGACATAACCGTCATAATTAATAGTAATACTCAGTGTTAATCATTTTTATGCCACATAAAAAAACTAAACCTACGAGTGCATATAATAAAAGGAAATCAAATTTTATGCATGGTTATTTTAGCTTATTCAATTTGGTTTTTATACATATTCCCATGAGCAAAACAAACGTACTTTACAAAGATATTTTAATTTTTAAGAAGTGCTAGGGCATTCAAATGTTAACAATAGGTGATTTCAATAGTTTTTGGGTTTTTTTGGGACACCCTGTATATCAAAGTACAGTGTGTCCCAAAAAGAAAGGTTACCCTTTGAGGCTTGGAAGTCAAACGCTAATGCAGCACGTTCGAGATCGAATGTTTTAATTCCCTAATAAGCTCATTCTGTTTTATTTCGGCGGAAAGAATTCAACTGGCACTGCAGACAGAACGCTTTCTTTTGTCATCGTAAGGAATGCATGCAAATTTGCTTATCTATTGAAACAGAACTATATTATTATCCCAGGGTAATGCTGCACTGTATTGCAACTTAATTGGAATTTGTTCCGCGATTGCAAAAGGTTTATTAGGGAGTTTAACGCCGTAATGGCGCTTCACTTCAACTGGGAGCATTAAATTGAGACACAACGGTACCTCAAGTAAAGTGTCATATGACAACCACAGCCCACAGAATTCTTAATTTTGTCGTACGTCGCGGAAGGCACGTACATTTTGATAGCATGTCTATTGAATATCATATTCTCTCCACCCTGCGGGCGTCGTGTTTCCACACAATTTCTCGTTTTTCCAATTTCCACTCGTGTTGATATAACTGTATATCAACACGGAAATGGACTTGCTTTACATTGTGTTGTAAGGTGTTGGAAGGTGTTACCTTAGGTTTAAAATTCCTTAAAACAAGCCAAACAAGGTGTAACCAACAATATTGGACGATGTCAAAGCAACATGTTGGTCTCGTTTGAGCAAGGCTCTAGAAATATCTGCTAGTACTGGCGTGTTTATGCTTCGTGCGCTGAAAATTTATCGTACTTAACAGCCGAGCAGCTACAGTTCGGCCATGACTTCTCGTGCGGTAAGTTCATAACCACGAGTTCTGCCGTGGGCTGCGTTTAAAAATGAAGTCAATGCAGGAAAAAACAGTGCTATCTTTAAAAAGTTAACTTACTGTTATTCAATGGAGTTGTTGATGGTAGGCACTCCTCTATCTTCTCCAACCAAACAACTTTCAAGGAGATTCAGCTTTTCGATGTTTCGACGATGCTAAGCCTAAGAATGGACGCCTTTGATAATAATTACATGGTCAACGGCACGTATAATTTTCGTCATGCTAGAAAGCTCAGGTATTTTAATGTTAATGCAATCGGTGAATTCGACACAAAACACAAAGAAATAAAATTCCTATGCGATGAACTGAACCATGAAGACGTATAATTAAGGTTTAGTTTACAATGCTTTAAAGCCTGCTCTTAAGTAGGCGACATTAGCGCAAGCACAAGCTGAAAGAAAACACAAAACAAAGAAATGCAGTTAAGCGTTCAACATAAGCACAAGACTACGAGCATAAGTTATGTAGTAACATTGGATCAATAAGAGATGATCCTTACTGGACCTCTAGAAAGAACAGTTTAGAACTGATAGAGCTATCCAGTATAAATAAAGTTAGTTTAGTTTATGTTTCCTTCTGTAGTAACACTGAATCAATAAGAGATGATCCTTACTGGACCTCTAGGAAGAACAGTTCAGAACTGATAGAGCTATCCTGTAAAAATAAAGTTAGTTTAGATTTGTTTCTATTTCCTTTTACTTCCCTTGTCCACAGTTGCAATGCTTCGTTCAAGGATGCTTACAACCATCGACGGATCTTTGAATGCGTTCTACCAAAACTGAGTCTCTCCAACAACTCAACCGTAAAATGGCCTGTAAGTGGCGTAGGATATGAAATCGTTGTAAAATGCCCAACAGCGTTCAGAAATACGAGAGTAAAAACTGCTTGCGAGGCGGCAGACAAACAATACGACAATGTGCTTCCGTTCGTGCAAGGAAGCGATGGAAAAAGTTATCGAAATCAATTTTGTGCCGAGTGCAGTCGGGTTCCTGAATTCCGGAGGTGGAGTACAAACATAAGCTGCGATAACGAAACAATGCTGACAATTATTAAGAGTCGAATAAAAGCCAACGATTACAAGTTCAGGAACAGCGAAAGAAAAATTATCCGAGAAACGTGTGCACTTCTTGTAAGTCCACCGCTTGGAGCCAAAGCAACAGCTTGCAGAATGACTAAAGAGTGCTCAAACAACAAAAGTCAACACTATTTAAATTGCAGGCTGTACAAGTTACAAATGCACACCGCCTTCTTTGTGCCCAAAATTTACAAGAATCCTCACTGCGTGGCATGCAACGGTTTATTTATGGGCTTTTTCTCGCTCGACGAAGCAGTACATCAAGGAACAGCCCCGAGCAGTTTGGGAGTCTTTTTCGATTTTACAAAAAGCTCAGAGATTTACGGTTTGAAAGAAGTTGCAATCGAACAAGAATGCAAAACGGGAGAGGTATATGATCACCAGCTCAAAGTTTGTAGAAAAAAGCGGATTTCAAACTCGACAAAGTTCCAGAACTGGACCTGCACATATTCCAAAGAAACATTCCCCAATTCTTCACATTATCTTACGGTTTACAACAACTTGTCCGTGTTTGTACTGTCCCACAGCAAAGTGTACAAACCGGGCGAGTATTTGTGGCATGATGGAAACATTACTGTGTGTGGAAACTTGACCGTTAGCTATCTTAAGTACACGATGGAACGGCTTGAAAAGCTTTACACAAAAGCAGAATTTTACATTACTGTTGTCGGATTAACCCTGTCGATTGTATCTCTGTGTGCGGTGATAGTGACGTACTTTCTATTCGTTGAGCTTCGAAGCAAATTACCTGGAAAAATTGTGATCAACTTGTCTATTGCGCTGATGTTTGCTCAGATTGTTTTCATGTTTGACTTGTTCAGAGATACAAAGGGAGACGGTTGTGTATCCATTGCAGTCATCTTGCAATTTTTGTTTCTATCTGCTTTTTGCTGGATGAACGTGATGGCGTTTGATGTCTCCAGGACCTTTGCCGGGAAAAGTAAGTACAGCTATCGAAGGATCATCCAGAATATATATGTACCGAAGAAACTTCTGTAAGATACTTTAGGAGGTATACAAGAAAAAACAAACTCGGAAAAACAACATCTTGTAAACTCAAGATTCGAGCTTTTAAAACAAGACAACAGTTTTTCAGTGATATTTCGACGCTATTTCAAAGTCATTGTCAAACCATACTGTAGGAGTGTTCTTATTTTTTCTTTTAATGCTAATTTTTTAACACATTTCATCAACGCAGGTCATCGGTCGCCTTCGGGGTCACGTAATAAGGTGTTTATGTTCTGCTTGATCTACGCCTGGGGTCTTCCATTTCTTATCACTGGATTGACGCTAATTGTCGACCATACTGGAGCTATGAATGTTGCTTACGGTAAGAAAAATGTACAACCACTTTCAAAATACTTATTTTAGACGCAAGCCCTGCATGTCGTAGTTGACGAGAAGTTGAAATGATAAATGAGAACCAACTGAGATTCGCAAAGCATCTATGAATTACTTGTAAGGAGAACAAAAAGTGCCAGAAAACTTTAAAAGTTAAAATTGAAGCAAGAAAATACAAAGATGTCTCATTATCTCTTAGAGAAAGTCTTCCACTATTCGTTCCATCTCTCATGACTGCTGCTCTCTCTCGTACTCTCCCTCCAAACAATCCATGCATGCTTTGCGGTCTCGATTAGGAAATGACATACATTAATGACTTCTGATTTATTTCCTAGGTAATAACTATTATTGCTGGATTACTAATCCCGTGGCATTGGCCATATTCTTTGTTGTCCCTGTCGTACTAATGTTGTTGTTTAACATCGTCGCTCTCGTGCGAGTCTTTGTTGCAGTACGTCGAGTAAGAAAGGTGAGACACACAAGATGTAAAAATGATCGACTGGAAAGTCGACTGTCCTGTTGTTTTAATGTGAAAAGAAGAATAATAGGACAGTCGGGTATCAATTCATGACATACTGGAGAAATTCCACCCCAAAAATCTCTCTTTATCATTCATTATGAACATGTTGTAAAAATTCGTGCGATTCAAGTTCTCGTTTTCATAATTTCATGTTCCACAGGTCACCAAGAAAGTGCGGGATAAATCAACCGCAGGCCAAGACGCTCGCATGTGTTGGAAACTGACCGCAGTATTTGGGCTGACCTGGATACTGTGCCTGGCAGCGGAGCATCACATCGCACTGAGAATAATATACATTATCTTCAACTCATTGCAAGGTATTGAAGAATTTGCAGACCTTATGCATAAATCGTGATCCGGACCGTGTATCCTAGAAAACAGGAGTTTATGCATTGTTATTGGTCACTGTTTGCGACGAGTGACCAATAACAATGCGTAAATTCCTGTTTCCTAGGATACAGGTCACGATTTATGCATAAGGTCTATGAGAAATACTATTGAAGCACGAGAGACCATGTTGTATCAGAGATACAAACTCGAGCTCAAGTCGACACGCAAATGTTGTAAATGGCTTGTGACCTCTCTCCAAATTTTATAGATTTATTTACGAAGTATTTTTGAAAACGCATCTTATATGTAACACGAGAAAATCGAAGTACAAGTTTATACAAGTCAGGAGAAATCTGTATCACATGTCCAGACTCCTTCACGCTCATGATTTCTTTTGTGCTTTTTCATGAATTATGAACGAGTTTTACAATTTTAGATAACTCGTCAACTATCTTCGTGTGAACTGTGAACATGTGTAATCAACCATGCAGATTTATATTTCGATGAAGTCAATACACTCCCGAGTCTATCTGAAACTACCAATTGAGTTCTGACAGCTCAATTGGTTGAGTATTGGGCGACTGTGGTGCTTACGTCACCTTACCCGTCTGGAGGTTATGAATGCTAAAACGCTAAATGAATTCTAACTTCTTTTCAAGGTGTCTTTATCATGGTCAGTTTTATTATGGCAAAACGAGTCTTGAATATGTACCTAACAAAGGCAGGCAGAAAACCACTGACCACAAGTACTGCAGGCTCAACACAGAAGTCTACTCTCTCGCGATCGGAAGTCAGCCGGAAGACCAGCTCGGCTCCGTTGGTAGATCGGAAGGCTAGCGAGAAACGTCGGAACTCGCCGGCACAGGCCGTGGAAATTGTACACGATGATGATTCTCCTGAAACCGGGCTCATTTCAAACGTAGAAGGACCGGAGACTAAGCTGTGAGATTGCAAAGCTGATAGACCTCGATACTTTGAGTTTTAATTTGCTCCTTCTAAGTGGTTTCATGTACTTAGAAGCAGCATATAGCATTAGTTAGTATCAAGGAAATGTCCCAATCTTCTCTCAAAGCTTTTACGTGGCTAGGATTATGAAAATAGAAGTAAAGTAGAGTTTTATGTCACTATGTAGCTAGACAGTATAAATTAATTTGTAAATAGTTAGAATTGAATGTATAGAGGTACAGATGTCGATTGTGGGATAGCGCCAATCACCGGATAGTGATTTTTCAACAGCCGCAGAAAGGCATAAAAAGCAATGACACCAGGGATATTGAATTTACAAGAGATAAAAAGTGACTTGAACTCGAAAATGCTGAACTTTAGTCTGGGTTTTGCCAGTCACTGAACATGTTTAGAATATTTTAAGAAATTCACTATCCGGTGGATAGCGCTATATTTACCTTTCGTACACACATAACCGCTGGAATAAACACAATGAATGAATCTCTATAGAAAGTGATGATTGCATTTAAAAGTAATTCTGCACTTGTTTGCGTTAATTGTGAACAACTAATCAAAACGTTTAATAAAATACATGTATTTACCGCGGAAGTTTAGAACGGCTGAAGCGGGTCTGGATTTGGGGAAGTTGTTTGACCTTTAGCTTTTTCATTTGAATGCGTTTACTGTTTTAAACAATGAGAAAAGGTCAGTACCGGAGAAATATTATATCCCAGAGCAATTTGAGGTCGCTCACATTTCATTTGCAATCGTCGAGAAAGGAGCTCTCGTGAAACAAAAGGGTTTTTGAGGCAAATCTCGTCGACAGTAAAAATGAAAGTTCATGTTAAAGTAGTGTGTGTACTGTTGGTGATGTTATTTTTGGTGGTGGAAAACGAGAGCTGGTGGTCTAGAAGAAGATCCAGATCAAGTCGAGGAAGCTCGACGAGTAGTACCAGCAGAGGAAGCAGTAGAAGTTCCAGCAGTCGTTATCGCTCGAGGTCCAGTAGTTCTTCCAGGTTTGTGTACTAAAATTGTTTTATTTTACATCCGTATAGTTGATGACGAGAGTACTTATAGCTAAGATAACTACGCTATGATAAACGAGTAGCTTAGCAAAGCAAGTTTCCAAATACAATAAATCTTGTCTGAGTTGTCTCATAGTAACGCGAGGTAAGCGACAGGTCATATAGTTTACGTCCTTGATGTCGTGTTGTAAACGCAATATAAATGCACGAGTCTCATAAATAGAATAGCATTTTCAAGTGCTTGAAGTGTATAGGACTTCATAGTTGGAATAAATCTTTTGAAGTTTTTCATTTCCAAATAATTTATGGTGCTCGATAGCCGTGAGATACTGATCTTCCTAGACCCTATATGTTCTCTATTTAATAATCAGTCGTGAAACGTCAAGCTGTTTGGCGTTTATGGCCATGCGTAGCCAACAATTGTGTATTTTGCTTTGTATAGAAGAAGTAGGGGATGGTTCATTCGAAGACGCCCAGCAAAGGTGAAGCCAACAGTTGCAAGAAGTAGAACAAATTCACAGTATAATCATGGCTATCCGTATGGATTATCACGGACATCGTCAAACGGCTGTCAATGGCGCTATAAATATGGGAGGTATGGATTAAGATGCATCAAAACAGCTTCCACAACCACTACAAAAGCGCCAGTGCAGATCAGGGCTGCCACAACAACGTCTGGACCAGGGATATACATAAACCCTCGTTCTGATAAAGAGTCCATATTCAAGCATTTCGTCATTCCAGTCGTCGGTTTGAGATATTGTCCCAATGTAAAATGGTTGTTCTTAGATGTTCTTACATGTGGCCCCAAAAACAACGCTTTATACCCCCTCTCTGATGCGAACTATACCGAGGTTTTCAGCAAGGTTGTTGTGAAAGTTCAGATAGTGGAACGGCCAATGGGTTACTGTGGTCTTGTAAGGAGTTGGATGTACAATCGATGGACAATATCGTGTTTGAATACCTTCAATATGAAGACTTCAATGTCGCAGAAAAAGGACAGAGTAATGCATTCTGGTATTGTTATTGAAACCGCAGATCGCGAAAAGTATTTGATCCACAAAGGCAAATTCTTTAAAGGCAAAAATAAAAATGACAAAACTGTAATTCAAAAGGTGGAAGAGGCTATGTTTAACAACGCATACACTAAAGTTGGCCGCAACTTCACGCCCAGGCAGTTGAGAAAGGTTCGCGAGTATTACGACGAAAGTGGAACTGGCTATAATTTTATTACAGACAACTGCCACGATGGAACAATACGAATGATAAATCTGGCAAAAAACCCTTGATTTCTTACAACGCTGGATTAAACCGATTTGATTTATATTTTTATATTTGATTTATATTACAGCATATAATAACAAAAAATAGATAGATGTGGTTTTTTTCATAAAATAAAAGTATTAGTGACTCTAGAACAATAATTATGGTGGGGACATTATGACATATAATACCTTGGCTGTAGGGTTGTAGTTGTAATGAAATACTAGTAGGAAAGAAATAAAAGCATTCAAAATATTTTTGGAGTTTAAACATACTTGCATGCCTGAAGGGCAGTTTTTGTGCTTTCTCTCCTTATACAAAACAACAATGTATTTCGAAAGACGCGATATGGAAATTGAACCAATAAGATTAGGATAACCAAAGCTTTAATTGACCTTGCGGAGATAAATGTTTGAATGAGTTTGACAAGTCAACAAATCAAATATGAGCTATATAGTTTAAGCAGCGAGATCTTTTTATGCAGATTTATGCAATGTAGCCAGTATATTGCTGTATATACCCGCGATTCTACCTGTGATTGCCAATTAAATTCTGCATGACAGCTTATTTGGTGGCGTAAACTGCGAGACTGCATCACTGCAAAGATAAGTCTGTCAGCATGTATCTGAATTAATCCGTTTTAGTCCGTTTTAAGTCGCAATGCAATAGACAATTTATCTAATTACAACTGAAAAACAAATAAAGCATTTTTGCGTGCTAGGACAAATTTTGACGATTAACAGGCGAATAAACAAAGAAAGCTAAGCTAGCTTTCTTGATTTATATCAGTATAGCTAATAGTTTTAAGCTATTTCCCCCCTTATTTACAACAGATACAATTTAGTAGTGTCCATATGCAGAGACCAACGTATCAATTCCCCGTGTTTCGGAGTTGAACAGTATCAGAACATGACCAGACATCGTTTTCAGTTTCCACTCTCTTACATGCAACTTAGGCAAAAATGTAAAGTGACAGGAATACATATTGTAAAAGCAGATGATGAAATAAACTAGTTTTATCTGTAGTGTAATATATCTTGTTCGATTGTGATATATCAATTACACAAATAAGTGTTAGAAAGTGACTTAATTCCATGATCGCTTTCAAGGAAGGAGTAGTGGAAATAAATTCAGACAAACAAAACCTCAAGATGTCAAGACTGATTGTTTTGTATGTGGTGCTTGAAACAATCAGCACTAGTATACCTTTGAACATGTTTGCATCCATTTACTGATTTAGCCAGCATGCATTTTAAGATGAACTAAATTAATAACGGTCAGAAATACACAGTGAAACGGATCAAATGTGCGACCTACGTCTAAAAGCCCAATGCATATTTTTTGATCTCAAGCATTCGGCAAAACATTAAAAGTATGCCGACATTCTCGAAAGTACTATTTGTGTATGCGCACTATAGTTTACACAAACTGCTGAAGGCGGGACCTGTTGGAATGAAGCCGAGTTGAAAACATTAACAAGGCAAGGAAGGCAAAGAAAAACATCCTTTAAACAACCCTATGATTTGATTTGCTGGCAATGAAAGGTAGCTAGGCATGGTGTATGTAAAACGGGATTCGTTTAAAAATTACAGGGCATGAAGTCCGTAAATTCATTTCGGGAAGGTACTTGTGTGATGAGAAATGGAAGCTAATTAATATTCAATGCAAGGATTTGCACTTTGCTGAGACGGAAAGCAAGAGAACTGTGTCAGTCAACAATTAAAATACTTTTGTGCAGCTCACGAGCTGCTCAAACTGCATTTGCAGAGGTCGAGTACAGTTGTGCTTGCAGATTTTGCGCAGAGTTTAACTGGAGACACATTTTGTTGACAAAGTTTAACTGTGTAAAGGATGAAAGGCATCTTAAAGGTAGTGTGCGCGGTCTTCATAGTGCTATGCTTGGTGGCAGAGAATCAGAGTTGGTGGTTTGGACGATCCAGGTCTAGCCGAAGAAGCTCGAGTAGTTCGAGACGCTGTAGTGGACCCAGTTGGGGTTCCCGAAGTCCATCAAGGTTTGTTTTGTTGCTTTCAACACCATGGTAAAACTGCTCAGTCATAGATATTACTAAACAGGGACGTTGCTTCCTATTTTTGTAGCAGTAGCACCACTCGAAGAGGTTGGACATCGAGACGCACTTCGAGGACAAGGTTTGTTGAAATACCTTCCTGATTTGAGCCGAATTGCCCAACTAGCCCGTCTAATGTAAACAGCTGTCCCTTGACCCTTGCAGATCCAGCGACATATCACATAGTGCATTGCTATATAACTCGCTTCCGTGCTTGTACTTTCATTTCATTTTTTATACACGATCGGAGAAAATGTGTTATTTTTTACGATCGTGGAGGTTTGTTGTAGTATATTAACTTGAAAATTGAAAATGCCAGGGCCCAATCGTGTAGAAAATGCATGCATGCATAAGGTATGCTCAGTAGCGATGCCAGCCGGACAATTTGGTCATGCTATGCAAATTTAAATCATTATCATTATTCATTTCTCTAGAAATTGATCCCTTATACGGTTTATAAACACAGAAAAATTTGCATTTGCATGACCAAATGTCGGGCTGGCTTCGCCACTGCTAAATGCTAAATGCAAGCTAAACCGTTGGTAGTAAATGTCAAAAGTCAACGAAAATTCTATGTTATGAAATTTTCAAATGCATTTTGTATATTTCCGCGTAAAGTTTTAATTAAATACAGAACTGGGTCCAGGATTAGATTGGATTAAGAATTTAGGATTAGATTTAGAATTAGGATTGGATTTGGATTTAGAATTAGAATTTGCAGCATTATAGTTTCGAATTTATGGTTTTGAATTAGGATTGCTTGAACTAAAATCGCGGGTACGAAAGAAAACAGGGGAAGTAGTATAGGACAGAATGATGATATAATTACATGAGAGTATTCTATTGTAAAACTGACATCATGTTTTGTGCAGCAACTTTAGAATTCCAACATGCTCGTACCGCTTTGGCTTTGAGACTGGATGTTATCCTAAGTCGAAAGTTGATATCAAACCCACAGCTGGTCCAACCAAAGCTCCTATAGTGTGTTCAGGTCCGCGTTTTGGCATATGCAGAGAAATTAAAAAACCTAAAGTTCGCAGAATGCCTACATGGCGCTATTCCAGATGCCCGTTACGTGTTGGCTGTATTCGCGGATTGCACGAACAAAGAAAATCTCCAACCAACAGACCAACAGTCATTAGAAGGCCTGCACCAAAAGTCCATACAATCGTACGCAAACTGCCAGTCAAAAGTAAATCGCCCACAAAAACATCGAACTGTAAACAATACAAGGACATCAAATGCTCAACTCTTACACACCTTTTGATCGATATAATTGCTTGCGCAGAAAAGTAGAAGGTAACCCTTGAAAAGCCAAAAAGTCTTACCAAAATATTTGCAAAAAAGGTCGTTGAGATGCAAGTTGTAGAAATCCCTATGGGGTATTGCGGATCACCTACTAGTCTGATGTACGGTGAAGAGGCAATAAAATGCCTGCATTGCATGGGAGTTAAGACATCGATGTCAGGGAAAAAGGACCGTGTTATGCACTCTGGAGTGATCGTTAAAACCGAGGACGGAAGCAAGTACCTGATCCACAAGGGCAAAAAATTTGGATCAAATGGTCATCGTACGATAATCGAAAAACCGAACGATACAATGTATGATAAAGGATATCGAAACGTCAATGACCCCATCAAACCAAAAAAGCTCAGAAGCGTTAAAGATTACTTTAAAGTCAGTGGAAATGGGTATCATTTTGAAACTGACAATTGCCATGACGGAACAACGAGAATGAGAAATCTCGCCAAGAAACCAGATCTAAGAATCTATGAATTCTCATAACATTGACCCTGAACGATTTTCTGGACATTTGAACAACCATTTCTCATTTGTAGTTGATAGAGAAAAATATGCAGTATTTAGGTGATTATAGATGATAGGTCATTACAAGAAGATATTCACAACATACAGGTGTAAAAGAGAGTCGTATTTTTACCATAAAAATATCTACATTTTAGCGTAGTGTATAATGTGGGTTAGCAGAATTGTTATTGTAGCTTTGGTTAACAACTATTTTAGATGCCAGCTGAATTAATAAGTTATGGTGGGAGACTTTAGTGACATATATGCCGAATTTTGGGTGTAGGCTTCGAAATGAAATACTGCATGATAGAATAGAAAATAAAAGCATTCAAAAATATTTAACTTTTTTTTTATATTATATTCAAACCAAGCATGCAGAAGGTAATCTAAGACAACAAAGTATTTGCAAATAGACCATATGGAAATTGGAACCAACACGAGTTATAATAACGGAGAAACTGCGGTGTGTTTTGCCATGAATTTTGACGGTGTTTGAATTTTGCTTACTGATTTTGATATTAAAAAAATTGAATGCAAAGTTTTTAAAGGAAATGACTTCTTTGCGAAGAAAACTTATTTGACACATATCCATCTACCCAATTGTATTTATCCAGTCGTTGATTCGCAAAATAGACATAATCAAACTAGCCAACTATACCATTATCAACATACACATAGCACACAATGATAAAATCAAAAGCTTTATTAAATGATATTTTCACCCTTAGAAAATAACGAAGGTTCTAAAAGCACACCGATACATCTTTAAAATAAGAAATGAACACAAACATCTACTAGGAAAATGAAAGAGGCAACACTTTATTCTGCTAGTAAAGTAATAAATGAAGTTTTTCACAAAGTTCCTAATTTTCGAGTCAAGTCGACCACAGTGAATAAACAAATGAGGGACGACAACGTCTTGTCCAATCAAGAAGCTCCGCAATTTGCACCAAGAGGGCAAACATTCTTCACATATTTTGCAAACTTTGAGGATCCCTGCAGTTTAAAATCAGCCCACGACTTCACATTTCCAACCGTGCTTCCACCACATTTTGACATCTTTTCAATATCCTGTCTGGTCAAAACTTTGTTCCAAATGTTGACACCGGTTATTCGTCCTACATAACGTATGGCAAGTGAAGGCCTTACAGACCGCTGAGCCAAAGATAAGACACCACCGCCTGGGATACGTTGACCTGTGCTCAGGCCACCTCCACTGCCGACAAGCTTGCCATCTTTATAGAACGCGTATTGGCCACCCGCAGATTTCCAGGTGAAACATACGTGATGGCACTTCCGGTCATTAATAACTGCTCTCCCACTAGCTCTACAATGGTGCAAATAAAAAGATGTAACTTTTATGGCCCCCAAAAAATTTGACTGTAGGCGTGCGTTATTTATTCGCATTGAAATTGACAGGTGTTTTTTCCGACACAACACGGTAAACCTTGAATAAACAATTAGATTAAACTCGAAAGGTCGTAAATTGTTGAAGACTTAAAATCCCAGCATTCCTACAAATATCACAGGATTGCAAAGTCCAAAAAGCACAAGTTGCATCAAGTCTGCTGCAGGCTTGTTACCTTGCAGTCATCAAGCTGATATCAGGATTCGTTCGCATCGCTTGTCCGCCTTGATGATAACAAGTCTGCTGCAAGTTGTCAACAGGCTGGATGCAAGTTGATTCTCAAGACTTTTTATCCACAAGCTTGTTTCAAGTTGTTTTAATAACTTTCAGCAAGTCTGCAAATATCAATTTGCATTATGATTTTCACAGTGCAATTTGCATTCTGATCTTCACAGACTTGATGAAGCCAACAGGCTTGATGCAACTTGATGACAAACTTGCATCAAGCCTGTAAAATGCACAACTTGCATCAAGTCTGTGGCGTTTTTGGGTGTGTATACCTCAAGTATCGTTTTTCAAGTCAAAACCCACGGCAACACTTACTTTCGTTGTCGTCTGACGTTACCTACAAGAGCTCCAAGACGTGAAGCGATCTTATAGAACGAAAATTTTAGGCCAGATTTTGTCACGTATGTCATGAAAACCATGACTCTTCGTTTTCCAGCCGTGTAAACACGAAGACACGCCGTTATGGCGTCCAAAGATGGAAGGATGTCAGTTTTAACGTAAATTTTCGTTGTAGACTTGAAAAACCCGATAGTGTCTGTAAAACAAGAGGATTGTTCAGTTTGTGAAGGGTGCAAAACAGCTAGCTTCCCTCAAGCTACACGAGAGCTACCTTATTTCATACCCAGTCTCCCGAAAGTTCAATGATATTTTAGTTTGTTTGATGCATTCAAAGCAACGGTTACAAACTGCCAGACAAGAAGGGTCTCAGCTTAGAATTCAACAGTTCACAGATGTCTTTATGAGCAAACTTTGGACAAACTTTCGGCATTTTTCTAATGATATAATTCACAGAACTGCATTCACAAAAAAGAATATATCTGCATTACCTGTCCTCTCGCATCTATCCCCACCATATCCATACACACACTGACATTTCTGATCCTTGCAAACACCGCCATTTTCACATTTTTCTGCACACGTTGAGGTAACTGCGGAAAAAAATGTTAGGAGAAACCCAAACTGAAGTATGCTTGTTTATACTATTAAAAATATGATTTAGTAACATGCACAAAAAATATCAGAATAAGAGGATATCGACAAAGTTGACCAATCCCCCCTTCAAGATACTAGTCAACAGCCAATCCCATCGACAAAGGTGACCAATAGTTGACCCTCTCAAGATAGTTAGCACCCACCCCATCCCTGTCCCTGAAGATAAGCATTTTCCACTGACCTACTACCGCATTACCACATTTTTCTCCTGTGAATCCCTCTTTGCACTTGCATGACGGTTCCCCATCGTCCCCAATAGTACATTCTCCTTCGTTGAGGCATTTGTAGTCATCACATGGAGAAACTACATGCGAAAGTATTTAAAGATTAAACATACTTGATCAACAAGAAATGATTCTTACTGTACCTCTAGGAAGAACAGCTTAGAACTGATAGAGCTACCAGTATAAACAAAGTTAGTTTAGTCTAGGTTTCTTCCTGTAGTAACACTGGATCAGTAAGAGGTGGTCCTTACTGGACCTCTAGGAAGAACAGTTTAGAACTGATAGAGCTATCCAGTATAAATAAAGTTAGTTTACTCCAGTGAAAAACTCACCCTCTTCTTCACAGGTTTCACCCTTGTATTCATCTGTACAGATACACGTGAAGCCATCTCCCTGTTTGTTGCATATTGCGCCGTTTTTGCATGGGTCTGAATCACAAGCGTGTACTAGAAAGAAAAGATGAATCTTAGAGGAGATGGTAGTAAATCTTAGTTTCTCACAGGCTGTATTTTTGGGTCAAGGCGTACTCATACAATATATCCTCTCCATACATCTAATCTCGTGGTTTTCAGGTAAATGGCTGGACATTCTCACCTTCTTGCTCGCAGGTGGGACCTTCGTATCCAGATTCACAACGACAAACATATGTTTCACCATCGGCGACACACGTGCCCCCGTTTTTGCATGGGGAGTCCTCACACGGATCGACTAAAAAACATATTAGCTACTATCAATATGAGAATTACTTACTATCAGTTATTACTTTCAATCTCGCTCGAAGTACCATGTATATTATTAAAAGGAAAAACACTGTAGCCATTTGTTTCCATCCGGCTCGAAGTACCATGTAAATTTTGAGACGTAAAAATACTAAAGTCATTTCTTCCTATCCGGCTCGAAGTACCATGGATATTTTAAGACGAAAACCTAGGTGTTCTTACTTTCCTTATCGCAGTAAACACCTTCGTAGCCGCTTGCACACTTGCAGTTGAAACCGTCTGGTGCATCGGATCCAGTCTCTTCGCACGTTGCTCCATTTTTACACGGCGAGCTGTCACATGGAGTCACTAACAATGAAGGAAATACTAGGTATAAACACAGTGGCTAAGACGAGAAAGAAAGTCCAAGAAACAATACCTTTATTTTCACACTGAAAACCTTCGTAACCTTCTCTACAATGGCACACGTAAAGGCAACCTTTGTTCTCGCAGATGGCGTCATTTTGACAAGGGGAACTATCGCATGGCCGAACTGGAAGAAAGGAAGTTGAAACTTTGAAGTTGTTGGATTCGTTGCAATAATTAAGCCCGTTTTCCATTTGGACGTTATCGTAGCGAAATTTAGCGTATTCTATTGTGTCCATATCATTAATTCTGCTTGAGTGTTCACGAAACAACGAATCGAAATACGCTAGGTTTTCCTACGATACGATTGAAATGAAAAACGGGATTTAAACGGGGTACGTGCATGAAGTAGCTCACAAAATCTAAAACATATATAGTTATAACAGGAAAAGGCCCAAATAACTTCACGACCGTTTTCATTTTTTCAAGCAGTAAGAGTAGCGGTTTATCATCGAGGCCATCTCGACACGAATCGAAGCTCTACACAAACGATTAATCATTACCTATACAAAGAAACAAACCTTTATTTATGCAGGTCGGCCCGTCGAAGCCAACAGGACATCTGCAAATGTAGGTATCATCTTCGCTCTCACAAGTCGCTCCGTTTCGACAGGGGTTGTTGACACAAGCATCTTACGAAAGACAAACATTCAAAGTTAGGTTGATGATAAACTCGTTACGACCACTTTCCCCATGGCCGTAACACATGTCAAAGAACCCATCTGGATCTATCTGTTCTTCTGTGAGTTCTATTCATGTCAGTATTTCTGCAAGTCTGGATCTGTGTTGAACTTTATTACATAAGTCATGTCGATTTTTGTACGATCGTTACGACTATAGGACTATGTGCACACGAAATCGTTTTGGAGCGTTTTCACAACAGTTCTCATTACGTGAAGTTTTTAGTTAGTTTTTAGTTATCCTCAGACGACGTATAATTAAATTATGTTAAAAAGTGGGGAGCTTTTTGAAATCATTTTTGAAATCAAAATGTCTCTAAAGACAACGTCACATCAACACGAACCTGTTACTTCATCGTACACTTTTGTATCCACGATGGTCTGGTTTAGTTCCACCACAACTAAAAGCAAACGAAACAGTTATTGAGAAACATTTTCTAAAGGAGAAATATGAAAGCATAATACTTTGCTGACCTGCTTGGTAGCAGTAGCCGTTATCTCCTCCGAAGTTAGCCGAACATTGACACTCGACGATTACCTCTGCAAAGAACATAAAAAATCAAGTACTTTTCATGTTTTTGTTATTCTATTAATTTAAAGACAAATATAATTTCATTTCGTCTATATTACACTCTAGTGACGACGCAATATTTCGACACTCCAGTCGAACCAAAAGGGAAGACGTTAAATAATTTTAGTAACCATACCTTTTTCATTACACGTTTTACCAATGAAGCCGGGTAGACAAATACAGATAGCTTCATTTGACGAACTTGATTTTCTACAAGATGCTCCGTTTTTGCAGGGATCTTTTTCACAGGGGTCCACTTCTGTTTCACAGGTCTCTCCTTCGTATCCAGGCGAACATTCACAAGTAAATCCTGTTCCATTTTTAGAACAAACGCCTTCATTCTTGCAGGGTGATTCCGCCTTGTCACACGGATGAACTGAAAAGAAAATGGCCAGAAGAAATTGTTAAGAACATGGAAATAATAGATATCTATTATTTCTATGGTTAGGAAACACGGCATTCACGAAAGCTTTTTTCTAGGGGTACCTTTCGAAGCTATATTTACCTTTTATTTCACAAGTTTTTCCAGTCCAATCTTTAGTACATTTACAAATAAAATCGTCTCCATCCTTTTCACAAACGCCTTCATTCTTACAAGGGGATTCTGACTTATCACAAGGATGAACTGAATAAAAATACAAAATAAATTAGTCTTCATCCCTACTATTTTTAGTATTGCACTTGTCTTTATTTGAGATGATATTTTACCTTTTATTTCACAAGTTTTTCCAGTCCAATCTTCAGTACATTTACAAATAAATTCATCTTCATCTTTCTCACAAACGCCTTCATTCTTACAAGGAGATTCCGACTTTTCACAAGGATGAACTGAAGAAAAATACAAAACACATTGGCTGAAAACTAAACTATTTCCTAAGCATTGAACTTGTCTTAACATGCGTCTTTTCACAAAAATGAACTTCAATTGAATAAAACAGCTTTCATTTTTGTTTTATATCTTTTTGTTGAACGCGTTTGTCAAATAATCACCTTTTTCTTCGCATGTTGTTCCTTCCCAACCTTCGGTGCATTGACAGACAAACTGATCTTCCAGTTCTTCACAAACTGCTCCATTCTTGCACGGGGTTTCAGTTTTGTTGCAAGGATGAACTGATAGGAAGAGGAAAACATATTGAAGATCTCATGGGCTCATTTGTTAGGGTAACTAGATCTGGTGCAAGTTGCCAACAGGCTTGATGCAAGTTGATTGTCGAGACGTTTTATTCACAAATTTTACCTTCACAATCTTTCTCAGATTGTTCACACTCGCACCAAGTTGTATCGTGATCGTAAGCACAAATCTTTTTGTCTTCACATTCAATACCATCACAAGGATCCTTCGTAACTGTGGAAACAAATTAAAAAAATATTTGCCATTTAATGTGTTAGGTTACCAAGATGATAAGACTGACAAAGACAATTGTGTCACTATTATCGTCAAAATTGTCACCACTATCATCATTATTATCACCATCATTATCACGAATATTATTATCACCATTAATATTATCACTATCACTATCAATATCACCATCAAACTGTCGCCATTACCTTCAATACACAATCAATGTGACCATCATCATCAATATTATCATCATCATCATCAATACCATCATCATCATCATCAATACCATCATCATCAATATAATCAATACCATCATAATCAATACCATCATCATCAATATCATCATCATCATCATCTCCATCACCATCACCATCAGCAATATCATCACCATCACCATCAATATCATCATCAATATTGTCAACATCAATATTATCACCAAGACAAAAGTGAACTTACAAGAGCACAGGAGATCAGTCACTTCCCGGACATGCTCATCAAGGTCAAAATACTCCGATCCAATGGGTTTGAGTGGGCTGGATATCTTGGAAAGTTCTTCATGGGTAGTGTTCGGATCAAAAAAACTTTTCAAATCGTATAACAAATCGATGGAAACAATATTTACTCCTTTCGCTTTGAGCTTCTTGGCTTCTTCCACTGCACCGGATTTACTATCTAATGGAGGTTGGGGGGTTAGGAGGACAATGGCTTTGGCTGCATTTGGATGCTCATCTGCTGTCTTGAAAACCTAAAAAAAGATAGTCTTATTTCCATTGTATAAAGAGCAAGTCTGCTACAGGCTTGTTACTTCGCAGTCGTCAGGCGGATATCAGGATGCATTCGCATCGCTTGCTCCAGCTTGATGATAACAACTAACAAGCCTGCTACAAGTTGTCAACAGGCTTGATGCAAGTTGATTGTCAATTCTTTCTATCGACAAGCGTTGATGCGAGATGTTTCAACAACTTGTAACAAGTTTGAAAATATCAAGTCATGCATAGAGTCTGAAGTCCGTTGTGTCCCTGGTTGTGTTACATAGTTTACAGGGCCAAAAATGCAACAGACTTGCAGTAACTCGCGGGTCCTCGGCTGTTTAAAACAGTCCAAAGGTAAACATCAGACGAACCTCGTCATTCGCCAATTTTAAGGCTTTTGCCGTGGATCCCTCAAAACCTCCAAACAGATTAAAAGCATTTGGTTTCACGCCTTGGAGTATAGACTGCAGCTTGATTGAATCCGAATATGTACCAGGCAAGAATTGGACTTCGGTGGCTGATTCGTAGCTGAAGGTTATCAACCCGACTTCTGTGGCGCGATCGGAAATTTTCAGCCAGTTTATGAGATCAGCCATGTACTCGGCAACGTTTTCAAAATAATCGGCTCTTTGCCAGCTCGCTGTGTCCACGACGAGGAGTAGGTCAAGTGGTTTCTCGCATTGAACTGTAAATGAAAATGGATTTGTCAAATAGAAAGCCTTAAAAAGGACTATTTACTGTCTGGGTAGTCCCTCCAGCCAGCAGAATTACGTTGGCTAAGCCTTGAAGAAACGTGAAAAAAAATTGAAGATGCAAATTGGACTAAAGTCACTGTTCGGATGTTAGAACAATTATTTTAGGTTGCCATTGTCATCAATCAAAACTCGATGTTGAATTGGCGTTCATATATGTAGATATATATCAGTCTAGCCGCGCCCGTCTAGCTTTGTTAAGAACTTGAAAGACGTCATACTTCGTTCTGAGCATGTTTCGCCGCGATAACCAACTGCGCAAGAGCATTCGAAAACTTCGTCGTTTTTGTTCGTACAAGTCGCCCCATTCTTGCATGGAGAAGATTCACACGGTTTCACTAAAATAAGAAAAAATCCTGAATCTGGAGACACATATACAAGGAATCTATAGAGACTAAATTGACTTGTCGACTAATCTAGACGAGGGTTTGTTTGTACGAAAGCGATATCGGCTGCAGAAAAGCAAAAAAGCAACGACACCAAGGATATAGGACTTGCAAGGGATAGAAAGCGACGTTTAACTCGGAAATAGTGAATATTAATTTGGGTTTAACAGTCACTGAACAGGTTTAGAAAGTCCGAGAAAATCGTTAACAGACGTGTAAATTATTGTGGTATTGAAATCCAGTGGCCACCCGGCTTTAGAGTGGGTAGGTTAGTTCTTCTTGTTTGTCGCACAGATTTCATACATTTTGGACGTTATTTCCGACACAAATGAGCAATGAAAGTAAAGTGAAAACATGCACTCGCGTACACGCGTGTACACTCGCGTACACGCGTGTACACTCGCGCACGCGCGTGTACACTCGGGTACTCGCGTGTACACGCACATACTCTCGCGTACACGTGTGCGCATGCGTATTGTGCAAGCTAATGCATCTCATTATTTTTGCCCGTTAATATACTCTTCCTCTCCTGTGCTGTCAACCAGGAGTAAAGATTATGTAAAATTGTAATACATCGCCAAAATATTCTACACAAAAGAGGAATTGACTTCTATTGCAAAGGCAAAACCAAGCCATGCTTACCTTTGGTAGTACATTGTTTGCCTTTCCAACCTTTTGCGCATGTGCACTCGTACCCAAACACAACCTGCTTGCACGTGCCACCATTTTTACACGGACCACTGTCGCATGGACCTTCGGAAAGAAAACGTTTGAGAGTTACTTTTCAAAGCGAAGTTCATCCCAAGTGCAAGATAATTCATTTTGGGCTTTCAAAATGATCATCATTTATTGGTCCAGTGTTACAGTCTGTACAAAAGGGAACCTGAAGTAAACTAAACTAACTTTATTCATTAATTAATTTTTGAGGGCCACGAGTTTGTTAGCCTTTGGCTATCGAGTGCTACCATCGTGAAATAAAGTCTCTACTACTACTAATTTGATCAACTATTCTACTCGTTATCTATTTAAAAGTTATTCTACGAGTCGAGTCGTATATGAGCTGATAGCCAACGAGGGGCGTAGTAAACGCTTGTTGGCTTCAAAATTGAGCACAGTCTTTGTTATTATAGTAATTCAAAACAATTATAATCTTTTTCCAGCTTTCGGGAGACTTATTCAGTATTAAATCGTAAAAATACTGTATTTCATACTTGTTCAGGTGACATTTAAATCAAGTACTAACCTCCAAAAACTTTATCTAAGTTTATGTGTTGTACCTATGGCTAAGAAAGGCTGCCGAAATGCTCAAAACAAGACTTTTTGCGATAGAAAACTTTCGGCCGCCATCTTGTTTTCTCTACTAATAGAATATGAGCTAATATCCTACTAGTAGCGAGCCAATCAGATTATAGATATTCGAGCTTCGTCCTCTTCAACTATCATCGCATAGAGCAACCTAGAGCTCCTAATCTAACTTGTTAATAATACTGGATTCATATTGGACGAGAAGAATCATTAGTTGTGAACGGGCATTTTATGTCTTGGCTGTTGCGTCCATTACACTCACCTTCCACAAGCCACGGCAGAGGTACAGGGTTGCCGCTGACCATCACAACGCTCGCGGACGCGAGAAAAAGGAGCAAGAACGAAAACTTGAGTTCAAGCATTGTAAACTATAAATGAATAAAAAACACGTTACGGAATTTGGTGAATTGCAGTCAATCATCTGGGGTCGGTTGTGTAAAAAAGTGATTGAAGTTAATAACTGTGATTAGTGGAAACGTCAACCAATAACGTAACAACGTATTTTGTACTTAATCACTATTTAACTGCAATACAGTGATTAAAGAGTGATTAGAAGTTTTAAACAACTGGTCCCTAAAGTTCAAACCTAATAATATCGCGGCGATGCACACGAACACACATCAAACACAATAGACGCGAGCTTTTGTTAGTGGGTCCCCTCCCACCCGGCTTCTATGCCTTGATAATTGCAATCCAGCATTTGAACAAGGTTGAATTCCTTTAAAAAGCGAAAATGCTTAGAACATTCAGGACGAGCGAATGTGAGCTAGGAACTCGTGGCAAAGCAACAACATTACTCGAAACGCAGACATGGATCTGGTCTTTTCACTAAGCATGAAATTACGACAGAAACCGCGACAGTTTATCATACATAAACCGTAAATGGAGAAGCCTGGTGTTTAAAAATCCCATAAATAAATATAAATAAAAGAAATCAGAATTTGGGACGATAAGAAAACAAACCCATTGTCTGCGCTTGCAAAGAAGGGGCGTTTTGAAACAAGTGTAAATTTTGATCCTTGTGTAAGAACGAATGCAAATATCAGATCCTGTAAGCGTATTTAAAGCACGCATCATCAGAAATAAGGCTTTGGCAAACACAAACCGTATTAGCCGAAACACTTGCATTGCCTTAACTAGATTAGAACTTGACTTCAACAAGCACGAGAATACAAAACAGCAATACTAACCTTCCAAACGACGTTCCAGACCGGACTGAATGTATCAGAGTCGTGTTAGGTGATTCAGTAGAGTCTTAAATACTCGGGTCTTGGCATTTCAAGCGTTACCGCGCACGCGCAATTAGAAATATCAAAGATAATGCTTACTTTTTTGTTAAACAAAGTAATTGTATTTAATCACCAGTGTTCTCACAATCTGAGGAAATTTCCTCAGATTTATGCTGTTTCTATGAGGGTGGTATTAGTCATAATGAGGACGCATTCTTTTCAAAAGTTTATTGTTGCCTCATTCTAACTACCCTACCCCTATAGAAATATGGATATGGAAATTAGTTGAGAGCACTGTTAATCACTGTACCGTGGCGGGTTTTGAAGTTAGAGTCAATATGTACTGTATATCAAAGTATAGTGTGTCCCAAAAAGAAAGGTTACCCTTTGAGGCTTGGAAGTCAAACGCTAATGCAGCACGTTCGAGATCGAATGTTTTAATTCCCTAATAAGCTCATTCTGTTTTATTTCGGCGGAAAGAATTCAACTGGCACTGCAGACAGAACGCTTTCTTTTGTCATCTATTGAAACAGAACTATATTATTATCCCAGGGTACTGTATTGCAAATTAATTGGAATTTGTTCCGCTATTGCAAAAGGTTCATTAGGGAGTTTAAAGCCCGCCGCACACGAGTGCACTTGTCGCGCGTACTTGTTATTCGTGACAAGTTGGATCGACAAAGTTTCCTCGTGTGCGGGCAACATTTACGGCATTTTCGTCATTCGTGACATGTAAACCAAATATCAAACATGTTTGATATTTTTCGTCATTCGTAACAAAAAAATCCTCGTGTGCGGCGACCAAACGACAAGTGCGCTTGAACAGGACAATGTGCGCATGCGTGCAACTAGCAGAATAATTAAAAACAACACGGCGGATCAAAACACAGATCAAAATCACGAAGACGATTCTGAAGACGAAAAAATATTGCTTTTAGTCCTTCTTTTACGAAGACGTCGGAGGCGTTTAAGGGCAGTTAGGGCTCCAACTTTTCTGCTATTTCTTCCAAAGCCTTTTCTCTAGAATCTCTATTTTTAAAACCACTCGAGCGTACGTCATACAAGCATGGGTGCTGAGGCCACATATCGACAAGATGATCTTCAAATAACACATCAGAAACGAGCTCGTGGGTTTGATTTTGATCCGCCATGTTGTTTTTAATTATTCTGCTAGTTGCACGCATGCCCACATTGTTCAAGCGCACTTGTCGTTTGGTCGCCGCACACGAGGATTTTTTTGTCACGAATGACGAAAAATATCAAACATGTTTGATATTTGGTTTACATGTCACCAATGACGGAAATGCCGTAAATGTTGCCCGCACACGAGGAAACTTTGTCGATCCAACTTGTCACGAATAACAAGTACGCGCGACAAGTGCACTCGTGTGCGGCGGGCTTAACGCCGTAATGGCGCTTCACTTCAACTGGGAGCATTAAATTGAGACACAACGGTACATCAAGTAAAGTGTCATATGACAACCACAGCCCACAGAATTCTTAATTTTGTCGTCGCGGAAGGCACGTACAGTTTGATAGCATGTCTATTGGATGTGTTATAGGGCCTGTTCATATGGGAAGTTTTCCCGGTTAGCGAGAAAACATTTCGACAAGTTTACAAGCTTGATGACAGGCGAGATCTCGGTGACCGAGATAATTTTCATCCCATATGAACACAGCTTTCCCGCTTAGCGGGAAAACTTTCTGTTTACACTTTACAAAATCTATATCACCGCGGGAAACTCGTGCGGGTTACCCGGTAAGCGGGAAAACATTTCTCCATATGAACAGAACAACATTATTTGACCTGACGAAATGTTTTCTCGGGAACCGAGATAACTTCTGCCCATATGAACAGGCCGGTCAGGCCCTTACACTGTACAGGCAAGGCATATTACAGTAAAAAGGAAATCGAACATTAGAATGTCTATATTTTCACCGTGGAGAATAATTGGAAATCTATTGGAATTTGCTTCAAATTTGGGGAAAGTTTTTTTTCAAAACCAAGCGCAGGTAATAAAGTTTATGAATCTTAAGGACAAGTTAGTTTTTTCTTATGGCAGATAAGTGATTAGTAGCTTTGCTTTTCATATTTGCTGCTTTGATAATCATACTAAATTCCTATCTTCTCAATTTTTCTTCAAAATTTATAAAAATGGAAGTATTGAAAAAGCTAAAGCTTTGGGACAATAATGTTAAAAAGCCGATTAGCTTAATCTTGGGTAACATAAAATTCAACAGAAACTTTTCAGCGACTTTTCAACAGCTAAGAAATTTACAATCTTGTCTGGATCAACAGTAACTTGACGTCACGTTTTTGAAATGAAAGGATGCGTAGACATACAGAAACTAAAGCAGAATGAGTTCAGGCTGTCCAAATTCGCCTACACACATGGACAATATTGTATTTTGTCCCTAACTCCCCTTTCTTCTTCTCATTTGTCAGATATTACATGTATCAAGATATTGGTCTTTGCGGTTTCGGATATTGGTATTCGCCGTTCTTCCGTTGTCTATTCATAGGACATATGTCACAGAACAGAAAATAGTTCAAATAGACAGAAAGACCACTCGAGAACCATTGAAGTTTGTGTCTTGTGTTTCATTATGTATTTTCTAGCCAATAGAAATGCGGAACTGGATGATCCGCCATTATTCTGAAGAAGCCAACATGCACAGATAATGTCCATGGCGGCCACGTTGGAGGTATAACACGAAAGAATATGTTATTAGTTCCACTGGCGAGTCTCCATGCAATCAATATTACCGCTACCACCACCTTAATCAATCTTTCAGCCAGTCAGATGAGCTTGTTCTGCCCAACTGACCAATCAGATTGCTTAAAAATCGGGAAAAGGTAGCGGTAGTTGAAGTCAAATCTGAACAGTCTCTATTGACACACCACGCGTGACTAATTACCATGGCCTAATGTACTAAGGTTGATTTAATTAAACGAGCTTTTTGCTTGGTAAATAAGTTATGGCAGAATTAAATTCAAAGAGATGAGAATGACTTGTTCAAACGAGGCCAACGTATTGGTCCAACATCGTACGTTGTTGAATGCAAAATATTGCATGGACTTGCTTAAACATTGTGTTGTAAGGTGTTGGAAGGTGTACCTTAGGTTTAAAATTGCAACCAACAATGTTGGCCTCGTTTGAGCAAGGCTTTAGAAATGTCTGCTACTACTGTCGTGTGGAAATCGCGCGCTTCGTTGCATCCAATCTCTTAAGAGCTCTTGCCCAAACTATAAAGATCTCCCTTATGTAAGCTTTCTGATTCAAACGCATTTTCTTATGTACATATGTACACTTGGTTTTGGCTGAGAATGTTATATCCTTGCAAGGCCTTGAGGTGAAAATTTATTATGCTTAATAGCCGAGCAGCTACAGTTCGGCCATGACTTCTCGTGGGATAAGTTCATAACCACGAGTTTTGTCGTCGGCTGCGTTTAAAAATGAAGTCAATGCAGGAATAATCAGAACTATCTTTAAAAAGTAAACTTACTGTTATTCAATGGAGTTTTGTTGATGGTATAGAGGCACTCTTCTATCTTCCCCAATAAAAACAACTTTCAAGGGATTCAGCTTTGCGATGTTTCGACAATGCTAAGCCCAATAAGAATGGACGCCTTTGATATGACATGGTCAATGGCACGTATAATTTTCGTCATGCTAGAAAGCTCAGGTATTTTAATGTTAATGCATTCGATGATTTCGACACAAAACACAAAGAAATACAACTCCTATGCGATGAACTGAACCATGAAGATGTGTAATTAAGGTTTACTACACAATACTTTAAAGCCTTCTTGGCTTCACAAGCGACATAAGCGCAAGCATAAGCTGAAAGAAAAGACAAAACACAAAGAAATACGGTTCCTATGAGAAGAACTGAATCATGAAGATGTATAATTAGTTGACCTGCATCTAAGGACGTAAAGCCTCATTAATATCATTAACGGAACGAAAGACACGGAAAATCGCCATTTCTTATTGGCTCTTGCTATATCACCTATATGCAAAATATGGCTAAACTAAACATAGTAATGTTTGATTGGCTATGGCATGAGCTGTCTTATATGCTAACTATGTTGTTCTGAGTTAATCGTTTTGTAATTTGCATGGTCAATACATGCAAATGATTACTATATGAAGAAAGTCATTTTGACGGATTATACTCGCAACTCACAGTAATCTAATGACCGATGGGATTTGTGATTAGTCTTCACTATTATAACAGCCACAATTTGTAGACAATTTGTACATGAAAAACATGCTCTAGCTGCGTGTCTGTCATACATGTGCGCCGTGCCTATTGTACATTTGGTGAAGCATATTTCGCTCAGCTTTACGAATTAATCTTCGAGGTTGTCTTGGTCTAGCTCTTGCAGGCATCTCTCAAATGATTTGTCTTGCACGCATGGAGTTTCAAAAACTGCAGACTTATGATTTGCGTATTAACATTTCAGTCATTGTGCACTTACTATATTCGGGGGATTTGAAAATACATCATATTATCCAAGCTATAGAAATTCCGCGTATTGTATAACTTCCTCATTGTGTATAATATGCACCTTTCGGACAATTCAGTCCTATGAACATTCCAAAACACACAGAATGTGTTCAATGTGATTGACATTGCGTGTCATTATACAGTATTGTGAGTTGTGATGTTGTGAACTGCCCGCTCTACACTTTTGCAAATGTTTGTAATTCTTGAACAATATAATGTAAGGTCTAGTTTGAAACATGCATGCATCACAGCATTAGGTAGCTAATACTTTAAAAATCATGGTCATTTTATTTTGTTCATTTTATCATGATCATACTATTTACGCAGCGAGATCTACATAATTTAGCTAGGTCGCTCGTTTAGCCCTTCTATGCACCTTATTATCACATAGCCTTCATGCAACCAATCAAGTTTGAGTTCTTAACGTATGCACATTTGCATAACTGAATATAAGCACGTTTACGTCCTTAGATGCAGGTCAACTATTAAGATTTAGTTTACAATGCTTTAAAGCCTGCTCTCCACTAGCGACAGAAGCGCAAGCACAAGCTAAAAGAAAAGACCAAACACAAAGAAATACGGTTCCTATGAGAAGAACTGAACCATGAAGATGTATAATTAAGGTTTAGTTCACAATGCTTTAAAAGCCTGCTCTTCACTAGCGACATAAGCGCAAGCACAAGCTAAAAGAAAAGACAAAACACAAAGAATCACGGTTCCTATGAGAAGAACTGAACCATGAAGATGTATAATTAAGGTTTAGTTCACAATGCTTTAAAGCCTGCTCTTCACTAGCGACAGAAGCGCAAGCACAAGCTAAAAGAAAAGACAAAACACAAAGAAATACGGTTCCTATGAGAAGAACTGAACCATGAAGATGTATAATTAAGGTTTAGTTCACAATGCTTTAAAGCCTGCTCTTCACTAGCGACAGAAGCGCAAGCACAAGCTAAAAGAAAAGACAAAACACAAAGAAATACGGTTCCTATGAGAAGAACTGAACCATGAAGATGTATAATTAAGGTTTAGTTCACAATGTTTTAAAGCCTGCTCTTCACTAGCGACAGAAGCGCAAGCACAAGCTGAAAGAAAAGACAAAACAAAGAAATGCAGTAAAGTGTGCGACATAAGCACAGGACAACGAGTGTAAGCTACGGCAGAACAAAACCAAATTCAAAAGAAGATTATTTCTGCTTTGTCATCGTAAACCTCTGAGGGATAGTTAACCTTTGTTATTTTCCTTATGGTTATTTCGCCAGTGAAAACCAAGCTTTATTAGACCCCGTTTACACGGTACCGAATCCGCATGTTCACGACATCGAGTTTGGGTAGTTTGCGGTCACATTTACTCTTACCACTTTTTCTATGATTAGTTGATATTAAATTCTGCGATATTATCACAAATTTAAGAGCTACAGTCGTCTTCAAACTAGCCAATTTAATATCGTGACCATGCGTAATGTTTGTTCTCTTGCACACAGTTGCTTATGTTAATGTGCCGCTGGTAAGGACCATGCTTAGGGTGGCTCATTTAGACCCCGTTTACACAATACGGGATCCGCATGGTTACGATATCAAATTGAAAAGCTTAAAGACAAGTGTGGCCTCTTACACTTACGATAGCATTGCAGAATTTAACAACAAGTAGTCATAGAAAAGTGGTGAGAGTAAATATGACCGCAAACTAAACGAACTCTGTCGTAACACGACTACTGTATTTCGTGTTTTCCAAGTCAATCTAGATATATGGTCTGGAGCTCGGTTAACGTCCTTATGCAGACTTGTGCACGGTGAAAACAATGATTTTTTGGTATAATGAAGCAATCGTCAAGTAGCGTTGCCTCTCCGAAGCACTCAACAGTGCTATTGAAATATTAATAGGCGAAATTTGAAAAGATTTGTGCACGGTGAAGCCCACTTAACATAAAATCTTAGCTCATTATAAACGCTTTGAAGTTCGCCGTGTTTCCAGACCATGTCTGCATTGACTATGGTGTTTTAGATACAGTATATACTTTCTATATACAGTTTCTATTTCGTCAGGAGCTGGTTGTGTTATTTCACGCTTAACTCTACAACAAAACAAACAAAATAAAAGAAATGAATTCATTATTATTGGTTTTAGTTGCTACGCAAATAATATATTGTGTTTAGTATATTGTGTTTTAAGTATAAATTAAATGTGTAACATTAACGTCAAGCATCATGAAGACTAATAATTATGTAAAAATAAAGAAATATTCAACTACATATGATATATAACTTATGTGTTCAAGTAAGTGCGATTTACATAATAAAATAAGTTTAATTATTTATCAAATGAACCAACTTATGGCTCTTGTTTAACGTAATATTATTCGTTATCTATGAAAAATATAAGGTACTTATGAAAAATCAGACATGAAGTATTAGAAGTTAGTTATTGTATAATTGGATACAAGCGGCTCAGTTGAGCCTGTACTCGATTCTCCATCCACCCGAGGAGGGCCCGGCGCTTCCCGACCTTCATCTTCGGAGCTATCCGTGTCTGAATCGGAAACGTCATCATTCATCAAAGCGTGATTCATGTAAGCTTGCACTTTAGCGATTGCTATGTCGTTTTCGTTTTCTGCAGAGCTGCTTGAGCCCGCGCACACTTCTTCAGCGGAATCTATTGAGGACCCTTCTTCGTCCATGTGGAGTTCAACTTCTTGGGTTTCCTGTGGCGAGAGAAGATCAATGTAACCAGTACTGCACGATTGACGTCATCTGGTGCAATAACCCAGGACATAGACCTTATGCATAAACCGTGATCCGGACCGTGTATCCTAGGAAACAGGAATTTATGCGTTGTCATTGGTCACTGTCCGCGAAGAGTGACCAATAACAATGCGTATATCCCCGTTTCCTGGGGCACACGGTCCCAGTTACAATTTATGCATGAGGTCAATACGTTGGTTGAACATAACGTTTACAGGTAGAGAACGTGATGTGTCAAACGTTATCCTGGAGTCGTTTACAAACGTTGGTGTAACATAAAGTCTAGACTAAATCGTTGCAACACATCTTGGCAACAACGTGCAACTTTGTTGGTTAATATACGGCCGACTAGATTGCACTCGCCGGGCAAACGAACGCAACATAGTCGATGAGATTAGCAACGTAATTTCAACGTTGCTTCAACGTCGGGGAAGCATTCACACTCATTTTCAACGTCGATTCGACGTCTTACTGTTATTTCAAACGTTGGTTCGACGTTTAAACAACGTTATTTTGCCCGCTTGGAATGTGAAAAACATAATTTACAAAGCGTGTGCGGTATTTTAGAAGATAAATGGTGGCGAGTGCGAAACAGGGATCGTATCCTCTTACCGCCGTCGGCTGACTCGAAACTTCCATGGGTAAGTTCGTACTCACCATGTTTGCTTCACTTCCAGGTTGATAACTGAAAAAAATCATAACTTATTTACTGCAAGTGAAAGACTGGAACGATAACTCCAGGTAAAAGCCAGTGAATTCTATAAATACTGGAAGGATAACTCCAGGTAAAAGGACCATGTTTGGGTCGGAATCCAAACAGTTTTAATAACATACAGTTACTGCTCAAAAGTTTGAATACAAGTGTGAAATGTAGTTTCATGTATTGGTAAAGTGATACGCATAGCTTTTTTTGGTTAGCCAGTCTTTCTTTGTTAAAAATTCTGACTTGCATCTTCTAAGGTCTTTGCTCACTTGCAATTAAAATAGTACTAGTAGAATATAACCTCAAAATCAAGGAAATGGATTGGCATAGTTGACTAAGCAGTAATTGTAGAGCAGTAATTGTACACTCCCGGACTATTTTACCTTTTTCAAAACGATTTATCAAAAACCAAGTTCAGATGACTATTACTTTTTAAATCAAAGTGAAAACATCAAATATCTGTAGAAAGGGTAGGGTAGAAATCTATTGTGCCGTTTTTATCATTCATATCTTTGTTTTTCCTTTGTAG
Source organism: Muricea muricata (assembly GCA_963855995.1). Classification (NCBI taxonomy): domain Eukaryota; kingdom Metazoa; phylum Cnidaria; class Anthozoa; order Malacalcyonacea; family Plexauridae; genus Muricea; species Muricea muricata. The sequence continues at coordinate 9,825,618 of OY979731.1, read as the reverse complement.
TTGTATTTTTTTGAAAGAGAATTAAAAATCTAACAATTTGCGAACACAGTAAGGCATATTTCCACAAAATTTAGTGGCTTTAATTGAAAAATTGATTGCTATTGACAAATAGAGCCCTTTTTTGCAGATCACCTGCTAAGGGCTGCGTGCATGTTATCTACTCCTCTGTTGAATTCATCGATACTTACTAATGAGGTCTCTCGTCGAAGGAGACGGCCTTTGAATTAGGCATTATGTATCCACTAGGCTCATAAACAGGCATATAACGTTTGCTGAAAAGTAAAAATTACAATTATAAAATTCAATAATAAAATTCGTGATAATAGTACAAAACACAAAAGAAATCATGAGCGTGGAGGAATCTGTATATGTAATACAGATTTCTTTTGATTTTCAAAAACTTTAACTTTGATTTTCAGAGGTTTTATATAAGACGTATTTTCAAAATAAGGTGTACAACTGGGTATAACTGTATACAAACCTTCGCCGTAAACAACAAAGCAACAATATCCCTAAAAGACCACCAATACCGACGATTACGCCCAAAGTAATCAACATTGCTTCAAGGATCGACATATCGTCTTCTCCAAGAAACATGCTTGTGTTTCCAGTAACATTTGATAGATCGATACCCAGCATCTTGCATATCTCCTCATTCGCTTCGCAGTAAGCTCTTATTAGTCTAAAAAACAAAACAACATTGAAAGAGACAATAAATAACAACAGGAATACGACAAAAGCCGATGAAAACAGTCGAAAGCAGATTCAACATGGCTACACTTATAGAAAAGAAAAATAAAAGTTTCTGTAGTATGTGTTTTTCTCCACGCTTCAAAACATATGTTCTTTAACTCTATACATCAACATACTCTGTCATTTCTTCTTGTGTCAGGAATACATCGTTTTTGTTGACAACATAAAATTTCACGTTTGACCTGAATAATAAATGAAGCTTATAAGGTTTATGAAATTCTGCCCTGTGAAGAAAGATGAACACGAATGTACTTACAGTAAGCCATCTGGTGTGATACTTTGAATAATAATGTCATAATCAGGTCCAGTTATGTTCTGCAAGAGTCTATCAAAGAATAAGAGATTATTAATTTACTGCTCCAGCGGAGATGTTTTTCGTCCACCATAATACGCTTGTATACTGTGGGTAAAAACCAATCCCTAAATTTATAATGATATAGTACAATTTATCTGTTGTTAAAGACAAGCTTACTCTCTGATTGTGTCTTCATCTAAGCTACTGCTAACTTGCAAATCCAATGGATCCGTCTCCGGTAATTTGTAAAGCTAAAACAAGAAAACAGCGGTCATAATGGTTTATTAGTTGTTCTTTAGAAAACAAATTTCTTTAGTTTATCGTCTTCCAATGTTATAACCAGCCACTCACAATGCCTGTTATCAAAGGTATCAACCAATACTAACAGGCTTTGTGAGTCGCTGGTGGTACCCTTTTCATACCGTGACAGTCGATGTCTGTAGGCTTTCCAGTGCTGCTTCTGGAACGGACGGATCTCGCACTACCACAGTCAATGTTAGTTTTCCTTCTGTTATTTGACCGACATTAGCAGTCGTTGTAATAACTCCAGTAGCCGGATCAATTGTGAAGGCGCCCACCTCGTTTCCACTTTGAATAGAGTAAATTACATTTGAGTTTTGTCCCTCGTCCTTATCGGTTGCCTAAAGAAAAAGACCCAACATTATCATTTCTTCGACATCTGTTAAGCTCTCGTTAGCTTCATACATTCCCTCAGCTAAGCTGCTCACAGACTTGGTTTTACAATCTACAGTGGGGGTTGTCAACTTACGTGAACGGTGGTAACATTAGTTCCAGGTTCATCAGACGCTTTAAAACCTACAAAATATTGAAATACATCGTGAATTATCTTATCAAAAGGCTTTCTCATTTTACATCAAACAACTAACCTGCGATATAATTTGTTTGTTCAAATTCTGGATGGTTATCATTTATATCAGTGACCACGATAACGACTTTCAAAACATCAAAATTATCTCCTTAAAAAGAAAGCGAGAAAATAAACTGAGAACGGTCTATAATTGAGATTAAGCTAGTTTAGTTTAGGTTTCCTCCTGTAGCAACACTGGATCAATAAGAGATGATCCTTACTGGACCTCTAGGAAGAACAGTTTAGAACTGATAGAGCTATTCAGTATAAATAAAGTTAGTTTAGTTTAGGTTTCCTTCTGTAGTAACACTTGATCAATAAGATATGACCCTTACTGGACCTCTAGGAAGAACAGTTTACAACCTAGTCCCATACCCGGAGCTCGACGTTTTCTAGCAGTTATAATGCTTCCATGGTTATAAGCATAAATGGTGAGTTCAAAAATATTTATGACTTCTCGATCCAAACTTTTGACAAGGTAAATCATCCCTGTGGAGTTTTCCATACGAAAATGGCCAGCTTCATTGCCGCTGTGAATAACGTAGACTGGATCCCCGTGAATATTGGCATCTTCATCAACCGCGTGAACCGTACCCACTAAAGAACCAACGGTGATGTTTTCGGAAACATTGAATCTAAACAAAACACCAATGAACTATTAGCATCAAGTCCTTCTCAAACGAGAACGCTGCTTAAATTATACGTGATTGCATGCTGTCATCTAGGGCTGCAAAAAATATTTCATTTTCTGGGACTACGGAGTCAATGAAAATATTTTACGAAGCAAACCGGTCATTTTTAAAAACCTTATCACCGCTAAACAAGATGTATACAATAACAAAGTGCAACTTTGTTACAACTACAGTAAAAGTACAACTTTTCTTTCTTTCAGTTACTTTTTTCTTTGAGATTTCACAGTTTCACCCTGCTTTCCTTTCTGTGGTCCTTCAATAAAAGTCCAACTTTGAAGCGATACCTACCTCAGTTCGTCTTGCTCAAACTTCGGGATTACGTCATTAACATCATCAATATTAATCAGCACTTTTGCAGCGTCACGTAATGCGGGCTCACCAAAATCCTCCGCAACCACGACAAGCTGAAAAAGTGATTTTAAAATTTGATGGTCGGTTGTCTAACAACTTGTTGATACGGCACATAACGTATAGTTCAGAGTCACACACAGAACATGAAACCAGTTATCAGTCGGGTTTCTTTCTGGGTTTTCCCTTGGCTCCGTTTTTGCAGACAAGATTAAGTTTAGGTCAGGGAGTCTAAGGTGGCTTGCACATATACGCCAAAGTATATTATTTATTATAAAAGAGCGAGTTATGATCATTGTATACGACTGTCACTACAATGCGCAGTTTTTCTAGTATTGTGAAATGATCCAACAATTTTTCTCAATTTTTGGCTTTCCATCCGTGAAGAACTTAACTGAATTCTCAGACCACTTCTTCTCAACTGCGCTGGACGTTTGGGTGAGAAGATTGAGTTTCAAAACTAATTAGTCATATTGCAGACACTAAGCATTGTTTTTAAAAGTTTGTTGTCGTCTCATTCCCAAGAAACAAGGATATCGAACGAAATAGAACATACTATGTAACTGCTCTCTGTCTCTCTGTCCAGTTCGCGTACAACTGTGATAACGCCTGTTGTAGGGTCGATGTCAAATGGCAAAACATATCCTGGATTTTCAATTGAGTAGATAAACACGCCGTCCTTGTTCTAGACAAAGAAATCAAAATTAAAATATAAGAGCAAATAATTTCTTCTGGTTTCTGTAAACGGTTTTACTTGTACCGTTTAGGTTGCGAGACAAATTGTAACAGTTCTACGTGTTCCTCAAACTCTACTAACCTCATTAATATCTGAAGCAGAGACATTCCCAACAGTAGTGCCAATCTCCGCGTCCTCCGAAACATTGAACGAGTAGTGATCTTGGTCGAACACTGGAGCGTAATTCTTATTTTCGATCACAGTAATAGTCACGAGGACACTGCTTTGCAACCTCGGGGTTGCAAACTCATTGGAAGCTGTCACATTAAGGATGTACACCCCCTGACTGCCATTCTGAAAACAAAGCAATGATTACCACTTAAGTAAACGAAGCAGGGGGGTGTGGGGTGGCGTTGTGGTGAGCGGGGGTGGTGTTCAGAACAAGTGTTTGTCACCTTAAGAGCAAAAAATGCACATAACGAGCAAGTCTGCTGCTGGCTTGGGTCTTGCAGTCACCAAGCCGATATCAGGAGCCCAGGACCCTTACATCGCTTGCTTTGATGTAAACATAACAAATCTATTGCAAGTTAACAGCAGATTTGGTGCGAGTTGATTTGATGCAACGATACCGTTTTGGCCATGTTTTCACTTCAATAAAACACACGATTATGTTCAGAAAGCACGAAGGACAGTGGCTAACCAAATCGTGTGACTGTCACCTCTCATTTTCACTTGACTCAGCCTTAAATTAAAAACTCACCAGTGATTTTACAGCCGTAATATTCCCAGTCGTTGCGTTAATTGCAAACAAGCTGCTACCATTATCTACAAATGATAAACCAAAAAAATCGAAAAGATAATCTTAAATGGTCATCTTTCATTATTCATTCATTCTTAGCCCGCATTCATACCTGATGTAAACGAATACAGAATATCGCTGTTCACATCACAATCGGCATCGTTCGCTATCACACGTAAAACGTTTCCACTATGAAGAACAGATATCACCGCTTCGTAAGATGATCGAGAAAAACTCGGCACAATGTCGTTCACGTCTGTTACCAGAACAGTCACCTATGGAAAAGAAAACATCAGTCAGATACAATTTGTACTTGAATTTGCACTCAATTAGATCCTTAGTTAGCTAAAGCTAGTTTACACAAGGTCATAGTGTATAGTACAAAGTGCTAGCAGTAAGTAAATAGACAGCAGGACCACTCAGCAACGCAAAGTGCGCTCTATTACTATGCAGTTTACTGCCTGCGACCAGGCCGTTCAACGTTCTTACTGGCCATCAAATGCAATTGACCGGCTCGCATAATGGTAATGAGATGCGTAATGCGATGTGCGTGGACACACAAACTTCAATTGAATGGCACTACTGTTCATTCCCTATAGTGTGGTGAGAGTACAAAATACTCTCCTGAAACTATGCATTAAATAATCAATCAAATGTACACCATACCGTAGCAGTATCAGTTAGTTTTGCAGTTCCATTATCTGACGCTTCAATGGTTAAAACCAACACGCCAAGGCAATTTTCGTTTTTCGTTATTCCAGAACCATCACGGTCAATTGGAGCAGACACATTTAGTTCGCCCTGAAAATTTTTGGTATCAGATCGCCTTAGAAATGTCAGTTGGTTCTAAACAGTTTTTCCTAGAGGTCCAGTAAGGATCATTTCTTATTAATCCAGTGTTACTACAGGAGGAAACCTAAACTAAATTAACTTTATTTATACTGGATAGCTCTGTCAGCTTGTTCTTCCTAGAGGTCCACTAAGGATAATCTTTTATTGATCAAGTGTTACTACAGGAGAAAACCTAAACTAAACTAACTTTATTTATACTGGATAGCTCTATCAGTTCTAAACTGTTCTTCCTAGAGGTCCAGTAAGGATCTTATTGATCAAGTGTTACTACAGGAGGGAACCTAATTTGAACTAACTTTATTTACAAGACGCTTATTGATTCAGTGCTGAACACAACCTAATCTAGACTACTTTAATTGCTCAGTTCAAACCATACAGCACCCAATACACCTACCGTCTTTGGGTTAATGGAAAACACAGAGGAACCCCCGACGATTGTGTATGTCACTTCACCATTCTCGCCAGAATCTTGGTCATTGGCGATCACCGCAAGAGAAGACAGAAGTCCATAATAATTCTCTTCAATGGTAACATTGTAAGATGTTTGGGAAAATATTGGCCTGTGGTCGTTTGCGTCTGTTATGTTGAGCATCACCAAAACTGACGACTGTAAAACAATTGAAGAAAGTATTTATAATGGCAGATAACCAACATGTACTTGTAGAATCATACTAGCATACTATTGCAAATGGTGTCATTCTATTGGCTGCTTTACTCCCTATCTCTTCTTCGATAGACAGCGAGAAGCAAAACAGTAATTTTCCTGGGGTATTTTTTCAATTCAAAGACAATTTGCGGCATTTTTTTTAATACAACAGCTTAACAACAAACAATTAGATTACTCGCTCTCTATTTCTAAGCATTGCGTTTAAATGGTCTGACTGCAAATTTACTCGTATGGTTTAAGCATCGCGGTTTTTTGTAGCTGTTTAAGGCTGCTGTCATGCAGACGGGAATTTTGAGGGCATGGAAGCAGATATTTTGATAGTCAAGACTGAATATTTCTTGCCTTGAGTCCTCCAGGATCAGTCGCAGTGACGTTAAGCGTATATGATGACGTGCTTTCGAAATCGAGAGGTTTATCTGTAGTAGATATCACTCCAGTTAAAGAGTCAATTGCAAAACTTCCATTGCCACCTATAAGATAAATTGTAAGCTGACTCGCGTCTGCACTGCTTGGAGCCAGCAGGTTAACTTAACCCTGGCCTAACTCAAAATTTAAAGCAAATTTCCGAAGAGCTTATTTGTAAACTTGAAAATGTTTTTTGATAGATCTTGCCTGGATCGCTTAAGGTTTTCTTTGCTTAAATTACAAAAAAAGATGTACAGAAATCCATAAACTACGACAGTGGGGTAAATTTTAACCCATGGTTCACGATAAACCAGCTTGAAACAACTGAATGCTTGAGAAGTTAGATCAAAGTTAGTACTCTATAAGAAGCTTCCCTGATCATAGTTTTACTCTCTCAAAGCACATTTTGTTGTAGATAAAGTTTAGACACTAACATTCAGTAACTACTAGCATGATTTAGCAGACTAAAATAGATACCTGAAATAGAATATACAAGTATATCCCCGTCTCCATCTTTTGCAGATACTTGTAGGACTGAAGCTCCGCCTGGTGTATCCTAAATAATAAAACAAACGGTATTTATTAACCTATGATACATAAATTCATCTAGCATCAAACAGGATGAACAAGCAACCATTTTAAAGTAGAAAAACTGAACTGGTCTACTTAAATATGTTTAGCATTCGCTAAAGCTACTCAATACTGATTCTTTTATTTTGCTTCAAATCAATCACTTGCTTCACTGTACCTCGGCGAGATTCAAGCTGAAAGAAGAATTCAAGAACTCAGGAAAGTTGTCGTTAACATCGATGATTGTAATTTCAACAAACGTCGTTCCCGTGTTGACGCCATCACTTGCAACGACCTAAGTGAAGGAGAAAGCACGAATAAGAGACAAAAGCCAAAATTAGCAAAGTAGACAAGCTAAAACTTACGGTGAGATTGAAATATGGCGTAATTTCGTAGTCAGGTAACTTAGCAATCTGTATTTCGCCCGATTTTGATATATTGAATACATCTCCTGTGTTTCCTGACGTTATTTCATATGAAATCTAAGAGAAATAGAAATGTTGATCATTCCACACAGCACTTCTTCTGTCTATACCACTTCAATAACAAATACAATCTTTACAGCACATCTATTTCTACCAAGAACAGATAGAAGGGCTTTTAAGAAAATATTTTCCGGCAAAAAATCTCACCATATCTTGTTCGTCATCATCAATTGCTTTGACATCAAGCACAGAACTGCCAGGAGGAAGGTTTTCTTCAATCTGCCCTTTATACACCGTGAATTGGAATTCTGGACTCTCATCATTTACGTCAGCAACCAAGATGGAAACCTGGAACATGAAATAAGAGAGTTTGTTTTGAGCAATGCGCTGGAATTCTTCATGCAATAGTTGGCCCTAATCCTTACTGGAATTCTCGGAAGAACAGCTTGGAACTGGTAGAGCTATTCAGTATAAATAAAGTTAGTTTAGTTTAGGTTTCCTCCTGTAGTAACACTGGATCAATAAGAGATGATCCTTACTGGATCTCTAGGAAGAACAGTTTAGAACTGATAGAGCTATCCAGTATAAATTAAGTTAGTTTAGTTAAGGTTTCCTCCTGTGGTAACACTGGATCACTAATAGAGGATCCTTACTGGACCTCTACCGAGAATAGTTAAAATAGAATTGACTTCAGTAAGTATATCATTTTTAGTGTAAACTTACATATCCTATAGCCTGTTTCCCATCTTTTGAACCCAGCACTACAAGACTATATCCATTCTGATTTTCACGGTCCAGTTTACGATCCAGGGATATAGAACCCTTAACAAACAAGTTTTAAAATTTTAAACAAAAACTGAATACGTCATTTCCATTGTGTATCATCGTTCAATTAGCACTTCATCCTTATCAAAATCAGAAATATAACATGATATTGTTTTAAACATACCGTACTGTTAATTTTAAAATAACCACCGCTGGGCAACTGAAACAATATGGTAAAATTATCAGCCGGCTCAGACGAATTAACCGTAACAATGACATCATCGATAGAAGCATTTTCAAATACTGTAGCCTCGATAAGTGTTGGCAAGAGGAATGGGCTTGAGGTTGGATTGGAGATAATGTTAAACTTGATGGTGTAATTCGTACTGGATCGACTTGGGTTCCCTTTATCTCTCACGTACGCTGTGTACAAAATGCTAGAAGAAATACATAGAATAGGATACACTAATATTCCAGACTACACCGTAAATATTGTTTAAAGTTTAAATCCACAACCAGCAAGCTGAAAGATATGCCTGTGGAAACAGTCCCGCTACGCAAATATTTTCACGTTTACTGAGAGTGAAAACAATCGATTTCTAAAGAAATGAAGAACAATGAATGATAACTTGAGAATAACGGAACTAAATCGTCGGGGTGGCTATGCTACTACGTGGGAATCAAACCTACGACCTTTGGAAAGCTAGCCCAATGCTCTGCCAACTGAGTTACGTGGCCAGGCCGTTTCGAGTATTTGATATTTCGAATGACTGAATATAGTTCCGTCGATAACAACGTAATCTTAAAAGTAATCATGATTTTTGTGCCTTGTTGTTATGCACTTGAAAGTGATTCTTGTGTTGTTACTCTGACTTCATATTTTTCAGCTTGTCCAGTGTTGATATAGACCCAGAGTAACACCACAAACGTCATTTTCACCCGAGCACATAACACCAAGACAGAATAAATTTCCCCAAACAGTAATTGTATCTCATAACTCAAGCTAGTTACAGGGGGGTGTCAGCTAAACGATTGTGGCGAATCTTATCACTGTGGTAATTGCATTACTCATATTCTCAACAGGATTTCTAAGCAGGAGAGTTTACAAGCGAAAAAGCAAATAAACGCACCTGGAAGCGCTGGTACTTTCTAGTTTAGTTGTCGATTTGATGAGGCCAGTCGTTGAATCTATCGTTAAGTTGTTTGGCACGGCAGACCCGAAGAACTCGAAGTGTCCATTCATTCCGGAGTCAAGATCCTCGCCTTGCAGAACGTAGAGTAAGGTACCTGGGAGAAAGAATAGGATTAGAAACGGATTGAAGAGGATAGAAAGGGAAGAATGGGTTGGAAAGAAGGGTAATAAGAAAGGAGATTGAGAAGATATTTTGTCTTCCATTTTGTATTTAACAAATAGATTTCATTTTTGCGTGCGTCTGTACTGTAATAGATCACAGATGACGTCATAGCGTGTGAAGAACAAAAAAGTACGCACGAGACGCAGTCGAGTGCGTGACTTTTTGTTCTTCACACGCTATGGCGTCATCTGTGATCTATTACAGTGCAGAAGCACAAAAAATGAAATCTATTTGTTTTATATTATAATAAAGTTGGCAAAAATCATGCGAAGACCCGCGAAATAAATTAGCTAAATTAGAACTCGCCATCAGCTGACGTCATCTGTGCGTGTGTACTTTAATAACACACAGCTCGCGACCAATGAAAATGCAGAATGAACACGTATTATTATATAAAATAAAGTATTCTACCATTCTATGACATAAAGCGAGTGGCCTTTAAATCCGGCCGGATTTATAAGAAAATTAAATCCGGAGTACACATTCTGTACGCCTGCTTCACACTTGTCGTAAGTGTCGGAGATGACTTCCTCTGGCCGATGTGATTGAGTGAATTCTATACCATTGAAAAAGCAATCTAATTTTGTCCTATGCTTTAGTCTCCTCATATATTCATTAACATATGTAAGAAGGAGACAATCCCCGATTCATACAACAAGTGTTAACCAGGACCGAACTCCTACCTGCAGGCACATTATCGCTGATATTAAACTCAGCTGCCGGCGAAGTTAGTAAATTGATGATTTCTGGCGAGTTATCATTCTCGTCCACGACTGTAATTCGGACTTGAGTTGAATCCGTCAGTCCCGCAGTGTCTGTCACCTCGACTGTCAAATCAAACGTTTTCTGTGTGTCGTTTTCAAAATCTAATTTCATCGTTGTAAGAATCGCTCCAGTTGAGTTGATTTTAAATGCACTGTAGGTATTTCCATCTAGTGTTAAAACCAAATTTCAACAATTTCGAACTATTTTAAGTAAACTGGATCAATAAGAGATGATTCTTACTGGACCTCTAAGAAGAACAGTTTAGAACTGATAGAGCTATCCAGTATAAATAAAGTTAGTTTAGTTTAGGTTTCCTCCTGTAGTAACACTGGATCAATAAGAGATGATTCTTACTGGACCTCTAGGAAGAACAGTTCACAACTGATAGAGCTATCCAGTATAAATAAAGTCAGTTTAGTTGAGGTTTCCTCTTATAGTAACACTGAATCAATACGAAATGATGCTTACTGGGCCTCTAGGAAGAACATTTTAGATATGATAGAGATATCCAACATAAATAAAGTTATTTTAGTTTACGTACCAACGATACCATAATCAATTTGTCCTAGAATGCCAGAGTCAGGGTCATTTGCTTCAACATTCAAAACAAATGTCGGCCCCAGTCCTTCTGAGATCGTACCAACCCACGCAACGTTTGTGAACTCTGGAGGATGGTTGCTGTAATCTGTGAGGTTCACTGTGACGGTTGTCGAGTTAATCATCGCCTGGGGAATACCACGGTCTGTCGCGATCACTTGAAGTGTGTATGAAGATTTATCTTGGCTGTCCAGTTTACCAGAGACAGAAATTACACCTGAAATTAAGAGATACCATATGAGTGAGGTTGTACAAGGTTATAACCTACTCAATCAGTTCTAAACTGTTCTTCCTAGAGGTCCAGTAAGGATCTTCTCTTATTGATCCAGTGTTACTACAGGAGGAAACCTAAACTAAACTAACTTTATTTATACTGGATAGCTCTATCAGTTCTAAACTGTTCTTCCTAGAGGTCCAGTAAGGATCATCTCTTGTTGATCCAGTGTTACTACGGGAGGAAACCTAAACTTGACTAACTTTATTTATACTGAATAGCTCTATCAGTTTTACACTGTTCTTTTTAGAGAACCTGTTGTCTGATTAATGGTGAATTTTCCTTCAGCTCCAATAAGAGAGAAGATAATTTCTGCGTTGTGGTTGTCATCCATGTCTGTCGCCTGAACGGTCAGGATTTCAGTTCCAATAGTTGTGTTGTCTGGTATGCTGGCCTGATAGGGAGTGCCAAGAAATTGTGGGCTGTTGTCGTTTGTATCTTCCACGGTAATTATAACTAGATGAGAGGACATGCTTTTTCAGGTAGTACAATAGGATGGTAATAATGATGATAACGATGATGATCACGATTATGATATCGAAGATGATGATCATGATGATGCTATTGATGATGATGGTCATGATGATATTGATGCTATCGATGATATCTATGATCATGATGATGATATAGAAGATGATGATCATGATGATGATACTATTGATGATGGTCATGATCATATTGATGCAATCGATGATATCTATGATAGTGATGATGATATCGAAGATGATGATCATGATGATGATACTATTGATGATCGTCTTGATCATATTGATGATACTGATGCTATCGATGATATCCATGATAGTGATGATGATATCGCTAACCTTGTTCCGATGCGTTCAGACCACCTTGGTCAGTTACAGTGACTGTTAGGTTATACATCGATTGCATTTCCCGGTCAAAACTTCCTGTAATGCTGATGAGACCGGACGTCAAGCCAATAGTGAATTCAGGAGATCCTTTTAGCGCGTAGGTAATCGCCATCAAATCTGGATCGACAGCCGAAACCTGAACATTGAAATAGATGAAAGTTATTTGCGATAACCTTTACCTTAACCAGCTGACAATTTAATAAAATATAAGAAAAAACATGATACTCCGAAGAAATACATTTTGTTAACTCCTATTAACAACAAGACAACAGTTTTGCGGTGATATTTCGACTCTATTTCAAAGTCATTGTCAAGCCAGAGTCGAGATATCATCGCAAAACTGTTGTCTTGTTGTTAACAGCTCATATCTTGAGTTTACAAGATGTTGTTCTTCAGAGTATGTTTTTTCTTATATGTTATCTGCGATCTTCCCTTGAATATTATCGAGTATTTCTCCCAGTTCGAACTGAATTTAATTTCAGCTAGAAATTTACCTTTAAAATCACCGAGCCAGAGTAATCCTTATTTTCCACGACCTCGGCGTTATACGGTGTTTCCAAGAAATAAGGCGGCTGTTCGTTTTCATCAGTTACTGTCACGACCACGGTCGCAACAGCTTTGCGTGGAGGAGAACCACCTTAAGAAATTGATGTTCATTGTGGTCACTTGTCAACTATCGTTGCCAGTGTAGGTGGTGCAGTCAAAAGCGCACAAAAACAGAGAATCTTCCAATGCCTAAAACGATATAAACAGGATTCGACGTTTCGAGCGACGGCCCTTCGTCTGGAAGTTGGTAGTGCCTACTGCCGATGAAGGCTTTAAGCTCAAAACGTCCAATTCTGTTTATAGCGTTCGAGGGTAGTGAAAGAACTCGTGTTTTTGTGTGTCTACATGTTACTGCAACAAAAGACTTCTAAAAACAATCTCAATCTTGCAATAAGCGCACTAGTAATAAGCGTAAAAGTTGAAAAAGTTAACGAATTAACTATAAATCGTAAACTGTGATACTTCCACACTTATACATAGCCTGTACTCAGCCTTTACACGACATGCTTCCATATCTAAACCTCGCTGTAAACACTAGCGGTGGACTACTTGTAGTAGACACACTATCATTTACGTGTAAGATAATGAGGTCAATAGTTTGTGGTTGAAAGTGCCAAGTCTTACCATCAAGAGCTTGTATAGTAAGAACGTATCGGTCCTGAACTTCACGATTCAATATGGCGCCTGTTTGGACTTCGCCTGTTTTGTTGTCGATTGTGAAGTTGCCGTTCTCGTCTCCGTGGATTATGGAGTAGGTTATCTCGGCAAATGCTCCTGAATCTTTGTCCGTTGCAGAAACCTGGGAAAGGGATAAGAGGATACACTTATTGATAATAAGGGATGGTGAAAGTGGTAGTGGGTGACGACAGAGTTGATGGTGTTATGATGATGAATCTGATAATTGATCTGGTGGTGATGATAGCGTTGATAATGGTGATCAAATGGTGACCCGATGAAGATGATCTGTTGATAACTATGGTGATAAAGATGATCATCTGATCATGGTGATGATCATGATCTGATGATACCGATGGTCATTTTATGATGGTGATCTGTTGATAGTGGTGGCAATCTGATGATAGTGGTGGTAGTCTGATGATAGTGATGGTAAATTGATGATAGCGATGGTGATCTGATGATAGTGATGGCGATGACGAGCAATTTGGTAATGTCAAATATTACAAAAGTAACAACTTACAGTTCCAACGGAAACAGGGGGGTTAGCCAACTCCGCAACACTTTCTTCATAAATATTTTGTGTAAAGACAGGCGGGTTATCGTTCACATCTAACACCGTTACAACAATTGTCGCGTTTGTTTCCGCTTGTTCTGCAGTCTGAGTCTCCTTCGCCACAATCTGAGGGACAAAATTATTTCGTTTTGTCGCATTTCATACTGGAAAAGTGCGTGAACTTATCTTTCTTTGACAACGGAGGGCTAGCAAGGGAGTTTAATCAGACAGACAGAACTCCTTAGTTATAATACTTACATAGAATGTAATGGTTTGGTTTTGTTCGTAATCTAAATTACCAGCCACCATGATGTGTGCAAAATCACCCTCTTGTTTGACAGTAAATAAACCATTACTTCCAACCAGCTCGTACATGATTTCACCATTTTGACCCTAAATTCGTATTTTTACAAGAAGTACAGTATTAAAAATAGTACTATTTCTGTGCGTGTGTGCCTATTTGATTAATTTGAAGTATAAAAATTACAAGTGTAATATTCGTTATCAACCATCCATCTGTGAACAAGACCTTTCAGAAATAGATTTAGTAATTACAGTTCCAATCAACTGGAATGAAAGACTTGCCGCATCCTAAATTTACTTTTTAAACGATATATTTTGTATTAATATTAGGTTTGGTACTGGTTTCTTCAGTCGAAACTGAAATTTAAGGTCTTAATTTCATCTCTCCACGCGATTTAATTGTTCCACATATAGCAGCCCTGAAATCTCAATAAAAATTAAAATCATAGTTTTAAGCAAACTATACACACTAGCATACTTAAAAAGCAGCTCTATGATTTCCTTGAGGGAGAACATTTCAAACCTGATAGAACTTAACCAGTAAAAATAAAGTGAGTTTACGCTAGGTTTCTTCTTGTAGTAATACTGGATCAATAAGATATGATCCTTACTGGACCTCTAGGAAGAGCAGTTTAGAACTGATAGAGCTATCCAGTATAAATAAAGTTAGTTTAGTTTAGGTTTCCTCGTGTAGCAACACTGGACCAATAAGAAATGATCCTTACTGGACCTCTGGGAAGGACAGTTTAGAACTAATAGGATAAATAAACTTAGTTTAAAACATCAAGGACTAGATAATACAACCTTGTCTAAGTCAACAGCCTGTACAGTCAAAATGGTCGTATTGACCGCGCTGCTTTCAAGGACTGAGGCAGAGTATGGCGTCGCAATGAAACGTGGGTTGACGTCATTGTTATCCAACACGGCAATGGTGACTGTAACAGTTTCTGTCAAAGCTGGTGAACCACCTACAATACATAAGAGTTAATTCGTGACTTATTCCGGCCAGCCAACGAATTCGCCTCATTCAATACAGCCAAAAACACTACAAACTTGAATCAACTTGCATCAAGCCTGTTGACAACTTGCAGCAGACTTGTTATCATCAAGCCGATGCGAACGCATCCTGATATCGGCTTGATAACTGTAGGTAACAAGCCTGCAGCAGACTTGCTGGAAGTTGTGTGTTTCTGGCTGTGAGGTATAAGATATTTTTATTTTACTTACTGTCCCTGGCTTCGACAACAAGTGAATATTCTGCCTGAGTCTCGCGATCCAAAACATCGGATGTATATATTCTACCCGTTGAATTATCGATGTTGAAATGTCCCTCTGGATTTCCGTCAATTATGTCATAGTAGATTGGACTGAATATTTCGCTGTCTGCATCAACTGCACTTACCTTTGAGAGAAAAATGCTTGGTAATGTTGTGTGTGGTTTGGTACACGATATGCTATGGTGTGGTGTAGAATGGTGTGACGTGGTTAGTATATTGTGGTATGGTTTGATAGTATGGCGTGGTATGGCGTGGTATGGTATGGTATGGTATGGTATGGTATGGTATGGTATGGTATGGTATGGTATGGTATGGTATGGTATGGTATGGTATGGTATGGTATGGTATGGTATGGGATGGGATGCCATGGTATGGTATGGCATGATATGGCATCGTATGGTATAGTACATTGTTCTCATCGTATTAAAGTTACTTACATTCAGAACAGTGGTACCAACGCTAGCTCCTTCAAACACCACACCATTATACGAAGAATTAACGAACACTGGGCGATGATCGTTCGCATCAAGAACAGTTATGTTCACCCAACATGAAGTATTGCGCTTTTCAGAGGTTTTTTCAACTGCGTATACCTTAAAACATGAAAAAAACATCAGCAAAACGTTTGTTTAATTTGACAGAGAGTTTAGATACACTTTCGTCAATATGAATACCCTCTAACTTGAATGAAGTCATCGCTATATTCATCACAATATTCTCTAGGTTTAACATAATATTCTCCATATTCGCCATCACATTGTAGCGCACTGAATTTCCAGTCATCGCTATATTCACCACAATATTCACTAGATTCAACATAATATTCTCCACATTCGCCATCACGTTATTGCCTCACTGAATTTCCAGCAATACAACTCACCAAAAATCCGTACTTTTGTGTCTGCTCGTAATCTAGTGCTTGATTCACAACGATAAATCCTAATCCAAAATAAGTTTCAACTCTGAACGCATTTTCTCCAACTATCTGGTAATCCAGCATATCCGGCGTCTAAAAGTAAATTAACAATCGATTGGTGCAAGTCAATTATTGAAATAACATTGAGATAATTATATGACAAGATAATATGCGGAGTTCCACAAGGCTCTATTCTTGGTCCTTTGCTTTTTCTATTATATATAAATGACATGCCGGATAGTCTGAATAACACTACTCCCTCCCTATATGCTGATGATTCTGAAAATTATGCATCATCTGATAACAGTAGTGATCTCATCTCCAAATTAAACGAAGATTTAAAAAATTTGAGTAGGTGGATGAGAAAAAATAAGCTACAAATCCATCCCACAAAATCAAAATACATGTTCATAGGATACTCTTATAATATAAAAAATAATATCTGTAATGAGCCTATTCTAATTAACAGTACACCTGTTCCTAGGGTTACCAACTATAAGTGTCTAGGAGTAAATTTGGATGATAAACTGTGTTGGGACAGTCATATTGAAATGATCTGTAAAAAAGTAGCCGCTGGCATTGCAGCCATAAAGCGAGTAAAACCCTTTGTACCTCCCGAGATGCTGAAAGTAATTTATAATGCTCTAGTCCAACCATATTTCGATTATTGTAGCCCTCTTTGGGACAACTGTGGGATAGGACTCAAAGAAAAATTACAAAAATATCAAAATCGAGCAGCACGAATATTAACGGGAGCAACTTATGATATAAGGACGGCTGACGTTTTCGAGACACTTGCCTGGGAAACCTTAGAAAAAAGGCGAGACTATCTGAAATCAATTTTCATGTATAAAATTTTAAATAACTTAGCTGCACCAAATTTAAATCGCATGTTTTACAAAATGAGTAATTGTCCCATCTCTTATAATTTACGAAATAGTGATACTGATTTGGTGCTACCTCAACTCAAAACTGAATTTAAAAAAAGGAGTTTTTCCTATAATGGGGCTTTCTTGTGGAACAATTTAAGCGTCGAAGCTAAAAAAACCAATACTTTGACTTCCTTTAAGGGGCTCATTTGACATTGGTGCTCGACACTTCCTTAAAACCCCGTTTAATAATTTTGTAATTAGTTATATATTTCACCTTATTTTTCAATTATTTGTTATTGTACGTGTGTGTTCTTCCTTTTAAATACTATATGTCTATGTATTTGTAACTTGTCCACACGCCCCCCATGGAAACCAGCATCTTGTTGTTGGGGCTAGCGTGTTTTAAATAAAATTTTATGTATGTATGTACAGTGTCGTACTGTATAGCATATGTAGAATGATCACATGATTGTTAAAATGCTTATAATATACGAAGCTTACCGCGTCCAGATCGACAGCTTGTACAGCCAGAACATTTGCTCCTATAGTGCCATCCTCAGCGATGCTGCCATTATACTGTGACATTGAAAATCTTGGCCCATGGTCATTTGAATCAATGATACCAACAACTACTAGCACCTCGGCTGTCCTTGCTGGCTCGCCGTCTTTACAAAACAATAAAGAAAAGTTTAGAATTAAGAGATCCCTTCTGCGGTAAGTGCATTATCCTTACTGGAGCTCTAGAAAGAACTGTTTAGAACTGATAGAGCTATCAAGAATATATAAAGTTTAGTTTAGGTTTTTTTCTGTAGTAAAACTGGATCAATAAGTTATGTCCTTGCTGGACCTCTAGGAAAAACAGTTTAGAACTAATAAAGTCATTCAGTATAAATAAAGTTAGTTTTGTTACGGTTTCCTCCTGTAGTAACACTAGACAAATAAGAGATTATCCAAACTTGACCTGTGGGAAGAACAGCTTAGAGTCGACTTACTATCTTCAACTCGGACTGTTAAAATGATTTGATGAGCTGACTCTCTGTCGAGTTGTTTGGCCAAAGTTATTTCACCAGTTTCGTTGCTAATCGAGAAATTTCCTAATGCGTTCCCACTGATAATACTGTAGCTCAACATATTTAAATCTTTATCTTGGTCTCTTGCCGAAACCTAGAAACAAGAAAAGAATCAAATAATTTTCTGTCTCAGCTGTGGTTTCGGCGAGCGCCACGCCACGTACGACCGTGAGAAAAGTCTCTTCGAAATACAAAACTAGCATTTCTATAAGATCCAAAAACGAAGTATCTTTCACAAAGCATATTTCTAAGATTGTTTTGAATTTGACAGAGAACACACAACTGGTTGTGAAGTAAAGCTTAGATTAAATACTCACTAAGAAATAATGACTCTATCACCCATGCTAAAGCGAGAAAAGCACTTGGACAAATCGACACAACTTGATTAAAGGGATTCCTGACTGCAGAAAAACCCTTACTAAAGATATCTTTTAAGAGTATTCCTACTTTATTTCTTACTCCAGTAACTTTACGTTAACCAACCAGCTAATACAGCTCAATAAAGCCTAGCCATAGAGTTCAGTGCTGCGAGACTTACAGTGAGCACACGTGTTCCAATGACTTCGCTTTCCTTCACACTGGCACTGTAGATGGTTTGGTTGAATTCTGGATTGAACTCATTCACATCCTTTAAAATGACAGTGACTGTCGCGTTATGACGAAGATGAGAGAATGGTGCAGACTCCTGCGCGATGACCTGCGGATAGAAAAAACCCCCAACAACTTAAGTATACTACCATCAAATAAGAGCTTCGGCTTTGACTTGACCAAAATTCTTACCGTAAATGTCAGTTTGTCATCATTTTCATAATCAAGTGAGCCATTAACGTATATTACCCCTTCCGAAGTAATTCCAAATTTACCATCAGCTCCAGCGAGAGAATAAGAAACGCCTGATGATGTCTAAAATTGTCAGTAGATCAAGAACACGTTCATTAGAACAATTACTTGTTCAAAGATAACTTTGAGATACACTGATGTTATCTTATATGAAGTAACAATCTGCCGGTAGTAATAATTCGCTGGCTTACCGTATCGCGGTCGCTAGTCTCCACAACCAATACGATTGATCCGATTGCAGAATTCTCATAGATCTCGGCAGAATAGTTGGACATGAGGAACACTGGGGGATGCTCACTAATGTCCAAGATATCCACAATTACCACTGCCTCGGCTGTCCTGCTTGAAGGACCATCTATAGTTAACAAGTTAATGATAAGTTAGCGCCGATTTGATAGTACGCCGCTTTACTTAATGAATTAAGCAAAAGTTTGACTTTGACTAAAGATAATTCTACAGTTCATTGTTTACATACTATCTGAGGCTCTGATCTTCAACACAAAGTAATCCTGCGTTTCTCTATCCAGCGGTGTTGCTGTCATGATCGCTCCAGTTGTGCTATTTATAGTGAAGTTGTTGTCTTGGTTACCATGTATGATGGCGTATGTGATAACGTTATAATCGCCATCAGTGTCATTCGCCGAAACCTTTAAAAAAGTAATAAAAAGTTTAAGAGACCACAAAACAACCTTGAAAAACTTATAACGAAAACACAAATGAAATCACGAACGTGAAGACGTCTGTATGTGTGATAGAGATTTCTCTTCATTTGTATAAAAGTTAACTTTGATTTTTTCGTCTTATATAAGATTATTTTCAAAACTACTTTGCCAGATCCACAAAATTGCAGTGTTTCACAAGCCATTTCCAACATTCGCGTCCGTGTTACAGCACAGCCTTCGGCTCGAGTTTGAATATCGGCTGCCCATGTTGTAACCAGACAAGCAGCACTCAAAACAAACAAACCTGCGTGACAAAGGTTCCTACAGCGGTGCCTTCACTGACATTAGCGTAGTAAACTTCTTGGCCAAAGATTGGGTTAAATTCATTAACGTCTTTCACTTCAACATTGACAGTGGCGTTTGCCGTCAAGCCACTGGCTGGCGTAATCTCCGTGACAATGATTGTAAACGTGTAATACGCTTTGTTCTCGTAGTTTAAAGCGCTTGCAACGAAGACTTCGCCTTCTTGGTTCACATCAAAGTCACCATCACCTCCAACGATGGCAAAACTGAATGCTGATATAATATCCTGACAAAAAAGAACAAAAGACGACGATGAATTTAAGAGAAGTAGTCATTGAAAGACAAATGGTCGCTGTAATATTCTTAGTGTGTGCTACAAGTGAAGTATTAGTGATGTGCTTGAAAACCATAACTGATCTGCCCTCAGCCTTTTCCTTTCCATGATAATTTTCCTACAGATAGGAATGGACAGGAAAGGTTTTCATGTCCTACTTTTACGTCCTATCAAATGAATACTTACGTTGTTACGGTATCTTACATCCAACTTGACGGCTACAGAATCCGTTAAGGCATCTTCAAGCAATGTGACATTGTAAACATCTTGAAGTAAAAACGAGGCATTTCTCGTCGTGTCATTGATGCTGATGACGACCAGCACTTCCGCAGTCCGAGGAAATTCCCCACCTATATAAAATTTGATACGAAGTTTTATGTGCTTCCATCTCCACAACTGCGCTACCCTTTGTGATAACAATTCATGATTAAAACTTGAAGGAAATTCATCACCATTTTGCTCTCTTGATACCACGGTGATAAACAACCATAAATTAACCCTTTCTCGTTTCTATTGCTTTCCAAAGATGGGATTAAATTCTCTCCCCATGCTTTTGAAACGATCTTACTATCTAAATTCTGTTTGATTATGCGGACATTACCCTGTCCAAGGAAGATTTTAAGCTTGACAAAAAAACAATATCTTCTTACTGTCTTTAGCTCTGACAGTCAGGACATATTGATCTACGTTATTGCCATCCAAAATCTTTGCTGATTCAATCCAACCCGTGGAGGAGTTGATTGTGAAAACACCACCGGCATTTCCATGTATGATACTATAGGTGATTGTATTATCTGAGCTATCCTTATCTGTTGCAGAAACCTTAAAGTAAAAAAGACTTTAACTAGGAAGAACAGTTTAGAACTGATAGAGCTATCCAGTATGAATAAACTTAGTTTAATTTAGGTTTCCTCCTGTAGTAACACTGGATCAATAAAACATGATCCTTACTGGACCTCCAGAAAGAACAGTTTAGAACTGATAGAGCTATCCAGTATAAATAAAGTTAGTTTAGTTTAGGTTCCCTCCTGAAGTAACTCTGGATCAATAAGAGATAATCCTTACTGGACCTCTAGGAAGAACAGTTTACTGACAGAATTATCCAGTATAAATAAAATTAGTGCAGTTTAAACACTAACCATGACAATCTGAGATCCAACAGGACTAGACTCGTTTACCACAGCTGTGTAACTGGGCTCGGAAAAGTTTGGATTAAATTCATTCACATCTTTGATAACAATGGTGATGTTGGTCGTATCATTGAAGCCAGTTGTCGTTAGTGATTCACTCGCAATCACCTTGGGAAAGACCAGTCAAATATAAGATGGAAGCATGTGTAAGGTTAAAGTATTCGGGCAATTTTTGTGGCGAGTAATGCCGAAAATAACAAGTAATAAGACCGGACCAACGAAGCATACGGTCCAAATTACTGAATCTATAACAATTTAGAGCAATTTCAACTGCAAACTTGATGGATGTTATAGAAAATTACATCACACCTGAAACTCATAACTCGTCCTAGACTCATAGTCGACGCTGTTGTTTAAAATAATGTTTCCAGTTTCGTCAACGCGAAACGTCCCATCACCACCGGCAAGAGAATACGCGATGACTGCGTTTGATTCCTGAAGTTAGTCGAAGAACAAATGTCAAGTAAAATAGTTCGTGGTGAAAGATAAATGTCAAGTTAATTTCTGAATTCAAGCAAAAAAAATATGACACGAAAACTTACTGTATCGTCATCATCGGTTGCTGATACGGTCAAAATTGTCGTACCCACAGCGACATTTTCAAAAATCGAAGCATTGTATGAGCTTTGAAGGAATTTTGGACCATGATCACTGACATCAACAACAGTAATGACCACAACCACTTCGGCCGTGCGAGCTGGGTCGTTTCCATCTAGTTAAGAAATTTTTGTTCATTGTTTCAATTAGTGAAAGAACCTATACCTTTCGTGTACTATTAACTACACTTACCTACACTAGCAACGTTAGTGAAGTTAGTATTCAGGTAGTGAAAGAACCTATACCTTTCGTGTGCTATTAACTGCACTACCTACACTAGCAACGTTAGTGAAGTTAGTATTCAGGTAGTGAAAGAACCTATACCTTTCTTGTACTATTAACTGCACTACCTACACTAGCAACGTTAGTTAGAAACAACAGAAAGTTTTTTGTTTATTCATCACTTACTATCCTCAGCTCGAACTGTCAGTATGAATTGAGAGTTCGTTTCTCGGTCTAAAGATGCACTAGTCACAATCACTCCAGTTGTGGAATTTATCTGAAATTTTCCGTCATCTCCCGAAACTATACTGTACGATATTTCCTTGTAAAAGCCATCAGCATCCGTCGCAAAAACCTGGAAAGATTACATCAAGAACAATAATTTGCAAGTAGGAAACGTCCAATTCTGTTTATATCGTTTTAGTCCTATCTCTTTGTGTGCTTCTGGCCGTACCACCGACCCTGGCAACGTTAGGATGAACTTACATATAAACGAAGTTAGTTTAGCTCGAGATTCACGAATTACCTCTGCCACAGAAGTTTCAACAGAACTGCTTTCCGAGACATTTGCCGTGTAATGTGTTTGATTAAACACGGGATTAAATTCGTTCACATCCTGAACAACGACTGTAACAGTCACGTTTGGCTTCGACGCCATTGTGGAACTCGTTTCATTTGCTATTACCTGCACAAAATGTAGAACATTGTTAGCTCTGTTTTGGTTATGTAGTTTATTACGAGGTGAAACAGGAGACACATTTTGTTTCCGCAACAATGTTTCCCAACGTGGACAAACAAGGAAACATTGGTAGGAAACATAATGTTTCCGCAATAGTGTTTCACAAGGCAGAAGATTAGAGTCAAGTACTTAGAAAAATCTAGCAAGTGATTAAGACACTTACGAGGAAAGTATAGGACTGTTTACTTTCAAAATCCAACATGTCTTTAGTAACAATGACACCATCATTTGAAACTTCAAATTTGTCATCACCTCCCAGTATATGGTAGGTAAATACGGCATTGTTATGAATATCCTCGTCAACAGCTTCCACTGTAAGGACCGTCGTACCAACAGGAACATTCTCTGGTATGCTGGTGTTATAACTGCTTTCCAAGAACTCTGGCTGGTTATCATTGGAGTCCAGAATGTCTATGATCACTGTGACTTCTGAGGTTCTTCCGGGATTACCATCTATAAGTAAGAGAAAGATATTTTGAGACGAAAATACCAGGTGTTACCACTATCTGTTCTGAACTACCTCCTTCGTAAAAATAGCGAGACATATCTCGTAATGTACTGCTACTTATTTATACTCGATAACTCTATCCGTTCTAAACTGTTCTACCTAGAGGTCCAGTAAGGATCATCTCTTCTTGATCCAGCGTTACTACAGGAGAAAATCTAAACTAAACTAACTTTATTCATACTGGATAGCACTATCAGTTCTAAACTGTTCTTCCTAGAGGTCCAGTAAGGATCATCTCTTCTTGATCCAGCGTTACTACAGGAGAAAATCTAAACTAAACTAACTTTATTCATACTGGATAGCACTATCAGTTCTAAACTGTTTTTCCTTCTTCCCTTTTACTTCAACTTACTGTCTTCAGCTTGAACGGTCAATACATATGTGTCCTTAATTTCGCGGTCCAGTTGAGCGGCAGTGGTCATAAGACCAGTAGTTGCATTTATTAAAAAACTTGCGCCATCATCTCCGGGCAGAATACTGTATATAATTTGATTATAATATCCGTCTTGGTCAGAGGCTGAGATCTGTGAAAAATAAAAACTTTTCAGCACTTGTGCCGGCAATTCAGAGCCAAGATGCCGCTTTAAAGACTGCTTTGCATCAAGCAATACCACCGACAACAAATACTCGTAAAGAAATAATGGCCCTATTTGCAGCTATACCAGAGGGGGTAAAAACCTACGCAGACAAGAATAGATGCCAGGTTTTACCTGAATGACGGACGCGCCAACTGCAGAAGTTTCAGTCACGTTTGCCTGGTAACTGTTGTTTGTAAAGACAGGATCAAATTCATTTGCATCTGTCAATGTTACGGAAACCGACGCGTTGTGCTGTTGCTTCGTGGCTGTCTGAGCTTCCTCGGCAAATATCTGAACAATAAATAATAGATCGATTCAGAATAGCGGGAAAGAATTACAACTGACAGAGCTATCCTATAAGGTATAAACAAAGTTAGTTTAGTCGAGGTTTACTCTCCTTACTGGGTATCTAGGAAGGATAGTTTATATAGAACTAATAAGAGCTATCCGGTATAAATAAAGGTAGTTTAGTTTAGTTCCCCTCCTGCAGAAATACTGGATTACAAAAGACTTACCATAAATGTGTACGTCAATTTTGTTTCAAAGTCGAGACTCGCGTTTACAAATAGTTCTCCAGTCGTAGGATTGACATCAAATTTTCCATCAGAATCAGGCACAAAATATCTCACATTGGAATTGGTTTCATTCTGAAAATTGAACAAATTTCAAATAAAAACTTAGTAATACCAACCGCTGTCATGTAAACTGTATTTATCCTTACCATGTCCAGGTCTGAAGCTTTGACAGTCAACACAATGGTACCAACAGGTAAATTCTCTGGAATGGTTGTATTGTACCATGCTTTTGTAAAGATTGGTGAATGATCGTTCGTGTCAAATATCTCAACAACTAGGAATGTCTCGGTTGTTCGATTTGGATTTCCATCTGAAAAAAGTGCACAAGAGATTGATTTTTCAAGCTAAAGAAACATAGCTCTATTACTTCTAGTAAGGATCATCTGTTATTACTCCGGTGTTACTACAGGAGGAAACCATAACTAAACTAACTTTATTTATACTGAATAGCTACATCAGTTCTAAACTGTTCTTCCTAGAGGTCCAGTAAGGATCCTCTCTTTCTATTGATCCTGTGTTACTACAGGAGAAAACCTAAACTAAACTAACTTTATTTATATTGGATAGCTTTATCATTCTTGATTACTCTTCCCAGAGGTCTATTAAGGATCATCTCTTATTGATCCAACTAAACTAAACTAATTTTGTTTGTACTGAGACGTTCTATCAGTTCGAAACTGTTCTTCCTAGAGATCCAGTAAGGATAATCTCTTCTAATTGATCCAGTGTTACGACAAGAGAAGATTTAAACTAAACTAACATGCAAGTAATGTAAAATTAGCGACTGATTCACTACACCAGCCCTCATCAAAACAACAAACAACAGAACATACTATCAGATGCTTGGATTTTCAATATGAAATTGTCATCAGTTGTTTCTCTGTCAATCGGACCTGTGGTAGTAACGACTCCGGAAACAGAGTTGATGGCGAAGAACCCTTCGTCGTTTCCAGAAAGAACGGTATAAGACGTTGTATTGTATAAGCCATCTTGGTCGGTGGCCTTCACCTGAAAGATAACACCAAACAGCATCAAAATTAAATGTCAATTTCGCTTGGGTGAAACACTAGGTTATGAGAGTGATTGTAGGAAAAATACATCTTGATTTTATATCAGTGATCAGAGTAAAACACGAGCCTTGAGCCCATTAAACGAAACTTTTTGGCAAATATGAATGAGGATGAACTGACAATACGTCTCCCCCCCGTCTCTATGACTAGCGTACAGTCATCACAGACCTACTAAGCCACCATACAAGGGGGGTTCTGTTGAATAATGAAGACACAAAATTACCGTAATAACTTCAAAACCAGAAGCTTTATTTTCTTCAATTATAGCATGATAACTATCTTGAGTGAATACTGGATCGTACTCATTTACATCGCCCAGAATGACATTCACTGTACAGTTTGCATTCCATCTCTCAGAAGTTGAACTTTCTTCAGCAAAAACAGTGAAGGAATATGACGTTTGCGTTTCATAGTCAAGAGATCCGTTCACTGATATCACTCCAGTGAAGTCCACTACAAACAGATCATCGCCTCCTTCGATATAGTAACCAATCCGAGCATTTAAACCCTAAGAAAGAAATTTTGCCATCAGTGGTACAGTACTCACTCTAAACACAAATTAGGAATAATACTCCAAGTTTCGTCACTATTTCATCACAAAAATATACAGTTTCATATTCATCTCCAAATTCATTCCACATTCTTCTCCATATCCACCATAATACTCTCCAGATTCACCATCATTATACCTGATCGTCATCTGTAGCAGTCACTGTGAGAATATTTGAGCCAATTTTCGTATTTTCATCAATGTTAACTGTGTAGCTTGGCTGAGCAAACACGGGTGGATGGTCATTCTTGTCTGTTACGTTGATGATAACATGAGCGTACGAAGAAAGCGACGGTTGACCACCTGGAGCGGAATATGGCGAAGATTTACAATTTTACAAAAGTTTACTTTACGACATTTAGTACGGAATGAGGAAGCTAACCTGCATTTAATCTAACAAGGACTTTGACCACAACGTTAATCCAAAGCCTAATCGTAATCGTAATTACTTAACCATATTCCAAACTGCCACACCCTAATATCAACCATACCTGCCAAGAAGACTTATATAAAACAATTTGCCCAACCATAACCCAATGTGTATGTTATTGTTAGCTGAACTGGTGCGTCTTGAATTCGTTCACATAAAGCCTAGTTCCTATTTAGTCTGTCGTAACAAAGACTGTCGTAACATTCTTGACGATGTGATATAGTCCAGATCTATATTTTTCTTTTGCTAGCTGTATTCAAATTAGTCATGTTAAACTAGATCGGCGTACATACTCTATCCCATCGGTCACTTTGATATATTCACGACATTCTCGACTAAATGAAAACTAGGCTTAGTCTTCCACAAGGTTTCTATCCTCATGTGCACCCCTAAAACCCTAACTATCACGGCTAAACAACGTACCGTCCGTTGCTCGTATAGTCAAATCATAGCTATCTGTTGTCTCTCGATCTAAATTCCCATCAACTGTAAGTTCTCCTGTGTTTGGGTCGATGCGAAACGGGACGGAGGAGGTCGTCAAACTGAATGTGATCTGTCCATACGTGCCGCTGTCTGCATCGGACGCACTTACCTAAAACGAAGAGATATAACATATATAGCTGGTTCAATAACAAACATTATTCATTGAAAATATTTTAGGAGTTTTGATTGGTTAAGAGCTAAAGGTGAATTCGTCATATTCGCTTGGTAGTTGCCCAAATTTGGGGTTGAAAATAAATATACGACATTATGAGTCACTTCGTTGTTTTTTGACTGACCTTGTAATCTGACAATTGTGTTAAGAATATTTTTTCGGAGTCTGATTGGCTTATTGAAGTTTCCGAACAATTTCATGCTGTTCGTTTAAACTGAGTTTAAAATATTTTCAAAAAATAATAAAACAATTATTGAATTCGGTTCTCGCAGGATATGAGGAATTATTAAGGCCTCGGTTTGCCTTAATAATTCCTCATATCCTGCGAGAACCGAATTCAATAATTGTTTATTAACAAACAGCGATCGTAAATACACGATCACACGGAGTTTTTTCCCTACTTTACGGTAGGTACTACCTACTGGTAGCTACTTTAAGGTAGACACAGAATTCTTAGCTTTGAACGAAGGCTGACGTGTTCATCAGGACGTTACCACTAACTTCGTCGAATCCTGTATA
Source organism: Muricea muricata (assembly GCA_963855995.1). Classification (NCBI taxonomy): domain Eukaryota; kingdom Metazoa; phylum Cnidaria; class Anthozoa; order Malacalcyonacea; family Plexauridae; genus Muricea; species Muricea muricata. The sequence goes on along the minus strand of OY979731.1, from coordinate 9,797,653 downwards.
TCGCTTCAGGCAGTGAAAGATCCTATGTTTCTGTATGCTTTTGACTGATCTTCTTGCATCGGAAACATTCGTTCGAGATACAAGCATAAAACAATTTTTATTTTTAAAATGAATGTGAGAGCTCAACGAACAACCTTTAATAAAGCCATCAAAACAATAGGATTTAAAAGAAATTCTATGCCAACATAAATAAACTCAAAAAATTTCATCAAGATTAATTCCTCACATTAAGAACTGAAGTTCCATTTTTGCTGTTTTCCGAAATGTCCACCATATAGCCACCGACCGGTGAGAACACCGGACTGTTATCATTGACATCTAACAGGGTTATCACAACAGACACATTATTTCGTCGCCTTTCTGCCGTGGACGTTTCTTCGGCAATGACCTAAAGAAAAAATTGTAGCACAGTGGTTAGTGCATGTGTGCTTCATAGCGTTAGTTTAGGTTTCCTCAAACTCCTTCTGCAGTAATACTCGATCAAGTTAAAGATGATCCTTACTGGACCTCTACGAAGATCAATTTAGAACTGATAGAGCTATTCAGTATAAATAAAGTTAGTTTAGTTTAGGTTTCCTCCTGTGGTAACACTGGATCAATAAGAGATGATCCTAACTGGACCTCCAGGAAGAACAGTTTACAACTGGTAGAGCTATCCAGTATAAATAAAGTTTGTTTAGTTTAAGTTGCCCAAGAGTCAGCCACTTCCCTACTGAGACCTGCAAAGAATCTATGGATTGTTTCAAGGGGCAACGCAAAGTGGCAGGAAACCTTACAAGTTGAAGTAAGTGAATGAAAATATGTTTTAAGATGGCTCATCAAGGTTGTTTGCACTATTCGTTCCATGTCTCATGACTGGTGTTCTCTATTGCACTGTCCCTCCAAGCAATCCATGCATGTTCTGCAATCTCGTACGTTGCTAATTCAAACACCCCGAGTTTTAGCCAAGTATCTGGTCCCTCTGAAGTAACACTTGAGTACAGCAAAGCTCTTACAAGGGCTCTACAGAAAGCATGCACTTACCAAAAATGTAATATTCTTTTCCATCTCAAAGTCCAGACTACCATTCACTTTAACATATCCCAAACCTCCATCAGTAACTACAGAAAATTTCCCATCTCCTCCTTGGACTAAATACTCGAACAAGGCATTTAAATCCTAGAAGGAATAAAAGGATCGTAACGTCACAGATACATCTATCATCATCACTAAAACTATCATTGTAAACATTCAGTTACCTTATCGAGATCCGTGGCTTCAATTGCCAAGACGGTATCACCTACGTTGCTATTTTCCACCACCAATCCAGTGTAGCTGGGAGCCAAAAACGTCGGGGAATGATCGTTTGAATCGAGAACATTTACAACCACAAGTATATCTGTATGTCTCGCATATATGTCATCTAAAATAGACAGGTGCATTTAGTATAGTACACGTTTTATCATCTCCAGCTAACTTTATTTATACTAGATCGCTCTATCAGTTCTAAACTGCTCTCACCAGATGTCCAGTAAGGATCATCTCTTATTGATCCAGTGTTACTACAGGAGGAAACCGAAACTAAACTAACTTTTTTGTACAGGATAGTTCTACCACTTCTAAACTGTTCTTCCTAGAGGTCCAATAAGGCTCAACTCTTATTGGTTCAGTGTTACTACAGGAGGAAACTTAAACTAAACTAACTTTATTTATACTAGATAACTCTATCAGTTCTGAACTGTTCTTCCTGGAGTCCCAGTAAGGATCATCTCTTATTGATCCAGTGTTACTACAGGAGGAAACCTAAACTAACTTTATTTATGCTGGATAACTCGATCAGGTAGAGCCTTCCTTACCATCAGAAGCCCTGACAATCAATATATAGCTATCCTTGCCCTCTCGGTCAAGTTCGGATGTCGTATTGATCCAACCAGTGATGTTATCAATCGCAAACATGCCATAGGAACCGTCAACAATAGAGAACGTTATGCTGCCATACCGGCCTTGATCAACATCAGTAGCTCCGACCTTTACATGAAGACATGAATTACATGAAAACATGTTTGAGTATTGTAATAAAGTCATAAAAGTGCTCAACTAAATGCAGTTCACAAATTACAATCGACACAAACCTGTAATATTCTGCCAGGTGCAGTATTTTCGGTGACATTCACTGAATAACTGGATTGATTGAATTTAGGATTGTTTTCATTCGCTAAAATCTCAGTTATTTCCAGTATGACGGTGGCAGAATCATTATACGCTTCGGCGGTATAAATTTCTTTAGCAGTAACCTGAAAAATATGAACGAAAACAAAAAGAAAAGGATTAAAATTTAGTAGTACAGCATTTTGAGTTTATGAGTGGAATTCTTTTGCGAACTTAAATTGATGGCGAATCCAGAGAATATTATGTTGAATCCAGAGAATATTATGTTGAATCCAGAGAATATTATGTTGAATCCAGAGAATATTATGTTGAATCCAGAGAGTATTATGTTGAATCCAGAGAGTATTATGTTGAATTTGGGGACGAATCTGGTGAAGACATCCTCTACGTAAAACTGTGGGAAAATTACTCACAGTGAAATTGTAAGTCTTTTTTACGTCGTAATCCAACGAGGCGTTCACGTAAATGTAGCCGAGAAAGTTGACTGTTGTTATATAGAATGATGCCGCATCGACCCCTTCGAGAGAGTAACCGATCGCAGAGTTATTACCCTAGAATAAACGAAATAATCTTTATCAAACCACGATTTATGGCCAATTATCATATTGTTCTAGTTCACGACAACTTTGAATACAAGGTATACCTGCCAAGAATTTAAATGAATTGAAAGACGTAATTGTTAGTGGTGGAATGTTAGTATAGGAACCCATAGTTTAGAAATGAATGTTAGTGAACCAGTCCAACATGCGAAGAAAAACAAAAACAATTTCTGAATTGGTGTAAAGCACGGATTACTGCAGGGATTACAGCAATTTGCTTCCAATTACTAAGCGCGAACATTTTCGCGGGTTTTTTTACGTTTGTAACGCGACGTTTGGCCGTTTGAAACGGAAGCCATTTAGATGCAAAACCCGACGCTTCTGTAACTGCTACTGTCATGTCTTCATGATGCACGTTTTATCAGTTTTAACTATAAAACATACCAATTTCGTGGCGTAGAAGCTTGTTTAGGATTTCAAACGTTACAAAAGCGATAAAACTTGCAAATAATCGTTTGTTACACGTGAAACGGACTCAGCTTTGATCATTTTAAACAGTAACAATTATAGCGGCAAACGTCGCGTTTCAAACGGCAAACGTCACGTTACAAACGTTAAAAAAAAACTCGCAAAAATGTTTGCACTTAGTCGTTGGATGCAAATTACTGTAGTACAACGTCATATTATCCCAATATCCCATGCACGAACTGATTCACGAGCTGGTTATATTAAGCAAAAAATTTTATGGCAATAAACCTTTAGATTAACACAAGTTAATAAATGGTAACTAAAAGTGAATAAATGGTTAGTCAGTTTTGATTACAACATTAATTCAAATGGAAATAGGATATAGATAAAAAAGAGGATAAATTACTCGTTTAAATACCAATAAATAGGTAGTCAATTTTGATTACAACATTAATTGAAATGGAAATAGGGTATAGATAAAAAAGAGGATATATTACTCGTTTAAATACCAATAAATGGTTAGTCAATTTTGATTACAATATTAATTAAAATGGAAAAAGAATAAAGAAAAAAAGAGGATAAATTACCCGTTTAAATACCAAATATGCGTTAAGTTGAATATTTTGCAACCATGATACAATGCACGCAATAATTAACAACTTTATTACATTAGTAATTTTTACAAGGTACAAAACATTAGTGCGATTATATATAACTTTACAATTCATTACAACGGTGTGTAGCATAAGTGTTAGTGAAAGATTACAAAAAGCAAAAAGATGCAGAAATGAAAAAACAAAACAAAGGAAAGCGCAAAATTGACGCACATGTCATTAGTCAAATATAAGTAATACTCATTCTGGACATTTAAACGCGAGCTTGTACAACGTATAACATATGTAAGACGTGAAGCTGCGTATGAATGTTGTTATTAGCAGCAGAGCAAGATTTAACAGGAATTACAGCAATTTACAAAATTATTGGGCTCCATATTTGTTTAAGGTTTCACGCATGTGTTCTTCAGATTTTTAGGTCGCGACTAATACAAAAACAATTAAGACTTCTGTTCTTAGCTTGTTAGCCTAAAACGCGTCTTAAACAAGACGCGTCTTAGCAAGACAAGAACAAAGACTTTGTGTCTTTTATACGGCATCCGTGAGTCTTACGTAAGTCCAGGAGCGCCCTGGTAAGATAAGTTGTGACCCGTATAAATGGCCCTATTATTTACATTACTAAATTGTTTATTTTATTTAACATTAATATGTTTAACTTTAACCGTATATTTAATTTTTTCTTTAACTTAATTTTTACTTTCGCTAACTATACTTTAACTTAATTTTATTTTTCACCGTTTATATTTATTTTTTAAAATTTTATAACTGCATTTGTGTTTCACATTAAGCGGCTTTTTAAATTTGATAATTTCGGTGAAGATTTTCAATCAGTTCAGGAGCGAGAGGAATTGAAGTAGCTACACCACCTTAGATTTTGAATTATAACCTTTCTCCTTGTTGCCACTCGATCTAAAACAACAAAATGCAGTTGTTTTAATCATTGTAGATTCAGACTACTGAATAATAAACAATTAAAATTAGTTTAGAATTCATTTTATTAATTGTAGGTACTTCATTGATTTTAATATTATATCAATTTGATATTTTATTGCACGCAAGCTATTGTAAAGGTAATTAAGTTCTTTTTATTCTACATCATAATTAACAAGGGTATGGTTAAGAAAATTACAAACTTTAAACCATCAACGAGGTTTTCATTGGACGAATATATCACTATTAAATAAAGAAAATCTAAGATTTGCTTTTACAGTTTTGTGTTACGTGTATACAAATAAAATGAATGCATTAGTTGTGTTAAATTACGTTTATAGTAAGTGAGAGTAAAGAGCCTCACTAGTAAAAATATTTAGCTTCATTTTAGAATATGTGAATATATAAAAAATATGATTATCAAACATAACTTACCCAGAACGTGTGTACGGCGTAATTTAGCTGGTGAATGCATACGAACAACTACGTTTCATTACCTTGAATCTTCCTTCATTGACTGTTTACATCGTAGGAATAAACATTGTTTACAGTAAGTGCAATACATCTACTTTTAAAGTGTTTACAAAACAACTGAGCTCGTTTTTATGAGTCGAGATTTCGAGTTTGCTAACAGGTCCATTCACAAGTTATGTTTAAATATATGGAAAGGTCTCATAAGGTTCATAAAGTCATGATTAAAAACGATACAAAGAATTTAATTTCAAGTTTCTCAATCATAGAATCGAAGATCGCAACCACGAATATTGCTGAAACAACTTTATATTGTGATATCTCCAGGACAAATATTACAAATCATATACGCGACGAAACTCAACCAGCGAACAACTAAGTTGAGAATTCCGACATGACTGTGTATATGATTTCCACTTGACATTAAGACAGATTTAGTCTTCACAATTATTCCACATCGAACAAAGTTCCAGATAATATTCAATATATATACACCTCATTTTTCCCCACTATTGCCCTGCTGTATATCATACTGAATAACCGATTTTACCGGAGCCTTGACTGTACAACAGTGTACATGTTAAAACAGTCCTAGGACATTTGAAGGTCACACAGATGGATGGTTGAGCCGAACAAGAACACAAAACAAACATTGGTAGTGTTAGCCCATGTTTTCATGATTGTCAACTTTTCAAACCTCGGTATACACGATACATACCTCGTCAGAATCTGTCGCTGCTACAACCAACAACAGCGTTCCACTCTCCGCGTTTTCGGGTACTTGAGCCGTGTACACGTCAGACGTAAAGTTTGGTGAGTGAACATTTGCGTCTTCTATAAGGATGAGCACTTGAGCATGCATTGGATCATGGTATATCGTGTTTGCCTGCGAGAGAAAAAATTGACAATTGGTTGGAGCTGAGCAGTTTGAGTTAATTTGTGTTTTTATCAACTTTCATGTCCTGATCAAAAGAGAACAAGAGTTGCATGAGAGTTGATGAGAGTTGACAAGCAAGAGTTTGTATGAGAGTTTTCTCAACTCTCATGTCCTTATCAAATGAGAACAAGAGTTGCATGAGAGTTGACAAGTGAGAGTTTTTATAAGAGTTTTCTCAACTCTCACGTCCTTATCAAACGAGAACAAGAGTTGCATGAGAGTTGATGAGAATTGACAAACAAGAGTTTGTATGAGAGTTTTCTCAACTCTCATGTCCTTATCAAACGAGAACAAGAGTTGCATGAGAGTTGATAAGAGTTGACAAGCGAGAATTTGTATGAGAGTTTTTACAAGAGCGAGAGCTGCTTGTTTTGAATAAGAGAGTAAATGAAAAAATCTTTAACCAAAACCTATACTAAGAATTTTTAAGTGCTCTTAAACTTACCGAGACCAGAAGAGCATAAAACGATTGAGTCTTTCGATCCAAAGATCCAACAAGAGTTATATTACCCGTCGCTTTATTGATAGAAAACATACCACCTGGATTGGTTTCTGGAAATAAAAGTAAAACGTTTCTCACAAAATCTTTTTCATAGAATATCGTTGAATACATTTCTCAGAATTCTGTACCTTCTACTAAGCCATACTCGATTTCTCCCTTAACAGTTTTGTCTTTATCTTCGGCGATAACTTGAATCACAAATGATCCCTGCAAGAACACAAACACGAACATTTAAAGGCTGCATTCCAGTTATCCGTTTTTTACACGTACGTGCACGCACGTAAAAGTTTAAACTCTTCTGTGTAGTTTGTATTTAACAAATAGAATCACTAAATTATGCTAATTCGTAGGGAATGCTGAATTACATCCATGAAACATTTGCCATTTCAAATGCAATATTGAAATTGATTCAGACTTGCAATTCCGTCACGGGGATGCGGGCATTGCCCGTTACAGGAATGTTTTCAAAAATGGGCGGTCAGTGAAGAAGGTTTCATGTCAACATACTACATAATGTCTTGTAGACATTAAACGCTAACATAACAAAAAAAATTATAGACAATGGTCTTTTCCAGAAATCGTGCCTCCTTTCTGATGAATGATCAAGCTTCATTCCAATTTGGAAAAGCTCAACTTTACAACATTCTGCGAAAGGTTTGCCCGAAGAAAGGCTGAGATTAGCTTGCTCAGAAATTGATTTATTCGCACGGCAAGGTTCTGAGTGTCAAATAATCAAATGATAAATAGCTACAACAGGATCATACCGGAGCTAAATCCTCGGGAACCGTCACTTTATAAAGATTTTGTGTAAACACTGCCGCCTGGTCATCCTCATCTGTCACATTGATGATCAAGTAAGAAAAATTGGAACGTGCAGTTACTTCATTCACACCACCACGGTAATCCTAAAAAGGCCAAAATAAATGAATCATAGTGCTGACTGCACAGAGGATGATTTTAGTAGTTAGACTAAAATATCACACGATTTATTTAGATACACGAGTTTCTTCTCGCAGATTAATAAGAGATGATCCTTACTGGACCTCTAGGAAGAACAGTTTAGAACTGATAGAGCTATCCAGTATAAATAAAGTTAGTTTAGTTTAGTTTAGGTTTCCTCCTGTAGTAACACTGGATCAATAAGAGATGATCCTTACTGGACCTCTAGGAAGAACAGTTTAGAACTGATAGAGTTATCCAGTATGAATAAAGTTAGTTTAGTTTAGGTTTCCTCCTGTAGTAACACTGGATCAATAAGAGATGATCCTTTCTGGACCTCTAGAAAGAACAGTTTAGAACTGATAGAGCTATCCAGTATAAATAAAGTTAGTTTAGTTTAGGTATCCTCCTGTATTAACACTGGATCAAAAAGAGATGATCCTTACTGGACCTCCAGGAAGAACAGTTTAGAACTGATAGAGCTATCCAGTATAAATAAAGTTAGTTTAGTTTAGGTTTCCTCCTGTAGTAACACTGGATCAATAAGAGATGATCCTTACTGAACCTCTGGGAAGAACAGTCGATGGAAATATTTACTTACGGTTGCTTTGATGGTAAGGTTATATATTTCAGTTCCTTCGTCGAAATCAAGTCGTGAATTCAATTTCAACTCTGCAGAGACTTGGGATGAGGCGCCATCTAGGAAAAAGGCGTTACCCTCGAAGAAAAAAGAAACAAGAATTAGTACCAGCATATCAAAATTATAATTAATAAAAACGTCTATTTACTTACAATATTTCCGTCACTGATAGAAAAAGTTATGGCGCTGAAATCATTCCCATTATCACCTCCATCTTCATCTGTTCCACTTATAGTGAACACTGTCGATCCAATACCAACGACCTGAAACCAATCAGAACCCGCGATTATTTTTATAATACCAGCACCTCTGGCGTTGTGCTCACTATGCCTCTTCCACGCTGAGAGACCAAAGTTAAAACCTTCGTCGAACCTCTACTTGCAAAATAAGAAACACGCACGTTGCCGCAGGCTTCGTGTCTAGCAGTCATCAAGCCGATATCAGAATGCGTTCGCATCGCTTCCTCTGGCTTGATGATAACAAGTCTGCTGCAATTTGCTTATTTTTAAGTCTGCTGCAATTTGCTTAAGTTTGCTTATTTTTTAATTTACTTATGTTTGGCTTAATGATAACGAGTCTGCCGCAATTTGCCCAGTTGAATTTGCTTATTTTTCAATTTGCTTATATTCGGTTTGATGATAACGAGTCTGTCGCAATTTGCTTGAATTTGCTTATTTTCAATTTGCTTATATTCAATTTCATGATGACAAGTCTGCTGCAATTTGCTTAAATTTGCTTATTTTCCAATTTGCATATATTTGGCTTGATGATAACGAGTCTGCTGTAATTTGCCCAGTTGAATTTGCTTATTTTTCAATTTGCTTATATTCGGTTTGATGATAACGAGTCTTCCGCAATTTGCTTGAATTTGCTTATTTTTCAATTTGCATATATTTGCTTGATGATAACAAGTCTGCAGCAATTTGGCTCGATGCAAGTTGGTCCTCAAGACTTTCTATCCACAACTTTGATACATTCTGATGTTTGAAGCGAACAGGCTTCCTTTAACTTTGCAATTTTAAGATTCTTTTTTTCGGCTTTGATAAAAGATTTTGTTCAAATTTGCCTGGATAGAAATTTAGTTACCATAGTGATTGTCTATTGACGAGAAAAACTTACCTCGCTGACAGTGACAGTGTTGGGCAGATTCGTAAACATCGGAGTATGATCATTGATATCTTTAATTCTGACAGTTACTACAAGTTCTCCTACGTACTGAAATATCGCATAATATGCGGAAATACCAAGTGTTAGTGGAACCAGTAAAGTCAATAAAGTCATTGGACATAAGAGTTAACATACTCCGAAGAACAACATCTTGTAAACTCAAAATATGAGCTATTAACAACAAGACAACAGTTTTGCGGTGATATTTCGACTCTATTTCAAAGTAATTGTCTTGTTGTTAATAGCTCATATGTTGAGTTTACAAGATGTTGTTCTTCGGAGTATGTTTTTTCTTATATTTTATTAAATTGTCTGCCGGTAAAGGTTTTTGTAATAGAGATTCTATCTAGCAGTGTTGGCCAGGGCACTGTGGCACTCACCAGTGAAGTAGCGCTATCAACGCATTTAATTTTAAACGCTTTTCCAGCTTTGGCATCTTCAGCATTCTAAAAGTGAATATTGAATAAATTAATTAATCTTTTGGGTGCTAGCCCAAGTAGTATAGTAGATCTAGCCTTGTCGCATTCATCCAGCCAGGATAAGAACTCAAACTATGAAAAAAATGATGAAAGTTCTCTATGATGCAATGAGGATGTACCAATGGATTTTCTGCGCATTTTGTTCCATAATTGTACATGTATGCCGTAATAGATTTTACATGATATATATTTTATTCCGACTTATTCATTTTCCTAGGGTTTTCTTTGGTTTTATTAGTTGCCCCGTGCATTTGTCTGTTAATTACACTGATAAAAATCACGATTCTCTCCCTTGTGTTTTATTTATAACGGCTTAAAAACTTAAGTTACCTGGATAGACATCAATGCATTACGATATTCTCCAAATTCAAAAAAGCGTCGCTATTGTTGGAAAACTCAGCTATCGATACAGAGGTTAATAGCTTAGACTTCGTCCAGCAGGGTTTGCCCTCCTCTTATGTATAAGCATGCTTTTTTCTATTGATTTAAGATAACAAACAGGTTCTCAAGCTCGTGTAAACACTAAACAGTCCCTTAAACTCGCACGATTTTCCTGCCGGATTTATGCATATTATAACACATTAATACCTCGAAGTCAAATGTGTAGTTCATGCTCAAAACAGCAGTAGTTGAATTGAATCGAGAAATGTTAAATTTTCGATATGTATCACGGTCCTCGGTCGTCGGTTCCAAGGTAAACGTCAGATTACTATCCAGTCCCGACTGAGTGTTCTTTACTGGCCATGCTAAACAAATGAAGGGAGAATACTTTAGCACGTCAATATGCTAAAACGAATGTGCTTGACATCCTTATTTGCAGCCGAGAGCGAAGACGACCCTTATATTATGAGGACGTCTCTGACATGCACCTCATAAGTAATTTCAGGGGAGTTATACACCATTCCTCAAAATCCGGATATGAAGTCTCAGCTAAGATTTGGATAACTGGTTTTATAGACGCGTGACGTGAGTGCTAATTAACCGCCCTCCCTCCTAATTAATCCTCGTATAGCTATAGTGGAACACCTGTTAGGACTTCTCTGACTTATCCAAATGCGCTCATGGAATTATCCCAATAAACACGGCAAGTATTGTGAACCACACTCTAACACGACTTACTCTGGGTATTCTGTTCTTCATCAACAGGCAATACTTCATTCCCTAAGTTAACATCCAAACACTCTAAAAATGATTTTCAGAAAGTATTTTAGCACTAGTTTTGAAATGTCTATCCAGCAAACGTTTTCAGATCAGAGGCACGCAGTTTGTATCGTTTCTAAGGCTGACGTCAACGACATGGTACAGTCGTCCAAACACAGTGGGTCCAAAACACAGCCTAGCCTAGCCGCGGGTGGCGGTAAAAAGAATAACATGAATTTATCGACGCAATGGGAAACATACGAATGTTACCGTGGGAATTGTGAATCACTGATGGAAACCGAAAATAACTTACGTAAATATTTTTCCTAAGTAATCATCACAAGTTAAAGCTTTAACATAAACTTACAAAAGCTTAAGTTCCTGAAAAAGATATCTCAAATGTGGTGGTCTAGTGTAGGTTGTATTCTACAATAAGCTGTCGTGGTTTGTGTCTGAGTGAACAACTACCTGAAAAAGATGTCTCAAACGTGGTGGTCCAGTGTAGGTAGTTTTCTACAATAAGCTGTCGTGGGTTGTGTCTGAACATAGTTTTATAACACTACCAAGAGTCCAAGACATTCGTTTGCTTGTATTTGTGAGTATTTCAACGAAAGATACGGATTGAATTGGGAAAAGGCATTAAAATGTGGTTAAAAGTAGTTTAATGTACAGTGTATCAATGCGGAACCTTTTACAGAATTTTCAACGACCACAACACTTCAAAGACGCTTTGAAAAAGAAGAGTACGTGCATGTAATGTTGCGTAAAATCGTTGATGTACATTGGACAATAGCAGTGCTCAATTGAGCATGAAATACATCGCGAGATTGGCACTTCAATCCTTCACAATTAGATACTATGGCAACGCCGGGTAAAAACCTTTTGTAAAACATTTGCTACAACTACTTTTGAGCTGGTTCTCTTGAGTTTTCACTACATAGAAAGTATCTTCAAACATGGTCGTTGATTTATTTCGATTCCGTGTTAACAGACGCTTCGACTGATTATAATGAGCGACACTAGTGGAAACCTAAACTTATTTGGTCGTGCCCGCGCAGTTAATAATTATATTTTCACATGAAAAGAGCAAGTACGGAAGTGAAACCACCAAAAGGTTCTGTAACAGAGCAAATATAATCAAGTGGGAATTTAATCCTGCTCAAAACACGCCATTCTTGCACGAATTTCCATTTCTCCCCAATTTCCGCATAGTTTTGTTGCCGTGAATTCAACGATTCGTAAACAAATTCGCAACTTCGTCAGTTTTCGGCTGATTTCCATACGGGATTATATCGACTTAAAGCCGAATAACAGTTCAAGCAAAGTTTCAACTCTATATGGCCTTGCAAAAGCACGAATATAATAAAGAGGGTCTTACATTATCCAACGTTTAAGCGGCCATTAACACTAATTTTAACACCGTAACACTACAAGTACAACAACAAGCTTAACATACCCACAACATTAGCCAGTATCACGATGCACAAAAACCACAAACTCTTGTCCCGATGCATAATTCAAGTATTCGTCCTGAAAAGGAAAAGCCTTTGGCTTTCGCAATGTTTTCACAACTTTAAACCTCTTTCCCTTGTGTGAATTAATCAGCGTTCGTCTGCTTGATTTTGAATAATCTCTTGTAAAACTTTGCCGTGTATTTGCTATAAAACCAGCACCTTAAGCAAATCATTAATCATGAGCAAATACGTCAGTAAATATCGACGTACCGAACTGTCAACTCTAGTTGACGTCGATTGCGAAAACACTAAAATCCCTCGTCTGTTACAGGTCGCTAGAAATATCACACGCTAAATTCATTACAACACAGAAACCCAGCTGTGAATTGCACATTAATAGCATACGATGCATGCTCTGTTTTTAATGCAAATTCATCGAAAAACTCCATATTTAATTTTGCATAGCAACCAATACTCAATAGGGTCGGTAATTATTTTCGCTTAATCTAATCTCCATTGAAAACACGCCTAAAATTGTCATACCGATTGCATTTTTTATGCCGATTTTTATACCGATAGAAGGCAAACAAGTTTACTCGCGTTTGAGAGAGTTTCAAAACGAAATCGTTTTTAAAAGTGTTCAATTCAAACCGCTTTTAAGCCGTTCAAATTATAACAAATTTAAGCGTTTGGCAATATAGGTGATAAATTCAGTCAAATGATCTCGTTCAGGCTTTTCAAATCTAAGCAAATTTAACTTGAAAACTAAGAATGGATAGTTTTAAAATGACATATGTCATTTTGTGCCATTTTTTTGACATATGTCATATGTTATTTTAAACCTCGTACCAAATTGAGGCCCCTTCTTCATGCTCGCACTTGGTCCACTTTTTAAATCTCGCGGCCAACAGGTACCTAAAATTGAGCGAAATGACGTTATGCGTTCAAAGTAATGTTCCTAAACGAAAAATTTAAAACGCATTTTGCGTTTGCTTAAGCAAGAATATCTACAAATCAAATGTAGGTCGGAGTGGTTACATCGACACTCGTATTAATTTCTCCTTGAAAATAGCATATATTTTCTCGTCATTGTATCTACTCGACATGTTAAAATCATCCATGCGAATCAAATAGACGCAGCAATTCATGCATAGCTCATGAAAGCAAAATAATCATCATGGCGCTTTGAAATTGTATATGATTTCAAAGGACTATGTTGCATTTCTGAAATAAATTGTGTGTGTCGGTTAAATTTGCTCACAGAATGGCTGTTTCAAATCAGGGCAATTATGGAAGCTATGCATTCTTCTGGCAGATCTTTCGAGTTCACACGGCTGAATAAACTTTGTGTTATTGGTTGGCATCATTCGACAAGCAAGAAACTTGGAGCATGCTACTTAGTTCAAAAATAGGTTCAAAATCACTTGAATTTCATCAACATTGTACGATTAACGTTCGTGGATCGCTCAGATTTTGAAGATCAGGCGAAAAAATAACCCCTCTTTTTAATTCGGTGGAATATTCTTGGAAGTAAACTTGACAGAATACGCGTGAAGTATGTTGGAACCTGTCAACGGAGATATCAAATTCTCACTAATGGCCTAAGTGGATTTTGACGTTTACTCGAAGTTCTGTTTAAACGGGTTTGTACCGCAACGTTTGGGAAAAAGCGCAACTTCAAAAGGGGGAATTTTTGCGATAAAAATCTACAGGAATACCTTGAACTTGCCTTGATACAGTAACGTACAACTTTATTCATTATTGGACTTTGATTTACCCGAATACACTACCAACACTGATCGAGTTCGGCTATAAACTCCTCGGAACTTAATCCTTAAATCAGAAAGAAATACATTAATTCGGGTAGCGTGATAAAGTTCCAATTAACATAATTTGCAACACCGACAGCCTTTGTAAAACAAGAAAGAACGAGTGACTGGCTCCATCATGTCAGAAATAAAATAATATTTCGAGCTTGCTCTAGAATCACTCGACCTAACTCGACAAAACGGAGATATGAATCAAAACAATCGATTTTGAAGCATCCTCGAGAGCAGCAGAACGAAATTAAATGCAAGAGAAACGATCTATAAATGCGGGAACGACCTTTTGGTAACTTATACGTCAATATAAAGATCCGTGATTCCCACAGATTGACATTGATTAGATTAATAAATTAATACAAAAACCTTGCGCGACCCGGAAGTGGCCGAGGCACTCAATACACAATGGATGTTTGTGTATATTCAACATACAGACGGTAAACTATCGTCGAGAATACGTCTAAACGAAGTGTTTAAACGACGTATTTACGATGGCTGTGCGCGCAAGTGTCCTTCACGTTGCGCTCTTGTTGGCACTAACGTTTATTAGCATAAACGGCGACGATATTTCATCCAGTGTTCAAGTGAACGCCGCGTACGACGAGTTGTATGCGGACGCGTTGCGCATTTACTACAAAGACGACTGGGCAAACGCGATCGTAAAATTCGAAGCCGCGATCGAGGATTGGAAAAATGAAAGAAAATTCACAATTTTGTGTAGGAACGAGTGCCAGAGCGCTTTCGATGCGAACAGAGAGGGAAAGGCGCAATTGTTTTCTCTCGAGTATCTGCGGTATTTGAGTTTCATGAGGAACTGTTCGCGTGCTTGTATGACACGAAATATGGGGAGAAGACTGAAAGTTTCGAAACATATCTTTCGTTTATTCGAGGACCGCGTACCGTACAGTTTTATGCAATACACGTACCACAAGGTAAGACTGTTTACATGTCAATTGTTTAGAAATTGGTTAGTTCATTGCGTGACAATGGCAGTCGATATAATACTGACATACATTGGCGACATGCATTGTGAAAAGTTAGTGTAGAGGTTCGAACGTGCTTTTCAAGATGCTTGTGTCATATCGTAATTAACCTGAGAATAGACATACAAGGCAGTATAGATTCTAGGTATTCACTGACCTTTTAAAGAGTTTCACGCGGTGCAATTTACTCTTCAAACCGCACATTTTCCCCATTGTTTTGTCGTGTTCACGATAATGATTCAATCGCATCGTAGGGGGAAATGTCTGTAATCCAGCAAACTAACCGCTGATGTATTTAATCCACAAGTTGTAATGGTACACGCAAAATAGACAACGCGCGCTACACTACACTACTGCGCCTTAAAACGTGCATTGTATTACGGCGATGGGGTCTGCGAACGGGAAACAGCGCTATCTACCAGATATTGATTTTTTCAAACTTTCTTAACATGTTCAGTAAGTGTTAAAATTATATATTAAAGTGCAACATTTTCGAGTCAATGTAACTTTTTATCTCTTGCAAGTTCAATTGCTTTTGATGTGTTTTAGCGTTATCCGCCTTTCGTACTTGAACCGACCTCAGACGTTTACTGAGGAAAGTTCATAATGAATACTGCGCTGGATCACGCCTTGGGTGCCTGTCCTTTATGTTCTAATTAATTTACCCATGACCGAAGGGGGGTGTGACCCCACACACATACACTCTATTATTCGCACAGAGATCAACTCATTTTCTAGCAGAATATCTCAACAAACGCACACAACTCAATGCACTTTAATAAAGCGTTCAAAAATCGTATTAATAATTCATTAGTGAAATTATAAAGTAATGCATGTTCAATCATTATCACAGAATAGAAATAAATGCTCATCGAGACATCTGCTCCAGTCGGAACCGTTGAAGTGTGTGTCTCCACGCATGTCTCATTACGCATGCTCATTATGCAGGTTCTGGCCAGTCAATTGCCTTTTCTGGCCAATTATATTGAGCGACTATTTGAGTGCATTTTTGAAGTAATTTCGTGGCGGTCTTTATTAGCATACAAAGATACTCCATTGTGCTTCCCCTTAACTTGCAAATCTCGATCAAAACATCACTCATTACACTCATTTCATCAAAAAAAACGCGACACCCACAATACTCTCTGTGCACCTCTGCCCCAAACCGTCACTTTTCACAAAGCTTATCAACAAATAAACTTCTATTAATCTTCAAGAATGGCAATAACAGAATGGCCATCCAAGCCGCTTCGACATATCTTCGTTTCAACCCCAAAGACCAACAAATGCACGATAACATGAAGTTCTACACCGGCTTGCCCGAATTACAAGACATCGATGTTGATGAAATCGAGAGTCTAGCGCCTATTCACCACCACGAGCTGTACGAGAAAGGTCGAAAAGCCTACAACGGTAAAAACTGGGAAAAATGCATCGAGTATCTCGAGGCGTCGATAAAAGAGTACACACAAGCTTACAAAGAGTGTAAAACGTTATGCGAACTTCGCGTGGAAGAAAGACAACAGTATATAGCTGGGGGTATCTATGGATATCATATGCAGGTGTTGATATGTACCCTCAACTGTCCCAGAAGGCTCTCGATGATCTTGAATTATCCTCAGCCTGGCCACCTGAGCAAGCAGTTTGACTTCTTGCATTATTGTTATAGTCAGCGTAAGTATTTGTACCATGCATGAGTGTACGTATTGAAACGAGACAATCTTATGAGAAAACTGCCGTACTAACGACTCTCATCAACTCTCACGCAACTTTTGTTCTCGTCTGACCAGGATATGTGAGTTGAGAAAACTCTCATACAAACTTTCGCTTCTTAACTCTCATCAACCTTTATGCAACTCTTGTTCTCGTTTGACCAGGACACAAGAGTTGAGAAAACTCTCATACAAACTCTCGCTTGTCAACTCTCTTTTTTGTTCTTTGCAGGCAAACGCCACATGGGAGATGAGAGTTCCAAAACCCCCATATTTTCTAACATAATTTTGATCTTATTTGATTTAGTTGATCGGACGGATGAGGCACTACCTTGCGCGGTCACCACGTTATTGTTGAACCCAATGAACGAACTGATGAAATCTAACATGAAATATTATGCCGGGCATGGATATTCACTTGAGAAAGTTCAACCAAGAGAAGTATGAAAAGAATTAGATCGATTAAGTTTAAAGTTTAGTATATACGCAAGGTTTACGTTTTCTCCCGTAGAAACACAGCATAAATGAGAGATGATCCTAACTGGACCTCTAGGAAGAACAGTTTAAAACTGATAAAGCTATCCAGTATAAATAAAGTTAGTTTAGTTTAGGCTTCCTCCTGCAGTAACACTGGATCAATAAGAGCTTAACCATACTAGACCTTTAAGAACATTTCATAACTTGCACAATTAATACAAAGCTAGCATATCATTCATTTAGGATGGACAATATTTATTCGAAGACATGAAATCACAGATGGAACTTCTTCTGGAGGTTAAGGCTTATTTACTGGACTTGGACGAGGAATACAGAGGCACGGAGAATTTCGAAGATACCACATACGAGGTACGACACTCGCTTGACAAAGATGAAATCATGCAATGCAGAAATGAAGATCGATAAGAGCTTTTTTACCGCTTTACAAACACTCAGTCTCGCACTTGTAACCAACCTAGAGTTTAGCCCTCGCTAAAAACCAAAAGCCCCCTTGTTATCGTATGTAAACTTGTGTAAAAAATAACAAAACATCACTAACAATGAATTAAGACTGTTGTAATTCTTAGACTTACCTCAAACACGGCCTGTTTACCGACGAAAACCTGCCCGAAGAAGAAAAAACAGAAGAAATTAAACAGGCTGAAAGAGAGAAAGAATTCGAGAAAGAACCTTACAAGAGATTTCCCCTACCAACGAAAGATCATTTTGAAAAATTTTTACACGACAGCGAAAGCCTGAAGGTTCGCAAATCTTTCGTTAAAGAGTTTTAGTTATGTATTTTGACAGAACCAGTGACGGATATTCCTTGCTGAATCAGTGTTCATAAGTTCCTTGTATGTTTGCATGGTGAATATCAAATTAAAATATAATTTTGTGGAAACCCCACGTGAGGTTATTATCGCAAAGCTTTCGATCCGTAAGCCCGGATCTTCATTATTATTAGCATAGATGAAGATCCGAGCTTACGGATAGAAAGCTTTGCGATGATAAGACATACGTGGTGTTTCCACAAAATTATATTTAATTGATTCAGTGTTATTTCACCGTTGATTCTCCGTCTATTTTCAGGGGATTTCGCTAGGCCTTATGGAGGAACAACTTAATGGTTCGCATCGGGCGATATTTGATGGTCTAGCAAGCGAAGAAGAGTGTAGGAAATTGGCTGGCCTTGGCACGGTAAGACAGTCTAGTTGGGCAATCACTTGATAGCTGTAGATAGCTGGATAACTAAAGCCTTTTTCAAACGAAACCGACGTCGTTCAACATTAATTGTTGGTCCAAGAATGTTGGACGATGTTGGACGAAACTTTTAAGCAAGTTTAAATTGACGCCAACAATCATATTTCAATGATTACAGAGCATGGGTCATGCAGGTGATGGATACAAGGACAATCCAAGTCCACACACGGTTAAAGAGGAATTCCTAGGGGTAAATGTGAACAATGCGACTTGGGTAAGTCATCGTACACACACATATCCCAAAGTACCTTACTGCATGTAAATATACGGCGTACTTACACCTACTCCTGTTAATTCTGAGATCTTTTATTCTCGTCTTACCTAGGCGGCAGCAAAAGGAGAGATTAGTTTAGAAGAAGCAGAACTATACATGAATCTGAGCGAGAAAGTTCGTGTGATTGCTGAAGCTTATTTCAGGCTATCAACTCCGCTTTATTTCAGCTACACACATCTGGTTTGCAGGAAGGCGCTTCCAGGTAGGATTTAGACTCGTCTCGTTTTCTTCATAGCTTCGAAAGTATCAAAACAAAACCATTCATGATTGACCGGGGCCTCTCTAATGCAAACATTTTTCTTTAATGCAGACATCTCCGACTTTCTAATACACACATCTTTCTAATACAGACATCTCTCTAAAACAGACATCTCTCTAAAACAGACATTTGTCTAATACAGGCATCTCTCCAATACAGACATCTCTCAAATACAAACGTCTCTCTAATACAAACGTCTCTCTAACACAGACATCTCTCTAATACAGACATCTCTCTAAAACAGACATCTCTCCAATACAGACATCTCTCTAATACAAACGTCTCTCTAATACAAACGTTTCTCTAATACAAACGTCTCTCTAATACAGACATCTCTCTAATACAGACATCTCTCTCTAATGCAGACATCTCTCTAATGCAGACATCTCTCTAATACAAACGTCTCTCTAATACAGACATCTCTCTAATACAAACGTCTCTAATGCAGACACCTCTCTAATACAAACATCTCTCTTACATCTCTCTGATATGGGTACCTCTCTGATCGGCATCATATTCCTCATATTTTCTTAGAACAACCAGGAAAAGGAATTCACATAAGTCACCCCGTTCACTCCGACAACTGTGTCTTAAAACATAATGGCGAAAATGTTACTTGTACTAAGGAACATCCTGCATATACTTGGAGAGACTACAGGTACGAGATCTCCTCGGGTCCAAACTTGGACAACTTAAGGGGTTTTTTCCATTACGTCCATTTAAAACCCATCATTGAAATGGATTTAGTCTATTACGTGCGTGCGCGTGTAAAAAAGGTGACATAGCATACGTTTTACTAAAAGTGTATAGATTAGCTTAGCAGCTAAGTAAACTATGTAAGGTCCAGCCAAGAGGAGGGTCACTGAGATCTAACTTAATCTTCTCAATTTCAGTGCTATATTGTACTTGAACGATGACTTCGTTGGAGGACAATTCATATTTGCAAGAAAAAACCAAACTGTTGAGGTAAAACTTGTCGCAAAATTTTCTGCCTACCTTGTTCTTCCAACTTTTGAAAGCACAAAAGTATAAAATTTCTTCTCGGTTAGATAGTCCTACGAGCCTTATGTTACGCCGCACTGGTCCTCCAGGAAGAACAGATATTTAGTTTAGGTTTCCTCCTGTAGTAACACTGGATCAATAAGAGATGATCCATACAGGACCTCTAGGAAGAACAGCTTAGAACTGATAGAGCTATCCAGTATAAATAAAATTAGTTTAGTTTAGGTTTCCTCCTGTAGTAACACTGGATCAATAAGAGATGACCCATACAGGACCTCTAGAAAGAACAGCTTAGAACTGATAGAGCTATCCAGTATAAATAAAGTTAGTTTAGTTTAGGTTTCTTCCTGTAGTAACACTGGATCAACAAGAAATGATCCATACAGGACCTCTAGGAAGAACAGTTCAGAACTGATAGAGCTATACAGCATAAATAAAATTAGTTTAGTTTAGGTTTCTCCCTGTAGTAACACTGGATTAATAAGACAAGAGTCTCTAGGAAGATCTCAATCCAAAAAGGCGTCAAGTTAGGACTTGGTCAAACGAAGAGAGCAGTTGGTACTCCAAAATTGTCACAGAGGACATTTCAATAATAAAAGAACGAGTGTTTTGACCATGTTTTCGCTTCAATAAATTACATTGTGTTGGGAAAGTATCAAGTACAGTGCCTAACGTGTTAATGCCCACTATCATGCTCGTTTGATAGAAGGAATGCACTGGAAACTCATTAGAATAAGAATATAACTCATTATCTAGGTTGGCCAACCTTTACGCAAAACTATAGCCCTTCATCGTCACGTGTATATTGTGTTTTTGCCAAATCATCCAATATAACAATTCTTGAGTCGCCCGATTGTTCATGTCATGTCCTAAAACGTTGGTATTAGTTAGTTAAGTGAGAATACAATATGCACGTGACGATGAAGAGCCTTATTGCTGCCTAAACCAGAAGAAAAACATTGATAATGACTTGTATTGTAATTCTATAATCGAGCATCCAAACTATCTCTTCCGTGGACTGTGTTTGACTTGCTGCTTTTTACAGGCGATCGTGAAGCCAAAATGTGGCCGGATGGTCGCGTTCTCGGCCGGGTTTGAGAATCTCCATGGCGTCTTGGGCATCAAGCAGGGAACACGATGTGCACTACCAATTTGGTTCACGCTCGACAAGAGATATGACGAACAGCAACGCCACGATGCTGCCGAAGTTTTACGAAGATTGCGCGAAGAGAAGAACTCTGAGAGTGAACCGACAGAAGGTCACAAGGAACTGTAGTTTGGAATTTGATTTTTTACTTGCGCTCGCATCAAACTGAATTATTTAACTACAATCCGCCTGCTCCGAAGCCATCGACATACTCCATGTTTTAAAGCTACACGGAGCTAAAGGCTTTGCACGGCGAAATATTTGAAATGTTTTAAGAGTCAAATGCTTCGTTTATAATAAGCTGTGAGTTGAGCACAAATTTTTTATGGTAAATACTTTTATGGATTCGTAACGTTAGGATAAACCAATTAAAATGTGGAGCCATTTTTGGCCATTAAATCATGCGGACTTCGGAAAGAAAAAATAGCCATCAATATAGCGGTTCTACATCTGCTAGTATTGCAAACTGAATTTCTACACGCGTAAGATGGTGTTCTCCTACCAGGGTGGTTTATTGAACAGAACCATTTGCCTTGACTTGATTAAAGAGAGTGTTCTTTATCACTTGGGACATCAACCCATGTATGGCTTCGATAGTAGTTTTTGAACTGAAAACGATAATTTTAAAAAAGAGGACCAGTTTATACAACAAAGCTTTGTCATTAATCACGACGCATCGGAGCAAAACAAAAGCTAAACTAACTGCTCAACTGCTACCCCACTGAAATCCCGGCGAAGTCCTTAAACTACTCTAAGACTAATGCCGCAGGTAGTTCTTCTCTAATAGGGTCTTGCGTTGCACGTTCAAGAAATGTTGTAAACAATAGGTTACATGGTTAAATGAACAAGACCTGTTTAAAATTTCTCACCTGTCTTTACTAGATTTCGATAATTTTCCCTCTTCTTTTTTCTCACCATCGCCACTTGGGAAATAAGCGACCATTCTTCCCACCTGGCGCATAGAAACATATACGAGTTCAAATCCAGCTGGACACAACGAATTTTCTCTGCCGTGTCAGATTAATATGAATCTGGTTTTAGGTTGGAAAATTTCGAGACAATCCGTTGAGAGATCGTTGTTTTCACAAACGTTAACATTTTTACAATTAATGGTTTGCAGAAGTAAAATTTTAATTTTGAAAATTATTTTATTGGCAGCCCGCGAAGATGAAAATGTAATCGAGGCATCCTAAATCCATATTTAATGCACCAAAATCTTTCACAAACCTGACCCTCAGCTTGTTCTAGTTTCTCAGAAAGATCGGAAATTTGTTGCGTTGTGTAATTTGAATTCTACGAATAGCAAGACAAAAGATTTTAGAACTGAGTTATATAAACAATCAAAGTTTAACTTACGACACGATTTTTTTCTTTCAGAATCGTAAGATTCTTTGTTTGTGCACTGTAATTTACTTTTGAAAAACATCATGCTAAAAAACCATCTGAATGTTTGAAAACGCCGCAAAAACTGTCCCATCCATGGGAACGGATTTGTATCAAAATGATACCATCAGTTTTACCCCGACCTAAATTTAGTCAATGAACAGAAAATACATCCATATGATTTTGTGGCAATTTCGTTCCATGCATGACGTCGATGATTTACGGTTTTGAACGATAAAACAGTACCCTTAGCATTATATTTTTCCGAAATAAACTGAAGATAATCTCTGCACAAAGAATTCTTTGATTCTAAAAACATTTCGCGTAATATGCACTGTGAACTCACGGTAAGAAGTGTGCTTGACGACAGAGTGTTCACCCAATATTTATTCCACAGCATATCCAAAAGCCGCTTATCCAAAGACGACTTAAAGTATGACACATCCAGAGAATAATACCTAGAAACAAATTCAAAATTATTGTATCATTCCCACAGCAATTTGCGTCCAAACACTAAGCGTAAACATTTTCGCGGGGGTTTTTACGTAATGTGAGGTTTGGGCGTTTGAAACGAAACCATTTAGATGCAAAACCCGACGATTCTGTAACTGCCCCTGTCATGTTTTAATGTACGTTCTATCAATTTTTATTATAAAACATACCAATTTCGTGGCGTAGAAGCTTGTTTAGGATTTCAAATGATACAAAAACGATAAAATTTGTAAGTAATCGTTTCTTACACGTGAAACGGACTCAGTTTTGATCATTTTAAACAGCAACAATTATAACGACAAACGTCGCGTTTCAAACGTAAAAAACTCGAAAAACTGTTTTCGCTTAGTGCTTGGACGCAAATTGCTGTAAGATAAAAGTAAAAATATGAAATCATATCTGCGATCACAACTTTCCGATCTCTTTAAATAGAATGGCCAGGATTAGAAAAACGTTTTATTTCCTTTTTAAAACCAATTTAAGGACCGCTATTATTACTGCAATGGTATGAAATACTACATATAAAGTTTTGTAGGGCCCCTATACGGGAGAAATGTTCTCAGGCAGCAAAATTTGTTATCCTGCAAGGTATGGCCAAACTTACTGTTTACAATGAACACCAAAGTCCTCGATTTTGTTCAAAGGAATAGTTTGGTACTCAGATGGGCCCTCGTCTGGTGGTTTGTAACCCTATAACAAAGATTATGGAACTCAATATGGAACATTAAGTGATTAACTTTGTGCACAGAGTATCTACAAAAAGCTTTTGATTGTTGTTTTAAAACCTTCAGAACGCCAAACCTTTGGGTAAGTTCGGAACGCTCCTAGATTTACACGACCAGCTGATATCGTCCTTGTTGGGTCAATCTACATAGAGGAGAGTTTATTAGAGACAGAGAGTTCGAAAGAGTAGTTATTAGAGAGACAGAGTGGCTATCAAAAAGAAAGCTAGTTTTCAAGATGTATACAAATGTGCTGTTACAAAAGGGCTTATTAAATAGAAGGACAGGCTGGAGAATAGGAGTTATTGGGGGGTAGGTAGGGGTAGGGAGGTTTAATACAAAAGTTGTATTGGAAACGGAGTTTATTTAAGAGAGGTTAGAGGAGGTTTATATGACAGGAGACTTGTGTAGAGAGAGGGGGCTAAATAGTAACAAGCCTTATTGGATAGACGGTTTATTTGTGATTAGAGGTGATTTATAAGAGGGGAGGTCTATTTACAGAGAAAGTGGTTAGACAGTGGTCTTATTAGAGAGACAGGGTTTATTAGAGAGAGGGGAAATTATTTAAGGTTACAGAGTATTTATAGGAGAGGAGGGCTATTTAAAGACATGGTGCTAATTAGAGAGTGGCCTTATTAGAGAGAGAGGGCTTATTCAAGACTAAAGGAGATTTATAGGAGAGAAGGTTTATTTAGAGAGAGGGTGCTAATTAGAGAAATATGTTACATAAGAGTAACATGTGTGTTATAAGAGAGATTAGATAAGGTTTATAGGCAACAAGGCCCTATGTAGGTGGGGGTGGGTGCTAATTAGAAAGGGGAGAGAGTTCTAGTTGGGCTTAGAGAGAGGGATTTTTTCAAGAACCAGACATATTAAAGAGAAAACTTATAACAGAGGAGGGGGGGTTACTAGAAAATCGAGGTGTGGGGGGGGGGGTTACTAGAAAATCAAGGTGTATTAGAGGAGTTTGGTAGATAGAGTTTGTTATTAATGGAGAGACAAAATTACCACAATAGCAACAAATAGTCGTCAAAATTCATGTGACTAAAACAAAGATGACAGCTTACTACAATAGCCACAAATGGTTCTTGGAATTGTTGACTGACCATCTGTGTACCAACATCAATACCAGATAACCAGCAACCATAGCCGGGGTGACTGTGGTACCACCCTATGGCATTCTCTAGACGACCAACCTGCAATGAAAGAATCAATTGACAAGTTCTGCTGGTGAAGACAGCAAGATAAAACAAGTTCTAGATATTGCCATCATGTAAACTTGAGATTTGAGTTGGTTGTCTTTTGTGTTTTGCTTTATCAAATAACTCAACTGTGAAGATTTTTAGGAAATAGTGTTATTTGGAGTTTGTTTCATCCTATATTAGAAGATATTAATTCATATTGTGACAACATTAATAATTCAGTAGAAAACACAAAAGAATTCACGAGCATGAAAGGAGTCTCTATATGTAACACAGATTTCTCTAGACTTGCACTCTAACTTAAACTTTGTTTTTTTCGTCTTACATAAAGCATATTCTCACAATTACTTCACCGATAGATTTTTAATGAATTAAAGAGTTTCACGAGCCACAGACAACATTCACGTCTGTGTTGTATCAGATATGCAACTCTTGTCCTCAACTGAAGTTTGCCCCTTGTGTTGTAAATACTATTATACAAATACAAGAATTAACCTATTCTCTAACTTACAGTTTTAGCAGACTCAATGTATGCAGCCATATATTCATAAGCCTGGGCCTGTGCGTTCACTCTCGTTTCCGTTCCTTCGACAGGCAGAGCAAAGGAATCCATCACAATCATCGTGTTTCCATCAACTTTGCCCAGCATCAAACCCATCACCTCCAGAACACCACCTGACCTTGCATGCATCACCTGGAAACATTTACTTATTTAGTTTTGTCACAAGAGCAGGGCCACTACAACCAGTAGTTAAGCCAGTCTGACAATTGTGTCATGATATGCCATGCAAATATTTCATTTGCATGACAAGAGCATGACAAAATCCTCAGGCTTGTACTTGCCACAACAGCGTAAGCCTATTACTGTGGAAGTGTATCATACTTGGAGTTGTTTTAGAACCCAGAGTCAGTATTCTATAATTTAATTTAAAGAATAAATAAAAATACAGTAATTATAAAAATTACAACACTTTAATTACCATTTTGAGCAAAGCCAATGCAGATATTTTGATGTTCTTGAAGTAATGTGGGCTTAAAAAGAATATCAATGAACATTACTAGCACAAATTTACAGTACTTTGACAGTTAATAATAAAATTTATTAAACACGTGTGTTTACAATTAATGTCAATGTTGTACGTTGTAAACAACACTTTATTTAAAAAAGATCAAAGAACTGCTCGCCGATGTATAAAAATCAACGACCCACATTGCATATAAAACGCAAAGAACAGAACTCACTCTTTCGACCATGGTTTCGCAGCGAGTATTTCTTGCTGTTGTTCAGCGCTGTAGCGAAATATCGAGTCAACACTAGCAACTGATTCCATCTTATTTTCCAGTTCCCAAGTCTTCTGAGCCATCGACGACGAAGCCATGGCGCCTAAGTAATGCCTTATCACCGATCTTTTAAAACATGTACAAAATTTTGCGCAGATCGCGCAAAAATCAATAAAATGCTACGAACTTTTTGATTTCAGGGCTTTTATGATGCTGTCATTGAAAAATGAAAGTTATAAGTGTTACGGTTTTGTGTACACTCTACGCATGCGTTACATTTTGCGTGCTACTCGGATAAGCGCCTAGTAAAAATATACGATTTTTGACAGCATTTTTGACAGTATAAACGAATTCAGCGCTTCGAGCGA
Organism: Muricea muricata; assembly: GCA_963855995.1. NCBI lineage: Eukaryota > Metazoa > Cnidaria > Anthozoa > Malacalcyonacea > Plexauridae > Muricea > Muricea muricata. The sequence continues at coordinate 9,770,840 of OY979731.1, read as the reverse complement.
AGACCTTTCGTCGCGAAATTGGTGGCATTTTGGAATTTGTTTAAAGACAAATATGAGGTTTTATATCAACCTATAAAAATGATGAATCCGTGTGACTGGCCTTCATTGAAACATTGTTTATGATTGGTTCTTCGGAACCCAGTTTCTGAAGTGTGATTGTCTTTCATTTTTATTTATTTAAAAAAAATTATTTTATTTTATTTTTATTTATTATTTATTTAAAAATATTTAAACACGGTAGCCTTTCAGCTTTAAAGAAAAGGAAATAGAAAAGATTGCAAAAATAATAATAGCTGATTTTCAAAGGGCCGTGTATGTAACCTTAAGAAGAATATTACAATATTTCATTATGAGTCTGTGAATTCCAGATCTTGGCTGCCGCATAACTAAAAGACCTCTTCATTGCATTTGTTTTTGGCTTTGATAGGCTCAGCTTCAAGTTATTGCTCCTAAGGTCATGGAAATCATTAGAGGAGATCTGAAACATTTCATTAATTCCCTCTGGGCATTTTTTTTTTAATGCTTTTTTAACATAAGATAAGGTTTGGGAAGTTCGCCTATCCTGGAGATTATTCCATCCTAATTTATGCAGGATGTCGTTTGACCGAATGTCATAGTTATCTCCAGTTATGGCCCTAGCCGCTCTATTTTGTAGCCTTTGTATTTTATCTTTAAGAGTTTGACTACAGTTATTCCAAACAAGAGAACAATAATCAAAATATGGGAGTACTAAAGAATGATACATTAGCTCTAATGTGTCTTGTCTGACATATTTTTTAGCTCGTCGAATGACTCCAATGGCCCTTGAAGCCTTAATACTGATACTATCAATATGTTCTTTCCAAACTAAATGTTCATCGATTATAACTCCTAAACTTTTAGTAGACTTCGTGCAATTTATTTCTTTATTCCCAATTTTAATTTCCATTGTATTTTCGTTTTGCACATTGGTTATTCTTTTATATGATCCTATAAGCATATATTCCGTCTTCTTCACATTTAATGTTAACTTATTAGCTCTAAGCCAAACATGAACATTTTCAAGTTCCAAATTTAATCTTGTTTCAATATCTTTAACCAGTGTTCCTGCCACTGATAGATTAGTATCATCAGCATACATAGCTGGAGTTGATTTGTCTAGACAGTTTGGTAAATCGTTCACATAAATCAGAAATAAAAGAGGGCCTAGATTTGATCCTTGCGGAACACCGCATGTTATTTTCTTAATTGTTGAAGAAGTATTATTTATCCGGCACACCTGCGTTCTCAGATGTAAATAAGAACAAAACCATTCTAGTGCAATATTTCGAATACCATACATTTCTAGTTTTTTAAGAAGGATCATGTGGTCAACTGTGTCAAATGCTTTTTTAAGATCGAGGAAAAGAACCCCATTAATTAGGCCAGAATCCATATTCACCAGCCATGAATTTGTCGTGGTCAGTAAAGAGGATGTAGTTGAATGGCCTTTTCTAAAGCCTGATTGAAACTTAGTCAAAATATTTTCCTTTTTCAAGTAGCAATCAAGCTGACCACAGACCAACTTCTCAAATATTTTAGCGGCGACAGATAAAACTGAGATAGGTCGATAATTTTCACACTCTTGTTTGTCGCCAGATTTATAAACGGGTGAAACTCTGGCAAGTTTCCATCCGTCAGGAAATATACCAGAGAGAAGAGAACAATTGTATATATGCGTTAAGTATGTGAGACATACATCAGTAGAATCCTTTAATAATTTGATAGATATTTTATCTTGCCCGCTAGATTTAGAGGTTTTAAGTTTTTTTAAAACACTTTCAACTTCGCAAGTAGAAATCATTTTAAACTCAAAAGTACTACATTTTGGTTCCAGATAATCTTCGGGTCTCTTAATAGTGGGTGGAACCTGTTTTGATAATTCATTTCCGACATTTGCAAAATAGTTATTAAAAGTTTCTGCAATGTCTCTATTACTGGTTTTTATACTGTCATTCACCTGAATACCGGTTACGTTAGTAGTTTTCGAATGTTTCCCAATAATGTGGTTGATGTTTCTCCACATTTCCTTAGGATTATTTTTAGAGCTATTTATAACGCTTTGAAAATATTTGGCTTTAGTATCCTTAATGAGTTTATTAACTTGATTCCTGGCTCTTTTGTAAACATAACTATAATAGTTAGATTTAGTTTTAACTGCTCTCTTTTTCATATGATCACGATAATTCATTAGATTTTTTATCTCCCTATTTAACCAGGGTGCGTATTTACTTGTAACCCTTCTTTGTCTGATAGGAGCATGTAAACTGGAAATCTCATTGAACTTGTCTCTGAAGTTAATCCATAGTGCATTTGGGTCGTCGACGTTCCACTCACAATTTGAGAGGGCAGTAGAAAGATCACGTTTAAATTCAGATATTTCATAATGTTTAAAATTTCTTGTTTCAACAATCTTTGGAAGATTTTTGCTCATAGAAATTTTTCTACAGCCATATATAAGGCTATGGTCACTAATCCCCAATTGGATAACCCCTGAATTAATGATATTTTCTGGTTTATTCGTAATGAACAGGTCTAATAATGTTTGTGTATGTGACGTAATTCGTGTTGGATCTTCAATTACCTGATTGAGTTGAAATAAATTTAAAATATCTAAGAAACGATTTGTCAAAGTAGACTTATTAATTGCCAGGAGATCACAGTTGAAATCTCCGACTAGAATAAATTCCTTATTTTCTCCATCTATATTTTCAATAAGTGTGTTGATGAGATCAAATATCTCAGCCTTAGTATTAGGAGGTCTGTACAAAGATGTCACGAGGAAAGGTTTTGACTTTACTTGGATTACTTCAATACAAACAGCCTCAATATTCTCGGGGACTAGGTCATTATGTTCTTTTACATTTAAGTGATCCCTAAAGTATATCGCTACACCACCTCCCTCACGTGAACGATCTTTACGTATCAAATTGTATCCTTCTATCTTAATGACACAATTATCTATACTGCCATCTAATCTAGTCTCATTCACACTTAAAATATCAAACGGTTTATGATGCAAATAAAATCTTAGTTGATCTATATACTTAGTGAGAGAGGCAATATTTACATGACCAACACGAAAACCTTTAAGTTTTTTCAGCTGGGCCTGAATAATATTATCATTATTTAAATCATCTGATGAAATTTCCGTAAATAAATAATCTGGTATATTTTCCGCAATTGGGTCATTATCTAGGTTTAGCTCGCCAAGATCTGAAATTTCATCATGCAAAAACTGTTGGTCAAAAACTCTTAATGTGATTAATTAGGTTTTTGGCTAATAGAGAAGTTCCTGATCGGTTCAAATGAAGTCCGTGTCTATTTAGACTTTTTCCATCTATATTAGCATGACTCAGTATGCTAATTTCAGATTGATTAAAATGAGTTTTCAAAAGCTTGTTTACCTCAATTACTTTAGACTTGAACGAGTGGTTATCATCCCTTTCGATGATTTCCGATATCGTTACTTTGGAATCTTGATTAGTTTTCTTGATTTGTTCACAAAGGTCCGCAATTTGGTTGACTATTTCAGACGGTTCCTTGTTGCGTATGTCATTTGTTCCAATGTGTAGAATGACACTATCTGGGTTGGTTCTCAGACCCGGCTTGATGTGGTCTTCCATATCACGAACAGTAGCCCCTGGAAATGCTTTAACGTGCACTCGGGTGTTTGTTGATTTGCTAATCTTGTGGTGATTCAAATTCTTGAGCATTGAATCCCCCGCAACAAGTACAGAACGGTTTACCTTATGTCTATTAATGCCTCGATCTTCAGGACTTCGACTGTTGTGTCGTGCTGCACTGCTTGGCAATCTGCCTACTGATGTATTCTCATTTGTGCCGCATTTATCTTGACCATCTGGAGTTCTTGATGAGTTCTTACTTTCAGACTCTTCTCTACTGAGTGGCTCAAAGCGATTTCTGGTGATCACATCACTCCCGACTACATGATCGTTTGTGCTGAGGTCTATGTTGATAACATCTTTCACAACTTTATTCATTCTTGTTTTGTTAGCTTTACTATTTTTCTGCCAACGGTCTGCCCGAGAATGGTCATTTGAGTCCCTAATTTGTTCTTCTTGTAATACTTTTAAAGCAGTTACTAGACTTAGCTTTTCATTCTCAGTATCTTCAACCTTCTTATTTAAGTCAGTCATCGTTTCATCGTTATAATTACCAACCACTCACAACGCCTGTTAGCAAAGGTTCGTGGTGACCTTCAATATGCCGTTCAGTTCAAAAGAAAACACTTTCTGCTTTGTCTTCGTAGACCTCTGAGAAAAAGTTATCCATTGTTATGTTGGTTAATACGTTCATGTCATGTCAGTGAAGGCCAGGTGTTACAATCCTCTTTGCAAAAAGCTAAATATGCAAATAAACGCACTTATAAAAGTGTCTGTTACAAACTGCCTACATTAATTTATGTTCTGAATTTGAGATGAATTACAGTAATGTTTCGTATGAAATGACATATAATCTTTTCCATTTTCTGTGCTTTTGTGGGATAACAACATTTCCTTACCGAATAATTCCTGGCTAAAAATTGCTAGGACTCAGCTGATAAGGAAACGTGGGATTGTGTTTTAAAAAAGATAAGCAAACTGCATGAAATGATTAAGATCTTAATAAGCTAAAACTCAACAAGCTGGATGGACCAGAATGCATTAAGGTCGGAAATAGGTCGGAACGTGTTTTTCCTTCAACCGAGGTTGGGCATCTTTTTGTCCTTTCCCGGTCATTTTTTGCCATGCCAGATCACTGCAATGCATTTTAATAAAATGTACATCTGCCATCTTTTTCGTTAGCTATCTCCTTCAGTTCAGGAGCCTGCTGACCTGAAATAACAGCCGTCAATTAAGTTCACGCCGGCGGTCGGCTTATGTTTTGAGTTATATTTTTGAGCGAGCTAGCAGGTGTTTTACGGGTAAACTTTGAAACAATCATCGCTGAAGGCTTGCAGCATATTGCTTATGGAGAAGCTTTGAAGCAATTTCGCGAAAGAAACCGACCAAGCAGTCCGAAGTAGTAAGTTTTATTCTTCCTAATGTTGCATGAAAAAATATAGTGCAGTTCTAGCTTCTTTGTGCAAGCTTATCGCTGTTTGTTTGTTTGTAGTTAGTATGTGATTTTTTACGCTATTAAACTTCCCAATATGCTATACATGGATTCGTTTATTGATACAGCTATTACAGAGCTTGTATTGTCCCTGCGCGCACGTGTGAAGTATGCTGAACAGTATATTTGATATTCAAACGATTTGATTAGATTTGCTATCTTTTTTATAAAATTTGCTTTTCTAACACAGAGTTTGTTTGTCTGCGTCACTACCTAATGAGATACACAGCCAGAAAAGTCACAAAGTTCATGCAAGTTTTAGTGATTTTACCGGCTTGAAGCAAGTTTGTCTCTGCAAGCTTCGATCAGCAGACTTTGCACTTGGCTGTGTGTTCGAAATTAAATGTTGTAAAAGACGTAAAATGTAGCCTTTTGAATTTCGTCAATTTTGAGTTTTGTACATATAGATTTTTGTATTACGCGCGGGGAAGCTTACTACACCTGCCTTATAATTTTTGCTCAAACTTTATTAACATAAAACTAGTGTCATCTGACACTGCATGGAGAGAAAAACAACGAAAAATTCGTTGTCTCGAGCGGGATTAGACTTGGACCAAGTCCGTTCTCTCTAAAGTCCGAAGGGAACCGAGGGAATTAGGAATCTGCGCGATTATCAATTCCCACGGTTCCCTTTGGACTTTAGAGAGACGGACTTGATCCAAGTCTAGAGTAGAGCGGGATTTGAGCTCGTATCTTCGGGTTTCTAGACAGCCGCTCTACCAATTGAGCTATCAAACCAACTGTGGTTGCTATGGTGACTCTTTTCCAATTTATGTGCACGCCTGTCTTTGAGGACACGCAGTGTTTCAATTCTATCTAATTATAATATAGCATTTGTGAATCCTGAACGCCGATTGGTTAAGAACCGTGTTTACATAACTCAATGTGTTTACAACTTTACATAACTCCACCCTTCAGGCATCGTGTTTAATTTCCACACAATTTCTCGTTTTTCCAATTTCACTCGTGTTGATATAACTGTATATCAACAGGGGAAAATGTTTTATGTTTCTTAATTCCCAAAGGATGTGAAAAACTTAAAATCACTCACTTTTTTATATTATATTGGAAATATCGCTTCAAAAATTGTAAGGAATGTTATATGTATACAAACCAAATGTTCTCTTGCGAAGCATTTTGCATGCATGCGATGCAGTTTGAGTAATAATTGCTTCTCGATTGTATGAAAAGTTACAATTAAATTCTCAAATTAAATACCGTCAAGAAATTACACATTTCTTTTTCAATATCAACTTTAAAGTAGTATTTTTGTAAAGAACCCGAAGTTCCAAATTTGAGACACATCAAAGCAATTACAATTTCCTCTGAGCCACTTGAGCAAATATTTAATATTGTATGAGCACGTGAGAGCGTCTGGTACGAAAGACAAGAAACTAATCTTTCTACAATCCGTCTGAAAAACAGTCCTGTACTGTAAGAGATTACGGTTCTTTGTTCCATATAAGCGCTAGTAAACTTAAAGCTAGTAAAAATTCTTTATTTTTTCGCGCTTCCAAGATTTGTTTCTAACGCTACGCTATTTAATAATCAAATCAACAAGATTAAACGTTTTATGTCCTGGAATGGTTTTCCTAGTAAAAGAAAGAAATTTCCTCATAAAGAAACTCAAAGCCAAACTCTGTAATGATAACAACATCACATTACATGAAAATAATGAAAATAATGATGATTCGGTACCCAAAATCTGGCTAAAACTACCGCATTTATGAAGACAAGGTGAATTCTTTGTTAAAAACCTTATCTGGCATGTACGCCGAAGTCTTAAAATTCATGTCAAAATTATTGTCGTTTATCAAACAAAAAAGACACCTTTCTTTCTACCCAACAAAGATAAAATTCCGGTTGTTTACGAATTTTCGTGCCCTGGATGCGGTCATTCTTATGTAGACAAAACTGAACGTTATTTGGAGACGAGACTTTCTGAGCATGCTAACATCAACTCTTACAAAACTAGCGCAATCACACAACACTTCCCGACGCTCTCTACCTAGCCAACCTAAATACATTTCCGGATCTTGACAGCTCTGAAGAGTTTTCCACTTTTCCGACAAAATGCATTGTCCTATCTCCTTGGTCTACACCAATTCTAAAATCTTGTATTCATGTAATTCCTTCAATGTTCTTCACCTGATTGACTAACTACAGCTTGCCAAGATTAAACTTTGTAGTATTGCCTATTGGTTTGACAATGTCTTTGGAGTAAAGACGAAATATCACCGACTCCGTCGTTTTCTTGTTTTTTCTTGAATATCAGGAATACAAGATGCCTGTTTTCGGAATTTGTTTTATTTGCACATCCATAAGTTGTCTGCTTGTTGTAGCATCATCACAACTGAACGCTGGTTCATTGTGACATTGACATATGATAACATTTTAAGTGTTACTAATAATATATCAAGTTACTACTCTACTGAAGAATGAAAACACGAAATCTAAACAGCGAAACAGGAAAACGAAACAAGAAACTAATGCTCTCGACGCAAATTGTTTAGGCGGCACGGAGGCAGTTTTCGTTAGCGTTTGCTTGGTAAACATTTCAGGCATCAAGGACGCTGTGGAATCAATTGCCAACAAATTAGATTCAGAAGAAGGCGAAAACTGGCTACAATAATGCAAGTATATTTTATATTACCATCAATATATCTATTTAAACGCATGTTTTCAACATCAAATACATAGCCAAACTTGATGCAAGTTGTGGACGTGATGCAAAAACTTGGTTTGAATTGTTTAAAATTGCTGAATTGACTAATCGCTGACATATTTCAAAGAGAACCGATCGACATTAATTTCGTCTCTGTTAGTTACCATCGTCTTCATGTTCGCTGCTGTGAATTAAAACGCTCGGAGACTTGAGTACAACCATGCAGGAAGACAAAAATGGTCACGATATCAAATTGGATAGTTTGAGCTTAGCTTTATGATAGTATTGCAGAATTCAACAACAACTCATCAGAGAAAAAGTGGTAAGAATAAATGTGACCGCAAACTTCCCGAACTTAAAGTCGTATGACCGTGCAGATCCGGTCCAGTGTAAGGTCCTGTTTTTCATCACTCGCCATTGTCGGTGACTCATTATCGATAGTCGTTCAAGGAGAACATTCATAAAGGATTTTGCTAAGGTTACTGTCGGCGATGAAGAAAAACCAGGCAGTTGCAATAAGCCTGTTGGCCGTTCATCAAGTGCCAGGCATCAAGTTGACCTTGCATCAAGCTTGTGGATAGAGAGGCTTGTCTTGTCCACAACTTTGTTACGAAGCATGTACTTTGTTCGTCTATATGTTTTAATATCTATTGTTCCATTCAAATTCATTTGTAAATGCCGACTAAAACCAGCAAGTGAAAGCGGGTATTATTTATACAGCTAACGGAATATCAACACCCGAAATGTAAGATTAACTAATCTTTTAAATCTTTATGTCATTCAAGGTAAAAAAATCTTCATATCTTAGCATTTGAGTCAGTATTGACAATGGATTGTTTGGCCATAGTTAATAGAGGAGAGGGTTTGGAAGCTGGGGGCGTGGCCAAATTATGTTATTGTCCTCTGTTAATTAACTATGGTTTGGCACACCAACTTCTCTGTTCCACCTCACTCAACTGCCTGTGCGTGCAATGTGCTGTTATGATTGAATAAAGTGTGATAAACTATAAAGAAACGTGTGTTTGTGTCGTAACGTCGCGTTGGCAATCAGTGTAAAAAGATCCTGTTTGGTTGCGAGGCCCTCGTGCAGCATATAAACTAATCTTGAATAAAGACCTCGTAACAACTTTTTAACATTAAGCTGGAGCGATCAATGCGGACGCGTCCTTATATCGGCTTGACGACTGCAAGGTACGCCCCCCCCTATACGTAGGGCAGGGGGAGAGGATGGTGGGCGATAACATTAATTGATCCGATTTCTCATCTCATTCTTCCCCTATTCCAGACAGAATGTTGAGAAAACTGAAGAGATGGCGTTTCGTTATTCTTATCACGTTGACTGCATCATTACTGTGGATTAACAGCAAATATGAAAGTCATGATACTCAATCGACTGAAGCCAAGCCAGGAGTTAATATCATTGACCAGCCGGTCAGTATTTGCTTCCGCGAGTTTTGATAAAGGCCACCGGATACTGAGAAAGACAAAGAAAGCAACGACGCCGATCAAACTCGAATGAGATATAGTATAAAAAGTGACTTTAACTCGAAGATTCTGAGATTTAGATTTATATTACATACAATACGACACTGCAGAGAACAACAAAAAATTCATAGTCTCGAGTGGCATCTCGTGTCTTCTTCTAATCCCAGTTGGCTGGGCAGCTCAATTGGTAGAGCGGCGGTCTAGAAGCCCAAAGATGCGAGTTCAAATCCCGCTCGAGAACAACAAATTTTTCGCTGTTCTCTGCAGTAGTGCAAGATTAATACGAATCTAGTTTTTTTTTTATTTCCCCGGTGAGGACGATTCCAGATTCCAACATTATCAGTTTTCTCTTCCCAGAACAAGGAAAGAGAAATGACACCAATGAGAAAAATTCCCAAACATCTATCCTCTCAACTGGACGTAAGTCAGCCAAACTTATAACTAGATTGATGTGAGTACGTACGTTTAAACTAAATTTACTTTTCAGGTCGTTGAAGTCGATTCGGAATCTTTGGATGGCGCTCATCGCAAACCGGTAAATTACAATTTCTTAAGGCGTCCATGCGACGAACGTTTTGTCAAGTGCTTTCTTCGTCGCATTGGAAGGATAACTTAAATGCACGATGCATTAACTTCTTTTGTAGAGATTTTGTGTCTGTGTTCTTAGTCAAGATACGCAACATCACACTGCATAATGAGTGACAGTCAATCACATTGCCTATTTTGTAGCATAAAACAATAGAAAATAACAAAAACAGTCAAAAACTGCACATATTATTTGCATATCCAATAAAGCTGAATATATCTCGACAAGGAACACAGTTACAAAATTTCTACAAAACTAAGTTTTTGTGATTTCAAGTAATCTTTGCAATGCATACAAAAATATACTGGACAAATTTTCGTTTCATAGGAACTTTAAGGCGCTGAAAAGCTAGCCAGAAGATCCGGTGTATTTCCGCGAGATTATATTAGTTGTTGCTGCTTCTACAAGCATCAGTTCACCTCTTTACTATGATTCTTGAATCATTAAAATCCTTTAATAAGTCAAAATCACCTCCCCCCAAATGCTGGATGATTTGTCATGATATACTGCAGGATTTAATCAACTATAGAAAAATACTCGACCATCGTTGAATAAAATACTACATATACACGATACTACACATACACGATACTACTATAACATACTTCATATTATATAAAATTATAGTATATATACACAAAATAAATGATCTAAGCCCATATTAAACATTGCCAACTCTTACGTGTACCGTTTCAGAAGGTGACACTACCTCTGCCAGCTGACATTATGCAATATGTCGGGGACGACGAGTGGATCAGCAGGAGTTTCTATGATAAAAAGGTACTTTAGTGGTCATGCGGGTACATTTCACCAGAGGGATTTTCTTCTGATGTGAACGCAAGAGGACTAAGAACGAATGTTTGTGATTTGTGATTCGTCATCTCAGACACAGTATAGATAGGGGATAAACGGTAGGGCCACTCAGTAGTGCAGCATGTCACTTTATTTTTACGCAATTGACTGGCCAGAATAATGGTGGAACAGCCAGTTAAGCATTTCTATTTGCCGGAAAAGGCAATTGACTGGCCAGAACCAACATGTGTAATACGACATGCGTGGGAACACAAATTTATTTCTACTCTGTGTCTCAGACCAGTTGTTCGAAGTCTATCAGTTACCAGTTAGCTTAAACGGTGAATTAGCAGTGTTTAAATCACTCTTCCACTTATTTTATGAACGACTGAGCTTTAATTTTAAACACTAAACTTGTAGCTGTACACATTAGTGATTAGTAATCTTTTCAGATTGAAATATTTGAATTTAGTTGTTCAATGAATACATAGAGTTGCTTGATGTTAGACGTATCCATTGTTTAAACAAAAAGGACTTCGAGGCAATTACATTTCTACAATTCTACCTGGTCCACTCAATCGCACTAAATATTTGAACAAAAACTACATGAACAAGCCTTTAATCTTGGTTTCAGTATCTCGCTATGATGGTCGGTGACTGATTGTCGGTCATCATTCAAGAAGAAAATTTGCAAAGGATCTTACGCAATGGCTATCGGGCCAATGTGATTCTTCTGGCCTGAATGAATTCTATACAAAAAACGGTTGAGAGTAGACTGTAATATTTCGGATGGATGGTTTTGAAATAAAACAGAAATATTACAGTCTCAGCCGTTTCTTATATTTGTCCCCTACTTAATAGCACTTATGCGGGTTTTCCCTAATGATATTGTCCTTATCACCAAGTCTCACTTTGATGTGAGGAAATTTATCCGTCACTACGAGGCTAATTGGTGGTGAGCACATAGCCTTAGGGAAAACCTGCATAAGTGCTATTAGTTTCTTCATATATTCATTCACACACGTGAGAAGGAGAAAATTCCCGATTCTTGCGACAAGTTTAAGCCAGACTTTACGATAATGTTTTTAGGCCAACTGTGCAAGGACTACAAATAAAGTGAACGACGGGGGAATAAGCATCAAGTCCAACATGAGTTGCCAGATTCCGTATTTAAATCCATTTCATCCTTCCGTGATGAAATTTATGAGGAAAGCGAAAATGTCGAACTGTAAAAGGTTCAGATCTTGTGGAAAACTTGTAAATGGAATATTTCACATCACAGGTATGAGTTGGTGATATGTATCTGCTGGTAATTGATGTTTCTTCAGGAGAAAACCTAAACTAAACTAACTTTATTTATACTGGATAGCTCTATCAGTTCTAAACTGTTCTTCCTAGAAGTCCAGTAAAGATCATCTCTTATTGATCCAGTGTTACTTCAGGAAGAAACCTTAACTAAACTAACTTTATTTATACTGGACAGCTCCATCAGATCTGGACTGTTCTTTTTACAGGTCCAGTAAGGATTATCTCTTATTGATTCAGTGTTACTACAGGAGGAAAGCTAAACTAAACTAACTTAAATTTTTGAACTGTTCTTCCTAGAGGTCCAGTAATAATCATCTCTTATTGATTCAGTGTCACGTACTATAGGAGGAAACCTAAACTAAAGTTACTAAACTAACTACATTTATACTCGATAGTCATGACAACCGAGCATTATATAAACTAACAGTTATGCATATTTCAGATAAATTAGTTGTTTCTGCAACGTATCGTGGCATTTTCCGACGTGGCGACTTCAACTATGCGCTAGGCGCACCAGTAAAAGTCTCCCCAACAGAGAAAATAAAAGATGAATTTATCGAAATTGAATGCAGAGTTAAAAGCGGTCGCGTACTGCGAGAGTTTTGGCTGCAGCCTGTCCCAAAGGATAATTTAATAAAACACAAAGCAAAGCGACCACCAGGTTTACCGCTCAATATTCTCATCGTCGGAATAGACTCTTTATCGCACGCACATGCTCAGCGAAAACTGTCGAAGCTTTACGAATACATGAAGAAAGACTTGGGAGCGATGATATTTAACGGCCATTCTGTTGTTGGCGATGGGACAACGGAGCAATTGACCGCTATATTATCTGGACTGGGAGAATTGGAACAGTACGAATCCAGACGACACCACGGAAACCCCAAACCTGTAGACGGATGGACGTGGATATATAAGGAACTTAAGGGTAAGAAACCTTACTGATACAATGGATACAAAGGAATGTAAGGAGCATTAGGAGATGAAATTTAGAACATAAATCATCTTCAATGTCATCACCACTAGCTATAATAATCTAGCTGGCCTAATTTATGTAATCGTCTTCCAAACGTTCTCTACGGTAATGACTTTCTCTGTACTTGCTTCATAAGTTGGGAAGATTTCATCAAATCATATGTGAACACTGATATGTATTAAGACGGGATAATGCATCGTAATACAAAATCCAAATAAAATTGAAGCCGGAAACACGTCATATTTTGAGAGCGGCGGTCATGTTGAATGGCCCCACTCGAAGATTAAATCAACGTAGTTTCTTTTAGAAAACTGATTTTTAGAAGGCTTTTGCCTTAAAACGTAAAACTTTTGTTCCAAAACAAAAACAAAACATCCTGCAGTAGAAATGTATAGCATTTGATGCTCAAGTGGGGACATCCAACATGGCCGCAAGTCTAAAAATGTGACGTACTTCCGGCTTCAAAGCTCAACAATAGATGCGCTAACCAGCTTTAATACATATCAATGTATGTGAAGCACAGGAATGACCTAATTCTCGCTATTTCAGATCGCGGTTACCTCACAGCCTACTCTGGAGACGCGCCCTACATTGGGCCATGGCAATTGAGACTCATGGGGTTTAGCAATCCGCCCACAGACTTTTACGCCCGGCCTTTTTACCTGCGAGCGTACCGAAACCTTCAAGGAGGACAAGACCTGTGTTTGGGCGCGATGAACATCGCACAAGTTCAGTTTAACTACATCAGGGATGTCTTTGATGTCTTTCCTGACAAGCTCAAATTCATGCTATCCTACAACGGTGAGGTCATAGAGCATACAGATGTTCAGCGCTAAAGAGAGGCCTTCACCCCCCTGAAACTAATCAATATTGCTACTAAAAATTTTCAGGGGGGAGAAGGCCTCTCTTTGGCGCACTGGCTAAGCTATGAGATGTTGAACCTCTGTATTCTCTGTGGTAAGGTGTAGATATTGTATGCCGTAATTTACATGATTCCCTTTGTGAACTGTTGACCCAGTTAGTTTAAGAGGAAACTAAAGTTAGATGAACTAACTTTATTAATACTGGATTGCTCTATCAGTTCTGAACTGTTCTTGCTAGAGATCCAGTAAGGATCTAGTGTTACTACAGGAGGAAACCTGAACTAAACTAACTTTATTCATACTGGATAGCTCTATCAAGTGCTAAACTATTCTTCCTAGAGGTCCAGTAAGGATCATCTCTTATTGATTCAGTGTTACTACAGGAGGAAACCTAAACTAAACTAACTTTATTCATACTGGATAACTCTATCAGTTCTAAACTGTTCTTCCTAGAGGTCCAGTAAGGATTATCTCTTATTGATCTAGTGTTACTACAGGAGGAAACCTGAACTAAACTAACTTTATTAATACTGGATAACTCCATCAGTTCTAAAATGTTCTTCCTAGAGGTCCAGTAAGATCCAGTGTTACTACAGGAGGAAACCTAAACTAAACTAACTCTATGCTGGATAGCTCTATCAGTTCTAAACTGTTCTGAAAAACCAATACCGTACACCACAATTATAAAGATAAAAGACTAATCACTGTTTATTGTTCTAGTTTTATTCTCGCACGATGACTTGAACCAAGTTGAAAACGTCGAGGCACCATTGATTTCATTGATCAAAGACTTAGAGACGAAACGCCATTTAAACAACACGTTGTTAATCGTGATGGGCGATCACGGAAGCAGGTTTGGGAAAATGCGCATGGAATTACAAGGAAAACTAGAAGAGCGGCTTCCTCTCTTCTCTATGATATTCCCAGCTTGGTTTCACGAGCGTTATCCGAGCCTCTCCGAGAATCTCCGAACCAATACCGATCGCCTGACGTCGTGGTACGATCTTCACGCGACATTCCGACACATGCTTTACTATCCCGACATTCCCTCGAACATCAAACACGGGCAGAGTCTTTTACAGGAGGTGCCCACGTCACGAACCTGTGCGCAGGCTAATGTGGCCGAGCACTGGTGCCCGTGTCAAAAGTGGACAGCGGTTGAAATCACCGACAGTCACGTGCAAAATGCGGCGATGGCTGTGGTAGACTTCGTGAACAGTTTGAACAACGAACACGATTTAAGCAAGAAGAATTGTGACATTTTAACTCTCGATACAGTTAATTATGCCTTGATCCAAGAACCGAATGAGAAGGTTCTCAGCTATCACGACAACAACGATCAGGTACCAGAATTCAAGCAGAGCGCAAGACCAAAACGACTAGATTTTTGTCGTTATCAGCTGCAGTTTAAAACAAAGCCAAACAATGGCGTGTACGAGGCGACAGTAAAATACCACCTGGGATGGTTTATTGTTAGCAAGAGCGTTAGTCGAGTGAACCAATATGGAAACGAACCACGATGCATTGCAAGTGAACTGCCACACTTAAGAAAATTCTGTTTCTGTAATAATGACTCGGCCATTTCTCAGTGAAGTAACATATAGCAAAGCTTTTAAAGTATGGAAGCTACAGACATTACTGCAGTTCTAGGAAAGAACCTTAAATAAACTTAGTTTAATTAAAATACATCTTCTCTGACTAAACATTATATTAAACGGGCTTTCGACTACCTAACTGTACCCTTCGACGGGTTAAAGCGGAATCCTTTCTACCGAAACCCGTCGAAGGCTGCAGTAAGGTTGTCGAAAGCTCATTTGATGAAATATTTAATCAGAGAACGTGTATTTTAAGCAGTTTAGTTTTAATTTCTTCTGTTATAGTAACACTGGATCAATAAGTGATTACCTCTAGGAAGACAGAGCTATCCAGCATAAATAAAGTTAGTTTAGTCTTGGTTTCCTGCTGTAGTAACACTGGATCAATAAGAGATGATCCTTACTGGACCTCTAGGAAGAACAGTTCAGAACTGATAGAGGTATCCAGCATAAATAAAGTTAGTTAAGTTTAGGTTTTCTTCTGTGGTAACACTGGATCAATAAGAGAAGATCCTTACTGGATCTCTAGGAAGAACAGTTTAGAGATGATAGAGCTTTCTAGTATAAATAAAGTTAGCTTAGCTAAGGTCTCCTCCAATAGTAACACTGGATCAATAAACATTCAATTTGATATTCATTGGACCTCTATAGAAATAAGAGCCTCGCACTGATAAATATACGTTTACAAATTACTGATAGGCACGTACGCATTTTATAGTTTGTAATCTTGTTTGTACAAGTAATATCACTTACTAAGACTTTTGTTTTTTTTCTGATTTAACGGTCTCAAGGTGCCGACAATGTAAAATATTTGTAATCACGAGATTAAGCGGATTTTTAAACAGAATTAATTTCGGTTCGGGGTTTGTTAGTAAAAACAAACGATATAAACGAACTACTTTGTAGCTGACCCGTTTTGCCTAATACATGTAAAAAATGAGAGCATACCAACAACTATATAAGGTGATGCGATCTTATACTCTCTGCTTATAGCGGCATATCTTTGATCTAAAGTCATAACGGGATAATCATTAAGAAAGAGTATGTCAGCGCGTGATACAAGAGAATTCAAAGGTTATTTTCGGATGATTCAAGGTTTTCAAAATCGCTAGAAAATGGATACGTGATAAACTTTGTACTAATGTTGCCAGTATCAGGTTGTTACGTTAAAAACATTGAACATTTTATAAACTAGAAGACACAAGCGGTCTTTCACGTTTCCAGCCAAGTCAAAATCCTTCTATGTTTAAGGCGATGAAATAGGCGATGTGTTTGTTTGCATGGGGGAAGATTACGGTGGCTAAGTTTACATGGCAGCATTTTTCTTTTAAAACACGGATACGTTCTATATGACTGATCTATGGACACATGAAGGAGCCAACGCCACAAACGTGATGCTCATAGCTGCTGCAATGACTGCAAGCTCGTTTTCTGCATCAGAGTCAGTGAAAATAAAACTTGATTGCGCAATGGAGCTTGTGGATAAAAAGCCTTGACAATCGACTTGCATTAACCCTGTTTGACAAGCTGCAGGAGGATTGTTATTATCAAGCTGAAAATCTCAAATTTAATTGCCCTCTTGAGAGCAGCAAAGCAATTCGTAAGCCAAAATCTTCTCTTCAAAGTATGTTGAATGCATCTGTTTTGTCCGCTCGTCTTACATATTTTTCGAGTGATGGTAGTTACTCAGGTATGGACAAGCTTCATAAACTACAAAAGGGAGCCGCGGTCGTGATAACAGGTATAATCAAACTACGATATAAGATCAACCGAAATATTCGATCAATTGGGATGGGAGATGATTGAAATTATTCCTAAAAGAACTGGTAAACAATATGACTTCGAAAACATCGCGTTGCGAGATTGCCAATTATTTGTCAACCTTGTTTATTTCTTGTCATAATTCTCGACGCATATCATGCAGTTAAGAAGTACTATTATCGATAAATTTACTTCATGCATGGAAAATCCAAACAAGCTTTCTGGAAAATAAAGCTTCTTGTATCGTCAAGTTTTTTCCTGGAATAACCTACCTGTTGAGATGCACGGTAAATATCTCCTGTCCTCGTTTAAGTACCACTCAAAACACTAACAGGAATGCAACCGAGCGTTATATGTCAGATAAAACACGAATTGCAAATATTTTATAATAAATGGCTTAAAACCGTCCCATTTTATACCTATTTTGCGAGTTTATTCACGAAGAAGTTTTCAATATAAATGTTCTTTAAGCAGAGAAAATCAAGGCAAAAATCTCATGGAAATTGACGTGGATGTTTTTTTTACATATAAAGATCCCTTCAAACCGCAACGATTTCCTTTGTGTTCACCTCATTTTTAAGTTTTTAGAGAATTTAATTAACTAACATTATAAGAACCGACACATCTTCAATTTAATCATTTAAGCGCATTTCTACCGACAGTGACTGATTGAATATGCAATAATATTATTCTTCGTATTTAACATTGTAAGTCTTTGTAATTTTACCAATATTTGTAGGCGTCATAAGGGGCGTTCTGCAACGCAGCTTCCTTTACCGCGGAAGGGCAGCCGGTTCTAAATAAATCTGAAAAATAATGATGATAAAAGCTGAAAGCAAATTCTGACATTGGCTTAAAGGCTGCGACCTTTGGTATTCCAAAGACCTTTGGTATTCCAAAAGCTAGAACCAATTATGGCATTTTTAATATCAGATTTCATGGAGCTTAAGTATGGAACTCCATTGCTGATGACGTGAAATATCTTTTTTAAAAAAATAAAAGAGGATATGATTGAAAAATATTAATTGTTTGCTTTTTTAGTTTGCTTTTTCTTTTACTTGAAATTCCTAAACAGAGTAAATTAATTGGTTTTCTCGTTTCCTATATCAAAATTTAAACTTAAATTTAGCTAGGAAAAATTTTCTCTTTTTTTTTGTGAAATTTTCCATACCGACTTTCTAGTTTTTTAGCCCTAATGGTTATTATGGAAAGTCGGTGCTCATAGTTTTGCAACTCAAGTAATAATAATATTGATGTAAAAATTTTTTATATATGAGTGAAATAAAGAATTGTTGTTGTTGTTGTAGCCCAGTGAACTCTATAAATACTGGAACGATAACTCCAGATAAAAACCCTACGTTTGGGTGAAGCCAAGATGGCGGCAACAACTACAAATGTCGTAAACAGTCTTAGTACTATTTTCCCGAGGTATTTGCTATTTTTAAAAAAGGCTGTATCGCAAACTAGGTTATAAGTTCATAAACCATAAAATTACCTCTTAAATCAAAATAAAAACATCAAATATCGGTACATTCCCAGAAGAATGGTGTCCACCGCGCCGAGAGAAACAATAGAAAAGGACTGAACTTGATAACCTATTGATAACCAATTTGGCTTCAAAGATGGCGGCCAAGTTATCGTTCCAGTCTAATTTAGAGTTCACTGTTGTAGCCTGAAGCAGACTGGCCGCAACTTGTGTGTCTCCGCCGATGTGTGCGTGCTCCCTTAAAAAAAGGTGTTCAAGTGCTTTGTGCCACAACGGAAACTCTCGTAGCCTCGCACGAACAAGAATGCTTTGTTCACACGGGAAACTGTCGCGCAGTCAGTTGAACTGAATTTTATTTTCCCTCGTTAAAACTATATTTCTAAAAAAGATCTTTTCTTAACTTGAAATAGAAGTTGCAAATTTTGATCTTCCGCCGACAGCCCAAAAAAGCAACTAATTAATTTTTCAGCAAAGACACATGCAATTCAGATAAGGTCGAAGTCATTGTATTGTATAGGGCCTCTTCAGACAGCTCACCCATGAAGTATCTCAAGTCACGACGTACAGCTGCGATGACAGGGTCAGTTAAGGGCTAATCCTGTTCTTCCACACCCTTCAGAGGCAAATTGCAATTCTTCTTCCCAATTCTAAAATAATTAAAACACATCTTTATCCCAGGTTGAGTATGTAAAAAATTAGAATGATTTTAATTTCAAAACGCGCGGTATGCAAATGAGTATCCCGCGCGATATTATCTGATCGCTTGGACCTCAGAGTGGACAGTTCAGAACTGATAGAACGAGCCTATGGTATAATTAAGGTTAACTATATTCCTATATATGGAATGATTCGTACTGAACCTCTAAGGCGACCTAAAATAAAAAAATGATGGAGAGTAAATAATAACACACAACACAATGTAGTAACACTGGATCAATAAGAGATTATCCTTACTGGACCTCTAGGAAGGACAGTTTGGAACTGATAGAACTATCCAGTATAAATAAAGTTAGTTTAGTTTAGGTTTCCTCCTGTAGTGACACTGGATCAATAAGAGATGATCCTTACTGGGCCTCTAAGAAGAACAGTTTAGAACTGATAGAGATATCCAGTATAAATAAAGTTAGTTTAGTTTAGGTTTCCTGCTGTAGTAACACTGGATCAATAAGAGATGATCCTTACTGGACCTCTAAGAAGACCAGCTTAGAACTGACAGAGCTATCTAGTATAAATAAAGTTAGTTTAGTCCAGGTCCCCATCATATCTACAGAGAACAGTTTTTCTGTCGATAAGTAATCGTGAGAAAATTTTGTACCACTAAACTTTGCCATCAATTGCATTTCTACTTCAATTTCCAATAGCTTTCCTTATAGATGCATTCTTCGCTGGTCGCCATGGCAAAAACACAAACAGATCTATCATTTCTCACGATGCAAAATCGCGTGCGTTCTGTGTTAATGTTCAAGACTCTAATATGATGAGTTCGCGAGATTAGCGGCTATAATGAAGGTCAGCGCATCTTAGAAGCGAGATATCATGTCATTCAATGACGCCACATGCTATGCGTCTGAGCTGAAAACGCTTGAGAAGGGCACTTAAACTTGTTAAACGCCCATAGCCGGCCGAATCTAGCAAACTCTACACCATGCTTAGGATAACTTTGCATCAAAAAATCTCTTGAAAACAGCGATAGAAGTGCATTTTTATAAAAATCTAATTCGTGTTTTGAAGGGCTGTTAATCGGTTTTTCCTACTTTGCATGGTTTATCCGATCTTTCAAACCGCCTAAATCCTAACAGCATAAGCTTCTCAAATTCTGCCGCCTTTCACTGCGCGTTTAATTGGTTTTTCCTGTGATAAAGCTTTAGTTTGGAGAAAGATTTAGTCTTTTATGCGAATTCAAAGAACCGCCGTATGTTTCGGCTTACAAGATGGTCAGAAGTACTCTACTGAATCGTGGCATGAAAGTAGCTCTTCAGTGGCCACTACAACACACCCTTAAGATTACTGTGCGTGTATATTGCCTCGAGCTATTATGATACGGGGGGGGGGGGCATTGCCTTCAATACAGAGCGGTTGAAGCTCTTGCCCCTGGTCAAATAAACGTATGAGTAGATAAGATTTGGTAAACATTGAAATGACATGTTTCTCACATCTCGATGCTCCGGAGTTGATAAGAATCGACGAGTGAGCTTTTTCTCATGTACACCATGGCAACACTCAACAACAACTTATCCAAACTTACAACCGATAGAGCTATCCAATATCTATAAGGTTTAGTAATACTGCATTAATCAGAGGTGATCCTTATAGTGGACCTCTGGGAAGAACAGTTTGGAACTGCTGCCAGTATGAATAAAAATAGTTTAGTTTAGGTCTCCTATAGTAACACTGGATCAATAAGAGATGATTCTTATTGGATCTGTAGGAAGAACAGTTTAGAACTATCCAGTAAAAATACAGTTAGTTTAGTTTAGGTTTCCTCCTCTGGTGACACTGGATCAATAAGAGATGATCCTTACTGGACCTCTGGGAAGAACAGTTTGGAAGTGATAAAGCTATCCAGAATAAATAAAGTTAGTATAGTTTAGGTTTCCTCCTGTAGTGACACTGGATCAATAAGAGATGATCCTTACTGGACCTCTAGGAAGAACAGTTGAGAACTGATAGAGCTATCCAGTATAAATAAAGTTAGTTTAGTTTAGGTTTCCTCCTGTAGTAACACTGGATCAATAAGAGATGATCCTTACTGGACCTTTAGGAAGAACAGTTTAGTTAAGGTTTCCAAGCTATCCAGCATAATTAAAGTCAGTTCAGCTGACTAAAGTAGCGAGTGATCACTGTCACCTTAGACTTCATTGACCTATCAATAAAAAAGTCCACACTCATCATAATAGAAACAGAACAATCATAATTAAAAGGATCGATCCTGATTTTCTACATTTCCTGTTTTGTCATGTATACGTCGCTATCTGGGATCCAATCGCCCTAAAATCATGTGAGCTTTTCCGCTATCCACCCACAAGAATGAAAATTGAGCGGGGCGCGGGATGGGTTACAGTAAACAACCCAAGAACGAACCATTAAGATATTTCTAAACACACAGCCAGAAATGATACACTGACTGTTAAATACAGGAAAGAGTACGCAATGTAATCGATCTTTATTTGATTAATGACCCTTAAATGCGAGCGTAGTGCTTCCAGTTTGTCCTGACAAAATAAACATATTGATCATAACCTTCAAATGAATGTTTGTCAAAGCACTCGAAATAAAAAAATGTTGATAAATTATATTGACATTAGTACTTTTTCCCACGCTGTATTTTTCCCCAGTTGAGGATTTCATGCGACGGAACATTCGACGCAGAAACGATTAAACAATACCTTTATTTACACTGGAACTCTTATCAAATAAGATCGACTAAGTAGGTACACATTAAGATGGTGTAGTGTTGTCACACAAGGAGGCCCATACCGGATAACTAGAGGTCCAGTAAGGATCATATCTTATTGACCCAGTGTTAATACAGGAAGAAACCTAAACTAAGCTAACTTCATTTATACTGGATAGCTCTTTCTAAACAGTTCTTCCCGGAGATTCAGTAAGGATCATATCTTATTGATCCAGTGTTACTACAGGAGGAAACCTAAACTAAACTAACTTCATTTATACTGGATAGCTTTACCAGTTCTAAACTGTTCTTCCTAGAGGTCCGGTAAGGATCATCTTTTATTGATCCAGTCTTACTATAGGAGGAAACCCAAACTAAAACCACATTGACTTATTTATACTTCATTGATAGCTATATCAGACTTCTTTTTCCAAAAATCACCGACAAACCTCTGAAATTAAAGGCATATGCACTAACACCACTAGTGTGTTAAAAATAGAAAGAGAATTAGTTCGAGCATTGCAAAACACTAAATCAATCAGCTACTTAGGAGTACGAACAAGCCTTACGTAAATTGGTCAGTATAGTTTGTCACAGAGCCAAAAGAGGTACAAACAACCGTTGAGTGTGGTGTTATAAGTTTTTGAGCTATTTGAATATGTGATAGGGTATGTGACATCATGATATTGGCTACAAGTGTAATTCATAATGGAAGCAACTTGAATTAATAACTACCATAACATTAGATTATATCAACAGTTGACGCAGCAAAAAGACATCGCACATCTCTCGTTTGAGATTTTGCCTTTTAAGGATTCATTGTGCAAAATTTCGTTATCACCGAGGAAAATTGTAGCCCGTCTTTAGTCAAATACTAATGAACTGCCAGAATTCCATATTCTTGGATGGACGTTGTGACCCCAAATTACAATTTGTCCACAGAATGTCAGCAGAACACTTTCAGAGAACAGCCCAGAACAGATGAAGCTATCATCTAGCTCCTTGAAGTCTATTTTCGAGCACTGTTTTCACTGAAAATTTCTTTGAATCGTAGCCAGTTTATCTTGCTAGAAGCTTGTACGTTACTAGTCCTGAATCTACTCCAGGTTTGCAACGCTTGACCTGGCTCCAATTACTGTGTTTTCTATAGGCTAGTTATCGAACACAATACAAAACATAATCTAAAGATTAGCATCTTGAAAGGTTAGTCTGTTGATGATTTTGTTATAAAATTGAAATATTATTCAGTTTTTTTGTTCGACTCATATTTCGGGTTTCAAGATAGTAATCTTAATCGGATTATGCTGGTATTATATTTGGTGAAATTGTTCGCTGGTCAATGCCCGACATTTGGTTATGCAAATGCAATATTTTCTGTGTTTATAGACCGTATAAGGAATCAATTTCTAACGAAATGAAAAATGATAATGATGTAAATTTGAATAGCATGACCAAATTGTCGGGCTGGCTTTGCTACTGGGGCTGGCGTTGGTTCAGTTAGTCCCCGGTAGTGAGCCTTCCGAAAGATCTAATGGAGTTATCCAAGTATAAAAAACGTTAGTTTAGCTTAGGTTTCCCCCTGTAGTAACACTGGATCAAATTAGCGATGATGCTTACTGGATCTCCAGGAAGAAAAGTTCGGAACTGATAGAGTTATCCAGTATAAATAAAGTTAGTTTAGTTTAGGTTTCCTGCTGTGCTAAACACTGGATCAATAGGAGATGATCCTTACTGGACCTCTAAGAACAGTTTGGAACCGATAAAGCTATCCAGTATAATTGAGTAAAAAAAACATCAGATTAGTTTGGGTTTCCTTCTGTATGTAATTACACTGGACAATAGGAGATTGCATCTTCTCTAGGTATACAGCTGTTCAGTGTAAATCAAGTTAGTTTACGAACACCGGATCAACAAGAGGCAATCCTTTGCGGAACATAAGATGAACTGCTATAAATAAATTTAGTTTATTTAAGTTTCCTTCTCTGTACAGAAGAAACACTGGATCAGTAAGAGATGATCCTTACCGGACCTCTGGAAAGAACAGCTAAGAACTGAAGAAGATATATCACTAGATAAGCCAATAATAATAACATTGAGGTTTGACCAAAATTGTTAAAATTACCATCAGACATAATTAAAAGAAAGCAACTGATATTACAAGCAAAAGGCATGTTAGATAAAGGAATAGAGAAAAGACTCGAGGCTACAAGACAATCCTTACGCATATCCTCCAATCGATACCAAATAGACATAAAATTATATCAAATAAAAGGAATTTACTGAAGGATTGACAGTCGAAAAAGGCTTTCGAAATTATCATTAACCCTGAAGCGTAAAAACAACAACTGCGAACATTAATCTTAACACTTCTGGGCGTGTAATCTCCAGATTTCCCAATTCAACATCTTCTATAATTTCATAACTTCACAGTCAACCAAAGATGTGCAAAAAATATGACAACACTGCAATGCAATGTGGCTACATTGATGTACAACTTGCTTGGAGCACTGATGCAATGACTTTGACAAGCTGTAGCACGACATTTACCCCCTTTATTACACAATAAAGCAAACGAAAAATCCCACATGTATTTTCAAAACTTTGTAGCCTTCAGGCAGTAGCTTGTCAAAGCGATCAACTAGCTCCGAGCAGTTTGCCCATCAATATTGGAGCATGGTATCGCAATATCAATATTTTCTTCAGTCTAGCTCTCGAAGTTTATTACAAAATAAAGAAACACCCCAAGTGAATTTTCCCAAATTGCCTTTAGGCAGCAACTCGTCAAAGCGATCGCAATTTGCTCCAAGCAACTTGCGCATTAATATTGGAGCATTGCACCGCTATACTGAATATTGCTTGCAAGAGAACATCCGGTTTGAGTATAAGGTGACACCTTAGATGTCCTTCTATATTAAGCTGGCTCACGACGACTAAATAAACATTATTTATGGCTACAAGTAAGCAATGATGCGTGTTTATTTATCGCGACTGCATTGAAGGTAATGAATCTGATATGAAAAGCTAATATTGTTTTAATGGTTCCTCCCTGACCACAATCTGGGTATTAAGTGTGCTTACTGAATGCATAGCCATGAATAGCGTGCCAACTACAAACAATATTGCGCAGTAGATGCTCAAAAACTATAAAAACGAAAAACGCCTGTTTCTTGTTTGTATAGAATCTTTACTCCCGTACTTGAACACATATAAATCGAAGATCTTTAGGAATCTACAAGACAGGAATATCTTAAATCTTATAATGCAACACCAGCGTTTTTCAATCAAAATCCTACTGATCATTATCCTACCGAGACGCATCAATCCATACAGGAACTATTTAGCATAAAATGCGCAAGCACGCCAGGTCTCCCCCCTGTCAAACTCGAGAAAGCCTCAAATCTGCTTATCACTTAACATTCCAAGATAAGGATTTCCGGTTTTAAACTCGGTTGGTGCTCGAGCGAGAGTATAAATCGAAAAAGGTCAGATGTGATAAGAAGCATTGGAGGAGAACGGTTCTCGCGAAAGCACAGGTTTACTATACTGAAAGAGAGTTTTAACAATGAGAACAATCGCAACACTATTCGCCATTCAACTCTGTTGCTTGGCCGTGAGTGGCTTCAATCCGATCTGGCCACGGCCAACTGCAACTACAACGAGAAAGGTCCCGAAGTACATCATGCAGATTTATGAAAAAAATTCAAAAGAAGGAAAAAGTGTGAATTTGCATGGTGTTTTTCCAAGTAAGTTTACTATGACATTAATGACCGTGTTTAACCATGACTCAATTAACTTCGTTGCGTGTTTATCCGTTATCTTCATTTTTCTGGGTAGCTCTATGTGCCAAACTGTTCTTCCTAGAGGTTCAGTAAGGATCATCTCTTATTGATCCAGTGATACTACAGGAGGAAACCTAGGCTAAACTAACTTTATTTATACTGAATAGCTCTATATCAGTTCTTTTACTGTTCTTCCTAGAGGTCCAGTAACGATCATCTCTTATTGATCCAGTGTTACTACAGGAGGAAACCTAACTTTATTTATACCGGATAGCTCTATAAGTTCTAAACTGTTCTTCCTAGAGGTCCAGTAAGGCCCACCCTATAGAGTCTATTTTAATTCTTGGGGCAAATACTTATAATACAAAGATACCTCTTAATTATACATATCAGTTTTCATGCGTGTAGAAGATTAAATAGTTACGTGATTTATTACAGTAGGACTTTCAAGGAGATATCTCAGTATTTTAAGCGCACGCCCACATGCATTTTGCGCATTTATAGACTTCCTATCATATATCGATCCAGTATAACTGTACTCGCGCGAGATAAATCTAAATTTACACCCCTTAATACCGCCACAGATCTGAAGTGCTTTTCGCCGTGATAATTACGCAGTTAGAACAACCACTTATGCAAGTCTTATGTATATGTATGAGTAGCTGTACTCAAACTGCTCATTCCAGAGATCCAGCATGTTGATTTCTTCACGATGAAGCCGAAATAGAGGGCAAATATCGCTTTTCTAACATACTCCAATGAGGTTTATGAACTTTCAGTTGGTTAAGCTAGAATTGATAAGACGTTTCGCGCGCGCGCATGCGTCGTGATATTCAAAACCCATTCTTGTTTGACTAAGGACAGTCGACTCTACTGCAAACCCTGGAAGGCTCAACTCTCGGTCAGACCTCAATAAACATGTTTACAGTTTGGAATTTCCACAATTTCCTCATCCAGAGAATTCGCTAAGGGCATCATCAAATTACGAGATGATATAACACACTCAAGTGGAAACGCTCTCAGTCGGAGAGGTGCGCCAAATTCACAACAGTGACGCTATTAAGCTAGTGGTAATTACATGTCAAAATAAGCTCGGCTGCCACACGTTATGCCTGTCACATTTCTACAAAGCAGGAACATTTAACGATAAGCTACGAGAGTTATGGCGCCAGATTGAGCAGCAAGGGCTCGCATTAATTCCTGTTTACGAAATCCAAGGGTGTAAATATGTCACGACTCTAATCATTGTATATTCGCTGTCCTACGTCAGTTGTTCTTTCGTACGTTTTAACGTAATTCCTTGTTTTAATGAGTTTACCGAGCCCAACGGGAAACTTAAACCGATTTAACAACTTTGCCGTAAACAAACCTAAAAAGGTTACCGAAGGTTACTAAACTAAAAGCCTCTCATTTATTCCCAAGCCCGGTTCGAAAAAGACTTTGAGAAGTCCTAGCTGAAACACAAAAATAACAAAAGTATCGTGTAAGCAGAAACCCATTGACCTGTTACCTTTATTTCAGCACGTTAGCCACTTCAACTGAATGTTGATTTCCAAGTGGGATCTCAAGGTCAAACGGTCCCCCTTTAGTCAATTTTTCTCGACTTACTCTACAAATCTTCATTATTTTGGAAAACACTTCAGCAAGTTTCTAGAATAATTCATCCTTTCTAAGAAATGTCGAGTTTGCGGTTATTATAGATCTGATTTAATTCGTTCCGCTCCTGGTGCCTGAAGGGCTGAACGATATGGGAAATTTTTACTTTGAACAATGTTCTGACCTTTCCTGACGTAATTGTTTCACCCTAGCATGTAATACAAACAAAAATTATCGCGTCAACAAGATCAGAGAGGGTTCATCCCTGTAAAAAAAAAACAGTGACAGCTATCCAGCATAAATAAAGTTAGTTTAGTTTAGCTTTCTTCCTGTAGCGACACTGGATCAATAAGAGATAATCCTTACTGGACCTCTAGGAAGAACAGTTTAGAACTGATAAAGCTATCCAGTATAAATAAAGTTAGTTTAGTTCAGGTTTCCTCCTGTAGCAACACAGTATAAATAAAGTTAGTTTAGGTTTCGTTCTGTAGTAGCTAACACTGGATCACTAATTAGAGATGATCCTTACTGGACCTCTAAGAAGAACAGTTTAGAGCTGATAGAGCTATCTAGTATAAATAAAGTTAGTTTAGTTTATGTTTCTTCCTGTAGTAACACTGGATCAATAAGAGATGATCCTTACGGGACCTCTAGGAAAAATAGTTTAGAGCTGATAGAGCTATCATAAACGTTACTTTAATGCACAGTTTTCAAAGACTGTAGAAAATTGCTATATTCTTAATCATTGATATAAAGTATAAATGCCCTCTTGCATGCAAAACAGTATATCCTGGTCATTTCACTTAAGTCCAATCCAATAAGCACTTCGTTCAATCCAATTAACACGCATTTACGAACACAAGAGCGACAACTACAAGCGTTCATTATCACAAACTTAAAGTCCTTAAACACAAAGTCACATTAATTAGCATAAGATGCACAACAGCGCAATTAACATCGAATCCGCAAAATTTGTCTTAAACGGCATTAAAACTTTCTATGCATTAGCATAAATCGCACGATTGCGTGTTACTCATTAGTGCGCGGACAACTGGATTTATTTTACAGTGTCATTATATAGACGGCGATATCGCCTTGCGTGCAAAAATGCAGGCGAGCCAATCCAAAAATTCAAGTGCGCACTTCAGAGCCATAACATACACAATCCGGCAACTATCCGATTGACTGTAATCGTGTTTTCTTAGCCATTTCATGGCAGATAACCGACGTATTATTCGCTAATGACGCGGCTTAACTCTTTTTTCACTTTTGCGCGCACAACTGTTACGCCATTGCGCAACAACGAGTGCGCGTTTGCACGAAAATTTGGTCTAAAAAAAGACGCATATAATGCGTCGTCGAAGTGCATTCTGGATACCTGTCAAATGTTGAACGCTATTTCAGATGTCTGAAAGTGTTTATTATTTCTGCGGGACTTGAAAAATGTCTTAACAATGCACAAAAATAGTTTACATGAGAATTTTCTTGTAGACGAATATACAGCAGATACTGTAAATCGCTTGCTATTCGCAAATGACATCCTGCAATAAAATGCAGGCGACAAATTCCTCAAATTTTAATAAAATACTCAATTAATTGATTTGTTCGGAAATTGAAGTATTGTGTAAGGGGTCAAATCGTTTTGTAACCTGACAGAGTCGGGCCCTTTCTTTTTATCGTTTTGCTTCGTGTGTGTGTGAGTGTGTCGAGAGTAGTCTGAGAATAGTCTGTAAACCATAGCTCTGTGTTACAAATTTTCTAATTATCTTTCATAACATTCACAAATATAACTGTGGGCAAACATTACTCAATACGCCTTTGGCTTGTGGGTTAAGACAACAAATTGTGTCTGGTCAGGAAAATACTATATCATCGTCTAATTAACTTAGGATAACAATATATGTAATAACAGGGCGCAGTTTTGACGCCAGTCGTTTATGTCAAACTTTAATAAAATTTTTGAATGGCATTTAAAAAAGGCGTTTCCAGCTCACGAAATGATGGATGAGTATAATCCGAATGAGGCGATTTGTTTTTACAGATCATGCAATGTGTTCATCATGTCTTCAGGGCAAATTGTTTCATATGCATCAAAAATGTAAAAATTTAAATTAAACTACGACGACTTATTGTAGAATACAACCTACACTAGACCACCACAGGCAGTTCAGACACAAACCACAACAGGTTTTTGCTGAATACTATACCTACACTAGACCACCACGTTTGAGATATCTTTTTTAGCTAGTTCAAACACAAACCACGACAGCTTATGGTAGAATACTACCTACACTAGACCACCACGTTTGAGATAAAACTATAAATATGTCATGCCATATTGAAACCACAATGAAGTATGAAATAAGTTGTTTGTGCAGTAAAACATCCTGGTCGGTTATCCTGTTTGCTTAGCTTTAATATTTTGTTTACGTTTGTTTTCGTCGTATAGGGCTATGCCGCGCACAAAATGTTAATGAGCGACCATGCGTATTTACGGCGCGCCTGCAGTATCTGTCACGCGGAAAATGTTCTATTTTGGAGAGAATTGTTGCAAGCTCAAAACTGATAGAAATGTTGACTTTGCTGGACCTCTGGGAAGAACAATTCGAAACTGCTCTTTTTGAAGTTTAGTTTGAGTTTCCTCTCGTATGATCCTTACTGGAGCTCTGCGAATTAAGAACAGTTTAGATCTGATAGAGCTATCGAGTATAAATAAAGTTAGTTTAGTTTAGGTTTCCTCCTGCAGTAACACTGGATCGATAAGAGATGATCCTTACTGGACCTCTAGGAAGAACAGTTTAGAACTGATAGAGCTATCCAGTATAAATAAAGTTAGTTTAGTTTAGGTTTCCTCCTGTAGTTACACTGGATCAATAAGAGATGATCCTTACTGGACCTCTAGGAAGAACAGTTCACAACAGATAGAGCTATCTAGTATAAATAAGGTTAGTTTAGTTCATGCCTTCTACAGTTAAACTTGACCAATATTATGTAACATGCATGCACACATGCAGCACTCTATTTTAGGAGAATTTGACAGATGTTAGATAAAATCTTCACCTCATGTACCTATTTCATCAAATGTACTGTGCAGTTAAATGGATTGACATAGATCATGTCAAGATAGTGCATGCCCTTGAATACTTTCAAGTGATTTGATGTTGTATGCAGAACACATTGCTGAGTTCATCATTGTTAGATCAAGCAGAGATTGCGCATAAGCTTACTAATGAGCTATCTTAAAAGCGATCTCTTATAGAACTCACCGCCAAGTTAAGCATGGTTAAATTATGCAGAGGTAGCACATGTTCTTGAATTTGAGCTATCTTAATTAAAGTGATGTGATTATGTATAGAACTCACTTCTATGTTAAGCATGTTTATACATCATGCAAAGGTAGCACATGTTCGTGGATGAGAGTTATCTTTAAAAGTGATCTGATGTTCTGCAGAACTCACTGCTGAGTTAAGCATGATTATTTTATCTCTGTCAGAGCTAATTAGTGTTTCCACTTTCTTGTGGTACATATTCTGTAAGACCAGGTCCTGTATCGAAGATAATTCCACTGGTTCTAGCGTCCGATAGTCTGGCACGAGAGGAGTTTAACATGAATTTCATATAAAATTTCTTAATCATTCGCTTGACAGCTTTGCAGAAAACAAACAAACACGTATAATTGTAAAAACAGCGTAAGGGAAACGAGAAATAAAAATAAACAACGTTACTATTATTATCCGTGTTTCACGAGATTTAGAACGTGTTGTAAAATGAAATGAACCGAGCTCCAAATGGTAGCTTAGGACGAATAATTTAACCGCATAACCAAGTTCTTAAAGTTTTATCATTGTCAAATATGGTTCTACGTCCAGTACATGTAAAGATAAGTTGTGATTACCATGCAATCAACGACAATGTGTTTATCTTATTCTGGAACCTTCTCTCTCTTCTGCTTCAAGGATATTTTAAACTTAATTCAATTAATCAAAACAAACTATAAAATGGAGATGCTTGCCATCTGCACGGACAGACCAGCAAAGAAACTTAGCAAATTTGGTTCGCTGCAAATCTATACTAACAGACTTCGTGAGTGGTTGGTTATAACTATAAAAGACAATAAACTATAAAAACTGGTTTTCTAAAGTCAAGAACGAATCACAAACAATGTGTTTCGTTTTAAAAGACCTAATCTCGCAAGACCTGATGATTTTGGGTTGGTTCTTAGCCCAAAATTCTAGCCTAGCTTGTTTGCATATTCAAGTGCAGTGCAAAAACTAATGAACATTAATGGCTGCAAGCCTACCGCTTTTGAATGCTTTCTTTCTTCAAAGCATCATTCAAAATAAATCGATCTAACAGTGTAAATAGCGAGCACCCTAATGTTAAAAACCTGGACGCTTCTCGTCTAGCAGTAAGGCAGCAACTATATCTGCTTCGCTTTCAAGTTAAATTATAAAACTCTTCCTCAATGAAGCCCTAAAAAGCCTATCCCAACTGAAAGGAAATTTGACGATCTGAAACCTCGCCCTAAAGTCTGGCAAACCTCGCCTTGTGAAAACGTAGCGCGGGGCGGGCCTGCGGAAACCTCTGTAATTAATAGAGTCATAATGATTACGAGACAGCAAGAGATAAGGCATGTCATTTCAAGCATATACCGGCGAGATTTATGCCACATATGGTCACCAAAATAGACAGTGTTATTTTTAGTACAGCTTAACATGACATCACGAGGGGAGACGGTTTGAGTGGTGTGGTGATAATGATCTCCTGGTTAAGAAATGTTGGGATCGTGCGTCTCAAGTACCTGGATCTCTGGGGAGATCTGGCTAACAGCGCTGCATAATATGATGGACCTCAGGACCATTGGTCCTTTTTGAGTTTGGCAGAAAAAAACGCCCAGGATAAAACTGTAGAATCTGAACGTTTTACAGAAAAAAAAAAGAAAGAAAGAAAGAAAATGAAAAAAACAACACGTCCCAACATTTACTCCATACGCCATTAAACAAATAGCTTAAATTCCCGAGGCATTGAAAGAAGGACTGGTGTACTCTACATTGCACTTTCTTATACATCTTGTAGGTTGGCTTAATCGGGGGTCGTACATGTACATAATAGTAAAATTCAAGGACGTTTTAAGGACTTTCAAGGCGATATATCAGGAAATTTAAGGATTTTCAAGCACTTTCTTATATATTATAGGACTTTCAAGGCCTTAATTTTTGTTGTCAAATTCGAGGTCATTTAAGGACATTCAAGTTTTGTACGAGCCCTGCTAAATTCTAAGTTTTATTTTACTATTTACATTTCTGTTTTTCTGTGAAAGATCGGCTACGTTTTTGTATGTATCCACGGCACTACCGACACTGGCAACGTTATATACATATAGTTAACGATATTTTACCGCGTTTTTTCTTCCAGAAATGATTCAAACGAAACGCGCCATCAAGTTAATCTTCCTGAACAACAGTCTTAAACAGGAGGAGAACGCGAAGTGGGAACACGACGAACTACGGATCTTTATGGCCACGGCAAAAAAGGCGATTACATCTTCAAACGAATCTTACTTGGTGAAGGTATTCGACCTTTACAGCGACAGCCGAAGTCAACCGAGAGTCCCCGTGAATAAGTATACCTTTAAGAGCACGGAATATGGTTGGAAAACACTCAATATTTCAGGTGAGTTTTATAAACCGCCAAGCGTAGTCGAAGCACAAAAAATTTACAGGATCTTTCGCTATACCTGAAACGATATACAAACAGAACGAAGCGAAGACCCTTCGGCCTCGTCTGGAAGTTGGAAGCCACTACTCATTACTAACTTCCCAATGTAGGGCATTAGCTCGAAACGTTTCGCTTATATCCTTTCAGATAGTGAAAGATCCTATGTTTAAATTGCGTGCTTTTGGTTGCACTAACGACACTTGAAGTTGAAGACAACGTCAGTCGAAGATATACATCTAGATAACACCTTTTTTTAGCTTGGCGTATCAACAAACCAAAGCGGGATAGCAGAGGACGGTTTGGGATATTAATCACAGTTTTCCTGGGCAAAAAGAAGCAGGACATCAGCAGAACAGCATTCAGAAGAGTGCCAAACAGAACGCCATACTTCATCGAGTTCTTCCACGAAGAAGAGAAGAAATCTCAAGAGCCCAGAGGCAAAGGAAATAAGCTGTCAACGACAATCGATCGGTACAGAAAGAATACATCGCCAGCCCGCAAGTATAAGCTAAAGAAACGGGAATATTACTTGCCATTTCAACGATACGAGAGCGCAAGACAACGCTTCCAGTAGTTATATCGGAACGACGAGGGATTTTTATACTTAATCAGATGCGAACTTCAACTTCCATTCAAATAACCATTTGTAACATCGGGACACGGTTGGAGAACAATTAAGAATAATTTTTTAAACGACTAAGGTGCATTTCACAAGCCTGTGCATTATATAACGGTCATAGAGCTTAACGAACAATTGCTTGCGACAGTGGAGACTCACTGAAAAAAAAGTCAAGTATTTTCTCGCATTGTTTAGGTTCGCTACGGCGCAAATATATCTGTAAGCATTAAGCGAGTTAGCTACAGTAAAATACCGTGTTAAACGCGGTTCGCCCGATTACCTTGAGGCTGCAATATCCCAGTTTGGGTCAGCCAAGAAAGAGTTTTCCGTTTTCACGTCTGATAATAGACCAGGGGCCGATTGTTCGAAGCCCGATTAGCGTAAACGATGGATAAGTCAAAATGTAATAACACTCTTACATCACTCGTTAAACAGTTAACTTAAATATTTTGCAGCAAAAATGTAGTTGTAAGCATAATCATTCTATTAAGGTTAAAAACTTTTAGTTTGGTTGTTGAATGATTCTATAAACTTGGTTTCTATTTTGAGCTTAGCCACCGTTTAAGCTAAACGGGCTTCGAACCACCAGCCCCTGTACTGTAGCTGTATCTTTTACAGGAGTGAATCAGACAGTACAAAATTTTCAATACTCGGTTAGACTCGTTTGGATCAACACAAGGTTACTGTATTTTGTATAATGCCTCCAGCCCAATATTTTGACAGTGCTCCATGGGTACGCTGTTGTATTTGTTCAATATTGCTCTCAAAAGACGAAACCATGCAAAAGAATCGGAAGAGGGCGTGCCTGCAGCCCCAGAAAGAAATGTAGAACAATTACACATTCCAATTAAATTTTCCAATTTTAGTCAAACGCGGGTTTTTTACTTCGAAATCTGGCTAACTCCTTTGACTATAGCTTTAGTTGTTCTTAATGCATGCACGCGGCTGTTTAAAATTATTGGATACATGATAGTATACGATAATTATGTTATTTTTATGTACAACATTCTTATAACAGCGAGTGGTCACAAGACTATATAGCGACAGTAGATCAGAATTATAGAAAGTAAACACTGTTTGTACCCAACGTTTGTAAATAAATTAAAATTATTGGTAAAATATATGGCATTAGAGCAACTTGCATTTGCTGTCCTGTTCTTGCATTTTACATCGTTGTTAAGACACGCAGACGGCTACAAACTGGCGGACAGCCTGACTTACTTTCATTGATATTTATCGTATCATTTTTAACAACCGAGCCAGTACTACTCAGCAACGAAATAACAGCTTTGTTTGTTACAGCTAAAGTTTGTTACAGCTTTATTTATTAATTAAAACATTTGAGTACTTTGCTTAAATATTGAGCCTGGTATAATTTGCAAACTACACTGTTGTATTGCAACCGGGGCTAGCCGAACGTTGAGCTAGTCTGCCTGTTGCTGACTCAATACTTTTGTTTCAAGAATCAAGAGGACAAATTTGAACATAATAATGACAATATAAAATACATTATCTTACTTTTGAAGAACTTTTTGATATTTTTCAACGAATGCAGCCCTCAGTTTGTCATCCTCACAGAGTTTCTTTCCCAAAGAGGTTTCCTTCGACGAGTATTCAACTAAACCGAAAACTGGAAACAGCCTGTAAATAAAAAAAACAACAGAGTTCGGTTGTACGAAAGGTAAATAGCGCTATCTACTGGATAGTGTTTCTTTTGATCTTTCTAAACATGTTCAGTAACTGGTAAAACCCATATTAAAGTTTAGCATTTTCGACTTAAAGTCATTTCTTATCTCTTCAAATTTCTACCTTAGAGGGTAGTAACTTTAAGAGATGAAAAGTGACTTTAACTCACTTGTCTGTATATTTTCTGTCTGTTGTCTTGTCGTCGTTCCCTCCAACATCTTGTACATTTAAAGATGACAAATCATCAGAAGCGAGATCAAACAACGTAGAATTACAGAGCCTAAAGAGAGATAAACCTGCTATAATCATGCCCTGTCCAAACAAGAACAAGAAATGAACGATAAGAGTTGAGATGCGAGAGTTTGTATGCGAGTTTTCTCAACTCTCATGTCCTGGTCAAACGAGAACAAGAGTTGCACGAGAGTTGACAAGCGAGAGTTTGCATGAGGGTTTTCTAAACTCTAATGTCCTGGTCAAACAAGAATAGCAGTTGCATAAGAGTTGACAAGCGAGAGCATGTATTGTATTGAGAGTTTTTCGTACCTAATTGCTTCATTTCGTTCCATGCCGTGCCTCGTACACTCGTTCAGCACAGTCAAAATAATGCTTTCACACAACTTCTCGTCCTTTTCAAGCAAGCTACCTGGTAAAATAGACCATGGGCTATAGAATGCTCTAAACGAAGGTGTCTTGTTATAGCACAATCACAGTACACTTACTCTCATCAAAATAAAGTGGACAGGTGCGAAGAATGCATTTTGGATCAGAAAGTATCTCAGGCATCTAAAAAGATTCAAGAAGATTGCTAAAACATTGTCAATAACAACATCATCACCTTCTCCAATATTATCAACACCTTCATCATCAATATCATCACCTTCATCATCAATATCATCATCACCTTCATCAATATCATCATCACCTTCATCAATATGATCACCTTCACCAATTGATATCATCACCTTCACCAATATGATCAATGCCATCACCTTCAACAAAACCTGGCCATCATTAACATTATCACATCAGTTTCATCAGCCCCACCATCATCACCACCTACCTCCCCCTCCCCTCAATACCAACATCAGCATCACCACAACCTCCCACATCCACCATCAGCCAAACTTACATCTCTGCCAAATTGCCGGGGACTTGATTCATTAAATACCTCGTTAACATTTGACTTAAATATCTGCGCATTTGTATTAAAGAAACAACAACTCACAAGTCCAATAACAATATATTTAGGTCCTTAAACAATACACCATTGCCGGTACTGTATGGGCAGGAATGTAATAAAAAACACACTCCGAAAACAACATCTTGTAAACTCAAGATTGGAGCTTTTAAAAACGAGACAACAATTTTGCGGTGATATTTCGACTCATTTTAAAGCCATTACGAGATAGAGTCGAAATATCACCGCAAAATTGTTGTCTCGTTTTTAAAAGCTCGAATTTTAAGTTTACAAGGTGTTGTTTTTCGGAGTGTTTTTTTTTCTTGTACAGTATTTTATTAAATTGTCTGCTGGTAATGGTTTTTATAGACAGGAATATTCTACTAAGTTCTTGCTCAAAGTCACAGTACCATAATTGAGGATACAAGCCTGGGTTTGACGATATTCTGGCAGTCCAGCAATTGACTAACTCTTGCTAAAGACATGCCAGCAACAAATGAAAAAAGCACGCCATGGATATTGCCTCTTAAATCCTAAAATACATAGATGCAACAATGCATGGCATGTTTCTTCTTGCATATACTGAATTGCACAAATGAATGGAACAAAATTGACAGTAATGATCACTGTAATGAAGCCAGAGTCAAACGTTCATGTCTCGTTTTTTACAAACTTTGGTCACTAAAGCTCATTCTAAGTACAGTAATAGGTTCTCGTTTTGGTTCGCTAGAGTTTATCTTTAGGAAATAAATATATACAGTCATGTATCCCTGGATCTAAATGTTGAGCCCTTAACAATATGACAAATTTCAGTAAACCACAACAAAAACTTATAAAGAAAGTTTAAGACATGTATGAACAGATAAACACCAGCCAGTTTTGGTAAATATTAATGCTAATCTACTAATGCTAATCATTCTGCATGGTCCACCTGTCATATACTAAACTGATTCAAGTGATTTTTTCATACCTTTGACACAGTGTTTAGCTGTGATGGCAGACAGCATAGGAACAATATATCAACTGTTTTACCAAGCTGGTTGACAAAAATAAACATACTTAAGAATAAGGGTCAAAATTTGTTTATAACTTCTCTACGAATCTTTACAATGGCAACAAAAACGTTTTATACCATCATATTGTCAAAGCAGCAATGCACTCCTTTGCTTTGAAATTCTTTCAGATTCTCTGGACATCTTGTAGAAATAAACAAATTGCCAGCATTTACAACACCTAAATGTTTGAATTATTTTAAATTTTCACAAGGAATCAATCAAATTGAATGCTGCTTAAAATACTCTCAAACCAACCAAATTGATATAATATTTTGTCCTATGCAGTTTATTCAGTCTGCATTGCACGCACTTTATGCCAGCTATATGGGGCATGCATTTAGCAAATCACAAGTGTATAGTAAGCTTTGTCAATGACCGAATTGACCAATAAGGTGATAAAAAGCAATATTCCAGTTTAACGCCTGCATGCAGCCAGGGTTCGCAGAATGGGATTTAAATTGACTAATGAAGAAAAGTAATTAAACAGGAATTAAACAGACCTAAATCCAAAAGCACACTGGCTAACTGTTTTCCAAGTCTTCCAGCGCCAATAATACCAATCTTTAGACCACAAAAACTTGACGTTATGCAGCCTGAATTTGAGGACTATTTGAAAGAATATTAAGACACTTGCACACAAATTGGCATTAATTTGCAAGGTATTGATAGATAATTCTAAAATATCGTGATTTAATCCTATACTCACTGTAGATTTTTCCAAAATAACTTTATTGACTTCATTTAGTACTGACACAAAATACGTGCTAAGTTAATAAAATAAAAGTAACTAAATTAAACTGATAATTATATAAACTTATGTAATACGAGTGACAGGTCTGTATGGGTATTCATTATATGGCAAGTGTGTAGCACAAGCCATTGTTAATGCCCATGCCACAGTATTGGGAATGGACAGTAGGTCCGCTCACCAGTGCAACATGGCACCCTAGTTTAGTTCCACCAGCCAGTTCAGCATTCTTATTAGCCAGAAAATGCCTTTGACTGGCTGCCATAATGGTAATGAGATGTGTAATGCAATATTTATGGTCACACAAACTTCAGTGGCCTTACTGTCCATTCCCCATACTGTGCACAAAGCACAGAATAAGAACTACATAAACAGAAAGGTCACTCAACTCTGAACCTTTGAAGTTTGTGTAGTCATGCATGGCCCATTGTGCATGTTCATTATGCAGGTTCTGGCCAGTCATTCACTCATTGCCTTTTCTGGCCAATAGAAATGCTGAACTGGCTGATCCGTCATTAGTCTGGCCAGTCAAATGCATAAAAATAGGGAGACACGTTGCACAGCTGAGTGGCTCAACTGTTTATTCACTATACTGTGCTTGTAAAATATGTAATTAAACAGAATAATTAATGACATTAATTATTCCATAATTAATTATGCATTAACTTTTAATTAATGATATTAATTATTCTGTTAATTAATTATGTATTAACTTTCATACAGAATGTCTTGCATCATATTTAATGAACTTTATTTGCATTAACAAATGCATACTGCATATGGTACAGGCATTGATCTGAGAATAGACATCCTGGATGGAGTTTCTATACCTACAAAAATCATGGCCACTTTTGATGTTGAACACCTGATTCATGGGAGCACTACAAGTACAGCTACGTAAATTTAGTCAATAGGACCATGTATGGTATCACACCAACTGTAACTGAAGTGCACTCAATGCTGTATGCCTGTATCTGAGCAATTTTCATGGTTTTGAGCCAGTCAACATTGAAATTTAAGAGGTAAACATGTAAGAGCAGTGGATATTTGTCCAATATTTACTGATTTGGGGTCATAGACTCATAGTTTGGGGCCATAAATCGTAGGTACAGAATATCTATCCAGGTTGTCTATTTTCAGACCAATGTAAACATACATGTGACTGAAATACTTTATTGTGATTGGCAGATAGCCAAATAGCCTTATTAATTATTCATGATGCCACTTTTTATTATGGAAATTACATCCTCATTTAAATATTTACTCAGTCAGTCCAACACACTTACGCCTGCACACAAGCTGATGAAATTGCAGCCAAATTTTTTTGACGAAGTTGAATTAAAACTCTCCTAAAAGATAAAATGCGGTATTTTTTAATCCAACTTTAACATTTTCGGAAAGAATAATAATCCGTCTTTACCTCTCTTCGTCTGGAAGAGCTGAATCAAACTGCAGAGACGGTAAATTCTTTGTTATATCTTCAACACTAAACATGCTTGCTCATTTTTCAGTCACCATATTGGAAAATTTTAAACTTTGCGCCCGCGCGGTGTTGTCATGGTAACACAGCCTGCAAAAGCAGGCGGTCACCGTCGTTTGCTTCTCACCATGAACAACCACAGATCATCGAATTCTTCGCTCTTAGACAAGATATTCAACACAGCTCAAAATTCAACAGTCATTTAGTCAGTTAGCCATATTAAACCACCCATAAAAATTCAGAAAATCTATTTTACATATATAAACTATATTACACTGTGTGATGTATATATACACTAAGCTACTAAGAATGCTTGAATTATACTATATATTTTTAAAATCTATATTATTTAATAGTAACTACTAGCTGCACGCCGTGTTTGAACGTCCTGTTGCAAATGGCTGCACACCAGCTGCCATGAGACATAGAAAATCATGATTTCTCAATTTGTATTTAACACCAGAGACGACATAAAATTCGTGTTTACGAGCGCTCCATCATGAACAGTTCATTGACAAGGAAACATGATTCCATCCTTTCTGATCCGCTCAGCTTCTCAAATTCTTGTCTAGAAAAGAAAAAAAATACATAAAGCATCACTTTATTAAGTCCACTAAGCTACCTGTTGAAGAAAAATGGCAAAGTTCTGCAAGGCAACTTTGCAAGAACTGTTTGTCTTCACTTGAAGTAAAAAAAAACAACACATAATATTTACCCCGGGTGATCTTCAACAGGCTTCTTTCCATTTTGGCAGAATTCTTTGACTTCATAAAATGCTTTTTCGCCAAGAACATTAATACATCCCCTGTTTGGTAAATATCACTATAAATTTAATGTCTCAATAACCAAGACAAGCAGACAACTTGAGGAAATACAAAATAAAACAAATTCCGAAAAAAGATATCTTGTATTCCTGATATTCAAGAAAAAAAAAACAAGAAAACGACGGAGTCGGTGATATTGTCGGTGACAGTGTTTTTGGAATAAAGACGAAATATCACCGACTCCGTCGTTTTCTTGTTTTTTCTTGAATATCAGGAATACAAGATGTCTTTTAATGTCTCACTCGTACTGTATTCATGTTGTAATGGTCGCTATTTTTGTAACACATTTTTGTGACTTACTCTTTTATCATATCTCGACATGAGGAGGCTGGTCTCTCGTAATCTTCCACCGTTTCTTCAGGCACTAATAAAGTACAGTATATTGAAAACTTAATGAAACGCTTTACCACGTCGTTATGAAGTAAAATTAATGATGTTGGTGAAAATTATCATGGAATAATGGAGTAGGGATTTACACTCGTATACCTTCTAAGTCTTGGGCAGCTTTTGCCGAGGCAAGAATATCTCGCAGAGACTGAAAAGGCAAATATCAGGGTAATTACCACATGAAGATGATCACAACTATGACCACAGTCTATTACCACATCACACAACACCACATCACCACACATCACATCACACCACATCACCACACCACATCACACCACACCACATCACATCACATCACACCACATCACACCACACACATCACATCACACCATATCACATCACATCACACCACACACATCACACCATCAAATTACACCACACTATCACACCACATCACACCATCACCACACTTAACCCACCACACCATCAACACTACAAGCATACCTCAGAATCAGAATCCTCTTCAAACTCTTCATCAGAATAGCTTTCAATATTCACACCAACTCTGTTCATTCCAACACCATTCTTGGCCGCCATTGGTTCCTTCAAAGACAAATCTCCTTCGCCTTCGTCAAAATCGTCGGAATACTCCGCGTCATCCTCGGAAGACGACGCCTCGAAATCGTCAGGGTAGTCGGTAGGACAGCTTGGTTCCTCTGGGACAACAGGGGACTTGGATTGTCGTGACGGGCTTTGCTGATTCGTAGCTGACTTCATGCGGGTATCTTCATTTGGTCTAAATATCAAGAAAAGTTATCACTGAAATAACAGCGAAATACAGGTTACCTTGCAGTCATCAAGCCGATATCAGGATGCGTTTGTATCGCTTGCTCCGGCTTGATGATAACGAGTCTGCTGCAAGTTGTCAACAGGCTTGATGCAAGTTGATTCTCAAGACTTTTTTATTCACAAGCTTGATACAAGTTGTTTGCAGCAAGTCTGCAAATGTCATGTCTCATCAAAACTGATTTCACAGACTTGACCGCACTCAATGAAGGCAACAGGCTTGATATAACTTGATGACAACGCTACTCGGTATTCATTACAGTCATACCGTTGATCTTTCAAACTCT
The DNA here is from genome assembly GCA_963855995.1 of Muricea muricata. Taxonomy (NCBI): domain Eukaryota; kingdom Metazoa; phylum Cnidaria; class Anthozoa; order Malacalcyonacea; family Plexauridae; genus Muricea; species Muricea muricata. Next base: position 9,728,648 of record OY979731.1, on the reverse strand, counting down.
TCTTCCCCTCAATAAACAGTGCGAGATGATCTTTCACGAACGGTGTATTGAGAATAGCGCCGGCACTAAAAGTCCAACAAGAAACGCATCAATTACTGTATAGAATAAACCCGGAATCAATACAAATTTAAGTTGAGGAAAACGTTTGGTTGAATATCTTGTCAAACCTCGGTCTGTCATCTGGGGATTTTGACATCATTTGTGAGACGAGATTTGCCATGCCTTCGCTGTACATTGATGGTATTGGCTAGACAATGGTATTAGTACATGATTATACTTGGTGGTGGTTACATGTGTGTTAACCCTATGAGAGTTGACAAGCGAGAGTTTATATGAAAGTCGTCTTAACTCTCATGTCCTGGTCGAACGAGAACAAGAGTTGCATGGGAGTTGGTGAGAGTTGAGAAGCGAGAGTTTGTATTAGAGTTTTCTCAACTCTCGTGTCCTGGTCAAACGAGAACAAGAGTTGCATGAGAGCTGATAACAGTTGACAAGCGAGAGTTTGTATTAGAGTTTTCTCAACTCTCATGTCCTGGTCAAACGAGAACAAGAGTTGCATGAGAGTTGATAAGAGTTGACAAGCGAGAGTTTGTATGACAGTTTCCATAACGTTAACGCAAATAATCTAGCATTTCAAATCCACTCACCTCAACGTCTCCGCTTACAATTTTGTAAAACAAACTGACGATATTGCCAGCACTAAACGCCGGCCGAAGAGAACACAATTCGTAGAGCAAACACCCAAGAGCCTAGCAAATGCAAACAAGAGAGATTGCTTACGAAACTACAAGAGAACGCCTCGATATCCAACTTAGAACTAGCGGGGTTTTTAGTTATTTACCCAAATATCAGCCTTGGACGTGTAAGGGACGTCTTGACACAACTCCGGACTAAGATAGCAAGGTGTACCACAACATGTTTCGGCCATATCCAGCGTGTTCTCCATAACTCTCGCAATTCCAAAATCGCCTGAAATAAATAACATTACAAGATAGCTTAACATTATAAGATAGCTTAATCTCATTACGTGCTGTTTGTTTAAGTCTGTCAATTGCTTGCCCTAAGTTGTCAACAATTAGTTTGGAACAACTTGTGACAAGCTTAACGGAAATATCAGACTTGCTGCAAGGTCCTCCTAACAACTCTGATACAGACCTGTTGTAACAAGATTGCCACAAAGTTGACAACACAAGACTGTAACAATATTGTTATATCACGACTGTATCAGTCTTGTTGGAACAACCTTGTAACAAGTCTGATAGTCCCATCACGCTTGTTACAAATTCATAACAGCTTGCTCTAAATTTGTTCCAACAACTTGGGGCAAGCAGTAAAAAAACACAACTTGTTAACAAACTTGTTGCAATTTGTTCGTTTTTACGTGTGTAGCCACCGAGAATCCTATCTTCTTTAACACTTTATTGCGCAGTTGCCAGTGTTTATTGAAAACATCTCCGTTCTGGCAGTTATGCTGTATCTAATTGCCAATAGATGGCTTCTCAAGAGTGAAGTCGACAAATAAAATATCAAGTCTATGGCAACCTACCAATCTTGACAAGATCCCGTTTTGTCAAGAAGATATTTGTTGTCTTCAAATCTCTAAAACATTCATTGAAGTCAGAGCAAAAAAGATATTCAGTTTAATGAGAACCAAAAGAAGATGGATTTAAAACTCTTAAATTACAGGCAAAAACCTCTACAGGAGAACAAGGATAATTTTACCACAATTTTACTACAATCTCATTGTAAGTTTAGACCTATTGAACAACAACATGCTAAAACGTTTCTCCAACATGTCTCTCAAATTGCAGTACCTGTGTAAAATTTTGTTTGCATGTATATGTTGAACAGCCATCGTTATTTGGACAAACCACTATTCAATGATAAAAACAGAATGAAACTTTTTAAGTACCAGAATAGGACCCGTTTCAAAATGAACTGATCTGGACTAAATCTGCTGATGGTTTAAATTCACCAGCAAACATGATCCAATTGGGTCCAAAAGTTCAATGCCAATACATGCTTTTTTACCTGCATAATTTTTTCTTCTTTTATGATGTCATGTTTCTATCAAAAAATATCTCTCAATTTTATAAACTGAAATATTTCATAAATTAGTCCTGGTTTTACAAGTCGCATTTCAGTCCCGTTGAATGCCATTCAAACAATAGATAATGAGATGGCTAACCTCATAATGTACTGTTTGAATTGCATCCGATGCTACTGAAATGCCTTACTTCTTTCTTCTCGAACATTTTGTCCTGTAGATTACCACTTTCACAGTAGTCCTGCATGTTCAAAATAAAATATTATTTATCAATAATTATGAACAAAATTACTAAACATACACAGATTACACTACTGGAGCTGGTTGTTTAAAAGCCAGTTAGCCTAACTCTGGGTTAATGTAAAATTCAAAAGAAATTTCCAAACAGCTTGTTTAGAAGCTTGGAAATATTTCTGGGAAAATCTTGTCCTGATCAGCAGTAGTTTTGATTTCTGAACAGTAGAGAAACTAAAACATCTGGTTAAACTTTAGCTCAGTGTTAGCAACTAACTCAGCTTAGTTTGAACAATCTGCCCAGAATCAGTAGCAAAGCCAGCCTGACAATTTGGTCATCCTATGCAAATTTAAATCATTATCATTTTCCATTTCTTTAGAAATTGATTCCTTATACGATCTATCAACACTGAAAGATTTGCATTTGCATGACCAAATGTTGGCTGGCTTCGCTACTGCCCAGGATATAGGAGTTTTACTTAATATTTCCTAGGGATGGAGTTGACCAAATCAAGTACCTGTAAGATGTACAAATTTTCTTCAAGATCATCAAAAAAGAAATTGTGGCATGAAACAATGTGAGGATGCTTCAATTTGGAAAGAATTCTACAACAATAAGTTGGTATAGATTAGGGATGAAGAATGTACAGCTGGCTGCAAAGCATTGAGAGCTCTAAGCTGAGTTCAGAGGATGAGCTGCATCAATTTTGTTACCTTGCTTCTTTGAGCACTGATTCTTTAGTGTTTGATTTTGTATTCAAAATTATCTGCTTCAGTGCATATTGTCTACATAATAAAGCGTTTAAACAAACTAAACATCAGTCAAAGGTTATTTTTAGATACTTTTCTACCACTATCCAGGACATCACTCCAAAATAACCAAGCTTTATAAGTTTCAAACATCATGTCAAGTTTCAAAACTGAACCTGAGCATGCCTAATAGGGAAATCAACGTTTTTTGTGCTGGAAACAGTGGAAACATGAATTTGTTTGAAAACATTTTTGCTTGCCGGGAACTGTAACAATGTTTCGCAAGGTGGCCAAACTGGAAAACACCATAGGAAACATGTTTCCACAACAATGTTTTCTAGTTTACCAAGGACTTTAAATTTGTACCGTACCAGGCAATCTGGCAACTCAACTATACTGAATCTAGTGATTATAGTGTAAGGCTCTGTGATTACACATCTTACTGATCTACCTTTTATCTTCCTTGTTTCGCACCAGAAACACTTTTCCCGACCCTCCTCGTCCGATTGTACTGATTATATCATAATTTTCCATCAATCAAACAGTTTAAAAGACACAGGAGTGCGTAATCGAGTACATAATGCAAGTACACACATTAATACATTCGTTCATGTGAATTTCAAACATTAGACTTAAATAATTTCCATTCACTTTCCTGCCTTGTATCAATGCAAAAATCCACCAAACCATTAATCAACCTCTATATTTTAATCAGATTGATTAAATGAAGCAATCGGGTAAATCTTTTTTTATAGATTTTAAATTAATTTTACAAACACACTTTGTTGTTTGCAATGTTTACGTTTTGAGCGTACACTTTTTTGCGGCGAACGTTTTCCGCTTTTTAGACAACAGGTTAACATTCCAATTTGTAGAATAAAAATTTCAGTAAACTTAAGACTTTTTTATACATATTATAACTTCAAATGAAAGACATTATGCGTATAAACACGGTAGAGTTGACGAGAAGGGTTTAAGATAATATAAAACTTGAAAAAATATTAAAAAATTCAACAGACTTTTTCCCGCCAAAAATTTCAAAGTATGACAAAAATTACCATTTGCTCACAAGCAGTCTGGGTACTAGTTAATTTAATGATTCCAAAATTTTGCTCATGGCTTGCAAAAAAGCTTTCAAAAAACACTGAAAAACACAAGCGGTCGGAACGTTTTCAGCTTTGTAGTTTTGGTTGAAAGAAAAGAGTATTAATGGCTTCACAAACAAGCAGTCAACAACTTGTCCAGCCGAAATCATGGGGTAGGTATATAGAAATGAAATCGTGTTGTTTCTGCAAGCTCTTTTTTAGAACTAAATGTTTGGATCATATCTTTATAGAGGTTTATCTGCCACGATCGTTGCTAAATGAAAGTTTTGGTTCTGATAAAGCCTGTTGTTTGTTGCCGTTTTTTGGCATAAATCATTTTGATCATAAACCTCTGATCATTATAAGCCCCCCCCCCCCGTCTATCAACCCATCAACTTACTAACGTTCACACCGTCCCAAATATAAGCCCCCCCGAATATAACCCCCCCCCCCCAAATATAACATCTCTTCATTGCAATTGATGAGGATGATAAGGTGTTACTGTATGTCTTAAAGCCAATCAATCACACAGTCATAGCCAGCTGTCCAACTGTCTTTTTCATGGCCATCTTTAAATTCACACAACCACTGAAAAAAGATGGCATTTGGACTGCTAAATGTCATATATAATATAAAATGATGATTACATGTTCTCTCAAATGTCATGCTTAATGACTTTCTGTTTAGATCTAAGTCTGTATGAGCTTCACAGAACCCCACAGGAAGCCATTACAGACGACACAGAGATCACAATATCACCTAGAAGTCTTCACAGTGAACTAATGTGCCCTATATGTCTGGATATGTTGAAAAACACCATGACTACCAAAGAGGTAAGTACCAGTGGCAGTAAAGTACAGCAATTCACCATCAAGCACTTATTTATTAACTTTGATTTCATTCCGTCTGATGCTAGATGATTTGAGGGGCATATCTTGGACATTATTAGGTCAATTGTACATAACTTGCAATACACTAACCATATTTTGAATATTACAAATTTAGTGTCTGCACAGATTTTGTCACGATTGTATAATCACTGCTCTTAGAAGTGGGTAAGTATATAATGCATCCATATACCTTTTGTAATCTAAGAAAACATTGACTAGCTCTTCTTTGAACTTGCAAGTCAATGTTTTTTCGCAGAAATAAAGAATGTCCGACTTGTCGAAAAAAGTTGGTGTCGAAAAGATCTCTTAGACCTGATCCAAATTTTGATGCTTTAATTGCAAAGGTTGGTACTTCATGTAAAACACTCAGGACCCTTTTGATCATGTTGCACTGTGCATAGCATTCCTCCTAGACCATACACAGTGTAAAACTGATTTTCTTACTTCAGATATATCCTGATCGAGAGGAGTACGAAGCCCACCAAGTGAGTGACTCGTCTGTTATATCTGGTTCATTTGATTCGCTGTTTAGCTGCAAGTATTTTGACCTTTTCATCTTCCTGTTTTCGAATTTTTTTCCCAGGAAAAAGTTCTTCAAAAACTTAGCAAGCACCACAACCAGCAAGCACTGACAAGCAGCATTGAAGAAGGATTGAAATTACAAGCATTAAATAGAGCCCAGCGAGTTGTAAGCACACCTACTTAATTTTTTATTTTCCCAACTTGAAAGCTCCCCGTTTTAGTCACGTTACAAAATTAAGCAAAATTTTCTTTTCAGCGGAAACTTTCAAACGAAGAACAGCCAATTGCTAATACAGGTATATTCTAAAAATTAAATAGTTTGTTCGTACAGACTTCTGCTCTGTCTTGCTAAACCAGTGTTTCTGATTTCAGAATCGACAGGAAATACGCCATCGCCAAATGCAACGACGTCCACCGAAAGTGCTCCAGCTTTAAATCCTAAAGTAAAACGACAGAAAACTGGAGATGAACTTGACACAGAGACCCAAGTGAACGAAAGTTAGTGTTTGCGGAAGAGAACAATTTTATCTTATTCTTCCCTTCCTTATTTTCCTCGTCTATCTTCTGCTGAACCTTGAGCTTTCAACCGTCCCTCGTGTTTCTAACGTTTTGCGTTTTCTCCTAAGATGTCATAGAGTCTGTTGGTTTACCTGACAACGAAGCCGTAGATTCAAGTAATGTATGTGTCACTTGTACTCTTGTCTCCTTTGCTTATCTCTCTGTCGCATCCATCAATCTAATAGCTCAAAGTGATGTTTTAAATGATTTACTAGGAAATTGAACTTGTATTTAAACCTCATCCGAAAGATCATGACGCTGAAACAATTCGAAAACAAACGCGTTACATCAAGACAACTGCGATAGCTACTGGTACAAAATTGCTTTGTAGTTTTCTTTTGGGGAATTACTGAAGTTGGTTTCCTCCTGTAGTAACACTGGATCAATAAGAGATGATCCTTACTGGACCTCTGGGAAGAACAGTTTAGAACTGATAGAGCTATCCAGTATAAATAAAATTAGTTTAGTTTAGGTTTCCTTTTGTAGTAACACTGGATCAATAAGAGATGATCCTTACTGGATCTCTAGGAAGAACAGTTTAAAACTGCTAGAGCTATCCAGTATAAATAAAGTTAGTTTTAATCCTTTCTTCATTTCCATTTAATAATTCTTACCTTAGTTGACCATCTCTCAAGATATTTATCAATACGACTGAATCTTGAAGCTGGCGGAAAAGGTAGACTGGAGTATTTTCTTCAATTTTGTCTGATTAGAATTGTAAGTTTACTGGAAATACAAACTTTTAACAATGTTTTTTTTCTGACTCAAATACAGAAGAAGAAACCGAGAGCCCATGTTATACAATATACATCGCGACAACACCGGGTCAATTCACGGTAGGAAACTATACAGAATTATCCAGTGGGTCTAAAAGATACACTTCAATGTTTCGACAATCTATATTAATTTTAACTTGTTTTGTTTCAGGAATTGCCGGGAAGTATGAGTTTGGACAACGTAAATGAGAAGGTAATGACCGAACAAAATTTTTTCCAAGTCTTTTTGATCTTCTGTTTGTGAATACAGACAGACATAAGTTCCTTGTATGTTTGCATGGTGATTATCAATCAAAGTATAAATTTGTGGAAACACCACAGGCCGTCTCTAGCTGTACTCAAAGCATTTTACATGAAGGTGCTCGTGTTCAAATGCTCTTATTTTCTTTTATTTAGTACTGGAAAGTCAACAAGCCACTTGAAATGTTTTACTCGAAAACCAAGCAAAGTCCGTGAAGGATACAAAAAGCTTCTCAGTAAAAAACTAAACTTAGGTTAACAAGAGTAAACTTAATCGACCACTGTAATGTCAATACAAACTCGCCATGTGTACGAACAGTTTCTTGTATTTGATATTAAATCAATTTTGTGTGTGAAATATTTGTTAGTGTGATGACTGATCCTCTGCACTGGAGGAAAATGGGTAAATAATTCTACAATAAGCTGCCGTGGTTTGTGTCTGAACTAGCTGAAAAAGATATCTCAAACGTGGTGATCTAGTGTAGGCAGTATTCTACAATAAGCTGTCGTGGTTTACATCTGAACTACTTGAAAAAAGATGTCTCCATGTAACGTGATGGTCTAGTGTAGCAGATCTCTTAATACAGTAATACAGACACAAACAAAGCCACGACAATGCAATTCAAGTCTAAATACGACAGTACAAACAAAATGAAAACATCCCTCATACAATATAAATTTATTCCAATTTCAAAATATAAATATTTACAACTTTAAATAATCTTTTTAAAACTTTTAAATACGTTCCCTCGTTCTAAAAGACTCTCCTACAACCGTAAAAACAGGTATCTACTGTTCGGGAGTCTTGGCAGTACAGTTTGATGGCTTGTCATTAATACTCATCGTTTTGAACTTCTCGATTAACTTCCCGATCTCGCCCAGTTCTGGTCCATCTTCCAAGCTACAATTGCTCATACTTTCGGATAAATTATCCACGAACGCTTCAATTTCGCTCTGGCAAAGACTGGCATCTGAACAACTCGAATTCAACGATGATACAGACGAATAGATCTTATGTAAAGATGTCTCCGCTTGATGCATTTCCATCGTCTCGCAACGAGTTACGTTGATGGTGGTGTCGTTCAAGCTCGGGCACGTAATGTCATTGGTTAAAACAGTATGCAAAGATGACGGTGCTATTAGCCGAGGTGGTTTGAGGATCAGCGGTGGTCTTGGTACAGCTGTGGTAGTTATCTGTGGTAAACTGAATGTACGTTGAATGGCGGGTCGTGCTTGCGTGGTCATTGCAAAGCAAGAGAACGCATTACGCTGTGGAAATGTACCATTGCTTGGTATTGGTGCCGCCTCTTCCATAGGATGGTCATTCGGATTTTGTTGACACTGTATACCACCAAAAATGGACTGGCCGAACGTTGCTGGTCTTAAAGCTTGCGATGGTTGATAATTCAGGCTACCAACTGGAACCGAATCATCAGATTCCATTGGTGTCGCGTTCTGCTTAATACCAAACCCACGAAATACTTGCTGGGGACATAACGGAGGACCATTACCAAAGACTAGTGATTGGTTGCACGGAGGCTTTACCTCATTGCGTCTTCGGACTCCTTTCGTTAGGATGAACTTTCTTTGGGGCCCGCTTGAGTTGGTCAATTTAAATGGCCTGCTACCAAAAACATATGACCCGTTGATCTGGTTGAAACTCCCACCAAACTGTCTAGGGTTGTTCTGTCGTGCCAGGTTACCAAACAGGTTGGGGGTGGTCTGTTTAAAACCGCCAGAAGGAAGAGGTGGAGCAGATGGTATGCTACCAAACGTCACCTGTTTGACAGGCGTACTGCCACATTGGTTGAAAACACCACCGAACAATATTGGTTCCTGTGGAACATTGCCAAATATGTTACCGCCATTGAAACCAGATCCAGCATTTGCTTGGGTGCTCCCGAAGGTATATTGGTGGCTTGTGGCCAGTTTGATGCTAAGGCTAACCTGTCCACTTTGCTGGCTAAAAGGTTTAGAACCAAATACAGGTATCGATGTTGCAGGTTGGGTTATACCAAACAGGAATAGTGGTTTCTGAGTGCTACCCGAGTCACCCACTTCCATATCTTCCGACATATTCTGTCCACTTGATGGCAGTTTGAAGATGAAGCTAGCTGCAAGATTAGCAGCCACGTCGATGTCCATGGCTTGTGTCGAAACTGCTGGGATAGGACTCTCAACTTCCATTCGCTGAACGACACTAAGCTGGATTGGCAAAGCAGAGGTGCTCGATTTAGCCTGGCCAATCTCACTGCTTGAGTCTCGTTTCTTTTTGACGAGCAACCCATTTTCCACCGCTGTTGGACTTGCGGGTCGTTTTGCTGCTGCAGCTGAAGCGAATGATGGGCATTCGGACAGTGACTTTCTGTCCTTTGAGGGTGGGCTCTTGTCATGAAGATCTTGCAATGGTTTGGAGCAAACTGATGTTATTGCCGGGATGAGTTGCTCTTTGGCGACCATTGTTTCTTCAGGCGATACTTGCGCAACTGCCTGGACAAGTGCTGATTCGTTCACAGGAGAGATATCGATTGATTGCTCAAGAGAAACCGCGGTTGTTTCAGAGCATGGTGATGTTGTTTTTGCCGGGTTGAACTGCTCTTCAACAACCGCAGCTGGTGAAAGATTTTGAGCCAATGTTTTATCAACTGCCTCAACGAATGTTGGTTTCTCTACGGAAGGGACAGAAAGATTGCACATAGCATTTTGTGGTATCACTGCCGGAATTCCGTCTGTGCTTGGGGGTTTTACTGCAGAAGTGCTATTACAGACGTCTGCCTTCTCTGTCTTTTCCTTTCCCACAGATGGCGTTTCAACTTTCGCTCCAGATAATTTCTCTTGGCTCGAAGGTGCGGTTTTCGTGGCATGGTCAGGTAATTGAGCTTCTTGAAGATCACCAGAAGCTGCTGTTGTCTTCACGAGTGAGATATCTTCAACAATGACAGGGAATGCATCTCCGCAGTTTTTGGAAACCACATCAGGCGTAGTTGAAGCAACTTCTTCTTCAACCTGAGATTTAGCAGCAGAACTTTCATCATCGAAGCTTTTCCCCTTGTATTCTGGCATGGGTTCAGACAGCACGTCAACTTCAGAATTTTCAGTTAAAGCTGCTTTCTCATCCGAGATGGAGCTGTCTTTGGCTGGAGGTTCCTTCACCAATGAGAGTTTGTAGTTGACCAATGATTTGTCGGATTTCGCTGTCTCGGCATTTGCCACCAAAAGATGCTCTTCGGTAATTTCGTTTGCCAGAAGAGTGCCAGCAACTTCTACAACTTTATCTTTCGCGTTGACCTCCACGTCTTCACTTAGAATCTCTTTGTTGACTTCATCAGCTGCAGGAGTGATTGGTCTTTCATCGCATGTTTGCTCTTGCACACTTGGCTTTGTCACTTGTTCTTCGGTATTCGGATCCTTTGTGTTTCCCTGTTGTTCGTCCGGCCGAACTTCAGGCTGTTGGCTCGCTGGTCCCGCGTTCTTAATACCATCTGATGATTGCTCTTTGCAAGCAGCCAACGTCTTAATCTCGACCTTTTCAAGGCTAGACTTTGACAACTTCAGGTCATCCTGAGGTTTTTGAAGGTTGGCTTTCTTTGGCTGCTTTTTTGGTGGTGATTTCTTTACCTATAAAAACGGTGTTCCTATTTTAATCTTTGTTAAACAAAGATGGGATTTGACGAGAGTTCGGATACTCTCGTTCGAATCCCAAACTGAAACACATGAACAGTATAACTTTATAACTCTATTTAGTGACGAGAATATTTTAAGTTACAAGACTGTGGGGTCGGTAATATGTAATCTATTAAGGGCTGTAAACTTACACATTCTCAAATGCTCAGTTTTCAAACTGAACATCAAAAAAGATTAATTAGACTTACCACCAAAACGTTGCTGGTTTCTTTTTGCTCAGTCTTTGCCACCTGAAGTTCTGGTTTCAAAGCCAGACGTTTTGTAGCGGTAATGCTTCCAGCTTCTTCCCTCGCTCTGCGTTTGCGCAGCGGCTTGGACTCGCTGTCTTTGCTTGCATTGCATCCAGGCTTGGAGACAGATGGTCTGCTCCTGAGTTTCCAGGCAAATCTCGGAATGCTTGATTTTGCGTCAGTAGTGCCTCGCGCAGATGATACGTGACTGCGAAGGATACGCGTGGATGTTGGCGTACTTGGTTGGGTGGCGGTGGATACTTTTACCGCTTGGCTGGTTTCTGTCTTTGTGCTAAAAATATCAGTGACTTTTCAGAAGTTTGTAGACAGGAGCGTATATCATTCTGGTTAATATTGGTCGAGCTCTTTGTGACTTTGGCGCACTTGTATCTTTGGCGGTAAACTAGATCTTTTTTTACTTCTATTAATTTGGACATCATTTACCATCAAAGGCGTTTAGCTTAAACAATGGATAACAGAAATTTTTAAAATCACTTTTAAAACCTAGTACGGAACGGAAATTATGAGTTTATGAGAATAAATATTAAGTTTTATATATAATTGTGCTTCTTAGGTCACATAACTTTAGCTGGTTTGTTTATACAACACGCAAACTTGTTTTATATTTTTGACTTATCCATTGTTTGAGCTAAAACGCCTTTGATACAACCGGCCCCAGTATTTGATCGTTATGTTTCGTCATACCTCTGAATAGCCGTAGTTGTTTTGGCTACAGCGTGACTGCGCAGTACACGAGCAGTTGGAGGTACGGTACTTTGCTTCACCACTGCTTTGACGTTGGTGATCCGAGGTAATTGAGCACGAGGCTTCTTTGCCGAGGCTCGAGGTGTTGCGATGCCATTCTCCGTGCTAGTGGATCTACAGTAAAAACAATAGTGATTTTAAATTCCTCTCCACAGGACTCAAATTATCAATGCTGCTTGGAAAACTGTCGAAAGCTAGTCGAAAGCTAGCTCTTCATATTTGAAGTTACCTTTTAGCCACCCTGTCTCGAGCGGCGGGAATTCCTTTCAAACAATCGCGGTTGATGCGGATTGGACGTGAAGATGATGCGCTTCGAGAATTGGATCTTAATCTGAAAAAAGAAAGAATAATTCGTTTTCGCTTTAGTAAAATTTATCAATTTCAGTTTGTCAAATTCATTTCGTTCATTTTGCAGCAGAAAATAGCACTTACTTTCTCGTGTTTGAGTTATTCTTCTCGTTTGCCTCGCTAGTGTTGGCTTTAGCATCAGACTGGACCTGCAAGAGAGATAAATCCGTTCGAAAAATGTTTCAGCCTTCAAAAACGCAAGAAACACTAGAAACTTTTTCCAGCACGACACACTGTACGAACTGCGCACCTGTTCTGGAGTCTCTGCGTTGTTTTTAACAAACGAACAAGCTAGAGCTCGGTGTCTCTTCCTGAAAAAAGAAAAAAAATGAGGTCAATCGTTGATGTCGGAAAAGCGCGCGCTTTGTGAAAACTTTTCAAGCGCAAAAACGCAATGAATTCACAATACTTTTACAAAAACAACTCGTACTTACATTGTATGTGATCAAAACAACCAGTTTTGATGAAAAAATGCAACTCTGAATGAATCCTCAAAAATCGCTTTGGAATTTTTCGAGGATGAAAACTTTCGGAACTTTCGCGTACGACGACTGCGAAACAATAAGTCACCATGGAAATGATGCAACACTTATTGCGTAACGTAATTAGCATTTCGCGCGTGCACGACGAAATACGCCGCGAAAAAAGGACGGCGAACGACTACCCCACGTCGAATTTTTCGGGAAACTAATTGCAGTGCCAAAGACCTGTTCAAGATTGCCGCCGCCTTTGAACTGGAATGGACTTAAATATATCATTTTATTTTCATGTGGATATAAGTTTTACGACTGTTTAGCGAATAAACAGGGGCCGTTCGGCAGAGCAACATGTCTCCCTATTTTTATGCAATTGATTGGCCAGAGTAATGGAGGAATAGCCAGTTGAGCGTTTTTATTGGCCAGAAAATGCAATTGACAAGCCCGAACCTGCATAGTGAACATATGCGTAATTTGGCATGTGCCGGGACACAAACTTCAAATTAATGTTCCGACTCGAGTGACATTTCATATTCCATTCTGTTGTTTCACCTTTTCTAAAAAAAAAATTGTAAGTACTTTATCGCTGTTCATTTGCATGACGCCTCTTGGCTTGAGAGGTATCTACCTCATATTAAATTCAGCTAGTATAAGCGGTGGGATAGAAGCACCTTTCAGCCATTGATCTGTATAATACTGGATCACGCATACATAACAAAATTTTGAAGTCATCGCCGCCATCTTGGTACTCCAGGTCCAGTGTTCTTTGCGGGTGTAAGAGTAAGCTTTTAAGCAGCGTTTTCAATTTCCGTAAATTTCCTTAAAATAAGGAAGTTTATTTATCTATTGAAAATGCTGATTGTCCGCCATCTTGGTACTCCAAATTCGTCATTTCTGCTGACTTCACTTGATGCCACTGTATGCGTGTCCAGTATATACAGATCAATGCTTTCAGCTTTAAATAACATCTTTGCAATAAATACTTAAGGTAACATGGAGAGAAGGCCTACATGGAAGGGGGTGTTTCGCTCCCTACAACGTCACTAAGGGGCACACAAAACACCCCGTACCATGCTGTAAAACCTGCTTGTATCGCTCGCTTATAAATTCAGCAGGGCGAGAGGGGTTGATACATTTCAACTCAATCTCTACACGCATACACACAAAACGCACAAACTTTGGGAATTTCATATTTTTTACCATTTTACCTACTCGTTATTACATATTATTCAATTCAATTGTACTATTACATAACTAAATATCATTTACAACCGAAACCTATGTCAATTAATAAAATTACAATTCCTCCCCTGCTTAATCTACATTTAAATTGCCAACATTTCCCATAATTATGGGGGCCGGTGTACTTCAAGCTTGGTTGGCTCTCGCCTTGGGTCCACGTTTTAATTTCTGTATTTTCACTGCTTTGTTTGTGTCAAAACTTCACATCAGATCTGCAATTAATCTGGACAAGATTTCCGGAGAAGTATTTCAAAGCTTACAAACAAGTTCCTGCGTAATTGCCTTACGTTAACCCAGGGTCAAGCTCAACCTCGTACCCAGGCTTTTGGGTCAAGCTAACTGGCTCTGCTGTTACGAAATACATGCGAATTATTAAGACATTATTTCTAACTCTAAGATATAAAATTTTCGAAAAACTCGATGCTACGAGATAAAGAATGCCTCGAATGACGTTTAAATACATGAAGAGCGTTGCGTGAATTATGTTAACGAATAAAATGACTTCTCAACAATCTACGATGAACCGCGAGCACGGAAATTGAATGTGTTTGCTCGCAGAAATTTCTATTAAGGTGGCTCTATAAAATTCCTTCAAAATGCAAAATTTGAGTGCATCATAAAATTTAGGATCGTCTCTCAAAACTATTCTCTCAATTTCAATTTCAATGAATTCAATTTAAATCTCAATTTTAATGAATTAAATTTCGATCTCAATTTCGCATCTGAAGAAATCATTGAACCAACCACGCTAAGCGAGACCCGCGAGTTCCTCGCGCGTTTCACGCGTGTGTCTATGTTGCGATTCCTTCATCGCCAACGAATGCATCTTCATTGGGTGAGCCATATCCATTGGTGTGCTCGGCCGGGGGGTGATCATAGCCGTTTTCATGGGGGCTGTCATTGTCAGGCGCCGAGATGTTAGCATTCGCATCAACCTATAAAATATAACCAATGTCACTATCCTGCACAGTTTTCTCTAACAATCTAGCTGATCTGACCGTGAGTAAAAGGCCTAGAATTAGCTACAAATAGAAATCCATTTTACTGTTGTTAATCACTGATAACTTTTGTTTTCCTTTGCGAAACTTGTTGAAACTTAGTAACTGTCTTTAATAAAGAAAATTATAAATCTACCAGAAATTTACAAAGTAAATTATATTTCATAAAAAATTTGATAATTTGGTTTCCGTGTGTTCAGACCAACTGGAAATCTATTTCTATAAACTTCTGAAAATTGCACTGAACATACAGCAAATTCAGTCAAGGTTGTCTTTCCAAAAGCGTACACTGTGAACTATATATGAGCACGCAAGGGATGATGGATTTATTGTTTATTGACCCTAATACTTAGGGAATTACGTTTGTAGCAAGTAAATTTGCCTTCGTCATTTTCCCATGTGCCCTCGGATGCCGTTTTAAAGAAATAATTTCAGAGTTAAGAGGTGAAAATAAGCAATAACACCCGTATTAGTAACAACGTAACTTCCTTGTACCTTTAAACTGAGACAATAAAACATTGTGGAGGAGTTTCTTTGCACAGGCCTTTCCTATAATCCAACTAAGTTGAAAATGAAAATAAATGACTAACCTCATTTTTCTCAGGATTTTGATCGTCAGAGGACCCCTGGGTTTTAGGTTTTTCTTTCCAGTTCTCCTTGTGTTGCTGGCGTCCAAAACCTTCGTCATAATTCCCCTTCACTTTAAACAGTTGTTTGAAATGAGGCTTGCAATAGATCTGCCCTTGAAGAGCTGCGTAGTTGCCAAGCCTAGGGAAATAGATATTGTTTTGTCATAGACAAAAATGGTATGGTATATGGTATTGTATGTGGCATGGTATGGTATATGGTATGGTATATGGTATGGTAAATGGTATGGTATGTGGTACAGTATGTGGTATGGTATGTGGTATGGTATGTGGTATGGTATGTGGTATGGTATATGGTATGGTATGTGGTATGGTATGTGGTATGGTAGATGATATGGTATGGCATGGTAGGAAATTTGTTCACGTTTCAGTAGCTAACCTCAGAGTTGCTTTACACTCAGTGCATTTGAAACACATCCTGTGGAATGTTTTGTTGTCTGCTGTGATCATCTCCATTGGATAAACAGTCTTGGTGCAACCCACGCATTTGTTGATAGCTGGGGCTGTCTTGTTGAATTTTGCTGTGATGTTAGCCGTACCGCCAGTTTTGGGACGCTGGTAGAAAATATAAAGAACAATAAGACATGATCCTCACTGGACCTCTAGCACGAACAGTTTATAACTGATAGAGCTATCCAGTATGAATAAGGTTAGTTTAGTTTAGGTTTCCCCCTGTAGTAACACTGGATCAATAAGAGATGATCCTTACTGGACCTCTAGAAAGCACAGTTTAGAAATGATAGAGCTATCCAGTATAGATAAAGTTAAAGTTTAGGTTCCTCCTCTAGTAACACTGGATCAATAAGAGATGACCCTTACTGGACTTCTAACTATAAGAACAGTTTAGAACTGATAGAGCTATTCAGTATAAATAAAGTTAGTTTAGTTCAGGTTTCCTCCAGTAGTAACAACACTAGATCAATAAGAAATGATCCTTACTAGACCTCCTGCAATAGCCACAAATATCCAAAACAAATAGACTTCAGCTTAACCATATCCAATTTACGTAAGATGACGAAGTTGAGAGCGATTTACATAACGTTTGACAATACAAGCCCAAGTTTGGAACCGCAATAATGATGAAATATGTTATTAGCGGAATTGCAAATATTTCTGCAACTATACTAAAATCAATTCAAACAAATTTCGTTGTTTAATAAAAACAAACACGCAAAAATTACGCAAAGTTTTAATTCAGCTTTGTGTTGTGCTGGCTTCGTTTGAGAATCGGAAAATATACAGCGAAATTATTAAATGCAAGTGCTTGATTCTCAACTTTATCTTTTCTTCTAGAATGCAGCTGGCCCAGTTTTTGGAAAAACGGCTTTGTTTTACAAGGAAGAAATTAAAACTATTTATGAGCAGTTGTTCGGATGCACTCAAACACTGCAGGAGTTCGCTTTGACGCGACTTTTAAAAGAAAAACAAGTCGAAGTTAGGATGCGATAAAGTGGTGGCATTATGAGAGAAGTTAATGTTCTTCGCTACAAAAATGTTATGTAACATTCCACAGAGATCTTGCAAAGAGTTTTAAGCAAACTTTTACAAAAGATTACACAAAATTATTATAGGCCTATATTATTATATTTTTACGTCCGTTGGTGAGTAGTTCGTTCATGAAGGATAGACAGACGGAAGTCTCGCGTCTTCCCGACTGATCCGTAATTATAACCGAAACGCTCAATATAAAAGAGACAAAGAGATACAAGTTCATACGTATACAGAGCAAAAACGAAACTCTTTGTAACCTATGTGCGAGGAAGTAATTACCGGTCCTGGAACAGGCAATATAAAATGATTGGCGAGATAGATTACACACCACAATCTTCTCAATGCATCCTCAGATTTTCCACCAAAAAATCTACAGGTGGATCTTGCGAATCCCCGGAAGCTTATTGTAGAATGCTGCCTACCTACACTGGACCGCCAAGTTTAAGGTTTTTTTCGTGTAGTTCAGACACAAACATTGGACTACAACGGTGGAGATATCTTTTTTAGGCAGTTCAGACACAAACCACGACAGCTTATTGTAGAATACTACCCACACCAAGCCACCACTAACGTTAGAGGCATCAATTTCAACTATAACCCAAACCTTCCTGTACTCATGTCTACCAGACTTTCACTCAGGAGAAGCCCAATTTATCACACATCATCATTTTCATCCGAATGTCTTAAAACAACATCACAATAAACGAGATGCCACTTCACTTCATTGTATTAAAGTCCGACGTCCCCTCGACAAAACCTTCGAGCCCTTGTAACAGTGACAACCCTATCCGATGCAAATAATTTAAAATATGAACTCAAACGTCACATAGAACATAGTTTTAATACAACGATATTTCAGCTGTCGTGCTAGCCGGTCCAAAACATTATACCGTAATTCGATACGAGCTTACTACGCACGCAAAACCAATAACAAGTGATATCAATCAGCATTATTTACGATTCTTACACATTGTTTCACGTGATATTCAATGAGCTAACTTATATGAAAACATAGGAAACATTTCCTATTCAAAAGTTCTGTCATTTTCAAGCACGACAAACCTCATAAATTCACGCGAAAGCATATGCCGAAACAGCCGTTGATAATATAACACAATGAAACAGACTGGCTTGTTTTTCCACAAAGAACGTATTTCAGAAACTTCTGGACTTCGACCATTCTATTGAGCCCTGAATAAACAGTCCGAAAGTGACAATATAACCCCAATATAATAGTTTACTTTTAATAATTGGAAATGTTCTGGAATACAAATTAGAACGCAAACAGTTACAAATTTATATAAAAGTAACAATTTGTTCACAATTTCTGTACGTTCAAAACTTTTTTTGTAGAAAAAATTGCAAGCCTCGCTCACAAATCATAGGGACAAATTATCGAAATGGCTTACAAACAAAAGCTGCTAAACTGTGTGTCAATAACAGGTTAATATAAGACTTAATTCGAGCGGTGATGTAAGTCACTCAATTTAAATTTCAAATTGTCTATCCCTGCAGAAGACAATGAACTTTGATAAAAAATATCTGGGACTAGATTGTGAAAATGATTATGAAAGCGTTGGAGAGAAAAAGACACTGTCTCTACAAACGTTCGCTATCTTTTGTCTGCGTCTGTACAGCTCATTACGTGAGGAGATATTAGACTTGCACGGTCGAACCTGCTGTTATTTCCGTTCCGTTGAACACAGACAAAACAAAACAGAAAAAGGCACGAGGATGCTGGGGCCGTAGCAGAACACATTACACTAATAATAAAACCGCCGGCCACAGCTAGAATACCGAATTCAGCATAAAATATCCACTCAAATTACACAATAAAACGTACTAACAACAAGGCAAAGCATGGAAGTCTCTTGTGTAATATGTAGCGAAGGATTTGACGTTCTTCTATAAGTCATAACCCTTGCAATGTCAGAGATAATCTCCTTCGAACAAGAAGGTTTAAGTTTGAAACAAGCTGGAAGAGTTGTTCGTCAAAACAAAGAGAGTATACGACAGTATATATACTTTGTATACGTATGGAGAACAGCGATAATTTACCATGACAAAGCATAACAAATAAACATATATTCTCCCGAGTCACACAATGTGGAATTGAATACTTGACATTTCATTAGGCAGCTAAGGTTAATAACTTAAATGAGATGTCAAACTAAACCACTGTAACAACGGAGAAACTTGTGTGCGTGTTACAACATAATAAACACGTAATTCCGAGCGCAAATTTCAACACAAACGATAACACCGGCACGATACGATCATACGACAAGAACACTCACCAGGACAAAATTTCGCTTGACAACTTGCGTATTTTGAGTAGGATTTTCAAACCGGCTTCGTAGCTCTTTAGCACTGCTTGATATCATGTTTGCCTCTTGTTCAACACTGCGAGTATTTGACGTTCTTCGTCTTCGCGTCTCAGGATCTGTCTTGGCCGCGGCGCCCTCGTCTTCGTCTGTTACGGAAGATTTCCTCCGAGCGACTTCGCCGCTTTCAAATTTCTCCCTTACTCTAGAAGCGTAACCCGACCGCTGCGCGATGCTCGGTTTCTTTGAATGGAAATGCGACTCTTCCGTCTGTGGTTTGCTCGCCTCAAATCTTGCGCGTAGGTTACGGGCAGTTCCGGCGGAGGGCCGAGCGTTTCCGAGATCTGCAGGTGGCGAAGGCGTCCTATCGCGATCATCTTCGCTAGACAACATCTTCACGAACTTGTTGCGAATGTCCACCGTTTTCACGGGAGATTTCGGACCTTCATCGCTCGAAGTTTCTGCCGTGCTAGAGATCTTCGGGCTGCCATCGGTACCATCGACATTGTATTCCTGACTCTTCTCAATGTTCTAAAAAGTATTTGAAGAGAATTAGACCGACTCCTTACAGGGCGTACACTATAATCCTATCATATATTCTACCAACTTCTCGCTCTTAGCCCCAAACGTCAAACTCTGTCAATATTTGTGTCAGGTAATGAAAGATCCTACGAGTGCTTTCAATGCACTATGTACACTGGAAACAGCAACAAGCTTAATGGTTATTCATTCCGTACATTCTTACCTTAGCATTCTCTCTTTCAACGCCCGAACTTCCCTCCTCGTCCGTAGAAACGCTCTTTCTTAATTCTGCTCTGCGTTGGCGATAGTTTGTGTTCGGTTCTGGCCATTTGCTGCGTCTTGCTGTTCTTGACGTACGTTTTGGAACTAGAAGAAGAAAAATAATATGTATGGGTCCATTCTACACTCTTCTTCCAAGAGGTCTAGTAAGGATCATCTCTTATTGATCCAGTGTTACTACAGGAGGAAACCTAAACTAAACGAACTTTATTTATACTGCAGGATAGGTCTATCAGTTCTAAACTGTTCTTCCTTAGTAAAGGTCCAGTAAGGATCATCTCTTATTGATCCAGTGTTACTGCAGGAGAAAACCTAAACTAAACTAACTTTATTTATACTGGATAGCTCTATCAGTTCTAAACTGTTCTTCCTAGAGATCCAGTAAGGATCATCTCTTATTGATCCAGTGTTACTACAGAAGGAAACCTAAACTAAATTAACTTAATTTATACTGGATAGCTCTATCAGTTCTAAACTGTTCTTCGTGAAGGTCCAGTAAGGATCATCTCTTATTGATTAAAACTTTTGCAAAATGTAAGCACCTTCATCAACCGAAGCTTGTCTAGCTTTCTCTTCAAACTTTGCACGTCGTTCAGATGCCGTTCCAGTCTTAGGTGCATTGAAATCAACTTCCTTTTCAACAACTCGTTCTTCGGAGGACATTCTCTCAAGTTTTGCTCGCGTGCTGGCCGCTTTCCCCGGTTTAAGAACTGGAGCGTCCTCCTCCAAAACTTTTGGGCTATTTGTGTGGGTTTTCTGCGTTTCCTCGGCGTAATCTTGCAGCGCTTTCCTCCTTGCGGCTGCCGTTCCTGATTCGACAGTTTCTAGGTTCTCATCTTTTGGTGGTTTTCTGTTTTCCTCGTCGGATTCGCTGTGATATTTTCCTGGAAAAAACCCCACAGAGATTATTAAAAAGAGCACATTTTACACTGAAGCTTTTTAGCTGTGGAAGAGTGTTTACATCGTTTAAACATCAAACTTTTTGAAGCTCCATGAACGAAGCTAGCTTGGTGTCCATTTGATATAGCTCTCGTGTCTATGCGAAATCTACTGATGTAGAGAAGACTGTACGGTCTACATATCTACGTTGTATCAACAAACTGTGTTCGAACTTAATTTGTCTTCATGAATCTAGATCGTAGTACATCAGCTACATCACAGACGATCAAAGGCATGAGGTTTTCGACCTGTTTGCCCCCGAAAAAAGACTTAAAAATCGATAGTTGCATAGATATATCGCCGTTCATGTTTAAAATACGTAACTGATACAAAATCCTGAAATATATCCAAAGTGGAGTTATACAAGGTTGCACATGAATCAGCACATTTCGTTTGTAACCTATTCCTTTAATTGTATGTGGTTACATTGATAAGTTTACGACAGTTACATGCAAATGAAACAAGTATTGGAGACAAATTACGCTCTCAAAAGATAATTAAAAATTTACCAGACTTAAACTTCTCTGTGGTGGACAAGACGGTCCCAGACTGTGCCATCGAGTCATGACTGGTGTCAGTCTTGTGAAAGTGAATGTCATCGAGATCTCCTTTCTCAAATTTGCTCGCAGTAGTTTTGGCCGTTCCTTCCGTTGGTCCGTCATCTTCGTCCGTAAGTTTGCGTCGTCGTCTTCGCTCCCGTCGACGTTCAGCACGTCTC
Organism: Muricea muricata; assembly: GCA_963855995.1. Classification (NCBI taxonomy): domain Eukaryota; kingdom Metazoa; phylum Cnidaria; class Anthozoa; order Malacalcyonacea; family Plexauridae; genus Muricea; species Muricea muricata. Next base: position 9,706,883 of record OY979731.1, on the reverse strand, counting down.
TCCTCTTCAGTCGGCTCCGCTTCAAATTTCGATTTGCAAGACGTTGTTATCCCCGAGTGAGGCAGTTCGTCTGCGCCAATCTTTCCGCCTTGGTCATCGCTGTTTATTACAGAAATATGAAAGCAATTAATAGACCATTCCCCTATTAGACAAACTTTGAATTCGGAAAATCATTGAATTCGCACAGCTGGAAAGGGCATCCTAAATTTCATACAATTGTCAACTTTGGTTGCAAAATATTGTAAGATGCGGAAAATATAGTCCAGTAAATTTTGCAAATTTTGTATACTTTTGTATTACAAACTGAAAAGCGTTACCACTATGTAGAAATGTGGTAACGCTTTTTCCCGCGCAATACAAAAGTACAGGAAAAATTCGGGAACTTTAGATCACTATATTTTCGACATTTTACAATATTTTGGAACCAAACGTCACAATTTCACTAAATTTAGCAAGCTCTTTCCAACTGTGCTAAAATTGTTTTCGAACTTAAAAGTTTGTTTAATTGGGGAATGGTCCATTCACTTTTCGACGTCTTTCTAACATACAACGCCGAAAAACGCACAAGTTATAGCAAGTCTACTCAGGCTCATTCCGTGCAGTCATCCAGCTATATCAGGATGATTCGCAAACCGCTTGCTTTGGCTTCACGAAAGTTATGCTATGGCAAACGAAAGTTACGTCAAGCCCAGGGCCGAAACTAAAGCGTTAATTGGGGGGGGGGGGGTGCATATTCATATATTCGCGTTCTGCCCGACGAATTTCTTTTGAAATCAACGGTAATGACAACTGATTTCAAAAGAAATTCGTCGGGCAAAACGTGAATATATGAATATACACCCCCCCAATTAACGCTTTAGTTTCGGCCCTGGTCAAGCCTGTGGGATTGTGGCTATGTATTTGAAAAAGAGAAGTCTTCTCCTAAAAAGCAGTCTTCTTCGGAAAGACGACCACAAGGATCTATAAATTTACGCATTGTTTCCAAAAAAATTATACTTTGTTATAACTACAAGGGAACTGAATACTGCATAATCGTTTTAATATAAAATACATATCATCTTAGATGCACGGTCGGTGTGTCTAGTTTTTGCTCCGAACTCATGAGAATTCTGTGAATATCGTTTGTCAACGCTGTACCAAAAACAGGTGGTTTCCACTTTCAGGGTTTCAATTTGACTAGTTTTGTTGGTTACAAATAACTCATATTTAAATGTCAGAATACGGAGACAGAGAGAGAGAGAGGCCAAGGGTTTGATCAGAAAGCGCTAAACGGACGCACTATTTCAAACAAATTACTAAAATTAATTTCTCTTTTCAGAATGACTAATGGATGAATGCAATAGTGACAATATGTGCTTATTAAATGGAGAGTGCTTAGCAACGATGACTAGGCCAGTCAAAAATAGGCGAGCTAAATGTAGAAAATGAGGTCAGGTACGATATTGATTCACATTTTTCTATGGTAGAAATGTGCTTAATTGATCATTCCCCTTTTAGACAAACTTTTGACTAATTAGGAATATTCATCAGCACAGCTTGAAAGAGCATCCCAAATTTAGTAAAATTGTAAAGTTTGGTCAAAACATTGTAAAATGTGGAAAATATAGCCCTGTGAAGTCAATAGTGCAGGGTTGAAAAGGCGCTTTGAAAATGATGTGTGGGCAAAGAGGAAGCACATTTGCTGATAGACCAGCACTATAATAATAGACAGGCACTATTAATAGTAGGAACAGGTGTTTAATAAGGAATTTACTTATCTCTGGAAACGTGACTATGGAAAGTAATTTATTCCTTGTTGGTCACTTGACAAGAAGTAAAGAACCTACTCATAACCTACACCTGCAAACTGCCTCTATCTCGAAATAACTTTGCCAGTGTAAGGGCTGAAATGTTAAAAACAGAATTGGACATTCAAAGCAAAGGCCCTTAAACTGGAAATTAGGGGTGCCCGATAGGTAGAACTTCTTGAGCAAAGGATGTTTGGTCAAAACCTCAAATTCTGTTTTTGTGACTTTGGACTGTGAACGGCTTATATTCGGTTGGATTTTAACAGACATCATCTAATTATTTTATGCAAATTAAATTACATATCTAATTCACTCAATACACAGACTTTATAATCACATTATTTCAAAACCAAGAACACCAATATGCTTTAATGAAACTCAGCATCTCTGGTCCCAAATGACAAACGCTATTGAAAATTCGTCAGACTATACCAGAGTCCGACAGGTACTTCAGTCGTTTGACGTCTTTCGGATATCCGTAAGGGCATAAGAAGGCATCATCCCAAGACAAACAAAGCAAGCAATCTATATTAAAATTCATTGTTCTCTTGGCAGATGGCTGTAAAATATTCATGAATTTCAAAACCGAATATTTAAAGCTCAAATAGTCCACAAAAAACAGAATTCCAACACTATTACAAATTAAGCCAGGCAAAACCAGCATGGGCTCAGCTTAAACGCATTTGCAAGTCAAACCACACGAAAAGACTAGTGTCTAAATATACCCTTCCATGACCTACATTTGTCAATTGGAAACAATGTACTTCGACTTCCCCTTAATCTGTAAACACCGCAAAATATAAAAATATATATATGCGAGAGTTGTCAAACTGAATCGGTTAGAAAACGTACCGTAGCTTACCGGAGCTGTTTACATACTAAATGTAAATTCTAAACTTCGAGTCCCAGCGTGTTTATTATGTTATCACGGATGTTATTTGCGGTGCAACGTACAGATAAAAAACGACATTTAACTCTGAGCTTTGTAATGTGAGACGTTAAAACGGTTTCTCCCGATCCTATATACGCTAAAAGGTCCTTGAAATCGAAAAACTGTTAAGAAATTCGATCAAGACCAAGCCAACAAGCGATCAAAAGCTTTGTGATTGTTTTATCACATCATTACTCATTCATCCTTTTATGAAACAGTCAATGGTTATTAATTGCGAATTGTACAATATTGCTAGATATGCATCGCTATAATTCTCTTTAAGATGACACAAGTTAAACATATTTCACTTTCGACTATAAATTATAGACACAGGCCAAAGGTTTAGCTAGTGGTCAAGTGGCGTAATTTGATCGCCACAGTATGCTAGGCTTGAAAGTTGAAGGGCGATCTTTCTATATTCGACACACATAAATTCTTAAGAATCCAGGTTTATTTGTGATATATTTCAAGGCTCAACAAACACAGTGTACTTTATTGTATTATCTTGTCCAATATTGAATCCTCAACCTCTAAGTTGGTAATAAACCTGGGCAATATACATCAAGCTGGAATGGCGTACAAATTGGTGCGTAACTTTGTAACCACAGCGTAAGCTAGCGGCAAAACTATTTTTAAGTCGCAAATCGTCCACGATTTCACAAGTTTAAAGCTTCATGCTGCCGCTCGATTTAAAGACCACAAATTAGAATCGTTTGAAGGTCGTCGTTTGTTACATTACCTTGTCGAAACACGTTCAGAATTCTGACTATCCTCTCCGTCATCTATGACATTTAATCCTGGCGATTTATCATCGAAATCATTTCTATTCTCGACCGGTGACACTTCTTCATTCTCTGGCTGGTACTCCTTAATTTCATCAACATTATCATAGTAATGTTCTTCGTCACTAGACATATTTTTGAGCGAAAAAAAGCCGGGCTGGAAAAATTCGACAACTCTCTCTCTCTGACAACGGGGCAAACGTGAGTATAATTCACAGGAAGTATTTTCCGCAGACAAATTTCTCGCAAGCGGAAGTCAGGAAATGACTCTCAACCAATCACGTCAAAGGCCGCATATACTTCATTCACCTTATATGGGCACACAGAGGTACCGCAAATAGCACTCGAGTATTGTCTACGAAATCCATTCAATTTTTTTGGAAATTTGATGTCTAGGAGACCAGTTCCTCATACATTAAAACAACATCAACTGCTATATTTACACATTACAGGGAAACAATTATGGCCAATTCTTAGTGGCAAGAGAGGGTAGCGGTTGGAGGGGGCGTGTCCGATCCATCAGTTCAGCTGAGAAAAATTAACCGGAATAACTTGCGCCTTGATAATATGAATATTGAATTAAGAATCTTTGTAGAAGCATTCTTCATCTGTTAATATCAAATCCACCACTATACAACTATTACACATAATGAATGTTTAGAAGTTGAATGATAAATGAAATCTTAGATTTGCAAGATTTGATTTTTTTTCTTGTTATTTTTTCACCACCCACCACTTTGAGGGGGTTTTGTGAAGTTTACCACTTGTAATTTGAAGTCACATTTCACGCCTCCCACCCATCCAACCTGCCTACATCCGGCAACACGACTGCCCAATCTCCCATTTCAAATGTGCCAAATAAAGCAGCACATCTCAAACTAATCAAAAACCAATACCAGCCGACAATTTCAAAAAATATAATACAAAACCCAAATAATACAAAACTCATATTTTGGGTTTCAAGATGCTAATCTTCGGATTATGTTTTGTATCAAACTAATCAAATTAGGCTGTTTAGAATTCGGACAATTGATGGTTTGCATTTAACGTCACGGCGGCCATGTTGGAGGTATAACATGAAAAAATATGTTATTAGTTCCATTGCTGGATCCTGCCGGCGTGGGTCGCTGACATTAGAGAGGTTAAGATTTGACTTCCATTACCGCTGCCACTACCTTAATCAATCTTTCAGCCAATCAGATGAGCTTGGTCTACCCAACTGACCAATCAGATTGCTTAAAAATCGCGATAAGATAGCAGCAGTGGTAGTGAAAGCCAAATCTGAACCTCGCTATAGTCTACCGCATCTTGAGAGATTGATTGCAAAGCAAGAATACAAAAATCAGGGGGGTGCCACCAGCCATGAACAAGTAGGGGGGAGGGGGCAGGTCAACTCATACAGTACACGCAGATATCCTGCTTTCAACCCCATACCCAGCTTAGAAACCTACAATCCTGGCAAAAATCATGTGGACAGTAAGCTTTCTAAGGACAGCGTCACATCTGCCTGGCGCTGATCTTCGCTTTAATAAATTCCCCCACCCCCTCCTCAATGTTGTTCAATGTAATTTGTTGTTGACATTGCCAACAACCAGTTTTCGTGACATTCAACATTGATTAGGGGGAAGAGGGAAGAGGAGAAATTTTTTTGACGAAGTTATAACAAGATGCGTGTAATTTTAGATCCGCGCGTGCTGTCCACAATAATTTTTGCCAGGATTGCAGCTCCATTCCCTTTCCCATAGCTATCCCCTCACAAAAATCTACACTAAACATTGGCGTAGCCAGCCGGACGATTTAGTCTCGCTATGCAAATATTTTCGAGTTCATTGACAGTGAAAACAACAATTTCCAAAGAAATGAATAACTAAACACCGCACAAAAAGAAAGTTCCCCCCTAAATACATCAGAATTAATTCTAAACAAATGAATCGCTGTTAATCAAACCTAGAACTACTTGGACCTATGGTAGGTTGCTTAATGGTGTGTGAAGAATTGGGTCACACATGCGTGCAATAATGAGTTAAACCCAATTGAATACAAAAATACCCGATTTCAAAATTAACATGCTGAATATGCTAGTGTGATCCGTCTCATTCACCATTCATTGGTAAACACAAAATCGTAGTGCAATCGTGTAAAGCCGTTTAAATCATGCCCAGAATAGGTCCAATTACTTCTAGGTTTGATTAACAGCGATTAATTTGTTTAGAATGTATTCTGATGTATGTAGGGGGACTTTCTTTTTGCGCGGTGTTTATAATGATTTGAAATTCACATAGCGGGACTAAATTATTGGGCTGGCCACACCACTGACACCAAACACATACTGATGATTATTTTTCAACAAGGATAATTATGTTTTCAGAAATTATTTTCTCAATTATACAAAATGTTTAAACGCAGTGGAACGTGTGCGGTTCATATATGTGCAGAAATAGCCATACGAAACATACAGGCATTGCAAACAAGTGACATTATCTAATTTGTTCCTAAACTTCTGAGTTCAATGTGCAACGTGTATATATGTGGTCTGACAGGACTCTCCGCCATCTGTTCCACCACACATTCCTTCAAATCTACGATTCATTCATTCATTCGTTAATTGCAAATTTCCAGGAACCACTTCAAGAAATGGGGCATTGTTTCTTCTTGTGGCCGTGTGTTGCATCTGGGACGTCTGCATGAGCGTCTGCGAAAGATAACCCAGAAATCATTAGCTTGATGTTTATGTAATTGATTTAGATCATCAACCATTTACGAATGCTTAACTACCATTTGTTCTTTTCTAAGTTACAGTCACTGCTCAAAAGTTTGAATACAAGTGTGAAACGTAGTTTTGTGTATTTGTAAAGTGATACCCATAGCTTTTTTGGTTAGTCATTCTTTCATTGTTAAAAATTCTGACTTGCATCTTCTAAGGTCATTGCACACTCGCAATTAAAATAGTACTAGTAGAACATGCATATAACCTCAAAATCAAGGAAATGGATTGGCATAGTTGACTAAGCAGATCAGCAGGTGTATTCAAACTTTTAAACAGTAACTGTATATTATATACAAGTTTAGGAAGCAAGGGGGAAAGGAAGGGAAGGACGAAAGGCAGTCTGTTAGCTTCCTTAGTCCGTATGATGGACTAAGGTTGATTGACTGCTGCATCGCTGATTGGCAAGCTTGGTGATCTCCTGATTTAAGAATCTCAAGAATTACCCACAAACGAATATGATTTCAGAAATAATAGCAATTCACGCAAAGTGCGAACTACGAATTCAACTTATGCAAGGGGATTAGAAGAGCTCAATTTTCAATATGCCTTTTCTGGTCTCCCCTCCCCTCCCCTCCCCTCCCCTCCCCTCCCCTCCCCTCCCCTCCCCTCCCCTCCCCTCCCCTCCCCTCCCCTCCCCTCCCCTCCCCTCCCCTCCCCTCCCCTCCCCTCCCCTCCCCTCCCCTCCCCTCCCCTCCCCTCCCCTCCCCTCCCCTCCCCTCCCCTCCCCTCCCCTCCCCTCCCCTCCCCTCCCCTCCCCTCCCCTCCCCTCCCCTCCCCTCCCCTCCCCTCCCCTCCCCTCCCCTCCCCTCCCCTCCCCTCCCCTCCCCTCCCCTCCCCTCCCCTCCCCTCCCCTCCCCTCCCAACATTATAGTGGCCAAAACATGCAGATAAAATGGTCAAAGACAAACCAAAGTAATAAGTGTTACGGCTGACCGTCCAAAACGTATTCTGGGAAGAAATACAATTCCTTTCTCAGCTGAGTAATAATTGACGGAATCTGCTTCTTGTTGTCCGAGTAAGAATCATTTGTGTTCGACTTTTGCTTCGCCACCTCGGCATTGACCCTCGTCATCATTCGTAACACGTCCATCGTCCTGGCATTGTCTCGAAACACGGAAACGATCGCTTGGATAAACCAGGATCCTCGCACAGAATTACGCCATGAATAGTAGCCAGGAACCGTGGAGTATGCATACATGAAGTCAGCTTCAATAGGAAGTGTTATTTTGTTATTACCCGGGGCATCGATCTCATCTGTGTCAGGTTCTTCTTGGCCCGGACCATCAGTCTGTTCGACGCCTTCCATGTATTCAAAACCTACAACAAGCAATCAGGGGGCTTAGCAAGAGGAAGGACATTTTTGAATGTGTACAAGGTAAAAAAAGACACTTGACTCAATTTGAAGTGATTGAACAGACTTATAGTTATAATATGCGCAACATATTATATATATGCAACATATTATACTATTTGCTGAATTGTGTCTTGTAATTCGCATGGTAATGTATGACCACGAAATTTTAAAATTTTCCTGGGGAACATGCCCTCGGACCCCCTACAATGCTCTCGCCTTTGGCACTCTGGACAGATAAATTTCAAATCCTGGCAAAGTCCCAGCAAGCTATTGACATTTGTTACTAATATTTTTCATGTATTTTAGACAGAGTCTCTCATGTACAATGCTACCGTACCTACACTGGACCACCGCGTTTGAGATATCTTCTATCAGGTAGTTCACACACAAACCATGACAGCTTATTGTAGAATACTACCTACACTAGACCACCACGTTTGAGATATCTTTTTCAGGTAGTTCAGACACAAACCATGACAGCTTATTGTAGAATACTACCTACACTAGACCACCACGTTTGAGATATCTTTTTTAGGTAGTTCAGAGACAAACCACGACAGCTTATTGTAGAATACTACCTACACTAGACCACCACGTTTGAGATATCTTTTTTAGGTAGTTCAGACACAAACCACGACAGCTTATTGTAGAATACCTACACTTGACCACCACGTTTGAGATATCTTTTTTAGGTAGTTCAGACACAAACCACGACAGCTTATTGTAGAATACCTACACTAGACCACCACGTTTGAGATATCTTTTTCAGGTAGTTCACATACAAACCACGACAGCTTACTGTAGAATACTACCTACACTAGACCACCACGTTTGAGATATTTTTTTCAGGTAGTTCAGACACAAACCACGACAGCTTATTGTAGAATACCACCTACACTGGACCACCACGTTTGAGATATCTTTTTCAGGTAGTTCAGATACAAACCACGACAGCTTATTGTAGAATACTATCTACACTGGACCACCACGTTTGAGATATCTTTTTCAGGTAGTTCAGACAGAAACAACGACAGCTTATTGTAGAATACCACCTACACTGGACCACCACGTTTGAGATATCTTTTTCAGGTAGTTCAGATACAAACCACGACAGCTTATTGTAGAATACTACCTACACTGAACTACCACGTTTGAGATATCTTCTTTCAGGTAGTTCACACACAAACCGCGACAGCTTATTATAGAATACTACCTACACTAGACCACCACGTTTGAGAAATCTTTTGCAGGTAGTTCAGACACAAACCACGACAGCTTATTGTAGAATACTACCTACACTGGACCATCATATTTAAGATATTCTTGTAAACAACAAAAAGTACGAAATTAAGAGACTCACCCTGACAAGCCTGGAAAAAGAACAACTTGGGAATACCACGTAGACTCTTGGAGCGGAATTTCGTCGTCAATTCTTTAAGCATCAGCTTGCCATCGGTACTATAGATCAATCCCTCCTCACCATGCGTCAAGATGGCACAAATGATACAATCCTCATTTGAATGGTCCATTGTGGCATAATAATCAAATATATTTATAATCTGTTTGGAGGTTTGATTCTTATAGACAACAGTCTCAAATTTCAAAGCACAAAACAGACTATACAAACTCTCTGCATCCACATCGGTTCCTTTACGAGGATATTTTTCCATCCCAGATGCCGGAAGAAAATCTCTGTTGTTTATGATGAAGGCTTTACCACGAGGGTCATGGTACATAGGGTACATGTACTCGGGAGTGATGCCGTCCTTGTAAGTGGTATCTTTTAAAACGACGCGGGAACTCGTATTACCATCGCTGCGATCTTTCTTCCCTGGCATAACAAGAAAACACAATGACACCTTAATGTCCATTGAACAAGCAGATAACATTTGGCCACATCACCACATTATCAAATCAGCCATGTATCTGAACAGACAATGGCAAAATGCCATCTATTTGTTTTATATAATCAAAAAGAGTGGCAAATTTTTGCCAAAATTAGTATTTGTAGTGTGACAAAGACATTTGCATTCGTAGCATGATCATGATATGGCATACAAAGCAAAGCATGCTATTGCCTGTTGATAATCCTGAAATCGCTGTGATTGGCTTGTCACTGAAATGGCATCAGTCGTGCATCTGTCCTCTCAACCACAGATCACCGTTTTTAACCAATAAAAAGTCAGAATGAACTCTGATTATTATATAAAAGTTGTTATTGTTGGCAGTGTAGGTTAATAAAATAAAATGCACAAAACAAAAACATTACCCAACCTCTTCCCTTATAACTATAAGAATCTTTGCTAAATTTGTACACTTGTGGCCTCAAGTATATGCAGTACTTCGAAATCAATCAGAACTATTTTCTACACTGTGTCTAGCACATTTTAGCAGTTTAATCCACTTTATCATATGAAATACAGTGCTTTACAAGGATTTCGGGCACTGATAAAACTGGTCATCTCACATGCAAGATTATTTATGATGATTTCACACTTAAAAATTATTGCTTTTCAAACAATCACCAATCATAGCTTCTGGACATTTTACATTGGTGGAAAACCCGTAGTTTATATAATAAAAAGAAAAATACAAGGGTGCGCGAAAATACCAGATTTATTTCTCGCACTGAACATGATATTTCTCACTCGTTCGCTGCACTCATTCATGAGATATCATGTTCAACACTTGAAGAAAATCTGGTATTTCCACGCACCCATGTATTATTCTCTATGTAACTTTCCTACCAACCTTTGTTCCTCTTTGAAAAAGGGCCGTCCTCATTTTCCAAGGAATCAGTGTTTTCGGCACTCGAAACTTCTGTAGCCTGTGGTGGCTTCAAGTCATCCTGGGTCTCCACCATCGGCTTCTTTTCAGGTATAAGTTGGCTGGGTGAATCCAGATGGTCAACTGGTTCTTTGCTTTCTAAAGATTATGGGTCAAAGTTGTCAGATCGATGAGGAAACTTGACAATATTCAGATGACACAATGAAACTAGGCTGTTGCATAATGTCAAAAAAAAAATTTTTAAATATCAAAAGTTCAAAATACTGGTATTTTAAATATCAATACTTCTGTTTTTCACTTTGCAATATATCAAAATGTTGAAAAATATTGAAGTTATTTGGATTTTTCAATAAACATTTCATGAGTTTTTTCAATGGCTTTATAATGAAGACTTTCAAAATGCTCTTCATTTGAGTGGCATTAACTGGAACAAGTTTTCATGCCTCATTAAAATAATAGTTTGGCTTCATTAATATTCGCTGATTTGCTGAATCGCTCAAAATCAAGGTTGATAAAAGGAAAAAAAATGATAAAAAATGTATTCGTTCTATATCTTTGCAGTTTTATACCAAAATATTCACAACAGAAATATACCGAGATTGAAAATGTTGATATTACCACTGTTTTGTTTTCAATCTCGAATTTTTTCAATATTGCAAAAGCCCTAAATGAAACACATGAGCAGCTCAACACTTCCTGCTATTTTCTTGCAATGGGATGGCAAGAGTAATGGCAGAAGAGCCAGTTCAGACTGGCCAAAAAATGCAACTGAATGGCCAGAAAATGCCACTGACTGGCCAGAAAATGCAACTGACTGGCCAGAAAATGCCACTGACTGGCCAGAAAATGCCACTGACTGGCCACAACATGCATAATGAACATGCGTAATGCTACATCTGTGGCACAGAATAGAAATAAACAGAAGCGCCACTTGAGTCGGAACCTTTGAAGTTTGTGTAATGGCTGTTCTGCTATTATTCTGGCCAGTCAATTCCATAAATATAGGCTAGGGGGCATCTTGCACTGCTGAGTAGCCCTGTTTATTCCTAATGCTGTGTCCATGGAGACACAAACTTCAAAGGTTCCGCCCGAATGGTTTTTCAGGTAATTTTATATTCTGTGCTCAACATGTGGCAAAATTGTGCCCCCTCCCAACCTAGACACCACCTGGCCACCTCATTCGTACTCCAACAGACGTTAATCAACCCTAATTAAAAGCCTTGAAATACCTATGAAATACCTGGCCATCACATTCTGGTAGTGACATCCTAGAAATATTACACATGATCCACACAAGGTGGCCCAAAATTGAAACTGATTACCTTATTAAAATACACCTAAAGAGGCAGTAAAATTCAGTTCTGTGCATTTTTTCTGCACATAACAAAGTTTGTGTAATGAACTGCCTCTCGCGAAGACACATAAGACACATGTCTGAGAATCTTAATTAAGCTCTTTTTTATCTTGCACTTCATGACAAGCAGCATGTAATAAAGTCACTCAGTATGTGGTGGGAAAGGTAAAAAAGCAACCATGTACTAACCTGTGTTCCTAACATGCTGCATGGGTATTATACCATTAATAAACTGTTATTAATCAATTGTTGAATTGATTAGCAAAAGATAAAAATCTGGAAAACCTGCCAATGCAGACTGGAATGCTCATGTAAACTAGCTTATAACATATTGCATGCAAATTAAAAATGTACTGATTCTGTTTGCTTAGAAAGAAATTTACTGGCAGCAATTTTAAGGCTTTCGATCTCTTTACTTTTTTCGTCGAGTCTATTTTGCAATGTCTTTATATACATCTGAGAATGTGTGTAGAGAATGATTTGTGCTAAATCTAATTTAAGACATCAAGTGTCTGTGAGTAAATTCACTGTTGCACCTATGTGCTGGACTACTGTCGACTCTTTCCATGCATTGTTCTGTGTGTGCTCTATCAGTGCAAGTATCTGCTGTTTTGAACAACTTGACCTCGTCTAAGAAGCAATTCAGAACATGTTTAGCCGCTTCATTCTTGTAGGATGTGTTGCACCCTGTAAGGAGTAACTGTACGCGTACCAGTTCTTGTCTGGTTCCAAACAAAATGAATAAACAAGGCAATGCATATCAAATTTTTAACCCATCGTTAAGGTCAGCTGTACAAGTCCCATTGTAAATTCGCGCCTTATTGACCTAACAGGTTAATTACATATTAAAAATAAATTTGATACAGTATTTTAATATCAAACAGTTGTGCTATGAAGGTGATTGTATTACATGACCAATGATTATTGACCGATGTTTAACATCTGTCAAACTTAATCGTATTTCTATGGTTACAAATGCACTTAAGCTTAATCCTTTGACAGGTCCTATGGCTGGTATGGAAAATAAAGAGCTAAACTAGATTAATAAAATTGCAGAAAAGCCAGTCCATACTAGAAGCTTTGTTAGGCCAAGAAAAATGTGCAGAACGGACTTTACCGTCTTTCTATGCCACCATTTGCAACCAACCATTAACCCTGACCAACCAAATGCTTTGTATTACCTTTATTTCCCTTCATGTTTGGGCACGTACAGTAAACGTCATGAGCAACAACAATTGTTGACGTTTGCTTACCCAATAGTTGCAGTTTACAATAGGATATTGCGATTTCCAGAATAATTCGATTTAGTAAGACGAGCGTATGATAAAAACTTATCGCAATGACGAAGAATCACTGAAAATGTCGTTCAATTCGTTTAAAAATGACATAAAGAGTTAAAATAAGCCAGACAAGGTGTAAATTACAAATCAAGATGTCTGTGTACCCAAACGTCATTTAAATAAACATGAAACAAAACAATTGATTAGTCACGGTTCAAGACTGATTCTGGTGATTAATTAACTCTAAAATCGAACAACAAAAATTTTGTTGGTTGATAAACATAAAATTATATATTAAGTACATTATAAACTACCTACTCGTACACAGTGATTAACACCTATTACACAATACACCGAAAACATACATCAAATAACGACACAATTACATTACAAAAGATAAAATTTACATACCTTGTGAGCTGGAAGCTGATTTCAAGAATTTGCTTAGGAATGGCTGGTTCTCGTTTAAAAACGTCACGAAAACGTCAAAAGCTTCGGGTCCTCGTTTTGGCAGAACATCCAACAAACGCTCGCTTTTACCCTGTGGCGTTTTTACAGCAAGAATCTCGTCACGATCGTTTTCCGACAAAATGCTCTTGGAATACAAGTACGACACGGCAGTCTCAACGTCCAAATCTCGCACTAACTCCATTCGTTTCTCTCTTAATAGACTTCGATGACTTTGTTCCATGTTCGATATAGCTTCTTTTGTAGCCAAACTACTTTAAAAGCAGATATATCGCACAAAATATCGAATATTGTTTAAAAACTTGAGTGGATTGTAAAAAGGAAGCCTTTCACAATAGTTTCTGTGTAGTATGCTGGTAGTATGACGTAACGTGCATATGGTCTCCATAGAAAACTGGACTATATTTATCCGCATCATTATTTGTCATTCAGGGCCGAGGTTGAGGGTTTCTGAGGCATTTAGGGCAGGTTCGAGGTTGAAAAAACTACAAAAAAGTGATTCGCACTATCCAGAAAGACTTATTAATTGCCAAGGAAAATCTGTTATATTTCATCGACATTTCCCGTCTGTTAAGAAAGAGAAATTTCGACGAGAATAATCGATAAGGGGATGTTTTCTTGGCGACATTTTGTGTACACCAAATGGCGGAGATGCGTTGAAAATATTTACATATTTGTGCGCTGAAGATGGTGGAACTTGAATAATCATGAATAATCAATCTTTTCTCTCTCTTTTTTTTACTTCGCTTAGTCTAAGAGCAACTTTAGCTATAAATAATAGTTGTGTACTGACAAAATAGTCGTATACTTACCAAAATCGTATAAAAGTGAAATAATATTTGAAGAAAAAAAGTTTGATAAACTTTAAAAACAAAAAAGCTACGGGTAGGATTCGAACCCATGCCAGTTACACGAGAAATCATACGCGTAGACGACTGAGCTAACAACGAGCTTACGAAACTCCGCCAAAACAATTCCTATTTACAACAATAAAACTTCTCGAGATCAGAGCAGTGACGCTACTGACTGTCTACTGCTTCTAAATAAGCGTTGACGCCCATGTGTTCTTGTTAATCCGTCTGGCCGTAGGGTGTGGGCAGAGTCGTAAATTCGCCTTATTCAGTTTTTCTGGGGGAGTCCGGTGCCGAAAGTTGGACTTCGGCTCATGGATGTTAAATCAAAATATGTTAGGGCTAGGGCTAGGGCTAGGGCTAGGGCTAGGGCTAGGGCTAGGGCTAGGGCTAGGGCTAGGGCTAGGGCTAGGGCTAGGGCTAGGGCTAGGGCTAGGGCTAGGGCTAGGGCTAGGGCTAGGGCTAGGGCTAGGGCTAGGGCTAGGGCTAGGGCTAGGGCTAGGGCTAGGGCTAGGGCTAGGGCTAGGGCTAGGGCTAGGGCTAGGGCTAGGGCTAGGGCTAGGGCTAGGGCTAGGGCTAGGGCTAGGGCTAGGGCTAGGGCTAGGGTACGTTAGGGTTAAGGTTAGGTTTCAGGTCACTTTGACTGTAATATTCTAAACTTCGTTGCGAAGTTAAAGATTCATTTCTGAATTCGTAAGCTGCTTTGTAAACTAAGAATTTGATTAGCTTCTTTGACTTCATGATCAGGGACTTCACAGCGAAGTTCGGCCTAATGATTATTGCAGTGAATGATAAAGAAGGCCGTACATCGTTACTAGCAAAAAGTAATTCATAAAAAAATTACTTACGCCTCGAAGTAAACATTGATTGTTTAGTGAAACGAATTAAGGAAGTTTTGTTTTTGACATTGACCATTGTTTTTGTATGCTTTGAGTTAAAATATTTGCAAATGCGTTGGGCGCTATTTGAACCAGTCTAACTGGTAATATAAAACTAGTTATTTACCTCTTGACCACTCGTTCATGCTTGGAAGCGTGGTGTTAATAATTGACTTTAAACAATGTTTTTCTTTTATTTTTTGCCAATGGTTTCGGTGAGATTTCGAGGATCTTAACTGGTAATCGTTGTTTTATTGTGTTGTAAATTATCAACTTTAAAACGAATGTACTTTGTCATCACTGTGTTATTTTTTTGTAAATTATTAACTTTAAACCAATGTACTTTGAACGAACGAACATGTTTACAAATGGCTTGCACGAGTAACAGGTAATTTAATTCAAACCAATGCTTTTACCCCCAGAGAACTTGTTCATAATGAAAGTGAAGTAAATTTTTTATCACACACTTGTGTCTTTATCAGGGTGATAAACAGGGTGACATAAAAGCGATATGTCCCTGATATCGCTTTTTGTCCCGCTAAATTAGTCGCTGTCAAAACAAAGATGGCGTCTGACCGAAGGATTGTCGACGTGAGATTTTACAAAATAAACGATGTAAAACATTATTAGAGTGGGAAAATCACACAGCTATTAAAAGGTAAGTTATTCTTAGTTTGTTTTTGTTAATTTCTCTGCGTTAAGTCTATTTTTTAATGGTTTTACATTGGTGAAGTGTTTAGCTTCAAAATATAGTATGTTTTTTGACCCTGATCAGTGATCAGGGCAAAAGTGCGTGATAAACAGGTTATCACATAGAGGGGCGAGGTGATATCAGTTTTATCGCTTGAAGGACACATACTTGCGCCTTTATCAGGGTGATAAACAGGGTGACATAAAAACGATATGTCCGAGGATATCGTTTCTTGACCCGGTGCGAAAACGAACATGGCGTCCGACTGCAAATCGGTAGTGAAAAAGCAAAATATGTTATGATAGAAGGCTAATAACAAAGAGATATCTGCAACTGTAAAAAGATAAGTCATTCTTGGCTTCTTTCTGCAAAGTTGTAGCTGTTTAATATATTTTTTACAATGAGTTTTGCATTCATTCGGAAGTGAAATAAAAAAATCTGATTTTCGCCCCTGAATAGCTCTGATAAAGGCATAAGTATGTGATAAAGGTAAATACGATATCGTCCGACAGATAAAACTGATGTCACCTCGTCCCTCATGTGATAACCTATATTTATTGACTTTTGCAAAAATTTTGGCTTAAAATAAAGGCCAAAGATTGCCTAAATTTAATGATTTACTTCGGAAACAGTTGAAGCATGAATGAATGGTGCAGTGGTATAAACGGTTTGTGTGAATTACTGTCAGTCTGGTTCAAATCTCGCTTTTTTGCCAAAAGATTGGCCAGTGTTAGGGCAAGAGCTCTAAGCTTAGTAGGCGCACTTCAGCTCTGAATGACATTTTTCACTACTATATCATTTCAGCTTGTTAACCTCTCAACTCAGGAATTTTATATATCAACTCAGTTTTCTCACTGTATCAACTACGTTTTTCACATATCAAATCAGTTTTTTCATATATCAGCTCGGTTGAGAGTTGATACGCGAAAATATGTAATGTTCTTTATGGGAGTTGAAGTGAGCGCCCGTTGGGTTCAGTAACGAAGCCAGCTCGACAATTTGGTCATGCTATGCAAATTTAAATCATTATCATTATTCATTTCTTTAGAAATTCATTCCTTATACGGTGAAAAACACAGAAAAATTTGCATTTGCATGACCAAATGTCGGCCTGGCTTCGCCACTGATACTGACTGGGCTTCCGTGGGTTTGCACTTCTTGTCAATCAAGTTGAAAATAAGTTGTCAACACTCTCTTGTAACGATTGATAACGATAGCATGCAGACCTGTTACAAGTTACAGTGGCGACCCAGGCCGCTACTTCAGAGAGGGAGCGTGTTTAAATAGCGCCGAGGCTTATTTCGATTCCGTAGACGGTCGGACACCTCCCAGATGGTCGAGCACCTCATTATCTCGTTCCCAGACTGCTCTGGCTCATTTAGACGAAGTTGTATTATAAATACAAATTGTTTCGACCGTTTGCAGCAAGCTCGTTGTTAGCACAGTTGTCTTGGCGTGCGATTTCAAATAGATTTGGCAGGGGTTCGAATTCCATTCTTTTTAAAGTTCGTCAAACTTTTTTTCTTATATTTTTTTACTTTTATACGATTTTGTAAGGGTTAGGTTTAAGGTTTGGGTCAGGGATTTCATCATTTAAAATTTTAAAAAGAAAAATCTATTAGTTTTATAAGACACATAGGCTTGGAAACGAGATCAATGAGGTGCTCGGCCGGCTCGGAGGTGTCCGACCGTCTACGGAATCGAAATTTGCAGCGCCGAGCATTTTCAGTAAATTTCCCGACCGAGCGCGTTTTTCCATAATTTTTTCCTGTTTCGCCCTGGATTCTCATGCACTTGGTTTTTGGCATAATATGATTATGTATCATAAATTGAGCACGCAAAGAAATCCAGATTCTTTTCCGCTACGACTGCTGCCAATACAATTTCATTAATCCTATATAGCAGTACATGCAGCATCGCAAAAGAAATGCATGATTAAACGTTTAGCAGAGCGTTTACACGTCGTCCAAGCATTGTGGACAACGCTAAAATACATATTTTCACGTCGTGTACAATGCGCTAGAAACTTAAGCCCTGGATAACAGGCAGTATTTACTTAGTAAAATAATCAAAATTTCTTTAAACGTTAAACAGCTCACTTTTACCTGGTCGAGACTTTTATATATTCATATGGAAGCAAATGCAAGACAGGACATCCATGCTATAATTCTGTAATCAGTTTAAAGTGTTTATGCAACGAAATTTCACCCCGACAGTTTTTGACCTCAGAGTAGAAATAACGTAAAATGGGTTGGTAACATCTTTTACAGAAGTTCATTGTCTGGCTTCTTTCGTGAGAAATTTAGCTTTGAATAATATGCAAG
This sequence comes from Muricea muricata, assembly GCA_963855995.1. NCBI lineage: Eukaryota > Metazoa > Cnidaria > Anthozoa > Malacalcyonacea > Plexauridae > Muricea > Muricea muricata. The sequence continues at coordinate 9,688,629 of OY979731.1, read as the reverse complement.
TTTCATACTTATGACATCACAGTGCATATTGCATAATGTATTTTAAAACAACATAGACTTTTTGAACAATTTCATTTTGTGGAACAAAATTCCAAAATTATAACTTACAAATTCCATTTTGCTGTATTTTAGTGCAGCTTTTGGAAATTTATCATGGATACTGTAAGAGAAATTCCTACAGCACTAAAAACTCATTATGCACTATGATGTCTTAAGTATGATATTTGCATATTATTCAAAGCCAAATTTCTCACGAAAGAAGCAAAATGATGAACTTCTGTAAAAGAAATTACCATTTACCAACCCATTATACGTTAACTTTACACTGAGGCCATAAAACTTTAGGGTGAAATTTCGTTGCATAAACACTTTAAGTTCTTTCCAAGGAAAGCCGGGCTAGTAATGAAGTTTATTATAATAATATTGGCAGTATCTTCACCGACGCTCTTGTTGTTTGTCCGAATGACCTAAAAACAGTAACTCAACAGCATCTATTAAAAGAGGAATATCGCTAGCAATCTGAATCAAATTGATGATGATACAGAATTCTATATGCAGAAGACTTCACACAATTTATTTCCACCAAAAAAAGACGGCAAATGAATGGAAACAACCGATTTGCCCTAAAGCCAGCCCATGCAGTCCATTACTTCAATTGCAAATGAAGACGTGTGTCATTTTTATTCTCAATGTTAATTTTCACACACTGTAAATATACTGATAATTTAAAATGATAAATTGATCATAGCCTGATAAATACTACATATGGACAAGATGCTATTCTGGTGAAACGATAATTTTAAGTTTCTAGAATTTGTGGACAGTTTAGCTTTTATCGAAAAAAGCACCGAAGAAAATTGCTTTCGTTTAATTAAACAAACTACAATTCTTTGTCATGCAATATTTTCTTCATGTGAAATGTTATTGAATTGTTCAGGCTGCCAAATTGGTTGTTTTTCAAACTCAGCTTTCATGCGGCAGCTGCAATGGGACTTTATTTTGCACTTAAAGGCACGTACTAAAATCCGATATGCCAAAACGGAACCGTTGAAAAGAACTACCAAAAAACCGAATGATTTTGTCGGCGTGACTCGAATCCGGTCTTCGTAATAATTGACTTTAACCAAATGCCTTGGGCGTGATTTGAACCAGCCTAACTGGTAATTTAAACCTAGTCATTTACCTCTAGACCACTCGTTCATTCTTGTGAGTATGATGTAGATAATTTACTTTAAGCAATTTTTTTGTATATTTTGGCTAAAATATTTTCAAATGGCTTTGGCGTTATTTGAACCAGCCTAACTGGTATTTTAAACGTAGTCATTTACCTCTAGACCGCTCGTTCATGCATTCGAGTGTGATGTAAATAATTCACTTTAAACACTTTTTTTTGTATGTTTTTGGCTAAAATATTTTCAAATGGCTTGGGCGTGATTTGATCCAGTCTAACTTGTAATTTAAACCTAGTCATTTATCTCTAGACCACTCGTTCATGCTTGCAAATTTGATGTAAATAATTGACTTTAACCATTTTTTTTGTATATTTTGGGCAAAAATATTTTCAAATGGCTTAAGCGTGACTTTAACCAGCCTAAGTGATAATTTAAACCTAGTCATTGACCTCCAGACCGCTCATTCATGCTTGTGAGTGCGATGTAAATAATTGACTTTAACCAATTTTTTTGTGCATTGACATTAACATATTTTTTGTATATTTTTACTAAAATATTTTCAAATAGCTGGGGCGTGATTTGAACCAGCCTTACTGCTAATTTAAACCTAGACATTTACCTCTAGACCACTCGTTCATGCTTGTGAGTGCGATGTAAATAATTGACTTTAACCATTTTTTTGTATATTTTAGGCTAAAGTATTTTCAAAAGGCTTGGATGTGATTTGAAGCAGCCTAACTGGTAATTTAAACCTAGTCAATTACCTCTAGGTCACTCGTTTATGCTTGTGAGTATGATGTAAATAATTGACTTTAACCAAATTTTTGATTATTTTGGGCTAAAATAATTTCAAATGGATTGGGCGTGATATGAACCAGCCTAACGGATAATTTACACCTAGTCAATTACCTCTAGACTACTCGTTCATGCATGTGAGTTTGATTTAAATAATTGACGTTAACGATTTTTTTTTGTATATTTTGGGCCAAAATATTTTCAAATGGCTTGGGCATGATTGGAACCAGCCTAACTGGTAATTTACACCTAGTGATTTACTTCTGGACCACTCGTTCATGCTTGTGAATATGATGCAAATAATTTACTTTAACCATTTTTTGTATATTTTGGGCTAAATTATTTTCAAATGGATTGGGCGTGATTTTGACCAGCCTAACTGGTGTTTTAAACCTAGTCATTTACCTCTAGACCACTCGTTCATGCTTGTGAGTGTAACGTAAGCAACTGATTTTAATCAATTTTTTTGTATATTTTGGGCTAAAGTATTTTCAAATGTCTTGGGCGTGATTTAAACCAGCCTAACTTGCAGTTTAAGCCTAGTGATTTACTTTTAGACCACTCGTTCATGCTTGTGAGTGTGGTGTAAATACTTGACTTTAACCAATTTTTTTGTAAATTTTGGGCTAAAATATTTGCAAATTGCTTGGGCGTGATTTGAACTACCCTAACTGGTAATTTAAACCTAGTCATTTACCTCTAAACCTATCGTTCATGCTTGTGATTATGACGTAAATAATTGACGTAAATAATTGACTTTAACCAATTTTTTTGCATGTTTTTCAGCCTAACTGGTAATTCAAACTAGGCATTTACCTCTAGACCACACGTTCATGCTTGTGAGTTTGATGAAAATAATTAACTTTAACCAATTTTTTGGTATATTTTGGTTAAAATATTTTCAAAATGCTTGGGTTTGATTTGAACCAGCCAAACTGGTAATTTAAACCTAGTCATTTACCTCTAGACCGCTGGTTCATGCTTACGAGTGTAATGTATATAATTGACTTTAACCAATTTTTTTGTAAATTTTAGGCTAAAATATTTTAAATCGCTTGGTCGTGATTTGAACCAACCTAACTGGTAATTTAAACCTAGTCATTTACCCCTAGATCACTCGTTTATGCTTGTGAGTATGATGTAAAAAATTGACTTAAACCAATTTTTTGTATATTTTGGTTAAAATATTTTCAAAGGGCTTGGGCGTGATTTGAACCAACCTAACTGGTAATTTAAACCTAGTCATTTACCCCTAGATCACTCGTTTATGCTTGTGAGTATGATGTAAAAAATTGACTTAAACCAATTTTTTGTATATTTTGGTTAAAATATTTTCAAAGGGCTTGGGCGTGATTTGAACCAACCTAATTGGTAGTGACACCTGGTCATTTATGTGTTATGTAAATTCTTGACTTTAACCAATTTTTTTGTATATTTTTACTAAAATATTTTCAAATAGCTTGGGCGTGATTTGAACCAGCCTTACTGATAATTTTAACCTAGTCATTTACCTCTAGACCGCTGGTTCATGCTAGCGAGTGTGATGTAAATAATTGATTTTAACCAATTTTTTTGTCAATTTTGGGCTAAAATATTTTCAAACGGCTTGGACGTGATTTAAACCACCCTAACTGGTAATTTAAACCTAGTCATTTACCTCTAGATCACTCGTTTATGCTTGTGAGTATGATGTAAAAAATTGACTTTAACCAATTTTTTGTATATTTTAGTTAAAAAATTTTCAAAGGGCTTGGGCGTGATTTGAACCAACCTAACTGGTAATTTAAACCTAGTCATTTACCCCTAGATCACTCGTTCATGCTTGTGAGTATGATGTAGAAAATTGACTTAAACCAATTTTTTGTATATTTCGGTTAAAATATTTTGAATGGCTCGGACGTGATTTGAACCAGCCTAACTGGTAATTTTAACCTAGTCAATTACCTCTAGATTGCTCGCTCATGCATGTGAGTTTGATTTAAATAATTGACTTTAACGATTTTTTTTGTATATTTTGGGCAAAAATATTTTTAAATAGCTTGGGCGTGATTTGAACCAGCCTAACTGGTAATTTAAACCTAGTCATTTACCTCTAGACCACTCGCTCATGCTTGTGAGTTTGATGTAAATAATTTGCTTGAACCATTTTTTTGTATATTTTTGGCTAAATTATTTTTAAATAGCTTGAGCGTGATTTGAACCAACTTAACTGGTAATTTAAACCTAGTCATTTACCTCTAGATCACTCTTTTATGCTTGTGAGTGTAATGTAAACAATTGACTTTAACCAATTTTTTTGTATATTTTGGGCTAAAGTATTTTCAAATGTCTTCGGCGTGATTTGAACCAGCCTAACTGGTAATTTTAACCTAGTCAATTACCTCTAGACTGCTCGCTCATGCATGTGAGTTTGATTTAAATAATTGACTTTAACGAATTTTTTTGTATATTTTGTGCTAAAATATTTTAAAATAGCTTGGGCGTGATTTTAACCAGCCTAACTGGTAATTTAAACCTAGTCATTTACCTCTAAACAACTCGTTCATGCTTGTGAGTGTAATGGAAACAATTGGCTTTAACCAATTTTTTTGTGTATTTTGGGCTAAAATATTTTCAAATAGCTTGCGCGTGATTTTAACCAGCATAACTGGTAATTTACACCTAGTCAATTACCTCTGGACGACTCGTTCATGCTTGTGAATATGATGTAAATAATTTACTTTAACCATTTTTTGTATATTTTGGGCTAAATTATTTTCAAGTGGATTGGGCGTGATTTTGACCAGCCTAACTGGTATTTTAAACCTAGTCATTTACCTCTAGACCACTCGTTCATGCTTGTGAGTGTAACGTAAGCAATTGACTTTAATCAATTTTTTTGTATATTTTAGGCTAAAGTATTTTTAAATGGCTTGGGTGTAATTTTAACCAGCCTAACTGGTAATTTAAACTAGACATTTACCTCTAGACCACACGTTCATGCTTGTGAGTTTGATGAAAATAATTAACTTTAACCAATTTTTTGGTATATTTTGGTTAAAATATTTTCAAAATGCTTGTGTTTGATTTGAACCAGCCAAACTGGTAATTTAAACCTAGTCATTTACCTCTAGACCGCTGGTTCATGCTTACGAGTGTTATGTCAATAATTGACTTTAACCAATTTTTTTGTAAATTTTAGGCTAAAATATTTTAAATCGCTTATGATGTAAATAATTGACGTTAACCATTTTTTAAATATATTTTGGTCAAAATATTTTCAAATGGCTTGGGCGTGATTTGAACCAACCTAATTGGTAGTGACACCTGGTCATTTATGTGTTATGTAAATTCTTGACTTTAACCAATTTTTTTGTATATTTTTACTAAAATATTTTCAAATAGCTTGGGCGTGATTTGAACCAGCCTTGCTGATGATTTTAACCTAGTCATTTATTTCTAGACCGCTGGTTCATGCTTGCGAGTGTGATGTAAATAATTGATTTTAACCAATTTTTTTGTCAATTTTGGGCTAAAATATTTTCAAACGGCTTGGACGTGATTTGAACCACCCTAACTGGTAACTTAAACCTAGTCTTTTACCTTTAGATCACTCGTTTATGCTTGTGAGTATGATGTAAAAAATTGACTTAAACCAATTTTTTGTATATTTTGGTTAAAATATTTTCAAATGGCTTGGGCGTGATTTCAACCAACCTAACTGGTAATTTAAACCTATTCATTTACCCCTAGATCACTCGTTTATGCTTGTGAGTATGATGTAAAAAATTGACTTAAACCAATTTTTTGTATATTTTGGTTAAAATATTTTCAAATGGCTTGGGCGTGATTTGAACCAACCTAACTGGTAATTTAAACCTAGTCATTTACCCCTAGATCACTCGTTTATGCTTGTGAGTATGATGTAAAAAATTGACTTAAACCAATTTTTTGTATATTTTGGGTTAAAATATTTTCAAATGGCTTGGGCGTGATTTGAACCAACCTAACTGGTAATTTAAACCTAGTCATTTACCCCTAGATCACTCGTTTATGCTTGTGAATGCGACGTAAATAATTTACTTTAACCAATTTTTTTGTAAATTTTGGGCTAAAATATTTTCAAATGGCTTGGGCGTGATTTGAACCAGCCTATCGGGTAATTTAAACTTTGTTATTTACCTCTAGAACACTTGTTCATGCTTTGGAGAGTCATGTAAATATATGACTTTAACCAATTTTTTGTATATTTTGGGCTAGAATACTTTCAAATTGCTTGGGTGTTATTTCTTGTGAGCATTATTTAAATAATTGACTTTAACCAAATTTTTTGAATATTTTGGGCTAAAATATTTTCAAAGGGCTTGGGCGTAATTTGAACCAGCCTAACTGGTAATTTTAACCTAGTCAATTACCTCTAGACTACTCGTTCATGCATGTGAACTTGATTTAAATATTTGACTTTAACGATTTTTTTGAATATTTTGGGCAAAAATATTTTCAAATGGCTTGAGTGTGACTTGAACCAGCCTAACTGATAATTTACACCTAGTCATTTACCTCTAGACCACTCGTTCATGCTTGTGAGTATGATGTAAATAATTTACGTTAACCATTTTTTGTATATTTTGGGCTAAATTATTTTCAAATGGATTGGGCGTGATTTTGACCAGCCTAACTGGTAATGCAAACCACTTAGTCAATTACCTCAAGACCACTCGTTCATGCATGTGAGTGTGATGTAAATAATTGATTTAACCAATTTTTTTGTATATTTTGTGCTAAAATATTTTCAAATAGCTTGGGCGTGATTTTGACCAGCCTAACTGGTAATGCAAACCACTTAGTCAATTACCTCAAGACCACTCGTTCATGCATGTGAGTGTGATGTAAATAATTGATTTAACCAATTTTTTTGTATATTTTGTGCTAAAATATTTTCAAATAGCTTGGGCGTGATTTGAACCAACCTAACTGGTAATTTAAACCTAGTTATTTACCTCTAGATCAGTCGTTCATGCGTGTGAATGTGACGTAGATAATTTACTTTAACCAATTTTTTTGTATATTTTGGTTAAAATATTTTCAAATGGCTTGGGCGTGAGTTGAACCAGCTTAACTGGTAATTTAAATCTAGTCATTTACCTCTAGATCACTCGTTTATGCTTGTGAATGCGACGTAAATAATTTACTTTAACCAATTTTTTTGTAAATTTTGGGCTAAAATATTTTCAAATGGCTTGGGCGTGATTTGAACCAGCCTATCGGGTAATTTAAACTTTGTTATTTACCTCTAGAACACTTGTTCATGTTTGGAGAGTCATGTAAATATATGACTTTAATCAATTTTTTGTATATTTTGGGCTAGAATACTTTCAAATTGCTTGGGTGTTATTTCTTGTGAGCATTATTTAAATAATTGACTTTAACCAAATTTTTTGAATATTTTGGGCTAAAATATTTTCAAAGGGCTTGGGCGTAATTTGAACCAGCCTAACTGGTAATTTTAACCTAGTCAATTACCTCTAGACTACTCGTTCATGCATGTGAACTTGATTTAAATATTTGACTTTAACGATTTTTTTGAATATTTTGGGCAAAAATATTTTCAAATGGCTTGAGTGTGACTTGAACCAGCCTAACTGATAATTTACACCTAGTCATTTACCTCTAGAACACTCGTTCATGCTTGTGAGTATGATGTAAATAATTTACTTTAACCATTTTTTGTATATTTTGGGCTAAATTATTTTCAAATGGATTGGGCGTGATTTTGACCAGCCTAACTGGTAATGCAAACCACTTAGTCAATTACCTCAAGACCACTCGTTCATGCATGTGAGTGTGATGTAAATAATTGATTTAACCAATTTTTTTGTATATTTTGTGCTAAAATATTTTCAAATAGCTTGGGCGTGATTTTAACCAGCCTAACTTGTCGTTTAAACCTGAAATATTTAAACCTAGTTATGTACCTTTAGACCACTCGTTTATGCTTTTCAGTGTGATGCAAATATATGACTTTAACCAATTTTTTTGTATATTTTAGGCTAAAGTATTTTCAATTGTCTTGGGCGTGATTTTAACCAGCCTAACTTGCAGTTTAAGCCTAGTCATTTACCTCTAGAGCAATCGTTCATGCTTGTGAGTGGAATGTAAATAATTGACTTTAACCAATTTTTTTGTAAATTTTGGGCTAAAATATTTGCAAATTGCTTGGGCGTGATTTGAACTACCCTAACTGGTAATTTAAACCTAGTCATTTACCTCTAAACCTATCGTTCATGCTTGTGATTATAACGTAAATATTGACGTAAATAATTGACTTTAACCAATTTTTTTGCATGTTTTTGTTAAAAATTTTTTAAATGGCTTGGGTGTAATTTGAACCAGCCTAACTGGTAATTTAAACTAGACATTTACCTCTAGACCACACGTTCATGCTTGTGAGTTTGGTGAAAATAATTAACTTTAACCAATTTTTTGGTATATTTTGGTTAAAATATTTTCAAAATGCTTGGGTTTGATTTGAACCAGCCAAACTGGTAATTTAAACCTAGTCATTTACCTCTAGACCGCTGGTTCATGCTTACGAGTGTAATGTCAATAATTGACTTTAACCAATTTTTTTGTAAATTTTAGGCTAAAATATTTTAAATCGCTTGGTCGTGATTTGAACCAACCTAACTGGTAATTTAAACCTAGCCTTTTACCTCTAGATCACTCGTTGATGCGTGTGGGTATGATGTAAATAACTGACGCTAACCCTTTTTTTAATATATTTTGGTCAAAATATTTTCAAATAGCTTGGGCGTGATTTGAACCAGCCTTACTGATAATTTTAACCTAGTCATTTACCTCTAGACCGCTGGTTCATGCTTGCGAGTGTGATGTAAATAATTGATTTTAACCAATTTTTTTGTCAATTTTGGGCTAAAATATTTTCAAACGGCTTGGACGTGATTTAAACCACCCTAACTGGTAACTTAAACCTAGTCTTTTACCTTTAGATCACTCGTTTATGCTTGTGAGTATGATGTAAAAAATTGACTTTAACCAATTTTTTGTATATTTTGGTTAAAATATTTTCAAAGGGCTTGGGCGTGATTTCAACCAACCTAACTGGTAATTTAAACCTATTCATTTACCCCTAGATCACTCGTTTATGCTTGTGAGTATGATGTAAAAAATTGACTTAAACCAATTTTTTGTATATTTTGGTTAAAATATTTTCAAAGGGCTTGGGCGTGATTTGAACCAACCTAACTGGTAATTTAATCCTAGTCTTTTACCTCTAGATCACTCGTTTATGCTTGTGGGTATGATGTAAATAATTGACGTTAACCATTTTTTTAATATATTTTGGTCAAAATATTTTCAAATGGCTTGGGCGTGATTTGAACCACCTAATTGGTAGTGACACCTGGTCATTTATGTGTTATGTAAATTCTTGACTTTAACCAATTGTTTTGTATATTTTTACTAAAATATTTTCAAATAGCTTGGGCGTGATTTGAACCAACCTAACTGGTAATTTAAACCTAGTCATTTAACCCTAGATCACTCGTTTATGCTTGTGAGTATGATGTAAAAAATTGACTTTAACCAATTTTTTGTATACTTTGGTTAAAATATTTTCAAAGGGCTTGGGCGTGATTTGAACCAACCTAACTGGTAATTTAAACCTAGTCATTTACCTCTAGATCACTCGTTTATGCTTGTGAATGTGACGTAAATAATTTACTTTGACCAATTTTTTTTGTATATTTTGGTTAAAATATTTTCAAATGGCTTGGGCGTGATTTGAACCAACCTAACTGGTAATTTAAACCTAGTCATTTACCTCTAGATCACTCGTTTAAGCTTATGAATGTGACGTAAATAATTTACTTTAACCAATTTTTTTGTATATTTTGGTTAAAATATTTTCAATGGCTTGGGCGTGATTTGAACCAGCCTAACGGGTAATTTAAACTTTGTTATTTACCTGTAGAACACTTGTTCATGCTTTCGAGAGTCATGTAAATATATGACTTTAACCAATTTTTTGTATATTTTGGGCTAGAATACTTTCAAATTGCTTGGGTGTTATTTCTTGTGAGCATTATTTAAATAATTGACTTTAACCAAATTTTTGGAATATTTTGGGCTAAAATATTTTCAAAGGGCTTGGGCGTAATTTGAACCAGCCTAACTGGTAATTTTAACCTAGTCAATTACCTCTAGACTACTCGTTCATGCATGTGAACTTGATTTAAATATTTGACTTTAACGATTTTTTTGAATATTTTGGGCAAAAATATTTTCAAATGGCTTGAGTGTGACTTGAACCAGCCTAACTGATAATTTACACCTAGTCATTTACCTCTAGACCACTCGTTCATGCTTGTGAGTATGATGTAAATAATTTACGTTAACCATTTTTTGTATATTTTGGGCTAAATTATTTTCAAATGGATTGGGCGTGACTTGAAGCAGCCTAACTGGCAATTTAAACCTAGTCATTTACCTCTAGACAACTCCTTCACGCTTGTGAGTATGATGTAAATAATTTACTTAAACCATTTTTTGTTTTAATAATTTTACCTAACTGGTAATTTAAACCACTTAGTCAATTACCTCAAGACCACTCGTTCATGCATGTGAGTGTGATGTAAATAATTGATTTAACCAATTTTTTTGTATATTTTGTGCTAAAATATTTCCAAATAGCTTGGGCGTGATTTTAACCAGCCTAACTGGTAATTTAAACCTAGTCATGTACCTCTAGACAACTCGTTCATGCTTGTGAGTGTAATGGAAACAATTGGCTTTAACCAATTTTTTTGTGTATTTTGGGCTAAAATATTTTCAAATAGCTTGGGCGTGATTTTAACCAGCCTAACTTGTCGTTTAAACCTGAAATATTTAAACCTAGTTATGTGCCTTTAGACCACTCGTTTATGCTTTTCAGTGTGATGCAAATATATGACTTTAACCAATTTTTTGTATATTTTAGGCTAAAATATTTTGAATTGGTTTGGGCGTGATTTGAACCAGCCTAACTGGTAGTGAAAACGTAGTCATTTACCTCTAGACCACTTGTTCATGCTTTCGAGTGCTATGTAAATACTTGACTTTAACCAATCTTTTTGTTTATTTTGCGTAAAATATTTTCAAATAGCTTGGGCGTGATTTGAACCAACTTAACTGGTAATTTAAACCTAGTCATTTACCTCTAGATCACTCTTTTATGCTTGTGAGTGTAATGTAAACAATTGACTTTAACCAATTTTTTGTAAATTTTGGGCTAAAATATTTTGAATGGCTTGGACGTGATTTGAACCAGCCTAACTGGTAATTTTAACCTAGTCAATTACCTCTAGACTGCTCGCTCATGCATGCGAGTTTGATTTAAATAATTAACTTTAACGATTTTTTTTGTATATTTTGGGCAAAAATATTTTTAAATAGCTTGGGCGTGATTTGAACCAGCCTAACTGGTAATTTAAACCTAGTCATTTACCTCTAGACCACTCGTTCATGCTTGTGAGTTTGATGTAAATAATTTACTTGAACCATTTTTTTGTATATTTTTGGCTAAATTATTTTCAAATAGCTTGAGCGTGATTTGAACCAACTTAACTGGTAATTTAAACCTAGTCATTTACTTTTAGACCACTCGTTCATGCTTGTGAGTGCAATGTAAATAATTGACTTTAACCAATTTTTTTTGTATATTTTGGGCTAAAGTATTTTTAAATGTCTTGGGCGTGATTTGAACCAGCCTAATTTGTCGTTTAAGCCTAGTCATTTACTTTTAGACCACTCGTTCATGCTTGTGAGTGCAATGTAAATAATTGACTTTAACCAATTTTTTTGTATATTTTGGGCTAAAGTATTTTTAAATGTCTTGGACGTGATTTGAACCAGCCTAACACTTCGTTTAAGCCTAGTCATTTACTTTTAGACCAATCGTTCATGCTGGCGGGTGTGATGTAAATAATTGACTTTAACCAATTTTTTTGTAAAGTTTGATCTAAAGTATTTTTAAATGTCTTCGGCGTGATTTGAACCAGCCTAACACTTCGTTTAAGCCTAGTCATTTACTTTTAGACCACTCGTTCATGCTTGTGAGTGCAATGTAAATAATTGACTTTAACCAATTTTTTTGTATATTTTGGGCTAAAATATTTTAAATGGCTTGGACGTGATTTGAACCAGCCTAACTGGTAATTTTAACCTAGTCAATTATCTCTAGATTGCTCGCTCATGCATGTGAGTTTGATTTAAATAATTGACTTTAACGATTTTTTTTGTATATTTTGGGCAAAAATATTTTTAAATGGCTTGGGCGTGATTTGAACCAGCCTAACTGGTAATTTAAACCTAGTCATTTACCTCTAGACCACTCGTTCATGCTTGTGAGTTTGATGTAAATAATTTACTTGAACCATTTTTTTGTATATTTTTGGCTAAATTATTTTCAAATAGCTTGAGCGTGATTTGAACCAACTTAACTAGTAATTTAAACCTAGACAATTACCTCGATACCGCTGGTTCATGCTTGTGAGTTTGATGTAAATAATTGACTTTAACCAATTTTTTTGTAAATTTTGGGCTAAAATATTTTCAAATGGCTTGGATGTGATTTGAACCACCCTAACTGGTAATTTAAACCTAGTCTTTTACGTTTAGATCACTCGTTTATGCTTGTGAGTATGATGTAAATAATTGACTTTAACCAAATTTTTGGAATGTTTTAGGCTAACATATTTTCAAATGGCTTGGATGTGATTTGAAGCAGCCTAACTGGCAATTTAAACCTAGTCTTTTACCTCTAGATCACTCGTTTATGCTTGTGAGTATGATGTAAATAATTGACGTTAACCAAATTTTTGAATATTTTGGGCTAAAATATTTTCAAATCGATTGGGCGTGATATGAACCAGCCTAACGGATAATTTACACCTAGTCAATTACCTCTAGACTACTCGTTCATGCATGTGAGTTTGATTTAAATAATTGACGTTAACGATTTTTTTGAATATTTTGGGCAAAAACATTTTCAAATGGCTTGGGCATGATTGGAACCAGCCTAACTGGTAATTTACACCTAGTGATTTACCTCTGGACGACTCGTTCATGCTTGTGAATATGATGTAAATAATTTACTTTAACCATTTTTTGTATATTTTGGGCTAAATTATTTTCAAATGGATTGGGCGTGATTTTGACCAGCCTAACTGGTATTTTAAACCTAGTCATTTACCTCTAGACCACTCGTTCATGCTTGTGAGTGTAACGTAAGCAATTGACTTTAATCAATTTTTTTGTATATTTTAGGCTAAAGTATTTCTAAATGTCTTGGGCGTGATTTGAACCAGCCTAACTTGTCGTTTAAGCCTAGTGATTTACTTTTAGACCAATCGTTCATGCCTGTGAGATTGGTGTAAATACTTGACTTTAACCAATTTTTTTGTAAATTTTGGGCTAAAATATTTGCAAATTGCTTAAGCATGATTTGAACTACCCTAACTGGTAATTTAAACCTAGTCATTTACCTCTAAACCTATCGTTCATGCTTGTGATTATGACGTAAATAATTGACGTAAATAATTGACTTTAACCAATTTTTTTGCATGTTTTTGTTAAAAATTTTTTAAATGGCTTGGGTGCAATTTGAACCAGCCTAACTGGTAATTCAAACTAGACATTTACCTCTAGACCACACGTTCATGCTTGTGAGTTTGATGAAAATAATTAACTTTAACCAATTTTTTGGTATATTTTGGTTAAAATATTTTCAAAATGCTTGGGTTTGATTTGAACCAGCCAAACTGGTAATTTAAACCTAGTCATTTACCTCTAGACCGCTGGTTCATGCTTACGAGTGTAATGTCAATAATTGACTTTAACCAATTTTTTTGTAAATTTTAGGCTAAAATATTTTAAATCGCTTGGTCGTGATTTGAACCAACCTAACTGGTAATTTAAACCTAGTCTTTTACCTCTAGATCACTCGTTTATGCTTGTGGGTATGATGTAAATAATTGACGTTAACCATTTTTTTAATATATTTTGGTCAAAATATTTTCAAATGGCTTGGGCGTGATTTGAACCAACCTAATTGGTAGTGACACCTGGTCATTTATGTGTTATGTAAATTCTTGACTTTAGCCAATTTTTTTGTATATTTTTACTAAAATATTTCAAATAGCTTGGGCGTGATTTGAACCAGCCTTACTGATAATTTTAATCTAGTCATTTACCTCTAGACTGCTGGTTCATGCTTGCGAGTGTGATGTAAATAATTGATTTTAACCAATTTTTTTGTCAATTTTGGGCTAAAATATTTTCAAACGGCTTGGACGTGATTTAAACCACCCTAACTGGTAACTTAAACCTAGTCATTTACCTCTAGATCACTCGTTTATGCTTGTGAGTATGATGTAAAAAATTGACTTTAACCAATTTTTTGTATATTTTGGTTAAAATATTTTCAAAGGGCTTGGGCGTGATTTGAACCAACCTAACTGGTAATTTAAACCTAGTCTTTTACCTCTAGATCACTCGTTTATGCTTGTAGGTATGATGTAAATAATTGACGTTGACCGTTTTTTTAATATATTTTGGTCAAAATATTTTCAAATGGCTTGGGCGTGATTTGAACCAACCTAATTGGTAGTGACACCTGGTCATTTATGTGTTATGTAAATTCTTGACGTTAACCAATTTTTTTGTATATTTTTACTAAAATATTTTCAAATAGCTTGGGCGTGATTTGAACCAGCGTAACTGGTAATTTAAACCTAATCATTTAACCCTAGATCACTCGTTTATGCGTGTGAATGTGACGTAAATAATTTACTTTGACCAATTTTTTTGTATATTTTGGTTAAAATATTTTCAAATGGCTTGGGCGTTATTTGAACCAACCTAACTGGTAATTTAAACCTAGTGATTTACCTTTAGATCAGTCGTTTATGCTTGTGACTGTGACGTAGATAATTTACTTTAACCAATTTTTTTGTATATTTTGGTTAAAATATTTTCAAATGGCTTGGGCGTGATTTGAACCAGCTTAACAAATAATTTACATCTAGTCATTTACCTCTAGATCACTCGTTTATGCTTGTGAATGTGACGTAACTAATTTACTTTAACCAATTTTTTTGTAA
Organism: Muricea muricata; assembly: GCA_963855995.1. Classification (NCBI taxonomy): domain Eukaryota; kingdom Metazoa; phylum Cnidaria; class Anthozoa; order Malacalcyonacea; family Plexauridae; genus Muricea; species Muricea muricata. The sequence goes on along the minus strand of OY979731.1, from coordinate 9,673,523 downwards.
ATTTTGGGCTAAAATATTTTCAAATGGCTTGGGCGTGATTTGAACCAGCCTAACGGGTAACTTAAACTTTGTTATTTACCTCGAGAACACTTGTTCATGCTTTCGAGAGTCATGTAAATATATGACTTTAACCAATTTTTTGTATATTTTGGGCTAGAATACTTTCAAATTGCTTGGGTGTTATTTCAACTAGCCTAAATGGAATTTTAAACCTACTCATTTGCCTCTTGACCACTCGTTTATGCTTGTGAATGTGATGTAAATAATTGGCTTTAACCAATTTTTTTTTATATTTTGGGCTAAAATATTTTCAAATTGCTTGGGCGTGATTTGAAACAGCCTAACTGGCAATTTAACCTAGTCAATTACGTCTAGATTACTCGTTCATGCATGTGAACTTGATTTAAATAATTGACTTTGACGATTTTTTTGAATATTTTGGGAAAAAATATTTTCAAATGGCTTGAGTGTGACTTTAACCAGCCTAACTGATAATTTACACCTAGTCATTGACCTCTAGACCACTCGTTCTTGCTTGTGAGTATAATGTAAATAATTTACTTTAACCATTTTTTGTATATTTTGGGCTAAATTATTTTCAAATGGTTGGGCGTGACTTGAAGCAGCCTAACTGGCGACTTAAAATTAGTCATTTACCTCTAGACAACTCGTTCACGCTTGTGGGTATGATGGAAATAATTTACTTGAACCATTTTTTTGTATATTTTGGGCTAAATTATTTTCAAATGGATTGGGCGTGATTTTGACCAGCCTAACTGGTAATTTAAACCACTTAGTCAATTACCTCAAGACCACTCGTTCATGCATGTGAGTGTGATGTAAATAATTGATTTAACCAATTTTTTTGTATATTTTGTGCTAAAATATTTTCAAATAGCTTGGGTGTGATTTTAACCAGCCTAACTGGTAATTCAAACCTAGTCATTTACCTCTAGACAACTCGTTCATGCTTGTGAGTGTAATGGAACAAATTGACTTGAACCAATTTTTTTGTGTATTTTGGGCTAAAATATTTTTAATTGGTTTGGGCGTGATTTGAACCAGCCTAACTTGTCGTTTAAACCTGAAATATTTTCGATTGGCTTGGGCGTGATTTGAACCAGCCTAACTGGTAATTTAAACCTAATTATTTACCTTTAGACCACTCGTTTATGCTTTTCAATGTGATGCAAATATATGACTTTAACCAATTTTTTGTATATTTTAGGCTAAAATATTTTTAATTGGTTTGGGCGTGATTTGAACCAGCCTAACTGGTAGTGAAAACGTAGTCATTTACCTCTAGACCACTTGTTCATGCTTTCGAGTGTTATGTAAATACTTGACTTTAACCAATCTTTTTGTATATTTTGCGTAAAATATTTTCAAATAGCTTGGGCGTGATTTGAACCAACTTAACTGGTAATTTAAACCTAGTCATTTACCTCTAGATCACTGTTTTATGCTGGCGAGTGTAATGTAAACAATTGACTTTAACCAATTTTTTTGTATATTTTGGGCTAAAGTGTTTTTAAATGTCTTGGGCGTGATTTGAACCAGCCTAACTTGTCGTTTAAGCCTAGTCATTTACTTTTAGACCACTCGTTCATGCTTGTGAGTGTAATGTAAATAATTGACTTTAACCAATTTTTTTGTAAATTTTGGGCTAAAATATTTTAAATGGCTTGGACGTGATTTGAACCAGCCTAACTGGTAACTTTAACCTAGTCAATTACCTCTAGACTACTCGCTCATGCATGTGAGTTTGTTTTAGATAATTAACTTTAACGATTTTTTTTGTATATTTTGGGCAAAAATATTTTCAAATGGCTTGGGCGTGATTTGACTTTAACCAATTTTTTTGTAAATTTTGGGCTAAAATATTTTCAAATGGCTTGGATGTGATTTGAACCACCCTAACTGGTAATTTAAACCTAGTCTTTTACCTTTAGATCACTCGTTTATGCTTGTGAGTATGATGTAAATAATTGACTTTAACCAAATTTTTGGAATATTTTGGGCTAAAATATTTTCAAAGGGCTTGGGCGTAATTTGTACCAGCCTAACTGGTAATTTTAACTTAGTCAATTACCTCTAGACTACTCGTTCATGCATGTGAATTAGATTTAAATAATTGACTTTAACGATTTTTTTGAATATTTTGGGCAAAAATTTTTTCAAATGGCTTGAGTGTGACTTGAACCAGCCTAACTGATAATTTACACCTAGTCATTTACCTAGACCACTCGTTCTTGCTTGAGAGTAAGATGTAAATAATTTACTTTAACCATTTTTTGTATACTTTGGGCTAAATTATTTTCAAATGGATTGGGCGTGATTTTGACCAGCCTAACTGGTAATTTAAACCACTTAGTCAATTACCTCAGGACCACTCGTTCATGCATGTGAGTGTGATGTAAATAATTGATTTTAACCAATTTGTTTTTATATTTTGTGCTAAAATATTTTCAAATAGCTTGGGCGTGATTTTAACCAGCCTAACTGGTAATTTAAACCTAGTCATTTACCTCTAGACAACTCGTTCATGCTTGTGAGTGTAATGGAAACAATTGACTTTAACCAATTTTTTTGTATATTTTTGGCTAAAGTATTTTCAAATGTCTTCGGCGTGATTTGAACCAGCCTAATTTGTCGTTTAAGCCTAGTCATTTATTTTTAGACCACTCGTTCATGCTTGTGAGTGTAATGTAAATAATTGACTTTAACCAATTTTTTTGTAAATTTTGGGCTAAAATATTTTGAATGGCTTGGACGGGATTTGAACCAGCCGAACTGATAATTTTAACCTAACCAATTACCTCTAGACTGCTCGCTCATGCATGTAAGTTTGATTTAAATAATTGACTTTAACGATTTTTTTGATATATTTTGGTCAAAATATTTTCAATTGCCTTGGGCGTGATTTGAACCAACCTAATTGGTAGTGACACCTGGTCATTTATGTGTTATGTAAATTCTCGACTTTAACCAATTTTTTTGTATATTTTTACTAAAATATTTTCAAATAGCTTGGGCGTGATTTGAACCAGCCTTACTGATAATTTTAACCTAGTCATTTACCTCTAGACCGTTGGTTCATGCTTGCGAGTGTGATGTAAATAATTGACTTTAACCAATTTTTTTGTAAATTTTGGGCTAAAATATTTTCAAATGGCTTGGGCGTGATTTGAACCAACCTAACGGGTAATTTAAACTTTGTTATTTACCTCTAGAACACTTGTTCATGCTTTCGAGAGTCATGTAAATATATGACTTTAACCAATTTTTTGTATATTTTGGGCTAGAAGACTTTCAAATTGCTTGGTTGTTATTTTAACCAGCCTAAATGGAATTTTAACCTACTCATTTGCCTCTTGACCACTTGTTTATGCTTGTGAATGTGATGTAAATAATTGACTTTAACCAATTTTTTTTTATATTTTGGGCTAAAATATTTTCAAATTGCTTGGGCGTGATTTGAAACAGCCTAACTGGCAATTTAACCTAGTCAATTACCTCTAGACTACTCGTTCATGCATGTGAACTTGCTTTAAATAATTGACTTTAACGATTTTTTTGAATATTTTGGGCAAAAATATTTTCAAATGGATTGGGCGTGACTTGAAGCAGCCTAACTGGCGACTTAAAATTAGTCATTTACCTCTAGACAACTCGTTCACGCTTGTGGGTATGATGTAAATAATTTACTTAAACCATTTTTTTGTATATTTTGGGCTAAATTGGGCGTGATTTTGACCAGCCTAACTGGTAATTTATACCACTTAGTCAAACCTCAAGATCACTCGTTCATGCATGTGAGTGTGATGTAAATAATTGATTTTAACCAATTTTTTTGTATATTTTGTGCTAAAATATTTTCAAATAGCTTGGGCGTGATTTTAACCAGCCTAACTGGTAATTTAAACCTAGTCATTTACCTCTAGACAACTCGTTCATGCTTGTGAGTGTAATGGAAACAATTGACTTTAACCAATTTTTTTGTGTATTTTGGGCTAAAATATCCTCAAAAATATTTTCAAATGGCTTGGGCGTGATTTGAACCAGCCTAACGGGTAATTTAACCTGGTCAATTACCTCTAGACCACTCGTTCATGCTTGTGAGTTTGATGTAAATAATTTACTTGAACCATTTTTTTGTATATTTTTGACTAAATTATTTTCAAATAGTTTGAGCGTGATTTGAACCAGCCTTATTGATAATTTAAACCTAGTCATTTACCACTATACCGCTGGTTCATGCTTGCGAGTTTGATGTAAATAATTGACTTTAACCATTTTTTTTGTAAATTTTGGGCTAAAATATTTTCATATGGCTTGGATGTGATTTGAACCACCCTAACTGGTAATTTAAACCTAGTCTTTTACCTTTAGATCACTCGTTTATGCTTGTGAGTATGATGTAAATAATTGACTTTAACCAAATTTTTGGAATATTTTGGGCTAAATTACCTCTAGACTACTCGTTCATGCGTGTGAGTTTGATTTAAATAATTGACTTTAACGATTTTTTTTGTATATTTTGGGCGAAAATATTTTCAAATGGCTTGGACGTGATTTGAACCAGCCTAACTGGTAATTTAAACCTAGTCATTTACCTCTACACCACACGTTCATGCTTGTGTGTTTGATGTAAATAATTAACTTTAACCAATTTTTTTGGTATATTTTGGTTAAAATATTTTCAAAATGCTTGGGTTTGATTTGAACCAGCCAAACTGGTAATTTAAGCCAAACCTAGTCATTTGCCTCTAGAAAACTCGTTCATGCTTGTGAGTATGATGTAAATAATTGACTTTAACCATTTTTTGTGTATATTTTGGGCTAAAATATTTTCAAATGGCTTGGATGTGATTTGAACCACGCTAACTGGTAATTTAAACCTAATCTTTTACCTCAAGACCACTCGTTCATGCTTGTTGTGATGTAAATAATTGATTTTAACCAATTTTTTTTTGTATATTTTGTGCTAAAATATTTTCAAATAGCTTGGGCGTGATTTTAACCAGCCTAACTGGCAATTTAAACCTAGTCATTTACCTCTAGACCACTCGTTCATGCTTGTGAGTGTAACGTAAACAATTGACTTTAACCAATTTTTTTGTATATTTTAGGCTAAAGTATTTTCAAATGTCTTGGGCGTGATTTGAACCAACCTAACTTGCAGTTTAAGCCTGGTGATTTACTTTTAGACCACTCGTTCATGTTTGTGAGTTTGATGTAAATACTTGACTTTAACCAATTTTTTTGTAAATTTTGGGCTAAAATAATTGCAAAGTGCTTGGGCGTGATTTGAACCACCCTAACTGGTAATTTAAACCTAGTCTTTTACCTCTAGATTACTCATCTATACTTGTGAATAGGGTGTAAATACTTGACTTGAACCAATTTTTTTGTAAATTTTGGGCTAAAATATTTGCAAATGGCTTGGGCGTGATTTGAACCACTCTAACTTTCAATTTAAACATAGTCTTTTACCTTTAACCCACTCGTTCATGCTTGTAAGTTTCATGTAAATAATTGACATTAGCCAATTTTTTTGTATATTTTGGGCTAAAATATTTTCAAATAGCTTGAGCGTGATTTAAACCAGCCTAACTGGTAATTTAAAATATTTTAGCCCAAAATATACAAAAAAATTGTTAAAGTTAACTAATTACATTACCGTCACACGCATGAATGAGTGGTCTAGAGGTAAATGACTAGTTTTAAATCAAGCGATAGGCTGGTTCAAATCACGCCCAAACTATTTGAAAATGTTTTAGCTTAAAATATACAAAAAAATTGGTTAAAGTCAATTATTTACATCACACTCACAAGTATTAACGAATGATCTAGATGTAAATGACTGGGTTTAAATTACCAGTTAGGCTGGTTAAAAAAACACCCAAGTTATTTGCAAATGTTTTAGCCCAAAATATACAGGTAAATGACTAGGATGAATGACAAGGCATTTGCGAATATTTTAGCTTAAAATATACAAAAAAATTGGTTAAAGTCAATTATTTACATCGCACTCACAAGCATGAACCAGTGCTCTAGAGGTAAATGATTAAGTTTAAATCACCAGATAGTTTGGTTCAAATCACGCCCAAGCCATTTGAAAATATTTTAGCCCAAAATATGCAAAAAGTTGGTTAAAATCGATTATTTTGATTACAAACACAAGCATGAACGAGTGGTCTAGAGGTAAATGATTAGGTTTAATTGACCAGGTAGGCAGGTTCAAATCACGCCCAAGCCATTTGAAAGTATTGTAGCCCAAAATATACAAAAAAATTGGTTAAAGTCTATTATTTACATCACACTCACAAGCATGAACGAGTGGTCTAGAGGTAAATGATTAGGTTTAATTGACCAGATAGGCAGGTTCAAATCACGCATAAACCATTTGAAAGTATTATAGCCCAAAATATACAAAAAAATTTGTTAAAGTCAATCATTTACATCATTACTTTGAAAGAAGATGTTTGCAAATTGCTTCGGCGAGATGTGAACCAGGCTAAAGGCGGATTTCCATTCTGTGCAAAATGTCGCGCGATCGACTTTTAGCGAGCGCTTTCTTTTGAATTACAAACGGTCAAGCGGAACGAATCTCATTAGCTGTGGTTGACTTCACACATTTCAAAAGAAAGCGGTCGCTAAAAATTGATCGCGCGACATTTTGTAATGAATGGAAATCTGCCTTTACAGGTAATTTTATTCCAGGCAAAGCTTTTCCTTCCAGACAACTTTTTCATATTGGCAGTTTGTTTGTTTGCCCCAATGGCCTTGATACGGTCAACTCAACATGTATCTATTGAAGGAAGAATATCGCTAGCAATCTGAATCAAATTGATGATGATACAGAATTCTATATGTAGAAGACTTCACACAATTTATTTCCACCAAAAAAGGCGGCAAATGAATGGACAAAACAATCGATTTGCCCTAAAGCCAGCCCATGCAGTCCATTACTTCAATTGCAAATGAAGACGTGTGTTTTTTATTCTCAATGTTAATTTTCACACACTGTAAATATACTGATAATTTAAAATGATAAATTGATCATAGCCTGATAAATACTGCATATGGGCAAGATGTTATTCTAGTGAAACGGTATTTTTAGGTTTCTAGAATTTGTGGACCGTTTAGCTTTTATCGGTAAACGGACCGAAGAAAATTGCTTTCGTTTAATTAAACAAAGTAAAATTCTTTGTCATGCCATATTTTTAACATGGGAAGTTTTATTGAATTGTTCAGGCTGCCAAATTGGTTGTTTTTCAAACTCAGGTTTTATGGGGGCAGGTGTAATGGGACTTTATTTTTAACTTAAAGGCACCTACCAAAACCTGGAATGCTAGTACGGAACCGTAGAAAGGAACTACCAAAAAGCAAAGAAGGATTTTATCGATGTGGCTCTAATCCGGTCTTCGTGTGGAAAGGATTAAGTGAAGGCTCTGGCGGAAATCTTGGGTTTTCTCCGGGTACTCTGGTCCGATTTCCTCCCACAGGGAAAGCTTACAAGGTGAGTTATGTAACCACACTACTGGCTTAGCCGTGCATAATTGTCGCTTTTATCTCGAGCTTTGTAAGTGCACAATCAGAAACACATAGAGCTGATGCAAGTTTGTGATCAAGTTGCATCAAGCCTGTTGACTTTATAAGATTGTATGAAAATCAGACTTGATGCAAGTTGATGTTTGTAGGCTTGCTGGAAGTTGTTGAAACAACTTGCGTGAAGCTTATGGGTTATCAAACGTCTTAAGCATCAACTTGCATCAAGCCTGTTGACAACTTGCAGCAGACTTGTTATCATCAAGCCGGAGCGAGCGATGTGAACGCATCCTGATATCGGCTTGATGACTGCACGGTAACAAGCCTGCAGCATACTTGCTGTAACTTGTACGTCTCGGCCTGTGCAAGTGTTTGAAAGCGTTGTCGACCGGACCAACACGTCCATCACTCCTGGCAGTGTTGGAGGGACGCTTGTGTTGGATGGGTGCTCATCTCTTTATCAAATATTTTTTAGGTTTGGTGAGACGGTTATCGAGCAGTAATCAGAAAAAGAAGCAACAACAACGCTGTGCAAGTAAACTTATCAGCGACGAACTTTGTCTGCAATATTTTAGCGGCAAACTGTTTTGTTTTATAAATGTAGCGACAAATTTCGGGTCGTCACCTGTGCTACGCACGCGTGTCCGATTCTCGGACGTGACCTGCTGACATGCAGCTGCAGCGGGGGCTGGCTGCCCTTAGGAAACGTCACGCGAACTTAATATTTGCTTTTCACAGAAGCATGCCTCACATTGATATACGGACGGCAACATGACTGACGGGCTGAATAACCAAGGTAGGCTGCCTATATCAGGGACCGCGGAGCGGGGTGGCTGGCTGGGCTAAAGATTGTTGAAATTAGAAATTGTAAATGATTGTTGAAATTAGAAGTGTTTCCGGGCATCTCAGGGCTCTCGATTTCAAAAGTTTGCCCTCTAGATATCTCGCACCTTCGGTGCTCGATTAGCCCCACCAATAAAAAACCTCTCCGCGGTCCCTGTATCTCTTTCAAATGACATGTAGTACATAAAGGTAACGTCATTAATTATTTTTGTTTATCAGCCACAAGGTAAAGTTTGAAATGTACCATCTCATATTTACTCGCCTATATGCGCTAGAATATCATCTTGTCATATAGCGTCAATGTAGACCTCGATTAATATCCTATTTAACAAATGTAGGATAACTAAATATAAAGCGCGGTGCTTACTAGTGGCATAAGTATGAGCATAAGCTAAAACGAAAGACAAAGCAAAGAAATGCAGTAAAGTGTGCGACATACAACATAAAACAAATTCCGAAAATAGACATCTTGTATTCCTGATATTCAAGAAAGGACAAGAAAAGGACGGAGTCGGTGATATTTCGTCGTTATTCCAAAGACATTGTCAAACCAATGACAATGTCTTTGGAATAAAGACGAAATATCACCGACTCCGTCGTTTTCTTGTCCTTTCTTGAATATCAGGAATACAAGATGTCTATTTTCGGAATTTGTTTTATTTTGTATTTCCTAAAGTTGTCTGCTTGTCGTGCTTTCTGGTGTGCGACATAATCATCGACATAAGCGCAAGCATGAGACTTCGATAGGCTATGATAGAACAAAAGCAAATTCAAAAGAAAATTCTTTTTTCTTTATCTTCGTAAACCTCTGAGGAAGGATTATATCCTTTGTTATGTTGCTTATACTTATGTCGCCGTAGTGAGGACCAGCTTTTGGCTTTAAGCGTTATTTTTGTTTTTCCCACCGCATTTTCACGATTTTTTGAAATCAGTAAACTTTAAAGTGACTTTAATGCATCAGCTACGCCTTCCGTCAAAACTGTTAAAGAACAAGCATAAATCATTGGGACTTTAACTTCATTAATTTTTCCGCAAAAAGAGATGGCGTACGTCGATTTTACCAGAATGCATTGCGATGGTCTGAAATCGTTTAAAAAAGCGAATTAACGTCTTTTGAAGAAGAAAAAATAGGAGACAATCGGTTTTTTCATACTTGTGATAATATTTGAGTTCGTCAACTTGGCGTCTTCTCATCCTTTCCTAGTTATTACTATTTGATACCCGCAAATATGAATTTTGGCAAAATCGACATGCCGCCATCTTTTTTTGCTGCGGTGATCGAATTGTAAACTGTATCGAAAGAAATATGGTATACTACTATATAAAAGTCAAAAGTCGATTGTCTTAATTTTAAGAGAGACGACGTTCAGTTTGGGATAAATTTGAGATTGAATTAGGTCTATCGGACACGTGCCGTCTGATCACAAAAGTATTTAATTGGAAAAACGTCAAATTTGATCGGAAATATTGTCCGATGATCCGTGGTGATTTAGAGGCCTGGCCTAGACAACGGAATGAGACGTGTAGTTTGAGGCATTAGAATTATCGCAGTTCATAATTTTTCCTTGTTGGAATTATATAGATTCGACAACTTTGCCAAAGTCAAGTATTTTAACCTTTAATTTCCTATGAAGGGCTTGAGTTATGTAAACAGGCAATCAGATTTTGCACCACCCAATCTAATCCTCTCTAAATCTGCCTTAAGAAAATGATATTTCTTGTTTTAAATGTTTTAACCTGGTGGATGTCTATTAAGTCTCAATGATAAATATGAAATCGTTTTCTCATATGGTCATTGGCATTTGGCATTGCACTAAGGAACTCTCGAATCTCAACTGTTAAAAATTAATTTTAAATCGTCATTTTAATTCATTTTTGCGCATCTGTTTGCTCAACGGTATTTATTTTGCCACGCTTTTTATTATTTTATTGACTTTCCACGATTTGGTTTCGTACAAACCCAACTCATATTTATTCAAGACGCCCGCGTGTTAACACTAGGGCTTAAAAACGTCTATCAATTTTTTGTGCCAAGCTCGGAACTCGCCAGATAAGTTCACATAATCCCGGTTAAAGGTCTACAGTATAGCTGGTAAGCTACAATGATAATTAACAACATTTCCTCGAAGGAAACGAGATCAATAACAAATTGATTTGTTGTCGGTCGCATTTTACCTATCCATCAAGTAAATTTGACCGTCTTCGAAAGATTCTTGTACTTAATAACTCGACACTCGCTTTGCCACGTTATATTGATTTGCAATTTTGATTAATGACACATTGATGAAAAACCGGTTGTAATTTGTCGCTCACTCATCGATAATTGACGTAGCTTTAATAGCACTGCAGCTATTCGTGCAGTGCGTGAGAACGATTATACACAGTGTAACGGAGATCCCTGCCCACATCGATGCCAGCGACTTTTCACCGCCAATCTTCTCCATTTATTAAGATAATATTCGCCAAGAAGCGCACCGTTTTACCCAGAAGAAGTTGGACGTTTTTTTTAAGGTAAGGCCGTCTTTTTATTGTTTTCAAATGTTGTCGGATATGGTCAGATAGAAGGGGGATTATTTAGCAAAAAGTTGAATGGGACAGGTGTAATGTTATCGGAACCGACGCGCAGAGATACAAAAAGCTTTTGTGGCTTTTCTGCGCGCTCGTTTATAAGTTCAATTGCGATTCCAGTATTCTTAGCACTCGATCGAAAGGACTTAAGTAGTTTGCATTACTTTGTAATGCGCGCAAATCGAGTCACATCGTATATTAAATTTACTGTGTTTAATTCTCATTGTTTTAAGCTTGTAACAGGTTTCAGTTCTTAAAGCCCCAACCCACTACGTAATTAGAATACGATAGATGAGAGAGGGTATATGAATTTGCTTTCTTTCCATACTGCCGTTTGTCGACCTTAATTGTCGAGTTCGTGGCCGAATCCTCGCTAGCGAGGGTATTACTTCCTAATCTCAACAACACAGACGGGGCAATTCGCGTAAGCAGACAAGTGTACATTAACTCATACTGCGCGCAGCCTTTATAAGACGGGATGCTAAAAATAAAGCATTATAGCTGCAACTGTATTGGAGCAGAAGATAGCTGGCATGAATTTGCGATTCGCGGGCGTATGATCGCCCATACTTCGCAAGCATTGAGCTACTTCGTGATTTAATTCTTAAAGAGTTCAATTTACGGTAATTTTGCCGCACGCGCGAGATATTATCGATGCTCATCGACTTTTGTCAACTCTTTTTTGTCGTATGACTGGGTTACGAGTCGAGAAAACTCTCGAGTACATTCTCGCTGATTCCATAACAAACGCATCGATCGTAACGCATGATAACACAAGATATATCGGTTTTTAAAACTTTGCATCTTTTATTCATTTTTATCTTTCTCGAATGCTATTTTTGCCTTGGTACCCGCCGTACCGTCGTTGTTTGGCTCGCAAATTAAAACAGGCTTCGCTTGTAAATAATTAAACATTTGCAGCTATTGAACAATTATAAAAAATTACAGCATCTCCGAAACAACAGCGGATCATTATGCAAGCCAGACTGTAACAAAAAATATAAAATTGAAAAGTATATAGATTGTAAAATGATGGTATTACATGCCGTTTTATGAAAACACATAGGGATGATCTTGTCGTAAGGGCAAAAGGCCAAATCGTGTATATTAAAAGAAGATATTATTATAAATTGTTTTTTATTTCAAGTCACCGTCAGTGGTATTCATATTTCAATTTTCATTAAGATCTTTCTTGTGAATGAAACTCAATTTCTGCGTGCTACTAAAATTAGATTTTGAATGACAGAGATGAATATATGACATAAATCCGACTTTATACCAAGTTTGAATAATCTCAGCGTGTTTTTGAAGTGTTGTAGGTGATGGAAGAGGGTTGGGTGAGAGTTTTCTCAGCTTTTATGTCCTGATCAAACGAGCACAAGAGTTAGCTACCCGGAGTTGATGAGAGTTGACAAGCGAGAGTTTGTATGCGAGTTTTCTCAACTCCCATGTCCTAGTCAAACGAGAGCAAGAATTGCATGAGAGTTGATGAGAGTTGACAAGCTAGCGAGAGCTTGTATGAGAGTTTTCTCAACTCCCATGTCCTGGTCAAACGAGAACAAGAGTTCCATGAGAGTTGACGAGAGTTGAGAAGCTATAGCGAGAGTTTGTATGAGAGTTTTCTCAACTCTCGTGCCCTGGTCAAACGAGAACAAGAGTTGCATGGCCATGGGAGTGATGAGAGTTGACAAGCGAGAGCTTGTATGAGAGTTTTCTCAGTTCTCATTCAAACGAAAACAAGAGTTTGCATGACAGATTTCTGTAACCCCTGTGCCCGGTCAAACCTAAATAAGATTAAGTAACATTATATAACAATATCTGTGGCCCCTCAGTTTTGAGTGGGATTGCTCTATTAAGAGATTATACTGTTCAGTGTTATAAGCTCTTGAAAATATCTAATACTTGTAGAGTGCCATACACTTACGCAAATATACCCAGTTTGGTATTGCTGGATTTGATATATTATCAAACGAATTTCAAACTATTTTTTCTGAGCCCATTAGCTGTTGATCAATTAACGACATCGTTAAAAAAACTTAATCAATATAGGCATTTAGTCATAATAGTAGGGAAAATTACTTCTTTTCGTAAAGAAACACTTGAGTCCCACACAAACGAAAAAATTGTTGCGGGGGAAGTTGCCAAAACATTTCGGCAGGGGCTGTTCAAAAATTATCCTTTTAAACTGAATTTTCGTGTGAATTGTGTTATTTATCACATTTTGTCATGCTGTTAATAATTCATGCGCCTTTTATCATATATTTTTCAAGCAATATTTCATCCTCGCGATATTCTTTGTTTATAAATTATATTTACCGCTTCTCTTCATAATGTCGGTACTTTCAAAAGTTTGTTTCTGAAATCTTTAATTTATCTTTCATTTAAATCTTATTGTCGAATTATGTGTTTCAATTACAGCTCTCTGTGGGTTCATGAACCTTATATCAATCATAATTTGCAATCTCGTCTGTTTCCTTGTCCGCTGCGATTTAATTTTCCATCGTGTGTTTTCGCATGCAGCCAAGAAGGCTCTTCGGGTAACATTATGCACAAACATATCATTTTCATCGGAGGAGGAGATGCTGCAAAATCGTGATTACATATTTAAATGAGTGTAGTTCCTCTAGATCAACGTAATCTTTTAAGATTACGTTGATATCGAAAAGGAACTAAAAGACTCGGAAGTTGCGGAACTTGAAACGACCTGACTGCGTAAGCTCAGTTGGCGGAGCATTGCGAGGATTAGCATTCCGTAGGTCGCAGGTTCGATTCCGACTGTAGTCAGGCATATTTTTCAGTTTGGCCGGTGCGGGCAGAGCTACTGAGAGTAACACCAGAAACATACAGTTGCTTTACGGGCATAAAACACTTTATGAGTGGCTAGGAGTTGGGACGAGGATGTTGAACTAGTGAACCAAAGCTCAGGATATGCTTGCCGACCTGGAATGCAGAAAATACCGTCTTTAACAATGCTGTTTCAGACGCCGCGTACTTTTCATGTGCCATATGGCTAATGCAAATGAACTGACTTCCTTCTTTTGGCTTATTTACATTAGGTTTGGCGGGCACATGAAAAGTTCCACGTCCGAAATAAATCTGTTTCGGTAATAAACACCTTCAAGAACAAAAAACAAACATGGCGGAAGTTTCTTAGATGTATTATATTTCAGTTGATGATCCCCTTACATATCTTTGTTTTGATCTATATTAATATATATCCAGATATCTTCCCATTATAGCACCCCACTCGCCATTTTATCTATCAAATCTGCTTGCATGTTTGTTTATCCAAACACACACATCACGATTGATCAATTTTAGTCGGTAAAATTGTCAATCTCGACAGCGTATAATTTAAAGATATGCGCTATATATACAGTATGAATATTTGTCAAACCGAATATTTTTGGGAATTTTATTATTCATTAAATTGTATTTTGACCCTTTTTGTGTGTTTTTCCGCATTCCATTTTTAGTTATACCAGCCGTTGAAAAAAAAACATTTTATTAAATAGAGTTTTTTGGGCTCAAATAATCCTGACAAACTGTTTAAAAGTCAGAAAATGGAAAACAATTCAAATCGTATTGTTCTAATTGCACACTTAGAATTCCGTGAGACTTTGACTATTCATCCATGTTAGATATAAAGCTCAGACAACAAAATCCAACATGATTGGCAGATTGAGCCAAATTTCAGCCAATCAAAGCAAGGGACATGAGGTAAAATAGATATTCAAAATGGCGGCTGAAAAGTCAAAAATGGAAACTTGCAGAAGTAAATCTATTTTTTCAGGAAAAAACTGTATCAGAACAATCGGGACGAATTACTGTTTCGATGTTATCGTCATGAAATAAAAATAGCCTATTGCATCTAACTAATAACGTGTTTTTTTTGGAGGTGTTGCGAATAGTATTATCGCTGTGTTTTTGCAAGAAAAAAATTAATTTACATTAAATTTTCTCTTGCCAAAAAATATTACCAAAAGACGTGAAACTCCATGTCGTACATCAAAGAAGTGTTTTTTCCGATTTATATTCCTACACCTTTTATATATATCTTTGATGCAAATTAATAAAGTGACATGGAATTGAAATTGCTTTTTCAAGACATTCAAAATCATTTAGGCGTTTTTCCATCTTAAAGTGTCGTTTAAATCGAAACAAACGTAAACATGTGCGACAAAGTGTTGAAGTTCCATTATAACTCTCGGCCGTTGAAAATTGTTTTCGTTTGAGATTGAATTTCTCGTGTATCGGGCATAAATTACCCTTATTTTGCAACTTCTTTCTGATGATCAGATCTCTCCAGGTATAAGAGTTGAGAAAGTCCTCACAAACTCTCGCTTGTCATTCCTAATTACCAATTCGTTTGACCAGGGCATGCAGTCGAAGAAACTCTCGCTTGTCAACTCTCATCAGCTCTCCCGCAATTCCTGTTCCGTTTGAACAGGACATGAAACTCAAGAATTTCTCTCACTATATTCAAATCTAGTTGACTCTCGGTTTGACGTGTTTCCCTATTTGACCTTGACCAGGACATGAGAGTTAAAAAAAGTACTATGTAAAGTCTCACTTGTCAGTTTTAATTAACTCTCTAGTACAACTCTTGTTCTCGTTTGACTATAAGAATTTAGAAAACTCTCATACAAACTCGCCAACTCTTTTTCTCGTTTGACAATATCCGAACTTCTATTTTTACTCGGTCTTCGATTCCAAGTTACCCTCCAAATCAATTCAGTTGCGAAAATATGCAAGACAGATGATGCCCTCATTAAAACTCCGCCCAGACAGGTCCAAAATCACTCGAGCCTTTTAACCACCTACGTTCGTCATAGAATATATCACAGCAGGCCACAAAATTATCCAGCATTTCATTCGGGAAAGCATTGCGTTAATTTGCGTGTATACATTTCAAGTTTGCTCGCCTTCAAGTAGGTATATAGAGATTCCAAAAATATTTTCGTCCTCGTCGCCATTTCGATGAAATTGCAGGATTAGTCCAGTATATATCGCCACTTATGCTCAGGGAAAATATGCCGTCGAGTTTACGTATGCGTTCGGGATTTTTAACAGGGACAAAGACTCTCAGTATCAGTTGGGGAGGAAGGCTGAAAAGGCATAACTAGAGGAAGTACGGTCTCACGTCGACGGAATCTAAAGCTGTCGCAGATTGAATCGATTACTGCCTCTTGTTTTTCATATGTTGAAAGGCTGTTTTTGAAGATGACTAGCAGATGTGTCTGATTGAACAATCACAATTGTTTGATTCTAAGACTTGAATACACCGACCTCACGCAAGCGAGCTACGACAAGGCTGGATGGTTACAATTTGGTGAGTACTATGATACTTGTACTAAATTAGCTCTGTTTTAGACAGGGATTGCATGTCAAACTTTTTAGGTTTGAGGATTAACTAACTGATAGATACAGCAAATACCCATGGCCAAGTCGAGCCATGCTAAGCGCTGTCTGTACCGAGTTTAATCATCTTGGTTGGGCTTCATAGCTGATGGCTGAAGTGATCTTTGTTGTGGAGTATATCTATCTATACTTCCGTTGAGTAAATATTGCTTTTTGGCTATTAGTGTATAAGCTGTTTGACTTCGTAGATGGCTTGAATTGAATATAGCAACTAGCTTTTCAGAATCAAACGCGTGCTAACTTTCATGTGTAGTCGGTAAACATATACAGTAACATGAGCATAATAACAGGATATGATAACGTTTGTATTATTTGACGTCTTTGGGGGGCAAAAAATAATTGCTGTATGCATTCTGTAGGGCAAGGCTTCATTGTATTTGTTGATTGTGTCACCAGTGCTTGTTCAAGTTGCAATATTTTAAAAGCTACGTGGTGAAAAGTGTTTATAAACTCGAATATCGAAGGAACTGCGACCGGCATACAAAGTCTCGGAAGATCTTTGTGGGGATTGTAACTTTCTTTGTATACAAATGGCTTTGTTAATTCTGCATACTTATACGAGATTTCAAATAGCTCCAGGATAAAGCCCATCTTGTTGCTATATATTATCTACAATATTTTTTCAAGTTATTCTGGTCATGAAATACAATTGAAATATTCAAGTATAGGCTTCATTCACTTATTGAACCGGATGGCGGTAGGTTAATTATAAGATACCGCCGCTGTTTAAAAAATTCACGATCTCGTAATCAAACATAAAAAAAAACAGAGCTTTGACGTTACCCAAGGGAGTGACAAAGTTACGCTTTTCCGCATCCGTAGACTGGGATATCCCACTCATCCTGATATTAGCATGTCTGTGAAGTTTTTTCAATCACATCATTTTTCCACAAACTTCTGCACAAAAGTACATGTCACGTTGCTTGAATACTTGCGGTTGAAACACACTTAACAACGTTCCAAAATTGGAGCCTTGCACTGGATCATCACACGAGAATATTGGTCTATTTTTGGTGCAAGGAAAATTACGGCCAGCTTGATGTTGAACTCGTGTTTTAGGCAGATAAGCTGAAGTGATAATTGGGTATTCTATCAACGTAAATTAAAGGAGTTTTATTTCATAGTTAGTTTTTCTTCAAGTCTAAGCTTAAACAATAAGGTCTCGGGATGGGTTCTGTTTTTTGTTGTTGAGCACAGTAGGCTTCGTGAGGTCATATTGGCATCCCATCGTTAAACAGTTACTTCTCATTGTTGTTTTTACAAAAACAAACATCGCATCAGGGTGATGAACGTTTAAAGGCATGCTGCAAAACTCGGACCCGGTAAATCTAAACAAACTGAAATGACTTAAAATTAACTTTCAAATGAGTGTGAACTGTTGACTGTTTCCACCCCGTTCCTGTACGGATTTGATTGAAAACAATCTTGCTACGACGCAAGAGTATTTATAGGTTGAACACAGCACTATAGTGAGCTTGATTTTGCGGTGACTTGAAGCTTGAAATCAAGTCTGAATAATACGTTTTCTACCCTGGCCTTCTTGACTCCGCTTCGAGGTCAGGTTTTTCCAGCACGCCCCTTTGGAAATTCTTCTAATTTTTTCGTTAATATTTTTTGTGTACACAGATGACGTGATTAAAATTATAGCAAAACTAGTTCGACACGAGCAGAACGAGATAAGGACTGAATTAAGCGATTAATATAGTCGATAGAGATCAGAAGTATCAACGCTTGAGCTGCAGACGCCCGGGGAGAGCAGATGCTGCTCCTCAGGCTAAGGACTGCAACACATTTATGCTCAGGATCTTGGATCGTATAGAATAGTTCACATCTATCCTATCTGTCTTTGTCATATTCAAATCAGCTTTCACTGACTGTACCTACATTTTACAAGTGACCTTGATATGTTATGAGAGGCCTAAGTGAAACCAGACTTTGATTAAGACGTTTATTGATTTGCTAAAATTGCGTGATTCTGTGTGTTCTGTCAGAGTCTGACGTCAATACGCTCACGGAGTATTGAAAGCGCGTATTATCACATTTGAGCAGGACTTGACACACCCTGGCTCGCCTGCGTCGAATTTCGGCCTGGTTTTCATATATCTTAATTCATCAGAGATATCAGTTATGGATAAGATCTTTAGTGTCTCTGAAATGATTTTGTCCTATGCAAATTTAGAATTTTACGCGCGCTGCCTTATGACTTGAACGTGTTGACATTTTTCTGTCTCTGAGCCACTTCAGTAGTGCAATATTAATGATGGGATTAGTTCAAGTGAATGCCAAATACAGATCAAAGGTTGCAGCATGTTCATGCAGATAGCAACATGAAGGTCAAGAAAGGACAAGCTAAAAATAAATTCGAGAACGAAGAACTAGCTGAAAAATTTAAAGCATTCCTAGAGTTGTGCAACAAAAAAATTATGCAGTAGGAGAGGCACAATACATAAGTTGCATATGCCGGGCATGTGCAATCGCGTAGCCATGCAGGGTTATGTCTTGGGGAGGGGGGGGGTTAAGAAAGCCAGGGGGAGACCTTCTAGCAGACTTTGCGAGCGGCTGGTTATAACAATAAAAGACAATAAACTGTAGGAATTGGTTTTCTAAAGTACGAATGACAAACTACTGTATGACAACTTTTGTTCCAAGCGTCCAATCACAAGGTCTGATGATTTTAGGTTGGTATTTACCCTTGGATTCAGCTTTAGATTGGAAATTTTCTCAGAAATCCTACCCGTGGGTGGAGGGGAGGGGGCGAGGCGAGGGCTCCTCTCTGGCTATGCCTCTGATGCCAGGTGATCTAAAATCTGTTTAAATAAACTTTACTTGTTAGATTTATAATTCTCTTCACTATGTCACACCATGTAACTAACAATGTATAACAATACGTATAACAGTCTCCAACGTGAGTGGCAAGATGTAACACAGGGTAACAGCATGTAACACTATACACATATAACCCATGAAATTGAAGTCAATTAAGAAATCGTATTAAATCGTACTAAAATTCATTAATATATTATATATTTTTTATGATAGATTTGTAATCCGGGCCAAATATACAACTTTATACTGTTATCCAGAGGATATATTTATTTTTTATATAAAGTGCAGTGCCTTATAAGAATTTCGGGCACTGATAAAACTGATAATCGCACATGTTAAATTATTTATGATAATCTCACATGTGAAAATTATCGCTTTTCAAACAATCACCAATCGTAGATTCTGGACATTCCGCGCAGCCATGTATTATTACTTAAATCATTTTACTAAACATGATTTGTCAAAGATAGAGAAAAGTAACGCTGAATGGACTCAAATTTTGGAAGCGTATTGTATGTCGGAAATCCATTGCAAGTTGAAAGAAAAATAGGGCTGGCTAAAATGTAGACATGCGCAGAAAGAACAGTAGCGCATCTTTAAAGGGCTTCACTTGAAATGTCAATTGCTGCTTGGATATGCTTTGCATACAAAAATTGAGCATCCTGTATATTTTGTCCGAAAAGGTAGCTGATGTTTACCCTAAGTCGCTACTGTAAAAAGATAAGCGTGATGCACATCCTCGCGTTAGAACAAAACGCGGGATGCGGACGGATAAATCGCGGACGGGCGGACGGATGTGCAAGTGTAATAAGCCTTGTCCATTCGAGACTTTGAAATTCAGAAACGTCAGGATTACTGAACTGCGCTTGCATTCCTCTAAAAACATAAGATCGAGCTTCGCCTTTCGTAGTTTGAAATCCAAACGTTGAAATTCAACGTTCTACCTTGTCAGGCCTTGTCAAACAAACACAAGCCATGCACGGGCTTTAGGACCAACTCGGTTCGGCTATTGTGGTGTTTTATTTAGATCTATTTACCTTGTATTCGACGTGAATAACGCTTAAAACAGGGTGCACTGATCAGAATTATTCAATATCTTGCTTGTAACTGTTTAATAAATCATTCCCATACTGACATCTTTACGAATATATGCAAATTTTAGCTAAGAGTCATTTTCAAAATTCCTAGCTAAAATTAGCATATATTCGTAAAGGTGTCAGTATAGGAATGATTTATTAAACAATTACAAGCAAGATATTGAATAATTCTGATCAGTGCACCCTGTTTTAAGCGTTGTTCACGTCGAATGCAAGTAAATAGATCTAAATAAAACACCACAATAGCCGAATCGAGTTGGTCCTAAAGCCCGTGAGCCATGTTTGCGTTTTATCCTAAAAAAACCCCGTTAAAATGGTGTGAAAAGTACTTTAGGATCACAATAAGCTGTATCCACTTATCCTGAGACTGGTTGTATCAAAGTCGTTTAGCTTAATTGACCAGTTTTTCATTTGCATGGACAAGCAGCTAAATTCTCTTGAGCCGGTGAGAATAATTATGTATAAAAGGAAAAAACTGAGAATTAATTACATAAGACTTCTAAACTAGCCTACGTAATTATAAAATCCCTCGCCCATTTATCTTATGCACGATTGAAATTCAGTTTCAAACACTAAATATGTACTTTTACATTGCTTGGAATCGCCCATAATGCGTTTTTACACCGTATCATCATTTTGGACGAGACGCGAACATATGTCTTACGAGAGCTACTGTCACATCCGTCCGTCCGTCCTTCCGTTCGCCCGCCGCTTATCCGCAAGTCCGTATCCGTGGTTGATTGTAGCCCGTCTATCAGTGTGATAAAGTCGGTTTAAGCTCTCATTAAATGCACACCTCCTGCAGAAAACCACTTGAAACGATCGCTACTAGAAAATGATCATTAAACTGCAACCGAGCAACGAATTGTATCCTATAATCCATAATTATTCATTCCCCGTCGTCCTTGCGATTTTCGAAACTTGTAATTGTCAAGCTTGACTGAGAGCTGCAAGATTATGAGATTATCGCCGTTGTTGAATCTATCCATTACTCGATAACGTTGTGCAATATAGAAAGAGATAAAAGTGATTAATATGCATTACCGTCGTGTACATAGTCAAATTTATTGTGACACATTTTCGATAAGCTATTGTGACAGCTTCTATCACTTCTGTACACACTGGCTCATCGGAAAAGGAAGTTGATCACAGACTTCTTGCAATATAGCATACATTTTCTGGGCTTGGAGCAAGTCGAGTTTAAGGCAAAGTCGGTGTTTAAAAAGGAAATGTCGCCAACGTTTTAACCTGTCGCGTGTTGTAACCGGACTTCGAGTCATATCTAACTATGTAAGTGGAAAATGGGAGTTAGCATACAGCAGGCTGTAGACCAAACCATAGGCTATATCCTGGGTGATTTCGTTTACTTGAGGATAAGACGTGAATTAACTAAGAACAAAATTATGTTACAAACAGTATACTGTAGACAGTAGTCTGCTCTAGTCAGCGATTGATGTACTGATCTTTGTCGATGACATAAATATCTGGCAGGATTTCTGATGCATTTATACCACGTTTGGTAGTTTTGAATCGGCGATTGAGTTTAGCATGTACAAAGCACTTATATGTTGTTTGTATATTTACAACAATGTTTATAACAACGTTCTATGCTATAGACAGTTATATCCATACGTCATGGATAAAAGCTGCTCCTACACCGTTGCAAAGGGTGTGCGGTTAGAAAGTATAAGTGGGCCCATCGGTACAAACGTCTGCCGAAGATTGCAAGCAGCGAAAATCACTTTGCCGCTGCGTTGGTCGGAATATGAAATATTTAAATTAAGGACCTGGCTTTCGTATCGGCGAGTCGAGTTTAATGAGAAAGACTGAATTAACTAAATTTATTTATACTGAATGCTCTATGAATTCGAAATTCATCTCTTATTATTAATCCAGTACGTGTTACTAGAACAGGAGGGACAGGCGGATATATACTGGACACGACTGTCGTAGACTGTTCTACCCAGAGATCCAATAAGGACTCTATCATATTGATCCATTGTTACTACTGGAGGAAACCTAAACTAAACTAACTTTATTTATACTGGATAGCTCTATCAGTTCTAAACTGTTCTTCCTAGAGGTCCAATAAGGATCATCTCTTATTGATCCAGTGTTACTACAGGAGGAAACCTAAACTAAACTAACTTTATTTATACTGGATAGCTCTATCAGTTCTAAACTGTTCTTCTTAGAGGTCCAGTAAAGATCATCTCTTATTGATCCAGTGTTACTACTGGAGGAAACCTAAACTAAACTAACTTTCTTTCTACTGGATAGCTCTATCAGTTCTTAACCGTTCTTCCTAGAGGTCCAGTAAAGATCTTCTCTTGTTGATCCGGTGTTACTACAGAAGAAAACCTAAATTATACTAACTTTCTTTCTACTGGATAGCTCTATCAGTTCTTAACCGTTCTTCCTAGAGGTCCAGTAAGGATCATCTCTTATTGATCCAAATGCTATGCAAACAAGCGCTAATGAGAGACGTCACCTCGTTATCTATCGTTTGAACAGCCCGTCTCACAAGTGGCGTCACAATTTCAGTTTGTCCGCGCAATCCCACACTTATTGCGTGTTTACGAAAAACAGGATGTTACATAATACGTAGAAATACCAAATTTACTTCTAGTGTTGAGCATCGTATCGCATTTAACACGAGAAATAAATTTGATATTTTTAAGCACCTATGTATTTGCCTGTTTATTGCATATAAACAAGAAATCTTTTCGAGTTTGAAAAGGACTTTGCAAAGTTTGACGAAGACTTTGTCTTATATTACCACTCTCAATCTGTGTTTTATTTTTCATGAATAGATATACAATGATCCCGTCTGTCTACCGATATGCTTTGTTCTTTGGCGTTGTTGTGCAGCTTTCGCTCGCCCAGGAAATCGAACTGCATATCGGGACACTCATCCCGAGTCTCGACAAAGATAAATATCAATTTAAAAAGGCAATGGAACTGGCCAATGAAACTATCCGCGCTCAGGGCTTGTTGAAGGGATACAAATTGGTTTTTCACCACAAAAAGACGTGGGTAAGAGCAAGGTTCATGACAAAGCATTTGATGATTCACTGAGATAAATACATACGGGTATGCTAGCCCAGCGGTCATCCGCGCGATTCCTTTCGGTGATGGAGGGGTGCAGACCCATTCAGAAAAGATTTATAATTCGTTCAAAAATAGGCACGGTGTACAAGAAACATCAGTTAGGGTACGACAGTCACCCCTCCCTACTTGGTTAGGGCTCGCGACGCCCTTTGAGTGCCGTTTTAAGGAATTGTTTTTGATGCTGCTGGATTTTTTTACTAACAAAATTCTAACGTGGGCCTTATTGTGATTTTTTATGCATTTTTATTTTAGCATTCGGCGGCCGGAGCATTAAATTCCCTAATAGAGTTCCGAGCGATGAATGTGGTGAAAATTTGTATTCTTGGCCCAGCACGACCAGAGGTCGCTTTTCACACTGCTCAATTGGCCGAAATCTGGGGACCACTCCAGGTGAAGTTGTGTACGTAGTAAAATCGAGCACAGAGGTCCAGTAAGGATCATTTCTTATTGATCCAGTGTTACTACAGGAGGAAACCTAAACTAAACTAACTTTATTTATGCTGGATAGCTCTATCAGTTCTAAACTGTTCTTCATAGAGGTCCAGTAAGGATCATCTCTTATTGATCCAATATTACTACAGGACGAAACCTAAACTAAACTAACTTTATTTATGCTGGATAGCTTTATTAGTTCTAAACTGTTCTTCTTAGAGGTCCAGTAAAGATCATCTCTTATTCATCCAGTGTTACTACAGGAGGAAACCTAAACTAAACTAACTTTATTTATACTGGATAGCTCTATCAGTTCTAAACTGTTCTTCCTAGAGGTCCAGTAAGGATCATCTCTTATTGATCCAATATTACTACAGGACGAAACCTAAACTAAACTAACTTTATTTATGCTAGATAGCTCTATCAGTTCTAAACTGTTCTTCCAAGAGGTCCAGTAAGGATCATCTCTTATTCATCCAGTGTTACTACAGGAGGAAACCTAAACTAAACTAACTTTATACCGTTTCAATGCAGGTTACATATGGCACAGGTAGCCCTGAACTGATGGAAAATGGAAATCCAAGATACCTAAGTGTCGTACCAACACCATACAGCATGAACAGAGCTTTATTTGAGCTCATTAAGGTCTTTGAATGGAAGCGTGTTGCTTTAGCGTACGATGTCGATAACAAGGGAGTTTATCTTCCGGTAAGCCTTTCGTCGTAGTAGCTTTATGCTTTTACTCAGAATATGTAAGAGCCATTCCTTATTCTTTCCATGCTGCGTGAGTAAGCAAGCTGAGTAAGGATCGTTTCTTATCGATCCAGTGTTACTACAGAAGGAAACCTAAACTAAACTAACTTTATCTAATACTGGATAGCTCTATCAGTTCTAAACTGTTCTTCCTAGAGGTCCAGTAAAGATCATCTCTTATTGACCCAGTGTTAGTGCAGGAGGAAACCTAAACTAAGCTAACTTTATTTATACTGGATAGTTCTATCAGTTCTAAACTGTTCTTCCCAGAGGTCCAGTAAGGATCATCTCTTATTGACCCAGTGTTACTACAGGCGGAAACCTAATCTGAACTGTATTTGTACTTCATAACTGTCCTGAAGGAACTCGACTCGTATTTATGTGATAATTTTATGTTAGTTATGAGTGAACATATATCTTGTCAGACAATAAACGCTCTGAAAGACAAATTGAAAGCGAACAAGATGGAAATCCTGGCTGACGAAGGATTAGATTTCAGAAAGAAACAGCACGTTCCTTTTATTCGAAGTTTGAAGGTAAAGATGAGGCATACTAGGCACTTTTGATACACCCGGAAAACAGTGATATAGATATTAGATTATTTAGATAGACAGATATAATTTTCTTTCAGCAGG
The DNA here is from genome assembly GCA_963855995.1 of Muricea muricata. Lineage (NCBI taxonomy): Eukaryota > Metazoa > Cnidaria > Anthozoa > Malacalcyonacea > Plexauridae > Muricea > Muricea muricata. The sequence goes on along the minus strand of OY979731.1, from coordinate 9,648,283 downwards.
GAAACCACTTGAGTGTAACAACACTGGTATCAGCGGTGGCCCTGCACAGATAACGAATTACACTTTAACATATATACTAGCATATAATATCTAGTATTTCAGAACCATCCTCAGAGATATGAAAAATTAGATTCATATTTATTTGACACTGCAGAGAACAACGAAAAATTTGTTCTCTCGAGCGGGATTCGAACTCGCATCTTCGGAAGGCAAGCGCTAAGTCACCACGAAAATATTTCGTGCACTTAAATTGGATAAGACTCGCTGCCAATCCCAGTTGGCTCGATAGCTCAATTGGTAGAGCGGCGGTCTAGAAACCCGAAGATGCGAGTGCGAATCCCGCTTGAGACAACGAATATTTCGTTGTTCTCTGCAGTGTCAGATTGATATGAATCTAGTTTTTCATACCAAGTATAGTTAATTAACAAAGTATTGTTCAAAATTCTGTATAATCTGTCTACAATGCCCGGCAGACATTTTTGAACTAGTCGATAGCTTTGACCTCTTGTGGCTGTCTATTATACTCCGCCCCCCGTATAGAAAAACGAGCGTTTTTCTATCATTGGTATATAAAGAATCGTCGGTAGAGAAATGTACATATAATTCCTGATAAGATGTACACATATTAAGTTACGCTGTCTCTTGCCAGCTACCTCCGTGCTCAGTGATCAGAGCATCACGCTAGCATCGCAAAGTCTTAGGTTCAGTGCCTGTAGAATAACCTGTAATTGGTGAATTTTCCCGGCCCGGACTGTTCCTGGCTAGGATTTTAACACTTGTTGTCTCGTACGATTTCCACTTGAGCTTCGTCGGCATTGTCGTGTATTCACAACCTTACGTTGATTTTGTTTTCGTTACAGGAAAAAGACACCAGAATTTTGGTTGTTTTACTAAAAAATAATCTGATCAACTTCATGTGTGAGGTAATACGACAGCCTGGTTTTGCCATAATAGGTTTCGTGAATGCTTGAGCTTCATTTTAAGTCACTGCACAGCTCTATACAGCTCTGTTCTCTGTATTTTCAAAGTTTGCATGAACATGGAAATCTCGTTTCCCGTTTGAACATTTGTGTAAACTCCACACCTTATCCATGACAACAATGTCTCTGGATATACGAACGGTAGGAGAATAAAACTTTTCCAATTATGAAGACAACCAGTAGAGCTATGCAATGACCTAAACTAAGCTTTACACGGGCACTGTAAAAGATTCTATGGCGAAAGAACTGTTTCTTTTAGGCGTATAAACAGAACTTTTATGGAAAGAGAATTGTATGGATTACCTACAATGCAAATTTAAACGTGAGGCGGAAAAAATATGACTGTAATGAAACTGTGGTTGATGTTGTCAGCGAAGGAATGTTCACATTATCTACTCAATTTCTCAGAAAAGACGACCGTAAGACCATATCCGGTCTGGTAAGTTTCGTTGTTTGGCTTAAAAGCCTTGATATACTGGGAAAAGTTTCCGAAACACGTTTATGCAGCGAATAGTGTACTTGGTAGAAAAAGTAAAACATCTAAGTTCCGACCAAAATTAAGGTAAAAAAATGAATAAATGCTTTTCTATGCACATTTTTCCGGCCAGTCCAGCCGTTCCAAATGGACCATACCTTAAAATGTCCTACGTTGAATGGTTCATTTGTTGACTACTAGATAAAGTTTTGGAAACTTGTTTCAAAATTATAACATTGCTCCCAATAAGTTTTGGAAACCTTTCTTGGTGTAACAAGGCCTTAATTGTTTTTTAATGGTTTGCAGTTGCTTATCCCTTTGCTTACACAATGGAACGCTCTGTGTTTATTTGTTTGTTTCTAGACGGTTAAGAACTATAGCAATATCGTTCGATCCAGAAGTTCTTCAATCGCCTTCGACACCGTCTGGTTGCTGGCACTAAGTTTGAATAACTCGCTTGATGTTGCTGAAAAAATACAACAGTTAAATACAGCAAAATCAAGAAACGTATACTTCGATTTGTTAACTCAACTTAGAGCACGTATGGTGTCCATGGACTTTGAAGGAATATCGGTAAGTTTAATACTCTATCATTCCTGCATACGAACGTTAAAATCCATATCTCACACGCATGCATGATCTGAGGAAAGATTCTGTTTTACCGCAGCCAATTTCCCACACAAATAGACATCAATCATCCTTCATCCCCTGAGCAATTTCTATTCTGAAAAACCACAATACTGCCTAGAACAATTTCTAAACTCTATTAACACTATCTAACATTGTTTTTCATCTACTAATGCTATCTTTTAAGTAAATCGATTCATACATTGATTGATCTTTAACATGCATATTTTATAGATACAGATATATTGTATATATGTAGTTATTCATCATTGTAAATCCATTGTAATTTTCTTGACTGAAGATGGATAATAAAGACTATTATTATAATAACGAGAAACGAACTGGTCAAGTGATAACCAGAGTTTCGTGTGAGTTAATGAGAGTTGACAAGCGATAGTTTGTATGAGAGTTTTCTCAACTCTCATGTCCTGGTCAAACGAGAACAAGAATTGCATGAGAGTTGATGAGAGTTGGCAAGCTAGCGAGAGCTTGTATGAGAGTTTTCTCAACTCTCATGTCCTGGTCAAACGAGAACAAGAGATACATGAGAGTTGACGAGAGTTGAGAAGCGAGAGTTTGTATGAGAGTTTTCTCAGCTCTCATGTGCTGGTCAAACGAGAACAAGAGTTGCATGAGAGTTGACGAGAGTTGAGAAGCGACAGTTTGTATTAGAGTTTTCTCAATTCTCATGTCCTGATCAAACGAGAACAAGAGTTACATGAGAGTTGACCAGAGTTGAGAAGCGAGAGTTTGTATGAGAGTTTTCTCAACTTTCATGTCCTTGTCAAGCAAGAACAAGAGTTGATTCAGTTGTTTCCTCCTTGTTTTAGGAGAACTAATGTTTTCAATTCATATTCTATTTAAGGGAAGAGTGAGCTTTAATTCCTCTGAAAGATTAGGAACAATTATTATCCAGCAACGGAGAAACAGAAGGCTATCCGACGTTGCACAACATTTCGGGTTCTCGAACCGTTTAACTTTCTTCCCAAACCAATCGAAACCTGAGATACTTTTTAAAGGTCAGTAATATAGATAGCTTAAGATCTGTGAGCGCTTAAACTTAATATTTCCCTGTTTGGGCGCTCACCTCGGGAAACATTGTGACAGAAACATTTTATTTCCTAGTTTCTACCAATGTTTCCCTGTTTGTCAACCTCCGGAAACATTGTTGCAGAAACGCTATGTTTTCTATCAATGTTTGCCTACCTTGGGAGACATTGTTGCGGAATAATGCTCCCAGTTTGCTCAAGGCTTAAACAAAACTCTGTCAGACGACCTTTATGACAGATGAGGCGATTAACTACTGCTGATCCTTGTTACTCCTATAGGCTCCAAATATGCCCAAGATGGTCCCCGATATCTCAGTCAAGTTCGGCACTATTCGCTCGCTTTGTTCATTGTGATATGGATTTTGTGTGGTTTAGCTGTGATTGTCGCCCTTCTCTTATTTTACTTCAACTTTAAAAACCGGGAAATAAGGTAATCATTTGAGGTGATCTTCAAAATGATCTAACATTCCTGATGAAGTATAATTTACGTTGTTTCCTGAATTTCTGGTGGACTTTTAATCGCCTTTAATAAACATCGTAACTACTGTACGTTTCACTGGAAAATAAAAGATACATAAATTAGTAACAGCAATAAGTCCTGTCGTCCATTAAGCAGGGCAAATTTAAGATGACATCAAATACAAATTACAAACTGAAGTCTTTGAACTCTTTTCAATTCTTCAGCTTTAAAATTTCTCGCACTTAGATACATCAAGATGTCGTCTCCTCATGTCAACAACATCATTATCTTCGGAGGATTATTGTGTTTTATTAAGGTCATCTTAGACACATTGGACTCGCGTTTCCTCAGCCTCGAAACCTATGGTCGTTTCTGCAATGTAAGTCGAATGATAATTTTATAAAACTCAAAGGCTCATGTCAAAATTCACCGTGGCAAAAAAGATGGCGGTTGTCGATTTTACCAGAATGCATTGCGGTCTGAAATAGTTTAAAAAGCCAAATTAACGTCTTTTGAAGAACAGAAGACAATAGGTTATTTTCACACTTGTGTTAAAATTTCAATCCATTAGCTTTGCTTCTTGTCGTCTTTTCCGAGATATTCTTACTTGATACCTGCAATGCATTCTGGTAAAATCGACATGTCGCCATATTTTTTGCTACGGTGAATTAAAAAAACCATCATCATTAACGATACCAGTAAATTCTCCGCCTTTAAATTCTCCTGCAGGAGCTATATAGTTGATGACTGTTTCGCGACTCTTCCAAAAGCAACTCATTTTCGATTGTAAGTCGCATTTACCCCAGCTAAGTGCCCACAAAATCACAATTGATTAGCCTATCTGCAGGCATTCCCATGTTGAGTACACCTAAGTCACGCTTGCTTCAGTCAGCCATTTGAAGCTTATGAATTCTTCACTTCTTTCTCTTCTCTTTAGGCTCGGGTATGGATAATGTCGCTTGGCTTTACCACGGCGTTCGGAGCAATGTTCAGTAAAACGTGGAGAGTTCATAGAATTTTTACGGCTTCTAAGAATTTCAGGCGAGCGGTATGAATCTTCATTTAACTTGAGTTGAGTTACGGATCGTATTGGTGCTAGGTTTAGTGGTAATAATTTCTTTGTTCTCAGCACGCGAAATTAAATTTTAATCCAAGCCCTAAATCTAATCAAATCTTTAAATCTTCAGTCTATCAAAGTTAAAATATGACAAATAAAACGTTGGTTAGGGTTAGGGCTTGGATTAAGATTTATATTCACCATACTGAGAACACGGAATTATTGCCGGTTTAGTCAGGTTTTGTCATTTCAATTACTTTTAAAGAGTAGATCGCTTTGAGTGCATTCAAGGCCACACGTGTAGAAATTTCGCAGTTTGTTTAGCGAGTCTGCCAATAAGCCGTGAAACAGTTGTGTTCGTACTGCTTGCCCTAAGTGGTGAACAAGTTGTACTGAGCTTTACAGGCATATCAGAGTTGTCACAAGGTTTGTCTTAACAACTTTGATAAAGTAACAAGATTATCAGAAAGTTGGCAAGACGAGGATGTACCAGTCTTGGTAGCACAAGCTTGCAACAAGTCTGATAGTCCCATCAAGCTTGCTTTAACTTGTAAACAGCTTGCTCCAATCTTGTTCCAACAACTTGGAACGTAAAATGTTTTTGTGCAAATTTTTGTTTTTGTTTTCTCTAGGTAATAAAGAATTTCCATTTGTATGGATTACTGATTGCCCTGCTTGCCGTGGACTGCATATTATTAACTTTATGGATGGTGATTAGTCCTTACAGATCTGGAACACTTCTCCTTCCAACAGAGGTGAACAACCAGTTGATCTAAAAACACGAAAAAGTACTGGCACTAATTGTCAAATAGAAATCCATTTTTCGATCTAAATTATCAAATTTCTCATGAACTATAATTTACTTTGTTTCTAAATTTCTGGCAGACTTATAATTTCCTTTATCAATGACTTTTACTAAGTTTCAACAAGTTTCACAAAGGATAACAAAAGATATAAGTATTAACAACAGCAAAATGGATTTGTATTTGGTAGTTAGTTCCAGGCTTTTTACTCACGTTCAGATCAGCTAGACGGCGTAGCCATAGACGATTACAGAGAGTTACGCAAACCTCGGACCACATCTTTGAAAAGGCCCATGCTACCCCCGTGAGGCATCGTTGTTATATATGACACCGTTGTCATATGTATTTGTTTTATAATTGTTGTAATTTATAGTATAGTGTATGTTTTTATGATTGATGTCGACACGCACCCTCATGGAAATGAGCTAATGTTCACGTAGACAAAGCGAGTTATTTTAAATAAAGTTTTACCTTAAAATGTAGTGTTGTAGAAACACCACGTACATTTATTATCGCAAAGCTTTCGATATACGTAACGACAATCGACGAGATATCGCCTATACGTGACGAGATCATGCATTAAGGTCAATTTCTGTGTTGCTTTCAGGAAAACAAAGAAATGGACGAAGTTATTCACCCCTACGTGTTTACGTGTCACTCGGAGTATCAGAACTATTTTCTCGTGACAACCTTGGGTTGCAAAGGTTTGTTGCTGGTGTTCGGGATTTTCCTCGCGTGGGAAACTCGAAATATCGAAATCAAAGCCTTGAATGATTCCAAGTACATTGGTATATCTGTATATAATGTGGTAATATTGTCCGTGGTCGGTGTGATTTTAGCCACATTGATGGCCAGCTCTGAGCATCATGACGTTTACCTCGCTCTGATGTCGCTCGTGGTTATCATTTGTACAGCGGCAACCCTTGGAATCGTCTTCGTGCCCAAAGTAAGTTGTTGTTTTCATTGTTTTGAAAGATTTCGCGATTCTTTCAGATCGATTTCTTGTTTGATGGAGAAAAAGGTCTAACTGTTGTTGTCACTGTAGGTATACAGGTTGTTTCACTACCTGAATACTAACTTCAGTAACGTTGTCAGTGTAGGTAGTACAGTTAATAGTACAAGAAAGGTATAGGTTCTTTCACTACCTGAATACTAACTTCACTAACGTTGCCAGTGTAGGTAGTGCAGTTAACAGTACACGAAAGGTATAGGTTCTTTCACGACCTGAATACTAACTTCACTAACGTTGCCAGTGTAGGTAGTGCAGTTAACAGTACACGAAAGGTATAGGTTCTTTCACTACCTGAATACCAACTTCACTAACGTTGCTAGTGTAGGTAGTGCAGTTAATAGTACACGAAAGGTATAGGTTCTTTCACTACCTGAATACCAACTTCACTAACGTTGCTAGTGTAGAGTGTGCAGTTAATAGTGCACGAAAGGTATAGGTTCTTTCACTACCTGAATACTAACTTCACTAACGTTGCTAGTATATAGTGCAGTTAATAGTACACGAAAGGTATAGGTTCTTTCACTAACTGAATACTAACTTCACTAACGTTGCCATTGTAGGTAGTGCAGTTAATAGTGCACGAAATTTTTTAGTTAACTGATTGATCGTCTGATCAAACATATCGCTGAGTGTCTAATTGACTATCTCGTTAAACCATGTGACTTTCTTTTTTGTTAATTGATTTTTGATTGATTAATTCATTTATTTATTTATTGATCGATTGATTGATTGATTATATATCTGATGATAAATGTTTGTGGCTAATTGTTCTTTCTATTTATCACTTTTTATTTTTATCTGATTCATTTATTGATTATCTTACTGATTCATTGAGTGGAATCTATTGGTTATGTTATTACTGTCTTACCTAAGCGGTTCATTGGTTGACTGATTGTTTTCTTAGGACCAGTTGTACATAAAAAGTGAACTTTAATATGGGTTTTACCAGTTACTGAACATGTTCAGAAAGTTTTAAAAAATCACTATTCTTTGGATCGCGCTATTTAGCTTTCGTATAAGCGACCCCTGCAGAATAAGAACTACCTAAAATTGACACCTGTCTTATTCATTCTCAGATAATTGGCCTGCAACGCATAATCAACTCGACGACAGCGGAGTCAGTCGAGACTACGTACTCGGTGAAAAGTTCGGAAGAGGGTCAACCTCCGTGTTGTTGTTGCGAGGACTGCAAGTGCAGGTGCTCGGGAAGAGGTCGGAAAGCTTCGGTTCACGTGAGCAACAAATTTCTAGCCGGCGCTTCCAGTAACCGACGAAAGTCCCGGAATGCTAGCGTTCCGAGCATAAGCGTGACGAAACCCAAAGTCAGCGTTCATATAAACGCCAGAGTCAGTCTGTCGGCGTATCCAATTTCGGAGAGCCCTTCCCCCAGTCCGGAGGAGTCACCCCGAGTCGGAATTTTGTCAGCAGAAAGCGGGACGTGATGAATAAAGACGAAACGTCCTCAGCAGAATGTAAAACGTTCCGACGTTTCGTCGAATCCTCAGAATGATTTGACGGGATCAAAACTAACGTCAAAATGTCTCCGCGATGTAATCAAGAGGAATTTTTTCGCAACCTGTCTGCCTCTTGTACTTTGTTATCTTTTGGCACTCATGTGTAGATATGAGAAACCAATCTCTTTTGGAACCCAAGCCGAGTGCATGAGTCTTTAACATGTTCCAGATTCTATTACATAGGTTAATGAATCTTCCTTTTCTAAGGATGTTCGACTCTTTAAATACTGGAAAGCTCACTCCCATGTAAAATAATTTCATCCACATTGGGGAAAAACAACAGAAAAGGTCTGGTGGCTCTTTGGGTTGAAAGCTGGTGGTCAATTATCGTTCTAATCTAGAGTTCATCGGTTTTCTGCATCAACCATGTTTTAAGAAGGCTTGTTTTTAATGCTTAATAGTAGTCCGCGTATTCTAAAACCAATGCAAGTGTTGCCTCGCATAATTATGATGTAGCTATTTGACATGCCCCATTTTGAGTGGCGTGAAGGAAATATCTAAATCTAAATAAAAGCTTACGTGATATGTGGATATTGTATTTTTGTCATTTTGTTTTTTTCATTTACGATTGTATCTTTTCCATAGTTTTCGAACTTGGCACACATTTCTCCAGTAAGTATTTCCCCAATTCCCAATGTCTCTTCAGGTGTAGTAAATATTACTTCACGCTATTAAAGCGACACGTTTTCATAATACATTTCTACAGTAGCTGGCAGAGCTCCTACATCATTTTGAGAGAAATTACGTCGTCGCTCCGTTGAAACTTGGTTGCTTGCTGAATAAAAATACACCAAGACAAATGAATGAGTGCCTGTATGCTGAGAGGTGACCGTATTAGAGGTTTGTCTATATTTAAAATGGTGTGTATTAGACAGATGTCTGTATTGGAGAGATATCTGTATTAGAGAGATGTGTGTATTGGAGAGATGTCTGTATTGGAGAGATGTCTGTATTAGAAAGATGTGTGTATTAGAGAGATGTGTGTATTGGAGAGATGTCTGTATTTGAGAGATGTCTGTATTAGAGAGATGTCTAGATCTGTATTAGAGATGTCTGTATTAGAGAGATGTCTGTATTAGAGAGATGTCTGTATTAGAGAGAGATGTCTGTATTAGAGAGATGTCTGTAATAGAGAGATGTCTGTATTAGAGAGAGATGTCTGTATTTGAGAGAGAGATGCCTGTATTAGAGAGATGTCTGTATTAGAGGGAGATGACTGTATTAGAGAGAGATGTCTGTATTAGAGAGAGAGATATATGTATTACAAAGATGTCTGTATTGGAGAGATATCTGTATTAAAGAGATCTTTGTATTGGAGAGGTGTCTGTATTAGAGAGATGTCTGTATTAGAGAGATGTCTGTATTAAACAGAAGGCTGTTTCAGAGAGAGATACCAGTAAAATGCATCACATCTTACCTACAACTGCGCTCCTAATTCCCAGCCATTCTTTCATAGCGTGTCTGTACTGTTTCTTCATGGCGAGAAATACAACAATATTCAGGAAGGAATTGAAGTAAGCAAGCATTTGAGTCAGAAAATACGCATCAGGATTGTGATACCTTCCGTTCGAGAATACGAATACTGCACGATAACTCTAATTTGAAAAATAAAACAAAATTCAACGCTTTTGCGCGCTGCTTTTTAATGGCAGTACGTTGATACCATTGCATGGTGGTGTCATGCACTCAAATTATCATCTTTACAGTGTTACTCTAGATCTATACGGCTGCGACCCCAAAGATTGTGGGTTTGATTCCCACCTTGGCCAGGCATATTTTTTAGCTTGCCCGGTGGATAGATTGAGTAATGTACGTATACACAAACATCAAATTGCATTGATACTTTCGTTTGTTTTTGTTTATCGTAGATTGGCTTTATTTAAATGCCAACGTGTGATTAATCTTTCCTGCTCACTACCTTATGAATATTGAAGTTGGCCATTTGACACTCTCTCCATATAGCCACTGACAGGAACTGTGTCTAATTAATCGATTAACCTGAATTTGTTTAAGAAGTTTTTGAAGGCGAATTCGCACGCCAAATTGTTTTCACTTAAACAAATACAAACCCTACACGGATCGCTCAAAAGACCCGAAGTTTTGGCACACCTTTTTTCATCGGGAGTAGCCTAGGGTCGCACGATCGTGGCTTACATACTCGAGGGATATGACATTCAAGCTCGAGCTGGGCAAACACGAAAACATTGATGAGAAAGGTGGTGTTTCCACAACAGTGTTTCCTAGTTTGTCGAAAACCCAAGCCGTCTAATCAGGTAATATCGCTTATTACTTACTAGATACGGAAACGAACACGTCCAGTAAACAACAGCGATCAGCAGAGTCATCCTAGCAAATTCGTCTCGTTTTCGTCCGATACCGACGACGTTAGCGCCTCTGAATTGCTGCGGGGACAATTGCATCGACTCCCTCCGTTCCCTATTCACAACTCTTCGCACGGTAGTGTACAAATACCCTAGGAACAATGTGGACAGAATTCCTTCGACGATGATGAGATAAACTACGAGAATGTCAGTGGCACTGTTCGACATCAAGTCGATAGAACAGTACCAACCTTTAGGGTGCACGCGAAAGCGACCGAGTCCGAACAGGGGTAGACTTATATGCCCCGAACTCCATACGAAGGCTAGACTCATGATGAGCTTGGTCAGTTTTGGAGTGAGTCTCGTGCGGTAGTAAAACGGCTTGCATATCGCCAGGTAACGATAAAAACACAAAGTCAGCATCAACATCACCGACCAACCGAGAAACGTCGCGGAGATCACTCCAGTTAACGCACAGACTGCATATCCTCCAACCCAACCGCAATTAACATAAGATGCGATCGAGGCTGGCAACAGCGGCGCCACGACCAAAGTGTTACTGACTGTGAACATTTTTACAACGAAATGAAATTTATTTTCTTTGGGCGCGTTCAGCTTTCCCAACGCCAGGGAAAATGTCGCGTTCGACACGAAACTCGCCATGGTTGCGAATAAAAAAGTAAACATTTCAAGATAGTTTCTGCTACATCCTTCGCTCGTCGCATCGTCCGGGTTGAAAGCTTCGGAAAAATTGTGGATTCTCGTTTCCGCCATCGCTGGCTGCTTTATTTGCACGTTTCTTAATTTGTTTTCCAAAAAAGAACTTTGTAGTAATTTGAAGATTATTTAAACTTTGCCGAGGCTTCTATATTTTCTGTACAAAACCTTTGAAAATTTGAACTGCAATCTTCCACCTAGCTGCTACATGTCTCGATGTATCACAATCGCCTCGCATACGAGATGGATTGTTTGAAATTTAGGTTTTCATCAAGGTATAGCTATTCCTTTGTGAAGATAAATAGCATTTCTACAGACGCTGTGTTTATCAGATTATACAAAGTTGCCTCGGGGGTTATCGTTGAGTTTTCTCACGACTGGCTCTTAGGCCTTTACGTTGTTCTTTCTTTAACTGTTAACTTTAGTCTTGAAGAGTCTTAACCATAGAACGTTATTCTTTTGTCCAAGTGTATGCCCTTTCCCCCTTTCAGCTGTTTCTTCTTGACGTTCGCTGCACTGTTTTCTAATTATTTAATTAAGCTCAAAGCCATCAAACGCATTTAAAAATTGAAAAAGGATCCGGACTTAATAAAACGAGATTCTAATAGGAGGATCCTTTGTCGTATCAAATTAAAGTTTAATAAACATCGATTAATAGTTTCTTTTTGGTTCCTTTTTCTGACGTCTCCTCTTCGCCGTCGTCTTCAAAATTCGCCCAGTTACCACTTTCGAAAGTTTCTGCGTTTGTTACTGACAGATATTTCTGTATTTCTTGCGATACGAGGTACACTTTAGTAAGGTTTTCTTTTGTTGATAATTAGTTTAATATGGATCGATAATTGCCTTTCTAAATCTTGCAAGTTTTGTGCTATTTCCTTTTGAAACCGGGCGGCCAATATCCTTTTGAATAAACTGCACTGAATTACGTCCTTTTCAATTGCACTCGATTACGTTGGATTGCTAATTTGTACAGCACGTACGCTGAATCATTTTCTGTCTTCATCATGATTCATGAAGCAGTATTATAAATCTACGCCAGCTCACGCCGTAGTGGCTGTTTCAAAAGCTAGTATTTGAACAGCTTGCTTTTCCCTTTCAATTACGTTGCGCGGGTGTTGAAAATTTGATTTAGAGTTTGCGATGGGCATTGTTAGCAAGGCATAGGTCAACAAACCTTTATTAAAATTGAGAGAGCGAGGCTTTAATCAGCCTGCGATGTTTGCGCAAGAAAAATAAATCATGTACAAAACATGACGGGGCCGGCGACAAATGCGTTCCAAATTAATCACTGGGTCAGATGTGAAAAGCAATGACATCATTTTGTGTGACTTGATGAATATTCAAACGTTACGCCCGACCAATAATCTGCCCCGAGATTGAGATTAGGATTACGATTAAGATTAAGATTAAGATTAGATTGCCATGGGCAACGGCAAAGTTTACAATGCGCCCGCTCTTGCCCAGCGGTATACCTCGTTTTGCATTTAAAATGGCGGCCGTAAATGCGTTTGTAAAGAAATATTTCATACATTCTTTTCGCAGTTTTTGAGCTAATACAGTGCGAACAATGCCCTGTTTGAAATCGAAAGTGAAAGGACAATATCTATAGTATATCTTCAACAAAAGTTGGCAATTTTTGAGGACCTCGTAAACCGCTGGAAGGCCTTCCGCTGAAAGACAACAAAAATGGTTTGTGCTTTACCTCCTTTTTACAGCTATGTTTACATCGTGTTTTTAGCTTTTCCGTACGTGTTTATGCACTCGCAGTCAGAAGAGCAATGCGCTATGTACTTTTGAGGAAAGAGTTGCAGCTTTGCATATCGAAATTCGCTAGTGTTTAGGCTAGTGTAATTGTAGTATGGCAGTAAGCTTCATTGTAACTTTCTTTAATTTTTTTAATTGTTTAGTCTAAGAAGAAAGCAGGAGAAAGTGTTAAGGTCATTGTACGATGTCGGCCAATGAATCAAAAGGAGGTTGGCCAAGGTTTCGAGAGGTTTGTCTTTGTTTTTTGTTCAGTTTGTTTTTTTATAGTTTGTTTTATGTGCAGTATGTTTTTTATTCAGTTTTTTGTTTTGTTTTTTGTTTGTTTTCCTTTGTTATATGCTTTCAAAAACCATTATCAAGTACTTCATTTGATCAAGAATATTATATAACCTGTTTACATTATATCAGCGTAATTCGTGGCAATGCATTGCAAATAGCAGTTGCACGAAATCAAACTGATATTGATATTCACCGTGCAAACTTACAAGGGACATATAGCTGCAGTGCATTACGTTACGTCATGTACGTACAGTAAATATACAAACAACAGAAGACAAAGGACAATTGGTATGGTAGATTGTTCACATGACAGAATCTACCGATTGTAACTGTCCTTATGCACTAGTCAATGTAACCACCACCCCCTGCTGGGCCACCTGTAGCTCTGCAGGAATTACTGGGGGATTAGTGGTTTTTTGGTAAAGTAGCTAATCTGCAAATCAAAAGATATTAATAATCCTGGGGTGGTGGGAGTAGGCCTAGGTTACATTGACTAGTGCATTAACAGACTTTTTGGAGGAAACAGCCAAATGCAAATTTGTTGTGGAGATGCTGTTTTGAACGTTGTTTTTTGTTTCAGAGTTGTCGAAATGGATGGAAAACGAGGCCATGTTTCGCTTAAGAATCCACAGAAACCAGGAGAACCGCCAAAGGAGTTCACGTTCGACGCTATCTATGACTGGAAGTAAGTGTGTAACCCTTAGTTTTGAGTTTGTATCTAAAGTGTTTTTTCATTTATGGAATAGAGGTCACAGAATAAGGATAAGAGAATTCTTGACATGAAATTTTCAAATTTGTGCAGCATTGAACAAAATGTTTTTGTGTTTTCATTTCCCAGCTCCATCCAACGTGACCTGTATGAAGAAAGTTTCCGTAGTTTGGTTGAGTCGGTTCTTGGAGGTTATAATGGTAAGACGATGGCTGATGACGATGGTTGTTGACAAAAGGTGCAATGATGTTGCAAGGGCGACATTTTCCATCTCGAATCAGCTTGTGCTTGAGTGTAAAAATCCTGAACAATATTGTCAGTCACAACGTTGAACAATGTTGCTCCCATCACATTGTGGCATCGTGTTTTCAAAAACTTATGACTGCACATAGTGCACTTCCAGTGAGGATTATGTTCTGTTACTGTGAATGCAGTTTTATCAAAGTAAATTCCATCTTACTTAAATATTTACCAGGTACAATTTTTGCATATGGTCAAACAGGCACTGGAAAAACATTTACAATGGAAGGTCAGTAATAAACTAGGTAGAAATATCCACTGAGTACCATGTGATCAATCATTGGCTATTATTTCAAAAGTTCATTAATAGTTCCTGGCACAAACACAAACTGGAATATGTGGCTGTGAAGGAGTCTTAGATGTGATAAAGAACCACGTTGTTTTACAAAATGTTTTTTGCCTCAATTTTTTTCTGCTTAAACATAAAAATTGTGCAGTAATGACACACCATGTCTTAATTTGTTAAAAATATGAACTGATGTTAATTGTATTGATACTAATTAAAACTTTCTCTTTTCCAAAGGTGTAAGATCAGATCCAGAATTACGTGGCGTCATCCCAAACTCTTTTGATCACATATTTAAACACATCGCTAGAACTCATGATCAGCAGTACTTAGTCCGAGCATCGTACCTAGAAATTTACCAGGTGGGTATCGCAGGATCTGAAAACTTACTTGTAGGGATGCAGAGATTCTTATTCCTCATCTCAATGGTCAAAAACACACAAGTTAAGCAAGTCTGCTGCAGGCTTGTAACCTGGCTTGTAGTAAATTCACTTATCTCTAGAATTTGCATAAGTCTGCAAAATAATATTAAGTTACAGTACATCAAGTCAGACTTTCACAGACTTAATAAAGCCAACAGGCTTGATGCAATGATCATTTTCTGCCCCTCCAGGAAGAAATTCGGGATCTGCTTGCAAAAGATCAGAAGAGGCGATTAGAGCTGAAAGAGAGGCCAGATACTGGGATTTATGTCAAGGTAAACTTTTGTATTTAGTGTTGCATAATGCACTAGAATAATAGAGAATTCAGTTAGCAATATATGAAATCTATCCAGCAATACATGTTATGTACATTCAGAAATGAGGGGGTCTGTAGTCTTTCAAGGTCATTTTGTTTTCAGGATTTACAGTCGTTTGTGTGTAAAAGTGTTAAAGAAATTGAGCATGTTATGAGTGTTGGCAACCAGAATAGGGCAGTCGGGTAAGTAGCTAAATTATCTCAGCTGTGAGTTCTGTACTGCATCAGATCACTTTAAGATTGCACACATTCAAGATCATGTGCTACCACTGCATAATCTAACCACATCAGATCACTTTAAGATAACGCGCATTCAAGAACATGTACTACCTCTGCATGATCTAAGCATGTTTAACTCGGCAGTGAGTTCCGTACAACATCAGATCACTTTAAGATAGTTCACATTCAAGAACATGTACTACCTCTGCATGATCTAACCATGCTTAACTCAGCAGTGAGTTCTGTACAACGTCTGGTCATTTTAAGATAGCTTGCATTCAAGAATATGTACTACCTCTGCATGATCTAAGCATGTTTAACTCCGCAGTGAGTTCTGTACAACATCAGATCACTTTAAGATACCTCACGTTCAGAACATGTACTACCTCTACATGATCTAGTGATAATTATTGATGAGTCTTTTCTTTTTTAGAGCAACGAATATGAACGAACACTCTTCACGATCGCATGCGATATTTATAATCACGATTGAGTGCAGCGAGGTACGCTTATAAAATAAAAAATAACACATTTAATATTCAGTTTTGGCTAAAATATGTTTGAAATGAAGTAGGTTAAAGTGTTCATGCAACGAAATTTCACCCCGAAGTTTTATGGCCTCAGTGTAAAGTTAACGTAAAAGGGGTTGGTAACTTTTTTTACAGAAGTTCATCATTTTGCTTCTTTCGTGAGAAATTTGGCTTTGAATAGTATGCAAATATCATACTTAAGACATCACAGTGCATAATGAGTTTTTAGTGCTGTAGGAATTTCTCCTTCAGTATCCATGATAGATTTCTAAAAGTTGCACTAAAATACAGCAAATCGGAATTTGGAAGTTATGATTTTGGAATTTTGTTCGACAAAATTAAATTGGTCGAAAAATCTATGTTGTTTTAAAACACATTATGCACTGTGATGTCATAAGTATGATATTTGCATATTTTTCAAAGCTAAATTGCTCACGAAAGAAGCCAGACAATGAATTTCTGTAAAAGAAGTTACCAACCCATTTTACGTTATCTCTACACTGAGGTCAAAAAACGTCGGGATGAAATTTCGTTGCATAAACACTTTAAAGGGTCTAGTCCAAAATAAAGCATATCTCTACCCGCTTTCATTTCAACACAGACTCTACTGAATCTATCACAGTCTGTGTTAGTTTAACCTGTTCTAAAATTTAACATCGGCCCATGTTTACTGTAACTGAACAATTAATCAGGTTGAAATAGCTAGGAGCCTCTGGTGTTGTATCTTAGGTTGGCCCTGATGGTGAATGTCATATTCGTGTTGGGAAGCTGAACATGGTTGATCTGGCTGGCAGTGAAAGACAGGCAAAGACAGGCGCTGCTGTAAGTAAAATGTTTCTTTATCTCGCTCGAATCCTGCTCAACGTTTTTCTTTGCATCTATTGCTTTCAACGAGATTTGTCTCCAGGTTGTCGACCTTGCAGAAGCGTTATTAGTATCAGCTACATCTGAGAATGTAACAAACATTTTAAATTTTTTTATCCAGGGTGACCGACTCAAGGAAGCAACGAAGATCAATCTGTCTTTGTCTGCTTTAGGAAATGTTATCTCGGCTTTGGTATGTTGTTTTTTTTTATATATGATTTAAAAACTAGTTAAGCCCTGTGCTAGCTCACACGTAGATTCCTCAGGTCCTGGTCAAACGAGAAGAGTTGAATGTAGGGAGTTGGTGAGAGTTGACAAGCGAGAGTTTGTATGAGAGTTTTCTCAACTCTCATGTCCTGGTCAAACGAGAACAAGAGTTGCATGACAATTGACGAGAGTTGGAAAATTAAACACGTATTTTAATTTCTAGGTTGATGGCAAGAGTACCCATGTCCCGTACCGAGACTCCAAACTTACCAGGCTTCTACAAGGTACAATCTTTTAAAATAAGAACGTGCTGCTCAAAGCGAGACTGTGTTTATTTAGTGTGTCTTTTTTCATCTGTGTGTCTTTTCAACTGTGTGTATTTTTACATCATTTCAGATTCACTTGGAGGAAATGCTAAAACTGTTATGGTTGCAAACATGGTGAGTTCAATGAAGTTTGAAATATAAAATACAATAAACAATTAATGAACTGTACTTTGTAATAATTACAATGAACTGTTCTTTATAATAATTACATATTATGTGCTTTAGCCTGAATGGCGACATTCAACAACAAGAGAAACATTAGTACCCACTCGAAATTTAGCTTTCTTAAGGTTTATGGGGGGGGGGGGGGAGATTTGCAGCTGAGTCTCTCCAATTTTATAGTATACTTAATAGCATTTTTTTTGTATATTTTCTATCTTCTTGTAGGGTCCTGCTAGCTATAACTACGAAGAGACCTTGACCACATTGAGGTAAATTTGAACAAAAGAGGGCCTTGTGTTCTCCCAACCGATACAGGGATGAGCGGTGCTATTCAAATACATAACCTTCATTTCTGTACAGTCACCGTCTGAGATTGAAACCTTGAAACCTTGCTGTCTTTCCTCTTCGCGTTTTGTACTGTACAACAACAGCGGATTTCGGGCTCGGAACAACATGAAACTCCGGCCAATCAGCAGAAGTTGTCTCGAAACCAACACTTCTTTTGATGTTTAGATATGCTAATCGGGCTAAGAACATAAAGAACAAGCCGAAAATCAACGAAGATCCTAAGGATGCGTTGCTGAGAGAATTTCAAGAAGAAATCTCCCGGTAAGTGCCGCAAGTTTAGTGTTTCAACCCACGACTTCGGTGGTTTATTTTAATCAGTGTAGTGCACAGAGCGCCTAATTTGCTGTCTATATTGAGATCGTTCAAATTTTGCCAGGTTAAAAAACGAACTACAGAAACGTGGAAAAGGCGGGAAAAAAGGCGGAAGAAAAGGCGGTGAGTGTTCAGTTTATGATGTTACCAAAATGTGAAAATATGAACAGAGTTATCTGGTGATACGGTGTTCTCTATCGTTGGTTTCGCTGGGTCATTTTTTAATTGCTTCACTTGTTCCAACAAGACTGGTACAGTCTTGATATAACAGTCGGAGGTTCAGGTTTGATTTCCTCTACCACTACCGCTACCTGTTTGCGATTTTTAAACAATTTGATTGGTTAATCGGGTAGGTCCGGCACATCTGATTGGTTGAAATGTAGATTAAGGTAGCGGTAGAGGTATTGGGAGCCAAATCTGACCTCTCTAATATTGTTATAGCCTTGTGTTGTCAACTTTGAAACAATCTTGTTGCGACAGTTCAGCGTCAGAGTTGTGCACAAAGACATCCTTGTAACAAGTCTCTCAAGTTGCAGCGAATGTGTTCACAAGCTGTTTCTAAGCTGTTTCGCATTGCTTGTTCCAAGCCGTCGGAAGCATTAAGTTTGTAACAAGCTGTTAGCAACTTGTAACAAGCTTGATTGGACTTTCAGACTTGTAGCAAGGTTGTTTCAACAAGACTGATACAGTCATGATATAACAATATTGTTACAATCTTTTGTTGTCAACTTTGTGACAATCCTGTTACATAAGGTCTGTATCAGAATTGTTAGGACAACCTTGTAACAAGTATAATATTGCTGTCAAACTGTTACAAGTTGTTTTAAACCTGTTGACAACTTGCGACAAACAATGTGAACTGCGTGCCACAAGTTGTGAGATATTTGCTTGTCTAGATGGCAGCGGCGGTGGCGAGGCGAATGGGGAAGACGAGGGCGAGGATGACGAGGATGAAGAAGACATCATCAAGAAAGCTCAAAGTCAGTTGGAGGAAGAGAAGAAAGCTTTGCTGGAAAATCATAGCTTAATTGGCGAGGTATGGCTAGTGCACACCTAGGTGAATGTTTCTTAATCTTGAGTGGAAATTAGAGAGCAGTGCACCGCCATCGCGCAACTGCATTTAGTGTGACATCTTGTAAAGGTAGTAAAGAGTGGTTGGCTAATTCGTTCTGCAGGTTATGTAAACTAAACTAAACCAAGTTCATTTCTCCCTCCAGGAAAGAGAAAAATTAATGAATCAAATTCAGAAGAAATCTGATCAACTGAAGAAGCGGCAAGATGAACAGGCTGCTCTTACAGCTAAAATAAAGGTTTGTAGAGAACCATGGAACTGAAATGAACTGAACGGAACGGAAATGAGCTGTATTGAACTGAACTGAACTGAACTGAACTGAACTGAACTGAACTGAACTGAACTGAACTGAACTGAACTGAACTGAACTGAACTGAACTGAACTGAACTGAACTGAACTGAACTGAACTGAACTGAACTGAACTGAACTGAACTGAACTGAACTGAACTGAACTGAACTGAACTGAACTGAACTGAACTGAACTGAACTGAACTGAACTGAACTGAACTGAACTGAACTGAACTGAACTGAACTGAACTGAACTGAACTGAACTGAACTGAACTGAACTGAACTGAACTGAACTGAACTGAACTGAACTGAACTGAACTGAACTGAACTGAACTGAACTGAACTGAACTGAACTGAACTGAGCCGAGCTCACTAATCACATGCAACGGAACCAAACTGATTAATTACATGCACTCTCGAATTTAGTATTCTCCATTAAATAATTCTCCGTTCAGATGATGGAGAGCAAATTACTGGTTGGAGGGAAAAGCATTGTCGATAAAACAACAGAACAAGAAAGAGCTTTGGAAGAACGACGAAGAGAACTTGCCGAACAAAGAGTAAGTCTAGCAAAGACGCTCGAAAATGGTAACAAGTTTGTTGCAAGTTGTCAACAGGCTTGATGTAAGCTGTTTCAGCAACAAATCTGCTATTATCAAGTTGCATCAAGTCTGATTTCCACAGGCTTGATGCAACTTGATGAAGCCAACAGGCTTAATGTAACTTGATGACAAACTTGCATCAAGCAGGTAAAATCAACAACTTGCATCAAATCTATGGTATTTCGGATTGTGTGGCCCTACTGATTTGCGTAAATTAAAACGTCCGTTTTTTTTAGGTTTCTCTCCTGATTTTCTCTTCTTCATTGTAGGCTCGCGAGCGAGAAATGCTTCAGAAACTCGAAGAGAAAGACGGCGAATCGTTTCAAATGAAAGAAACGCATTCGTCACTTCAAGAAGAAGTCGACAACAAGACAAAGAAACTTAAAAAGGTTAGAATGACAACAATCCAGGGCGGATGCTGGGGGTGTGGCATTTTTCATCGTGACAATATCACGCTCTTATTGTGTCCCTCAGATCTATGGGAAATTACAACAAGTCAAGGGCGAGCTCACAGACGTTCAAGAGGAGTATATTGCAGAACGTCAACGACATGAACAAACTCAAGAAGACCTTATGCGAGATTTGAAATTCAAGTTAGTCTAAATTATGTGCATATTGAATTGTTGTCCACAGGTCCAGTAAGGATCGTCTCTTATTGATCTGGTGTTACTACAGGAGGAAACCTAAACTAAACAAACTTTATTTATACTAGATAGCTCTATCAGTTCTAAACTGTTCTTCCCAAAGGTCCGTAAGGATCATCTCTTATTGATTCAGTGTTACTACAGGAGGAAACCTAAATTAAACTAACTTTGTTTATACTGGATAGCTCTATCAGTTCTAAACTGTTCTTCCTAGAGGTCAAGTAAGGACCATCTCTTATTGATCTGGTGTTACTACCGGAGGAAACCTAAACTAAACTAACTTTATTTATACTGGATATCTTTATCAGTTCTGAACTGTTCTTCCTAGAAGTCTAGTAAGGATCATCCCTTATTGATTCAGTGTTACTACAGGAGTAAACGTAAAGTAAACTAACTTTATCTATACTAGAAAACTATCAGTTCTAAACTGTTATTCCCAGTAAGGATCGTCCCCTAATACATTATCTAGAAAGTTACTTTTGGAAAATTTCATGCCTCCCGAAGAGCGAGCTAAGATAACAGCCAGATGTGTTTTTGATGAGGAAGACAACAAATGGAAATTAAAACCAATTGCTGAAAACAGAAAGTGAGTTCTTATTGCAGATATACCTAGCTCGCCGATGAGAGCACACAAGTAGAAAAGCACTAATTGTTGATGACGGACTTGTATTATTTCGAGCGGCATGAAAGTCTTCTGTATTTTTTGGATGTAGGGAGACTATGACGAAGCGACCCGTGTCTGCAATCGGAAACCGTCGGCCCATTTCGGAATATGCTCGAGCTGCAGCCGCTATGGGAGGTAATCCACGTTATAAGGTGAGTGCCAAGTGTTGGTAACCTTTGTTTTTGGACTTTTAACCTTTTAGACGAAATTTTGAAAAAAGAATCGAAATAGGAAAAATATTACCACAGCTTGAAAGGGCATCCTAAACGTGGTAGAATTGCAAAGTTTGGTTGTAAATTATTGTAAACTATAGAAAATATAGCCTTGCGAAGTTGGCAAATTTTCTGTAGTTTTGTATTATCCGTGAGAAAGGAATACCCAGGGGTATCAACTGGGTATTATTTTCCACCCGTAATACAAATGTATACAAAATTTGCCAAATTCGCAAGACTATATTTTCTATAGTTTACAACATTTTACAACCAAACTTTGCAATTTTACTAAGTTTAGGATGCTCTTTCAAGATGTGGTAATATTTTTGCCTGTTTCGATTTTTTTTAAAGTTTCGTCTAAAAGGCTAAAGGTCCATTGCGAAGGACGCAGCTCGACCTGATCCAGCCGAAGGCTTCGTAAGGTCGCCTCTGACAGCCACCTTTATGACTTACATCTGATCTGGTAGCACAGACATGCACAGCCAAAACCGCACAACTTCCAGCAAGTCTGCTGCAGGCCTGTTACCTTGCAGTCATCAAGCTGATATCAGGATGCGTTCACATCGCTTGCTCCTGCTTGATGATAACAAGTCTGCTGCAAGTTGTCAACAGGCTTGATGCAAGTTGATTCTCAAGACTGTTTATCCACAAGCTTGATACAAGTTGTTTCCAATACAGGCGGAGAACATAATTCAGATCGAACTGGACTTACCGAACAGGACAACCAAGGATTATGAGGGACCCGAGGTGGCGCCCAGGGTACAAGCAGCATTGGATGCGGCACTGCAGGATGAAGAGGACATCACATTGGATGCTAAGTATGCGTGTTCTGTTTAACTGTTAACCCATATTGCTTTGGAAATTTTCTAGAGCGATATTTAGCAATACTTTGAATGAAATGCTAACCCATATTGCTTTGGAAATTTTCTGAAGCAATATTTAGCAATACTTTGAATGAAATAATTCTTGTCTCACTTTAGTGCCCTGCTCAGTAAGACGAACGTGAAATCTAAACGACAAGACAAACAAAAGACAAGGTTAGTCTGCGGTGTTTTGAAAAGTTTACCTCCCCAGTCCTGCGATGCAACCTCTTGAGAAAACTCTCATACAAACTCGCTTCTCAACTCTCATCAACTCTTATGCAACTCTTGTTCTCGTTTGACCAGGACATGAGAGTTGAGAAAACTCTTATACAAACTCTCGCTTGTCAACTCTCATCAACTCTCATGCAACTCTTGTTCTCGTTTGACCAGGACATGAGAGTTGAGAAAACTCTCATACAAACTCTCGCTTGTCAACTCTCATCAACTCTCATGCAATTCTTGTTCTCGTTTGACCAGGACATGAGAGTTGAGAAAACTCTCATACAAACTCTCGCTTGTCAACTCTCATCAGCTCTCATGCAACTCTTGTTCTCGTTTGACCAGGACACGAGAGTTGAGAAAACTCTCATACAAACTCTCGCTTGTCAACTCTCATCAACTCTCATGCAATTCTTGTTCTCGTTTGACCAGGACATGACAGTTGAGAAAACTCTCATACAGTTGAAAAAACTCACATAGCTCTCGCTAGCTTGTCAACTCTCATCAACTCTCATGCAACTCTTGTTCTTGTTTGACCAAGACATGAGAGTTGAGAAAACTCTCATACAAACTCTCGCTTGTCAACTCTCATCAGCTCTCATGCAACTCTTGTTCTCGTTTGACCAGGACATGAGAGCTAAGAAAACTCTCTTACAAACTCTCGCTTGTCAACTCTCATCAACTCTCATGCAACTCTTGTTCTCGTTTGACCAGGACATGAGAGCTAAGAAAACTCTCTTACAAACTCTCGCTTGTCAACTCTCATCAACTCTCATGCAACTCTTGTTCTCGTTTGACCAGGACATGAGAGCTAAGAAAACTCTCTTACAAACTCTCGCTTGTCAACTCTCATCAGCTCTCATGCAACTCTTGTTCTTGTTTGACCAGGACATGAGAGTTGAGAAAGCTCTCTTACAAAATCTCGCTTCGAAAATCTCGCAAAAGCGTTATCGTGTTAATCGGAGTCATAATTTCTTTTAACAGAAGCAGAAGTAAACGGCCCGAGTCAGCGGTATCTCCTGAATCCTCGCAAGCGGAAATGTTCCCAAAAGCTCGGGGACTGGTGTCGAGGCAGCAGCGATATTAAGAACGACCTTGTATCTAGGACTTCTCGGCTCAGGATGAATCAGATATAAATATGTAAACTATTTATAATAAGAATGACAATGTACAGTTGTAATCGCCTAAAAAAATTAATTTATTGCTTTTATTGAAAATAGCGTTTTATCCATGTATAGAGCTTAGAAATTTTAACAGATTATATATCGAAAATATTTAAAGTATTCGAGCTGATTGAACAAACACCTCCCCCCCTCTCCCCCAGTGTAAATCGCCATCTACATTTGAACTAAAAGGTCGTCTTAAAATAAACATCAGGAAGCAGTCAGACGATTGTCTTTTAAAACATACAAATTAAAGCTGATTAATTAAAGTGATATGATCGAAGCGAGAATTACTGAAGAATGTCTCTGAAACAATAGACCAAAGGCAATTTTCGACCTATATTAAAGCGCCATGTTTGTGTCAAGTTTGAGTAATTTCTACCTTTTACTTGGGAAGAATTTTTTATTTTCAAATATTTTATAGTATTTGCTATGCGTCGTAACTAAACTGGTGACATCACAAGTTATTTGCATGGTTTGTAGAGCGAGAGAAATTATGGAGAAACCAAAAACATGTCGATGGTTTATTTTGATATAATATTTGACTGGGATAGTTTTTACCACAGCGCCACTTTGACTCCGGCGAAACGTGATTCGAAGGTTCTGCTTGAGGTCCCTAATTTAACAGGAATGCAGACACGGAATTCGAATTCTTGCAGTTGTTGCTGTGCTGTCAAGGTGATAGTGCTGTTTTACGTCGCGCGACAAGTCCTGCTTTCCTGGCGGAGGCGATGAACTGCTGTGTCGAAAAAAGAAAGTACGTCAACGCGAAACGCCAGGATTTATCGACTTTTTGGCCATGAACCAGCTTACCATCGTCTCCAGGAAGTAGAATGTTTATACGTGTAGCAATTACCCCCTAATAATCATCATAAAGAATTATGTTGAAGGAACTTCATTCCACGCATTGTCTTCGTAATGTTTATAATTGTGTTGCCCTTGAGTAGACGCCAAAATGCTGGCTTCAAAAAAACTTGGTCGTAGACATAAACTTGCCCAGTCAAATCTCCTACCCTAGGAAGTGTGCACAATTTGTGTAACTTTTCCTGCTCAAAACACAAATGGAACTTGTATACCTTATATAGAAAACTTGCGTAGGTTTTTGACGAGGTAGAACCTACTTTTAACAAGAGCTTTTACTTGTGATAAGAGCCCTCGATATGCAAATCTCGTGCGTATTGGACTGGCAAATAGGCGTCTTAAATATTGCTTTTCTTATATAAGGCTTGTAAATTTTTATTTTTGTTCATTTTCTGGGCCTTAGCCATGTGTGTCAGCCCCTACGAACGGGCAATGTCCTTGACAAAATGACAATTGCCCCGACGGCCTCAGTCAACTTGCTCATGTCGTGGGTACAATGGTTTTATGGTTTTAACCTAGCTTTTGACAATGGGTTCTATCAGCTGGGAAAAACTGTTCATTCTTGTTCGCACGGGCAAATGAGTCAAATTTCTCAAGGAGGATTGGAAGAGGTTTCATTCGATGCGTGTTTACCGACCACTGAATTTCTAATAACCAGTTGGCGGTGGGCGGCCAACCACACTCCGACACATGATTGGTCAACCAAAAATAACCAGTCTCCCATGGTTTGGGGGTCTCGTCACGTCTGGCACTTGTCTTTCTGATCATGATACGACTGAGAATTCTTTTCTGATGAGCTAGATGCAGTTGGACAATGGATAGCTCGCCAATGCTATCGTTAACGTAGAAAAGGTAGACTCCAAAATACAACGGATAAACTACAGTAACACATCATGGTATGTACTGTTGTGTATAAGCTGTTGTGTATTTTGTTGCAGCATTCTGTGTTAACTCTTGACTGCTTTGCATCGCTTGACAAGCGCCAAGTTTCAGACTAAGAGGCGAAATTTATTACTGACCTTTACTCGATATTAAATGCGGGATTAAGTATTGTTTCTGGTAATATTTGTCAAGGCACCCGAACCGCGTACCGGAAAATAAGTTTTGTATTATAAACGAGGTGTCGTATTACCCGTGTTCGCTGGCGGGCCCTTCGCCAATTGATTCTGTGACCACGAAATCGATGTAAAATATAGTGAATGTCAGGTAAAGTGGCTGCTTTCTTGTTGTCTTTCGTGTTTTATATATTAAAGGAAAGTCAAATAAGCGAATTTAACTAATTAAAGTGTTTTCAAGCTTACATGTTGCTCTCAAAGTTGACAAGCACTTTAGTGGGCTTCTGTTTTGATTTGTGTTTATTGTGTTACGGCCGGGCCTACTGTAACTCTGTGTACATTCTTAAGCTTTCGTATATATTGTCTGACTGCTTTAGTTTGCAGTTTGATTAGAAAGACAACCAGATGTTAAATATCATTTGTAATTTATCACCGAAACTAATATTGTTTCTTCTTTGTGGTAATATTTTGGGCGAATATTGTATTGGCAAATATAGCTGGTGTACGGGCAGACTCTAGGTTTAAAGTTGCTAGTTCCATCGCAGCATGGCATGAAATTTACGACACTAAAGTATATGTGTTAAATTGGTCGTGAAATGATGCTATCTGACAAGGAAAATTCAATTTTAGGATTTTATTGTCTGCGAATAAAATTATAAAACGTTTAGCGGATGTACGGTGATCGAGTATCGTTTGCTTTGTAAACATTGAGCTTAGAAAGGGATATTTTAAGAGTTATGGCATTCTTTCAGACTATAAAGCAGGAATCTCGAACATTTGAGCGTCGAAAGTTGAGGGCGATTCGTAAAGCACCAGATTTTTGTCTGAGAATTCGAGTTGAATGTTGTCTCTGTCTTGTTAGTGTAATTTTCGCCCTCCTGCTGGTAAATTATTAACACGACACAGCTCTTTTGTCGACGTGTTTTATTGTCGCCCGTACAAGTTGAATTAAAAACTAAGCACGTTATTCGTATAAAAATATTAATTCATCAGGAACGTTTGGCTTTTTACTTGCTTGGTCTAATTTGCGACTGCTAGATTGTTTGATATTGCCGTCTGATTGTCCACACTTGGCCTGGAGTGTGAGTTTCAGCTCAGAGTGTCACTTTGACATTCAAAATATTTGGGTTATCTCAATAATGCGTTAGTTCGTAGCAATTTGGAGATTTTTCGGTTAGTTGAAGTTTTTAGTTTTTTGCATGCCATCAAGAAGTGTGTTGTGGATTTTGCTGTGCGCCTCTTATTACCATGACAATGTTGTGTTTGTCTTCATTAATTGCCAACATTTCATACAGTTGCATTTGATTGATTTGTAAGAGATTGTTTTATTGGGGGGTTTATTGTATTTGAACAGTCTATTAATGCGCTGGATTATCTTGGCATATCAGCCAGTGTATTTGAGTTAAATGCATGAGCTAATGGAATCGATTATGGGTGTGATTCGGGGCTCTGTGAGTTGAGCTACTAGTTAAATCTCTGGTACAACTATAGGATACCTGGCCACATACAGTTAGGGTTAAGACCAGTGTTAAAGTTAGGGTCAAAGTTTATGTTAGAGTTATAAGCTACTCCAAGATCTATTCCCCCCCCCTACCCTAGAGGAAATTTCCATTGTACAGGGGTAGTGAAAGGAGAAATGTCTTAGGGTTCAAAGGGATGAGGAAGGGAGGAGAGGTCTTCCAAAGCTTTCCAAAGCTTTACACTGCATAAAGAGCTACTAACTGTAGTTAAATGTTTGCAGAGTTTTATGTTTGCAAATGGTTGTAAGTTTGAACAATAATACTTCAGGATGCACACACAAGCACATTTATATATACACTAACTTCTACTAAATCCAGGTCTCCATTAGGCAAATTTGTTCACCTATAAAAAGCTTCCTGTAATCTGAGTATTCAACTAAATCCTTACTCTAAACCTGGAATAAATTGAGGTAAGGATGGTCAATGCAAGGAGGAGGGATTTGAAAGGGTCTGGGCAGGAGAGGAAATGAAAGGGTATTGTCTGGTTCCTCCCAGAGAAATTTGTCTTTTCTTGGATGGCCCATTTTTGGCATTGTATGTATGCAACAAGCACCTTCTCTATCCTTCTAATATGTGTTTGGACTTCTTTTGGACCATGCCTGATTGAAATTAATTGGTATGGGTGCAAATTTCATCCAGGCCATCCAAAATAATTGCTAGTAGTGTAAACATAAGACCTTGCTTAATAAAGAATTTTATTTATTTATTTAACTTTGCCAAAAACACTTGACAGATCTACAAATAGACATCTAGACAATAAACATGGACAAAAATGACAGGGTCACCACAACAGTGTAAACCAATTACTGTGGGCCCTTCATACAATAATACGCACAATTATAATAACACACACAGTAAATGGACAGGAGACTATTAAAAACAACAAGTTAGTTTGGAACGTAAGTAACGACTAGTGTTACACTTCAGACATATAGTCTTCCATGTCCTCGGATCTTCTTCGTTGAAGCATTCTCTCGGGGCTGTCAGGTAGTAATTTTGTAAATCAGTTTTAAATTTCATAATATTAATTCCTGGAGATCTTAGTGTAGGTGGTAGAGAGTTCCAGGTTCTAGTTGCACGAATGAGGATGGAGCGTTGGTAGTTAGTGGTTTTGCATTTGGCCGGACGGAAACAAATTTGGTTGCCATTGGAGGATCTGGTCGTTTTGGTTTCAGAAATGACTTCAGGGAGGACATCATAGGACACGTCGACCAAGCCGTTCACCGCTTTAAAAAACTGAACACGAGATCCAAATACTCATGCCTTCAATTTGTGCATAGAAGATTTTTTGATAGTCATTAGAATAATTTTTTGCTGGACGTTTTTTGTGGACATACATGACAAAAAAACTTGGGCCTTTCAATCTGTTGTTTTTCAACAAGTAGCGTAAACGTTATATGTTTGAATTTGAAGGGCAAAGAAAAAGGTGAAGTTTATGAGGATTATCAAAACTCCAGTGCCAAAAGAATGGCTTCGAGTTCGTCGCAACAGCGCATCAGCCGCAACTACGGGTTGAGTCCACCGCAACGCAGCCAATCAATGTATATTCCGAGATCCGGTCTGGAGCAGCCCGAAATCTTAAAGCGTCGGGCACGGTCAACAAGAGGGGGAAAAGGTCGATCAAAGTCGACATTGTTCTCTGGTAGATCAACTCCAAAGATTCCTCAGATTGAGAACTCTATAGATTTATTTGAAAGAGTTCTGAATGCTCTAAGGTACCGAATATATGTTTCTTTATGTTGAGTGATGTTTTCTGTGATGT
The DNA here is from genome assembly GCA_963855995.1 of Muricea muricata. NCBI lineage: Eukaryota > Metazoa > Cnidaria > Anthozoa > Malacalcyonacea > Plexauridae > Muricea > Muricea muricata. The sequence goes on along the minus strand of OY979731.1, from coordinate 9,619,297 downwards.
CTCTCAATGTCAGTATACAGCTTTCTGATCTGAAATATGTATAGTCCTCTATAGCACAGAATAGCCGGGATATAAACTTAAGGGCCACTCAAGTCAGGTTAAGCTCACTCTAAATTTTTTTTTCCAGGGATTGTGCAGAAAATGTTCAGGACAACATTCGTAGTTCACCGATAACTGTAAGTCGTTTCAGGTTCACATACTGTAGTGTAGTCTGGAAATATTTATTTATTAATCCCACATTTAAAATCCCTTTCCTTTCCCAGGCAAGGAGAGCACTTGAACAAAAATTGAGGTGAGAAAACTTGCAGCAAAAGTAAAACTCTTTACTGGATTACATTGCCAGGAAGATTGAATTACAAAACGTGATTCAAGATTTACGAGTAAGGCCCGGTATTGCGGAAAATACACTTCATATCTCTATCCTGTATATTGTGTACATATATAACCTAACCCTAACATTAACCCTAATCCTAACCCATATACACTGTAAACTAGTGGAGTATATTATGTATATTCTGCAATACCATGGCTTGCCGTTATCTTGGCAAGGAAATTCATGCGGCATTCAAGAGAGTAAAACGTTGATTTATATTTTATTCAGATGGTGTGAAGATAGGCTCCATCAGGTAGATGAATTGTTCATTAGTTGAGTTTGTACAAGGTTACATGATGCCTGATGGTGTACATTATTCCGAAGAACAACATCTTGTAAACTCAAGATATGAGCTATTAACAACAAGACAACAGTTTTGCGGTGATATTTCGACTCTATTTCAAAGTCATTGCCAAACCAGAATGAGAGTCGAAATATCACCGCAAAACTGTTGTCTTGTTGTTAATAGCTCATATCTTGAGTTTACAAGGAGTTGTTCTTCTTCGGAGTATGTTTTTTTTCTTATATTTTATTAAATTGTCTGCTGGTGGAGGTTTTTGTGTACCTTGCTGCTGTTTAAGGTTTATTAAATCCGCTTGTGTTATTCACAGATTGAAGGCCTGTATGAATTTTATAAACACGAAATCAAGATGCGAGAAGGTAAGCAATCGTATTTTTCAGCCAGGATCGAAATTTGTAAAATGTTTGTAGGAACCTTTTGTTTTTGAAAATAGTTTGCCTTAAATTTCAGGTGCAAGAAATCTCGAAACAGCGTTGTTGTCTTATGGTGTCAAACATGGGCATGACAAGTGCAAATCAAATTATCGCGAGTCAACACAGGTCTGTTAAGTCGTGGTTTATTTGAGCCGAGAGTTGATAAGATTTGACAAGCGTGAGTTTTATGAGCGTTTTGTCAACACTCATGTCCTGGACAAGCGAGAAGAAGAGTTGCATGAGAGTCGATAAGAGTTGACAAGCGAGAGTTTGTGTGAGAGTTTTCTCAACTCTCATGTCCTGGTCAAACGAGAACAAGAGTTACATGAGAGTTGATGAGAGTTGAGAAGCGAGAGTTTGTATGAGAGTTTTCTCAACTCTCATGTGCTGGTCAAACGAGAACAAGAGTTGCACGAGAGTTGACAAGGACTAGTTTAACTCTCAATCAACTCTCATCCTTGTTTTACCAATCCTGTAGGACTTACAAATAGTTTCACTACAAACGTTAATAACGGAATAGGGTATGCTTAATCGTTTATACGTTTCCTTCATCTACTTTAGAATATGTGCGAGATTGAGGATGAGTTTGAAAGACGTATTGGAAGATTCAAAGTCACAGTTGATGGTAAAAATTCAGACAGTCCTTTACATTCCTCATAGTATGCTAATCAAGGAAAGCTCGTAAATCCAATAAAACGTGTAAACATTTAAAACTTTCTTTTTGTCACATTTAGCGCTGGACGGTTTTGCTCGACTCTGTCCGGGAGATAATTTTGAGGTACCGTTTCCAGTTTCGACACTGAATTCCAGTCAACTCGCCAGACCCATAATTTCCTTATAGTTATTGTTCAATTCTTGCAGATTTTCATGCGAAACGGAGTGGGTCGCAAGTGGAAGGCGAAGTGTAAAATCGAGAGAGACGGTCAGAAATGGGTGGACAATAATGTACGCTTAAACATCGACATATACTCTCTTTTGTAGTTTCTGTTGATAGTTATGTACTGTAAGACTAAAATACACTTCTATTATTGCCAGATCGAGGTCAAAGGTTCTCTAAAAGACGGCCTTTTTCTAAGAGTAAGTGAATTTTTAAATTGATTGTCTCTTAAAGTGTACATATAGTTTTTCGGACTTGACGTATTTGTCATTTTAAGGACATTTTAGCATTTTTAGCCTGTTTCATTCGGGCTGTGATAGCTCGAAATGTATTATAATCGTCATGTTGTTTACAGTATGTAATATATATTGTGACAAAGCGTATAAAATAAATATATTCTTAAGGGAAAACGCCAGTGAGTTCCTGGAACTGACGTCATCTAACATAATCCAAACTAGTTTTCCACTGTTTCTTGCTTCAAACTTAAACAACGTCCGTTCCTCTAATTTAATCAACTTGAAAACCATAAAGTTGAAGATTTGCTCCAAAATAAGATATATTGCACTTGGCCTTGCACTGAATTTTACAAATATGTTATATCCCTAATGGCCGCATGTACACTTTAGGCCCTCTAAGTTTCTAGCTACAAAAAGTTAAAAGTTGTTTCCGATTTTCTTCGCAGATTATCGAAGTTAAAAAGATCCAATCGAATGCCCAACTGGGGAGTTTTTCCGTACGATTACGAAACTACGTCGCCGCCCGACCAATCGTACGTAACGATTTAACTTTTTAACATGTGCTTTTTGAACGCGTGATGGAGCTTAGATTGCGTCGCATTGAAATGGATCACGTAGTTAATACTCCAGAGACCACATATTATTCGTAGTTGTTGTCTGCTAGGAAGTTTTTTGTTGTTCATGGCAATATTTTCAACTGCATCTATTTCTCAACCATGAGCATATGAACACCAATGAGTAATGAGCATCTATGAGTATCAATTGAGCATCTAGGAGTGTCAACGAGCATTTATGAGCAACATTGAGCATGTATAAGCTGCAATGAGCATCTATTAGTATCAATGAGCAACAATGAGCATCTATGAGCAACAATGAGCATCTATGAGCAAAAATGAGCAACAATAAGCATAGCTACAATGAGCAACAGTAAACATTTATGAGTATCAATGAGCAACAATAGCATCTGTGAGCAAGAATGAGCAACAGTAAGCATCCATGAGTTGCAATAAGCATTTACAGTATAAGCATTTATGAGCGTCCATGTAGAAGTATCAATCTATGAGCATCATTTAGGAGCACAGAGAAAACATGTTACAAGATGTTACAGAGAATACCTTGATGAAATCTTGTAACAACTGCCAAATACGTCAAGACAATGTCACAATTATTCTATTTTCTAAAATAAATAGTGAAAATACAATTCCAAACTCATCTCGTTACCAGGCACTTTCCCGTGCGGGCATACCTAGCTTCCACATAGCGCCCCCTAACAAGACATCGTCGCTCTTAAGCTCTCCATTAACCTGAATGTTTACAATAATTTCAGAGTCTCTCGATTCCCGTGAACAAGACTGGAAATTTAAAATTGCGGGTCACATTTCATTGGCAGTAAGAAGAATTGTTAATTTTTTAGTTTCACGCTTTTCTATGTCAATTATTTTCTGCCAGTAGCCCCAACCCTTGTTCTTTTTCATTTCCAGACCCTTGACAACAAAAGAAGAAAGCAAACTGAAGAAAACAAATCGCGACGGGCTACTGTCTGAAGTATTTTTCGGATCCGTCGTAAATGTGAATCATGATCCCGAAGTATCCGTGCATTCTCCTGGTTACACCCCATCATCCCCATCTGTCGCTTCCACCGTGTCCATAAATAGCAATCCAGCATTGGAATTTTCCAGTGTGAAATATGAAAATCACGTGAATGGAGTAACACAGTAAGTGAAGAAAGAAAGGGGGGAGGGATTGTCGTGGTGCAGGAAGGGGGAGGGGGGGAGTTGACCTGGACCTCGAGTTCCTTTCTCTATATCGTCTGAGGTGTGGGATGTATGCAGTGTTAATTAGGGGCATATTTATTTATGATCAAAGTATAGGAGGCGCATATTGCGAACTGTGTCTCATTTCTAGTCAAAAGCTCAGTGGGGTAAGATTGACATCGGAATGAGTGCCCGTGTTTAATTCTGTTGTAAGTGGTGTTCAGGGGTCCTGCCTCGTATTTCTGTCCTGAGATTTTCTCCAAAATCTTCGCTTTGCTAAATGAACTGAGGTTACTGCAGGACCCTACGAGTGTATTAACGCAGTGTTCTACCACTTCCGAGTGCCATCCCCTACGAGGTTATACCTCCGTGTTCCAGAGAAGTTACGTAAAGGTTATGTTCGAAAAATTTTTTCAGTTCAACATCGCTGGAGAAGCTTGATCTAGATACCTCAGAACCAGAGTCCTTGGTACGTACTGTGTAGTTTTGATGCAGTAGAGAATGCTTCTGCAGCTCAAACGAGTATTCTTTGTATCATTGAAATCAGCTAAGAGAGTCAAGAACATTTGTCAGTCAACTATCACACCTGTGTCTGTGGCATTAACTATAAAGTAGTCCATATACACATGTAAATATTGCAGTCGGTCTGCCGGTATTCAAAAGTGGCTGTCTTAATTTTAACACGACCGTCAAAACGATGGCTGGCTTGCGGGCTAGGACCGTGGAAAAGAGGACATTGTTTATAAATTTGTATTCATCTCTCAACCAGGATAAGAATGAAATTCCCAGCTCAGACGAGGAGATTGCTGGCGATGATTCTGAACCGTCCTCGCTCGACAAACTTATACGAAGATTATTGGCTGTCCTAACTGAACACAAAGGTATGGGCGCGCAGAGGGCTTAGATAACGCAATCGTTAGAGCAAGCGTCTTTGCCTTTAAGCTCACTACCGATTCATGACACTCGTGTGGAAAAAGTCGCGCAACGTTTGTTCAAAGTCATTTAAGTTTTCTCCTGTTTCCATCCGCTTTGGAATGTTAAGAACCGATCAGGTTGGATAAGACTACGCCTACTGATCCTTCCATCGTAGCTGTGTTTTGTGAGCAGACTTGAGTTATAAAATGGCAGCTGCAAAGCATCTGACTGGATCAGTTAAGCTGAATTCCGGCCGGTATTTAGTTTACTCTTTGGATTATTTTAGAACAACATCCACAGCTTCAAGAGTTGTGCGAAAAACTAGAAAAACTTGATGAAATATTACAGGTAAGAGCCTGAAATCCGGACTATCTGAATATGATGATTCATCTACATGTATATTTTATCATCACACAAAGATCTGCATGCCGTCAAAATTCCTAGATCTACGACACCATCAAAACTTGAGTCCGAGAATGAATACCAAGTAATTTATACTCTCAAGGAATGCCTTAAATCTGTTTTTGCAAAGTTTATACTACTGCCCTGATCATCTGAAGCAACTTTATTTCGAAAAGGCTCGCCGTTATGAGAATTTTTTTCAACTGCTAAGGACACCCCTTGAAATGCATATTTTTCAAAGTCAAGTTAACAGCAAAGGTGCCACCGCTTGTTGTTTTGAAGGTTGTCTTAAGACAAGTTTGAGTGTATAAGTAATAAAGAAACACCTGTTCTTGTGATGAAATGTGATATGTTTGGCTTGCTGACCTCGTGAAACCAGGTGATCCCCCCCCCCCCCTTTCTCCTTAACAATTTCTGAAAACCAATCAATCTTGTCATGCAGGTTGGGAGCCTACAAAAAACCAACCTCACCGGTTCAGTTGCAAGTGCTCTGGAAAGTTTTAGCTTTCTCGATCTGACCGAGGTCGGAGTGAAACCAGACAACGAGTTGAGACCTTCGGATACGGGATATTTCAGCAGTAGTACTGTTGAGGAAATGCCCAAACTTGGTCAGACGATAGAGGTAAGTATACCATGACTAAGCTATAGCCATTTTGGAATAAGATCCTGTGTTATCAGTGAGGCAGGTCGCTCAAAACTCTCTTATTCTTCAACTAATTAACAAATAACTATAGAGCGCTGAAGTTACAGCCAGTCTACTGCAGGCTTGTTACCTTGCAGTCGTCAAACCGATATCGGAATGCGTTCACATCGCTTGCTCCGGCTTGATGATAACAAGTCTGCTGCAAGTTGTCAACAGGCCTGATGCTAGTTGATTCTCAAGACTTTTTATCTACAAACTTGATGCAAGTTGATTCGCAAAACCTTGCAGCATGTCTGCAAATATCAAGTTCGAATAAAGTGTGATTTTCATTGATTCAACTTGATGAAGCCAACGGGCTTGCTGCAACTTGATGACAAACTTTTGCCAAGCCGCCGGAAAAATGTACACCTTGCATCGAGTCTGTAGCAGTGGCGAAGCCAGCCCGATGTGCTTTTACTCTAGCCATGTAAATTTCAATTGTTAGTAATAATTATATCCTAATTCATTTCTTTAGAAATTAATTGTTTTTACAGACCCATTAACTTCAAAAAATTAACACAGCAGGAGTAATAGTCGAGCTTGTTCGCCACTGGTCTGTGGCGTTCAACGCCATGCACAAACTGCTATGCACTAAACCTATTTGTTCTGTATGTAGACAAGTAATGATCGAACATCAGTTGGCGACGAGAGAACGTTGGAGGAAGGAGAAGAGATTGTTGAGGAAGTTGATCCAATAAGAAAAGAAACGAAGTCGCCATCATTAATATCATCGCAGAGCACCGCTACTGGTATGTACATATATGACTTAGTTTAGAAAATACCAGAAACTTTCCTACTTTCCCATAATTTCGTAAGTGCAGTTGGTCTCTGTTTAACTTCATGCTCACCGTTTTTCGTGTGTCTTCAAAATTGATGCTTAAATGCATGACCACTAGTTTATCATTTTATATTGTACTCTTGTGTGCCTCTTGAAATGAAATCGTGTATCGATCATTGCTTATCATTTCAGATTGTGAAGCAGAGACACAATCATATTCGTCTGATCTGGGATCAACGGGAATTTCCATTATCGACAAGGTTGGTATCAGAAGCCATTCACATCAAAATATATACATAGGAGTACGTCGATGATTATTAGGTGGATAAAGCTCGCTTTCTATTTGTCAGTAGTCAGTTTGGCTTAGAGTTTTTATTTTGTTCGTTTAGGTCCTGTTGCAGCACTTGAAATTTTGTCTCCGGTTAACAAAGGTAAACTTGAGGCAAACTTGCAGTTTTAGCCGCGGTTTCTAAAGCGATTTTCGCCTTGTGATAGATGTGAACGAGTGAATTAATAACAAATGTTTGAATGCATGATTGCTCAGTTGAACATTCATAAGTTGTCCACTCCTTTGCATCCGTCAGAAGGTGAAGCTCGCAGTGAAGGTTTCGAGTGTAAAAACCTTAAACTGAAAGTAACTTATCTTTAATTCCACGCGAGAATCACTGAGTGTTTTCGTATACATCATTCCTGATGATGACTAAATGAATTCGAAGCGTTGAATCAATATGTTGTCTTTATCCGGAGTTGCCGTTGCTGTTTATTTGAAGCATGTCTTTGCATATTAATTTATCTATCCTTTTTCTTAGGATTTCGGTTCAATAGGAACACTCAAATGTAAGGTAAGAGAAATAGGAGAATGTGTGAATAGGGGAATGGGCGTATTGAATAGTTGTGCCTCGTCGAGTTTTAGTGATGGTTCTCATGCAACAATGTAGTGAGGAAGTTTGTTTATTTGATGCAATAATAAGTTTCGACAAAATTATACCGGCAGGTTTGTCTTACTAGATGAACTCCCCGACCGTTTCGTCATTTGGCTTCCAATACCTCTACCGCTACCTTAATCTATCTCTCACCCAATCAGATTTGTAGGGCCTACCCGATTAACCAATCAAATTGTTTCGGGAAGTGGTAGCGGTTGTGGTTAAGGAAGTCAAATCTGAACCTCTCTAATATCCAGCGCTATTCCATCTGAATACGAGCATGCTTTGTGATCTGCTGTTTTCTGTTTTCGGTACAGGAGACATCGGCAGTGATCAAACTGGAGTGGCAATCTGGTATCTTAGATAAACTTATCGAGCTTGCTCACAGTAAACAACCTCCACAGACGATATCAAAAGGTAATTGAGATCTTGTTGTCGTTGCATCGCCTTGAGTACACGGCCAAAAACGCCGAGGAGTTCTTGCATGTTGTCAATATTACACAGTCAAATACGCGAAATCCTTCACTAGCAGGTAATTTTAAGAAACACAAGAAAAAACTTACTCCGAGTAATAATGACATCTTGTAAGCTCAAGGTATGAGTTATTTGAATAAAACAAGACACAAATTATAATGGTGATTTTCGACTCTATTTCAGGGTCATTGTCACACCAAACTGTGTGGAGTTTACAAGATGTCATTAGTATTCGGAGCATGTTTTTTCTTGTATTTCAGAAACGCACAACTTGCAGCAAGTCTGCTGCAGCCTTGTTACCTTGCAGTCATCAAGCCGATATCAGGATGCGTTTACATCGCTTGCTCCGTTTTGATGATAACAAGTCTGCTGCAAGTTGTCAACAGGCTTGATGCAAGTTGATTCTGAAGAATTTTAATCCACAAGCTTGATGCAAGTTGTTTCAATAACTTCCAGCAAGTGTACAAATATCAAGTTGCATCAAGTCTGGTTTCACAGACTTGGTTCAACTTGATGAAGCCAACAGACTTGATGCAACTTGATGAAGCCAACAGACTTGATGCAACTTGATGACAAACTTGCATCAAGCTGACAAAATCCACAACTTGCCTCAAGACTGTGGCATTTCTGGCTGTGTAACGGCTTGTTGTGCCTTGTCAGCAACTTGTTTTTCTCTTCGCTGTAGCGTATTCACCTCTGGCGGCGAGCGGTCATGACGAAATCCTACTCTTCTGGGCTAGCCATTGCGGAGAGAATGTGAGGAATATGTTTTTTGAATTGGAAAATATATCTTTAGAGTTAAGAGCTTTGACTTTATGTAACCAGCTGATCTGACCGTGAGTAAAAAGGCCTGGAAGTAGCTACCGAATAAAATTCCATTTTCCTTTTTTTAATCACTTATATCTTTTATATTCCTTTCTGAAACTTCTTGAAACTTTGTAATCTTGTTCAGTAAAGAAAATTCGAAGTCCACCAGAAATTTGGAATCGAAGTAAATTATACTTAATGAGAAATTTGCTAGTTTGCCTCGAAAAATGGATTTCTATTTGACAACTAGTGCCAGTACTTTTCCGTGTTTTCAGATCACCTAGAATGTTAACTTAACGTGAGCGGTCCTGTTCTATCAAAAATGCAATCAGTCGCCATCCGTTGGCCTATACGGTTCAATACACCAAGGCTCTTCGTAATGTAAACATTAGTTTATACTCTAGAAATATATTTCCCATTAAATTAAAGGGAAATGGCAACAAAAAATTTAATCGTCATTTGAAAGAGACTCTAAAACAATGTATAGAAGTCTATTGCAAAATTTGTATATCTGTTTTACTTCAGGAGATATTCTCACCTAAATCAACGAACTGTTCGCCATCTTGGATTAAGTTTTCACCTCATTAACAATGTTTTAATGACGTCACAACAGGGATAAGCCTGTCGAAGCTACACCTAAACACTTACCAACAATCAAATATTGTTTGAAATCTACTTAGTCCGTGCTGAAATCCGAAACACCTACCGTGCATGCGGTTGTAGGAATTAATCATTGTGTGGTGAGGTCATATCCACAAATATTCAAGATGGCGGACAACTTAACAATTCAAATGAAAATATTTCACGAAATAAGGCTGATATAAAATTCTTTAATAGACTTCTATATGTTGTTCTGGAGTCTCTTTCAAACAAGACGATAAAAAATTTTGTTGCCATTTCCCTTAGGAAAGTGATAGCAACTCCCTGGTTCATAGGCTAAAGCGGAGTTTCAGATGTTAGTTAACCTTTACAACAATTGTGCGGTATTATTTTATATATCGAAAAACGTAATGCAGTTCTCCTGGGCCGAGATGTATGACCCTCCTATCATGTTAACAACTTTTAACTTTCGGGGAATCTTTATTTAGCCCCTGTTTATCGAGTGCAAGGAGTTCGTACAAGCTCTCAAAGACCAGTTCAGTTCAGAAATTGACGAAAGTTATAGTCGTGTTATCGACAGACGTAAGTTGATGTACTATTGTGCAAATATATCTTTGTAGTTCTTTTGGGAGATATTGAAGTAAGATTGTCCGACGGGATTAGGACTTTAGAACTGAGAGTTTGCATGAGAGTTTTCTACATTCTCATGTACTGGAGAAACGAGAACAAGAGTTGCATGAGAGTTGACAAGCGAGAGTTTGTATGATAGTTTTCTCAACTCTCGTGTCCTGGTCAAACGAGAACAAGAGTTGTATGAGAGTTGATGAGAGTTGACAAGCGAGAGTTTGTGTGAGAGTTTTCTCAACTCTCATGTCCTGGTCAAACGAGAACAAGAGTTGCATGAGAGTTAATGAGAGGTGTCCGTCAGACCCCTATTCTATTGGCATGATGGGATATAATATCACTTCATCGTTTCTAATTTCAGTATATCCAGTGATAACCACAAGAATACTGAACGAAAATGACAGTATCCTTGCACCAAGTATCGATGATGACCCTGTCATATCTGTCTACCAATTCACAGATTTTTTCCTCATTGACAACAGGTAAGGTATCAAATATTTCGCACGTGCATGTCACATGCAGTGGTAAAAGAGTGTAGCAGTGCGAGCACATATGTAAGGTTATGTTATTTAAATTGCTAACATAATATCTTTCTTTTATCAGATGGAATCTTGTTCAATTTGTCAAAGATGTCGCCGATGAGTGTGAGTCAACTCTGAATTGACTATGGCTTATGATATATATCATGATATTAACATCTGGAGTATCTACAGTTGTAAAGCCGGAAACGCCACAGATTTGATGCAAGTTGTGGATTTTGCAGACTTGATCCATGTTCGTCATCGCGTTGCATTGAGCCTGTTGGCTTCATCAAGCTACATCAAGTGTGTGAAAATCCAGTCTGTGTTTTCAAATTTGTGGCAGTCTAGTTATATCACGACTGTATCAGTCTTGTAGAACAACCTTGTAACAAGACTGATACCTCCACTGAGCTTGTTACAAGTTCTTATCAGCTTCTTCCAAACGTGTTCCAACAACTTGGAACATGTAGTGCGAACACAGCTTGTAAATAGCTTGTAAACAGACATCTTTCGACTTGTTTGCAGATCTGTAACGACTTGTAATTTTTACGCAGAAACGCAGATATATTTTGCAAGGTTATTTTTTGCATTGATTTTCTAGTACTGACATGCGGTCGTTTAGTCAACGAGGAAAGGGCTGTTGTTCTGACTCAGGTAAGCTGGTTCGCTCCTCCTCATGATTTTAGATCATTGCGTTGTCTTTGTCGTTTCTGTTCTTTAACGGTACAGTGCAAAATGTATATGTAGCACAATGCCATGCACTCAAGATTTCATTTATTTTTTCAACGCAGCTTCAGATGTACAACAAAATACCGTTTAAACAAAGTTGTTGTCTTGCCGTTGCTAAACTCCTGACCAATTCTGATTCGAAAGTAGCGGGCGCAGCAGGTAGGAATCCGCTGACCAACTCTCGTTGTTTATTCGGTATAGTATTGTTCTATGCAGTGTTGTGCTTTATTAATTGGATCTGAAATTTTAGGTATCTACTTCGAAACTCTCCTAAAAGACGTCAATCGCCGAGCACAGGTATTGAAATGACAAACATATAGCTGAGACCAATTAATCTCGAATACAAATCATGCATACGCGTGTCGAAGTTCAAGCCGGGCAGTCCTGTTAAGAAAAATTTATTTTCTCTATCACAGGCCGTCTCGTATTGCATTGAAGCGTTAGAGGATGGCGATGAAGATCTTCGAAGTGGAGCTTGTTTTGCGTTGCAGAGAGTTGAGGTAAAAACAGGACATGGTGAAATGCTAGGCTAGTGTCAGGCCTGTTTAGGTGGTGAGTGGATCGGTTCGAATTACCAGAGAACGCAAGGCGAAACCCACCGACTTGGTCTTTTTTAACTCCTTACGCATCAAAGCATAAAATTAATCACTTACCCTGGCCAGTACATACATGTACCCCTCGTACGTTATACAAAAACATCGATGTAAATCAGTACATAGAATACAATCGTACTGAAAGGGTAAAAACAGTGTCAAGAAGGGCAGATTTATGAATTGTGCTAGGCACAATTGCTTACCACGGCCTGCATCAAATTTGTCAACCTTCAAACCTTGTTAGAATACCACCCTGAAATAGCAAGGCGGAAGCGAAAAGGGCGGGAAACTAGGTGACAAGATGCCGTTTCAAGTGAATAACAATGAAAATAGAAAATGTTTCTCGTCTATTTTTCTCAGGGGAAAGAAGCTATTGAACATTTATCATTCCTGGCCAAATGCGACACGGATAAAGTGAAGAAAGCTGCTGCCTTATCTGTCTCAAGTTTCGGTAAGATTCTGTATTTCTACACCTCCGTTGCTTTTAAAACTTTTGAAAGGGAAACTTCTATTGATTCAGACATGATTCCTGAAGAAACATTTCCAAACTTGTAACTAACCTGTTGGGAAACGATCGGCCACATTTAAGGATTCCTTTACAAAAGGCGACTTGTCCATCGCTTTTAATGTTCTTTCTTCGCAACTTTTCTCGCCTACAGAAACCGACTCTGAACCGAACGAAGTTGAAACGAATGCGAAAATTTGGCAACAGACGACGGCGATGTCAGAAGTGTCGAAAAGTACGGATTTTTAGCCGATAAAATGCAACCAGTACTTGCTCTTGCTAAATGAAGCTGATTAAAGCAAAATATGCCCATTCTAAATAAAAATTATCCAAAAAATTTAATTTCAATTTAATATTGGCCACCATTTTGCCAAGCTTATAGTTTTTGGCGATTTGTGGCAAAAAAAAAGTAAATAATATATAGATATTTCTTCTGTTAATAATCACCGAAATAAATAATTTGTAAATGTTTGATATTTAATATCTACACGCTATACTTGCACATTAAATTTATATATTGTAATAGAAGGATTGAAAATTAATTATTATGCAATTATCAGTCTATTTTAGTGAGTTTTCAAAACATTTAGCAACGCAGAAATTTTTAAAATATTTCTAAAATTTATGATCAAAACACGCTCTCTTGATGCCACGCTAATACACAGCCATAAAACAATTCAAATTACCTGTCAAATTTCTCGCTAAATTCAAGTTCGTTTAAAGGGATAGGGCAATATATATTTTTGATTGGCTTTTTGCCAAGAACTATTGAAATAACTCTAAAATCCGTTGTTAAATTTTTATTAACATGTTAGTTTCTGAATTATTGAACGACAAAAACATTAGGTATCCGCCATCTTGTTTTATAATTAGGTCTATTTTAATGACGTCACAATCAGAAAGAAAAGTATAAAAGTTGCTGTTAGTTGTTTCAATCCCTATAAAATTTTCCGAAAACTTTTCAACTTATGTAGGAAGTACATACATACAAATCCAGCAACTTTTAACATTGCACATCTTTCCTATGTGCTCCTTAAAGAAAACAAATTTTATCCTGGTTGTGGCCAGGGTTGCCAGATTTCTTGAATAATTAAGCCAAACCATCATTAGTGCTGTCAAAAAAACAAAGAAAACAAAAGGCAAATACAATGAAAAACAAAGAGCATTGTTAAAAGTTTGGCTAATTTATTCATGCAATCTGGCAACCCTGGTTGTGGCGTCATTGGATTTTGAATATCCAGGATGGTGGACCGCTTATCTCTTTGTCATATCTTTGTCCCTTTAATATTTCAAACGCTAGGCATGCTATCAAAAATTTAAAAAAGATTTTTGAGTTATTTTAATAGTTCTTGACCATAACCGAATCAAAAATATATTGCCATATCCCTTTTAGAAGCATCATAATGAACTCGCAGTTCTTTATCACCAGCCTACAAAACACTCGTAGTGTATGTAAAAAATCGGCTAGCATCTCGGGTTTTTTCACACATTTTTACGCCGCGGTTATAACAGCTTTCTCGTTCAATATATATGAACTGACATTCGAAAATCTATATCTTGCGTGTCTCAAAGACTTGGGCGTACGGAAGGTGTTTGTTTGAGAAACAAATTCTAAACTACCTGTTAAAATGAATTATACATGTACGACTTGTTTCCAATTCGGCAACAGTGCTTAGCTCTTTCAGGTACACGTTCAAGTCGACAAAGCTTGTGACGAAAATTGGCATAAGTTGCATCCGTTAATGACGTTTGCTTGCCCCTTGAAATTAGTATGATTGAACTGGCTGGAGCTTTGAAGGCTGAATATTGCGTGCTAAATTCGGAAATGAACACTTGTCCACAAGTCCACTTGTCCACAGCATTTGTCAACAAGCCAATTTTATTTCGTATGGTTTGCAACACTAAATACTGTCTTTGAATTAATTCGGGCGTCTTCGCAAGCACACGTTGTTTTCGTCGTCAGATATGAAAACAGGGCTGTAGGGATGGATTCGCATTGGGAGGTTGTGGAGGAGGCAGAGAACGAAGATAAAGAAGGCGACAACCATGCGCTTTTGCAGAAAGATTCTAAGCGAAGCTGGCTTGTTTGTGTCGGAGCAATATTCCTTGTGGGGATCGCGATGGGCTTAAGCAATAGCTTCGGCGTACTGTTTACAAGCTGGACAAGGGAATTTGAAGAAAGCCGGACGAAAATTGGTAAGATTTGCTAGTTATATGATATCAGCAATATTGTATGTACTGCCGATATATTTAAAAGAATACTCTTACTAATTGTGACATTGCAGAAACATAACATCAATCGTGATGGAGTACCTTCAATTACATCACAATATAAACTTAATACCCTTCTAGCTGATCTGAAAACACGGAATATCAAGTTGCATCAAGCCTGATTTTCACAGACTTGATTCAACCTGATGAAGCCAACGGGCTTGATGCAGCTTGATGACAAACTTGCATCAAGCTGGTAAAATCGACATCTTGCATCAAGGCATTTCTGGCTGAGTAATTTGGCAATAGCTGTTGGTTGGAAAATCCACTCGCTTAAGAGTGAGCAAGTGAGAGTAAGAGAATAAGAGTGAGTATTTTGTTCAGACCTGTATTGTGCTGCACATTTTACGAAGGTAATTTTTCCGGGCTTTTTTTTCAGCCTGGATTGGTTCATTCCATTTCATCTGGTACATGTGCCTGTGTCCTCTATGTGGCATCCTCACTCGGCGGTACGCATTCCGTTCAGTGGTCTTCCTCGGCAGCGTCCTATTATGCTTGGGCTTACTACTTTCTTCGTTCATCAAAGACATCCCCGTATTCTACCTGACTTACGGCATGGTGTTCGGAACGGGCACTTGTCTGCTGTACATGACTGGCATCATTGTGTTACCCTATTGTTTTCGGGTCCATCTAGCCACAGCCGCTGGCCTTATTACAGCTGCTAACAGCGGTTTCACAATGTGGTGTGGGCCGGTATACGAATACCTTCTGCGGCGCTACGGCTGGCGGGCGACGTTGAGAATCATTGCTTTGCTTTTCATTCCCTTAGCCGTTTCGTGCGCCATGTTTCCCAGCAGGAAACAAGTTCCAATTGAGAGACGGGCTGCTGATTTGTACGTCATCGTCACGTTAAAGAGATTGATGAAAAATAAAGGATTTTTAATTTGGCTTCTCTTGATGACATTGGTTTATCTTGGATTTTATGTGCCACTGGTGCATTTGGTAAGCGGATTTCTTCATATATCTTGTCTAAAAGACTTCATAATAGGATGCGTTCGCATCGCTTACTCCGGCTTGGTGATAACAAGTCTGCTGCAAGTTGTCAACAGGCTTGATGCAAGTTGATTTTCAAGACTTTTTATCCACAAGCTGGATGCAAGTTGTTTGAATGGGGCAAGATTTATGACAAAAATCACTTCAAGTTTGCAAATAAGCTCTTGGAAAATTTGCTTTGAATTTTGAGTTACGTTGAGGTAACCTGGTTTTTGAACTCTGAATGTTATATGTGTGCTATTTCCTGCTACTTTAGATGGCGTTCTGTGAAGATATTGGAATACCAACGTACATTAGCGTCTACAACATCACCTTAATGTGTGGCATGGAGACGGTGAGCAAAATTGTATCAGGAAAACTGATCGATCTACTAAGCTGGAACGTTCATACATATAATATCTTATCATTGCTAGCAATGGCTGTATCAATAACTCTACTGCCTTTAGCAAGAAGCACACCTCACGTGTTGACCTTTGCAGCATTCTACGGTTCTGCCTTGGGAGTGCAATGTCTGTGTGTTATCATCATAACTCCGCAACTGACCCACCCCGACGACGCAAAGCATGCAGTGACTTATCTATTTGGAGTTCTTAGCATACCCGGGGGCATCGGACCGGTTCTTGCAGGTGGGTTGTGGATTATAATGTTATGAACATTGCGAAACTAAACTGAGTACATCTTGATTCATGTCTAAGCGTTAAAAAGTCTTCTTCTTAGAAGTCCAGTAAGAATCATCTCTTGTTGATCCAGTGTTATTGCAGGAGGAAACCTAAACTAAACTAACTTTATTTGTACTGGATAGCTCTATCAGTTCTAAAGTGTTCTTCATAGAGGTCCAGTAAGGATCATCTCTTATTGATCCAGTCTTACTACAGGAGAAAACCTGAACTAAAATAACTTTATTTATATTGGATAGCTCTATCAGTTCTAAATTGTTCTTCCTAGAGGACAAGTAAGGATCATCTCTTATTGATCCAGTGTTACTACACTACAGGAGGAAACCTAAACTAAACTAACTTTATTTATACTGGCTAGCTCTATCAGTTTCAAACTGTTCTTCCTAAAGGTGCAGTAAAGAGCATCTCTTATTGATCCAGTATTACTACAGGAGGAAACCTAAACTAAACTAACTTTATTTCTACTGGATAGCTATATCAGCTCTAAACTGTTCTTCCTAGAGGTCCAGTAAGGATCATCTCTCATTGATTCAGTGTTGCTACAGGAGGAAACATGAACTAATTAATAATCGTGTATTTCATACGAAAAAATCCAGAGATCACCTAGCTTTTTTCTCTTCAAATGTTTTTACAGCATTGATATTCGACATGACTCGTTCCTATCATTTGGCATTTTTTGTCGCCGGAGGATTTTTTGCTGGTGCAGCTTGCCTTGGGATTTTGGTCCAGTTGTTGGCTGTTAGAAACAGTACTATGACCGTTGACAATGTTTTAAGGGCTACAAACCAAACTCCAACAACGAGAAATACGCGCCTTGTGAGTTTGCAAGACTCCAGCGTACAGAAAACGTAACGTGTACGCCTCATTTCCTATTCTGCTACAGCGTTTAGGACTCTTTGAAGACTGAGGCTCGGTCATAAAAATAAGTGAGATTTCCCAGAGTCGCAAAAAACGTTTAACCTTCCTCCGACCAAAAATTACAAAGTTTCCAAACCTTCTTCAAAAGATTGTAAACATCGGCTTTTCAAATTGAAATGGAAATGAAGCTTGATCACTCGTTTCCTCAGAAAGGAGTCGTGATTTCTGGAACAGACAATCAGTGGCGAAGCCAGCCCGACATTTGGTCATGCAAATGCAATTTTTTTAGTGTTTATAGACCGTATAAGGAATGAATTTCTAAAGAGATGAATAATGATAACGATTTAGATTTGCATAGCATGACCAAATTTTCGGACTGGCTTCGCTACTGTAGACCATTATCTATTTTTTATGTCAGTGCTTAGTGGCTACTGTGTATTTCGTAGTGTTTTGATATGAAACCTCCATTACCTAAAACGACCATTTTGCAAACGCGTCTAATGCTCGCGGCTTATTTGCAACCCTGAGATAGTAGCCTAACTTCAATCATCTAACTGCATAGTAAGCCCAGTTATTTTCCCTCTCAGTAGGTGCACAAGGATTCGTTTCCCGGAGAGCGATCTCATTCTGAATTATTTCAAAAAGCTCCCCACTTGTTGACGTAATTTAATGAAAATCGGTATAACCATAAACCTCGCGGTCTAAGGACAAAAACTAAAAACTTCATGCCATAAGAATTTTTATGGTTGATATCATATTTTCATTTTGGATGTCCTTAAAACGCTCGGAAACGACTTCGTGTGCATTTAGCTTAATATTCCCGTGTTGGTTGATAGTGAAATGAGATCAATCATGAGGCCTGAGACAATTTGATCACGTTATGCAAATTTCTGTCTTTCTGGGCACGGAATGAAATGAATAATGCAATATTTAAATTTTTGCTTGTCTAAACTGTCGTGCTGGGTTAAAGAAATTAATAATGACAATTCCTTTGAAAATTTGGCATACAGCACGTACGTAAATATGGGGAAAAGACTGCTGTCAACCAGCCATTTCCAAGTACGTTAAGTATTTTTGTCGTAAAATATGACGCCTGAGCATGTGGAGATGGTTTCGAACTCAGAATTTGCAGAGGAGGCAAAGAATGAATTGAAAGAAGCCGGCAATGAAGCACTTTTACAGAAAGACTCGAAGCGAAGCTGGCTGGTTTGTGTCGGTGCAGTATTCTTAGTTGGCGTCTCGATGGGATTGTGCAACAGCTTTGGAGTACTGTTTACGAGCTGGACAAGGGAATTTGAAGAAAGCCGGACTAAAATTGGTAGGAATGCCATGTATATAACATCAATAATACCCTATATGCTATACTAAAATATTTAATAGAATCGCAAATATTTGGAGGCAATGTATCATTTATACTGTATGGCCAAAATTAAAAAAAACACTGGGAGCATTTTAAGATACAATGATCATCAGATCGCGTTCTGATAAGCATGACATGAGCTGTGGTCGATAAGCGGAGTTATGACTTATGTGCAGTAAAAACACTACATTCTGTTGAAATAATCTGGTGTTAAACCTTGAATCCCAAGACCCCAAGTCGAACGCAAAGCTCGCTCTTAGTAATCTAGAGCGACTAATTCGATTTTAAAAAGGCAACTTTTGTGTAATTGTTAGGCTGCAGTCACTTATGTTCATCGCTTCTACTCGTAACACGTTACAAATGTAAACATTTTCTAAATTTTGCGTCATGTTTTTTTATTCGGAACACCGGTTTGCATTTGTTTACGGGCATAGCAGGTCAGAACAGTGTTGGATACTCAATTAGGATATCATATCTTACAAATATCGCAGTTCAAACTTTGAACAAAACGTTTGTTTATATTAAGGACTTTAAAGCCCGCCGCACACGACACACGGCAGCTATCGTCGACAGAGCGAAGCCAGTCTGATATTTGGTCATGCAAATGCAAATTTTTCTGTGTTAATATAAGGAATCAAGTTCTAAAGAAATGAATAGTGATAATGATTTAAATTTGCATAGCATGACCAAATTGTCGGGCTGGCTTCGCTACGGCTGGGTCACAACCATTGAACCAATTTGATTCAGTTTTTCTGAGTTTTGAGGTGCAATACTAAACGTCTCAAAATGGGCCGTATATCAAATAAAAGCTATTAAAAAGTTCTATTTGATACAAAAGAAAAACAACTTAAACTTTGAAGGGAAATTTACTGTACTTTGCAAAATTGCAGTTTTTGTATTTTACTGGCATTTCTTATTTGTCTAAAGTCTTGAATTTTTTTGCATTAAATGTAACTTTTTAGAAGCTTATGCAGGTCTTTGGACCACTACAGATTTTGAACTGGTCATGACTATTTCATGAAGGATCTTTTGACACCCTACCGATTTTTTTGGCTTTATTTGTTCCAGCTTGGGTTGGCTCGCTACATCTCATCTGTTACCTGGGCCTCGGGCCCCTGTGTGCCATTCTGACTCGTCGCTTCGCGTTCCGTCCAGTGGTGTTCCTCGGCAGCGTCCTATTTTGCTTGGGCTTACTACTCACCTCGTTCATCAAAGACATTCCATTCTTCTATCTTACTTACGGCATCCTTTTCGGAACTGGGACCTCTCTGTTATTCATGACAAGCATCATAGTGCTGCCATTTTGTTTCCAAGCGAATATAGCCACAACCGTCGGCCTGGTTATAGCCGCGAACAGCGGTTTCACAATGTGGTGCGGTCCAGTTTACGAGTATCTTATACGCCACTACGGCTGGCGTGCGACGTTGAGAATTATCGCTTTGCTTTTTATCCCCCTGGTTGCGTCGTGCGCCCTGTTTCCTAGCAGGAAACAAGTCCCCATTGGGAGACTGGGCACTAATGTAAATGTCGGTGTCACGCTTGGGAGACTGGTGAGAAATAAAGGATTTTTAATTTGGCTTCTTTTGATGACGCTGGTCTATCTTGGATTTTATGTGCCACTGGTGCATTTGGTAAGCGGATTTTTTATATCTAGTCTAAAAAAATAACTAGATAAGTGCTTCATATATACTCTATTCTTCGCAACACGGTCACCGCATTTAAGAACGAAGGAAAGACATAACCTTACTATATGTTTTTTTCACGCGAACCTGTCCAAAATTTTAGAAGAAAGAAATGCAAATTTTTTTTGTTTCTTCCCATTCCCCTGGATGTCATTGAGTTTTATTCCCCCCAGCGACTTTCTTAGTAAAAGGTCTAAAGCCTATACGCCAATTCAGTCGTGAATGTCATGGATATATCAAAGTGACTGATGGGATAGAGTATCAGCGGCGAAGGCAGTCCGACATTTGGTCATGCAAATGCAAATTTTTCTGTGTTTATAGACCGTAAAAGCATCTATTTCTAAAGAAATGAATAATGATAATTGGATTTAAATTTGCATAGCATGGCCAAATTGTCGGGCTGGCTTTGCTACTGTAGAGTATGCACACAGATTCACTCTTAAAATGACTAATTTGAATACAGCTCAGAATATAAAAAGGTAGATCTACACTATATCACATCGTCGAGCATGACTTTGCAACGACAACGACAGTTGCGAACAAACTGGGCTTAATAAGACCTAATGATGTGTCTGCCATTTTGCCTAGGTATCGTTTTGTGAAGATATTGGAATACCAACATACATTAGCGTCTACAACATCACTGCTATGTGTGGCATGGAAATGGTCAGCAAAATTGTATCAGGAAAACTCATCGATCTACTAAGCTGGAACGTTCATACATATAATATCCTATCATTACTAACAATGGCCGTGTCAATGACTCTACTGCCTTTAGCAAGAAGCACACCTCACGTGTTGATCTTTGCTGCATTTTTCGGTTCTGCCATGGGAGTGCAGTGTGTGTGTCTTATTATTATAACTCCGCAACTAACCCACCCCGATGACGCAAAGCATGCAATTACCTATGTATTTGGAATCCTTGGTATACCGGGGGGTGTCGGGCCAGTTCTTGCAGGTAATTTACGGATTATAATTCAATCAATTGTTAAACTAAACTAAATATTCATTCACACTTATATTGACATATGCCTTATTGATCCAGTGGTACTAGAGGAGGAAACCTAAACTGAACTAACTTTATTTATACTGGATAGCTCCATCAGTTCTAAGCTATTCTTTTTTTACTGATAATGGATAACTCTATCAGTTCTAAAATGTTGTTCTAAAATTTAAGGATCATCTCTTATAGATCTAGTGTTACAACAGAAGGAAACATAAACAAACAATCACGCATTTTAACCAAGATCTGCCAATTTTTCTCTTTAATTTTTTTTGCAGCGTGGATATTCGACCTAACTCGTTCCTACCATTTGGCATTTTTTGTCGCTGGAGGATTTTTTGCTTGTGCAGCCTGCCTTGGAACTTTGGTCCGGTTCTTGGCTCCAAGAAACACTAATATGAATAATAACAATGTTTTAACCACAAACCAAACAGTCTCTGTGAGACGAAGTTGCGAAAATTTTGTCGAAACATGTTACTACATGAACGGGGAAACGTTAATTAAAGAGAAA
Source organism: Muricea muricata (assembly GCA_963855995.1). Taxonomy (NCBI): domain Eukaryota; kingdom Metazoa; phylum Cnidaria; class Anthozoa; order Malacalcyonacea; family Plexauridae; genus Muricea; species Muricea muricata. Next base: position 9,597,435 of record OY979731.1, on the reverse strand, counting down.
AAGACTGTAACATGATAATGACCATATTCTAATATTGCTATATCACGATTGTACAATGAAAAAGTGGTGAATGAAGACATATACCACATACAAGGCCAGTGTATAACCAAATAGGTGAAATGAGGCAGATTGTGAAACATCACTAACATATGCTCCTCAGGTTCCAAACTAAGTTTTTTGAACTACCATCATTGACTCGATCATTTTTGCAAAGTTTTAAGCAATTTCATCCCTGTTTCCAAATTTTGAATAATTCAGGTGAATATAATAAAATGAAAGAGTGTCAAAGAAATTTATATCACACATTCAATAAAAATATTAATCATTTAAAAAATTTTTCTTTCACTTTGAGTAAAAAAACAATCTTGAACCATATTTGCATTAAAATCTGAGTTTGCCAGGGTCCCTCAAAAGACAGGGATCCAGCCAAAACCCCCTGGTAACGAGGTTGTGGCGATCCATTCATTTCTGAGATCAGATATTTTGGTCTACCACAATCTTTGGTGTTTGCGGTTTTTCGTCGCAAGAAACGTTACAGTTTAGCGTTGTATCCAAACTTTTTCAAGTGGCAATTTTTTTTAGCTGAAAATCTTCATAAAAATGAGCAAAAATAAACGTAAACGACGTTTAAAGGAAGAAGATTTTAAGAAAAAGAAGCTTAAGGTCGGTAAGAAACTTCCATTGTCGGATAATGTGACGAAAACCAGTTTTAAAGCAAGAAGCATTAATATTTTGCAGCAGGTTTGTTAATTTTAAAATTCAGATATTTTATCCCAGAATTTAATATATAATTTATTATGTAATTAATGGCATTTTAGAGATTTGATTGGTCATTGTATATGAAGACGCATGTTTTTTTTATTACTCAGAAGCACTTTCACTGGGAAAAGTGTTCGATTTAATGATGAAACGTTACATTTCAAATGTGAAATAGTTTATGCATCATGCTTGAATGTAAATGGCAGTTTACAGATAAAACATTCATAATTATGTTGTTACAGAATTTAAAACCTGATGATGACCCAGATAAATGTGGCTTTAAGAGTCAAAAACTTAAAGATTTACTCAACACATGTTCCCACTACAACATACAGGCGAGAAAAGATGCTTTGTCAAATCTCAAGGATTTATTTCAAAAACAACCTGGGGTCCTAAAAGAACAATTGAATGCTGTCTTGCAACGAATTCTTGGCTTGGCGACAGATCTTGAAGGTTCGGTACGTAAATCATTTCTGATGTTAATTTCACTGATATTTAAGTCAATTTCTGAAACAGATATTTCACCATTCTTTGGACGTATCGTCGCATACCTTTGTTCGGCTATGACCCACCTTAACGAGGGTATCCGCTTGGATTCCATGAAATTCCTTGACCTTTGCCTTGAATATTTTCCGCACTTGGTCAAGGAAAATCCCAAGAATATTGTGGTCAATTTTATGAATGTCATATCCGTTGAGAAGTCTAATGTCACAAAGAGTAGTGGAATTTATATGAAGACGGAGTTGAAGGCTAAAGTAACATCACAGAAGACACAGTTTGAAGTGTTGACCAGATTGAACCGTCTGTTGGAGGTAGTGTTTGGCAATGCTTGCAGATCAAGCAATATTGATGATAGCAACCTTGCCAAGTTGTCTGGTGTTTGTAGCGAATTCAACTTGCCAACTGAGTCTACTGACACTGAACATGTTGATCCAACAGCCATTGCTAGTAGTTACCATGGAAACAGTAACCATAGTAGCATTCAAAGCAATCATTTCAATGATGTCATCATTAACAATGGAGAAAACATCATTGGTAATGCCAAGTCAACAACTAATGTTGGCACAAGCGACTTCAAAAGGTCACCTGCATCATCAAATTCACGTCCAATTCTAGTTTCAAATTTCACTCTGAAGGCAGTCTCGTCTGAATTAGAAATGTCGGGAAGCAATGAAAAATGGCTCAAAGAGTTAATTTCCAGTTTGTCGTCACTCCTATTGGAGTACTGGGTCGAGTGCTGTCCTATTGAATTCTCCATGAATTTAATTCCCATAAAGAGATCACTTTCTTTGACAATTATGAAAGAGATCCTTGAAATTTTTTTAACATTGGTCAAAAACTTAGAGAATGCTATGGACAAAAGCCAATTCTTGGAATTTTTGAATGGCAGTTTGCATGCCCGAGTGAACGCCCATTTTGTCAAGGTCTTTCCGTTCAGTTTTACCTTGCAGCAATCTGGAAAGCAATCTAAAGTCGAATCAGTTGAAAGCGTCACTGATTTTAGATTGAACATTTTAATTGCTCAGTTGCTATCCTATTATATCCCTTCTCTTGAAGATGGCATTAACAATCTTCCCAGATGGGCCTCTGAAGTCATTACCTACCTCCTGAAGGTGTTGTGTGGTGAAACAATCACCAAGCTCACAACATCAGATATCATGTCCCTTACTCAGCTTGTGCAAGCATTTCTACTTAATTTACCAGAAGAGTTTGAAAATGAAAAAGCTCAACTACTTCAGAGCATATTTAAAATGTTTGAAACTTCTCGTGCGAGGTCAAATGCCAAAAAGGTATTGCTGGATTTTCTGGTGAAAATTGTCGACAGCAGAAGGAGTCACAGTGGAACAATTGTCATCATATTAGACAAATGGCTGAAGTCTTTATTGAAAATGCTTGAGAAGGATATAACCCAAGATTTAAAATATGAAATCTTATTCATTTGTAAGTCTGGAATCTTGCAAGGATTCCCAAACCTTACAGAAGCAATGGCAAAAGAACTGCTTCAAGTTTTCAAAGTTGAAAACTTTTCAAAGTTGAGTGAGAAAGTCCAACGACTTGTTATTGAAATTTTGTATCACTGTGGTCAAATCCCATCCTGTCAACTATATGGTGTTTTAGCAACATTAAGTAATTCTGGTAGTCTGTCTTTGCCAGTATTTAAGTTCCTTTTATTTGCTATACATCAATTAGTCCATTCAAACACTGTCTTAACAGCCATTGGTGACTACCTAAGCTTCATCCTTTCTGTCGCAATCGGCCATACGCAGGACAAACTTGATCGTGTTCAAGCTCATGAAAAGCAACAGTCTAATTGCTACAATTTTAAAGAAGTCAGTGAACCACACACTATTGTGGCAGAGTTTGAAAACAGCAGCATCAGTGCTCAAATTACCAATGAAGGCTGGGAATATGCCAGCAAAGTTATTGAGATTGTGTGTCATGTTTTAGCCCAGTCTGATTATTCTTCAAGATTCCTTGAAATGCTCAGAAAGCCACTGTGTAAGCTTTTTAGCAAGTATACTACCCTGCCAATACAAGCTGTGTACAGGTTGCTCTACCTTGTCAAGACCTTGCTGTACCTGCCAAGGAATGCAGACAGCTCTGATAGCACAGAGCTCTTAACAATCATTGGAGCTTGGTGTGCAGTATTAAACCATTTCTTACTGAAGGTTGCTGCTGAATTTGGGAAAGTGAATGTGATACCAACACTTACTAGCCATCTGCAAGCTGTAATTTCTGATCTGTGTAAATCTTCTGAAGTTATTCTCAAACAATATAATGGACGTATTTCCTCTGTGTACAATGATTGATTTCAAGTGCTTCCTTCTGTCAAGTGTTAATGGACAGTCAAGCTGCCCTAACTGTTGTTCATTGACTTATACTAAAGTCTTGAATCTTTGTGTAAGAAATTGGAACATGCTTGTGACAAAGGAGTTTTGGATGGACAGCATTTCCCAAGTGTAAATATTGACATTGTGTGACATCAAGTTTCAAATAGTGACAATTTATTTACATGTACTTTACAAGCAATTTATATATTACTATATTTGACAGAGGCTGTTTGTTCAAAGCTGGGTCAGCTGGCGCTAACCCTGGGTTAAAGTTTAATTCACTGTCTTAGTTTATTTATTTCTACACGTCAGTTTCTTTCCAAACTTCAGAAACCAAAGCCACTATTGATCCAGAGAAGATTTGTGAAGAAATATTTCCAAGCTTCTAAACAAGTTGCTGGGAAATTCTTTTGGAATTTCACATTAACCCAGTGTTCAGCCGACCAGCTTTTAAACAGCATACATTGCATCATGTTTGAGGCAGCGTCAGAGCTGTCATGTTGGTATGCCAAGACAAGAGAATTTTGAACATTCCATTGAATCCACAGAGGACAAGGGAGTGCACGATCAATAAAGACAGTTAAACTTCTCAATTGACTATATACACCTGCATGTCTGTGGTAGTAACCATTAAGTGTTAATACACACTAGAAGCCTTTTGGTGAAAGTAAATAATATTGCAATCAGCCAAGACCATAACTACAGTGTTGACTGGGGTGCAGTAGCTATTACAATATTTGTTTGACCCCACTGATTTATTTTAAAATCAACCTTAAAATATAAGAAAAAACATACTCTGAAGGCCAACATCTGGTAAACTCAAGATATGAGCTATTAACAAGACAACAGTTTTGCAGTGATATCTCGGCTCTATTTCCAAGTCATTCTGGTTTGACAATCACTTTGAAATATAGTCGAAATATCACTGCAAAACTGTTGTCTTGTTGTTAAATCTTGAGTTTACAAAATGTTGTTCTTCGGAGTATTTTTCTTATATATTTTATTAAATTGTCCGCTGGTAAAGGTTTTTATTTATACCTTAAAAACAACAGATTTAAAAGAAATACTTTGGCAGAACATGAATGGGGTATAAGATAGCCTTAAAAGATGGTTTAACTGTTAGCTATGGTCCTCAATGAGTGTGTGTTTTTGAGTCCTATGTTACAGTAAACAGTTGCAACAGGGACATGTTATGGATCTTGTCAATCACCTGATCATGTTGCGAACCTCAGCTTCATAGATATCTGGCATCATTCCTAGATAAATAAAATTGTTACTTTGTAATTCTCAGAAAGCATTGGATTTCAAGAAGTGTCATTCATGATTACCTAAATTTGTAAGCACCATCGTTACAGTGTTTTTTCCAAATAATTTCTTCTCATATTCAATCAGCTGTAACCAAAACCCATCATTTGGTCTGATCATTTTTCTCTTTGATTTCACAAGAGCGTGAGCATCAACGAGAGGTAGGTTGTGGTATTTCATCAAATAGGCCAGTACGAGAGTAGCTGATCTTTAACAAAACAATGTGTTACATAGGGCCAATTGTTATGTAGGGCATATGTCAGCCAATGGGCCAAAAGCTCAAATTCCTGATAAAATCAAGTAAAATTAACATGGTGTTTCCACAAATTGTTTATAAATTAAAACAATGTGTTATGGTACAAAATTGATGTTTCGTTAGCATTGTATTTTCTTTTTGTCATTTAAGATATCGCTAAGACATAGGGCAGACACTTTTGCCAACTTTGTCAGTAAAACACTATGTCTTGAAAACAAGACTTATTGGTAACTTGACTTCAACTGTGAGGAAATTTGTCAAAAGAATTGGTATTCTCGGTAAATTTAAACATCTCCAGGGCACCTCCCCAACAAGGGTATGCCCTAATGGAGAAACTTGTTGACCCCAAGAGCATTTTAAATCCTTTTAGAAAAATTGATATTGCAAAAGTGGTAACTTGATAAAAAAAGGTAAAGGTCCAATTGTTGGGTATGGCCTATAGTGCAATGGTATATTTTATACTACTTTATACCTGCTTACGCCTGCAACACAATGCACAAAAACCTTTTGATTTTTCTTCCTTTTTTCTTCTACAAAATATGTAAACTCTCAATGCTAAAGCAGTGAATAAAGTGACAATAATAAAAGGGTCTTTTCACCCAATAAAATTTGTGAGCTACCATCAACCTTACCAATAAGGTCTGAAACTTTGTCAAAATATTCCTCGATTTTTGCTCCTGGCATATCGCCGATTTTTATTCTCAATTTTTCAATCCCATGAGCATTGTAGTCTGGCATCTCCATAGTGGCTAGAATGTTAGAAAACAAGAGATATAGTAAAGTAAATTGACCCCTGCTACTATGGTACGGTATAGTGTGGTGTGGTGTGGTATGGTATGTTAATGTATGGTACAATATGCAAATGAGAATATGTAGGTTTTTCTCTACATAAAATGCATTCAAATTTGACATTTTGAGCAAAGGCTGGTCCAGAGTGGTTGGCCTGCTCAAAGCATCAAATTCTCCATACATTGTTCAGTCAATGTAAGAAAGCTCCGAGTGCTTTCGACTGAACTATTCGACTGCACCACCTACACTGGCAATACTAGTTTATATAGAACAACCAATACCCAGTATGAGTACTCAATATTTTGCAAATCCTTTCAAACATGCTGCCATAAGAGAGCCCACCCGGCACCGCCCCAGAGTTGGAGAGAGGGGTTATGTGCGTGTGATCTGAGCGAGGAGGGCAAACGTCGACTCTACGTAAAATTTTGTAACAAATTAAAAATTAATACCATTGATGATAAGAGAAATGCCAGTATTTATGAGAAAATCTTTTCTAACTTCTGCTATTCCTCCCAAATATAGATAATCTGTTATCGCATTTGCACGACTCATACTTGTTTCATTTATCTGTCTTTGTTTTGAAATTTTAAAACGTTGGAAACATTTGACCACAGGGGTAGCATGAGCTTGTCTCCAGGCTTCCTTGTCCGTGTTTTTTTTTGTATGAGCCTTCGATGCTGATCACTGACCGAGATAAATCGCCCAAGATGCTTTGCGCGAAGAGGAACGTTCTTTCCAGTGGCTCTTTCGCAAAGAAGGTAAAGCGTGAAATAAAGTAGAATATAATCCCTCGTATATTATTGCCATCATTCTTTTTCGATAGAAATAACATCGCAGATGCGTACCTTTACGAACGAGCCATCGTTTTGCGATGGTATTTTTAGTGTGTATGCGTGAAAACTTTGCACAACTGGCCAGCAAAGTGACAGTAATGGAGTAAGGTACTGATTTGGTTGGTTTTGTCTTTCAGCGAAAATGGTGAGCCCTGTTTATAAACCGAAAATCGTTAAAAAACGACGAAAGAAGTTCATCCGCCACCAATCTGATCGTTTCAACCGCGTAGATGTGAGTATATGTGCAATAATACATGTAAAATATTAGTGCAAGACTTGCAATACAAAACTGATCCAATTTTAATCTATCGACTATTGAACTTACTAGATCAATGAAATAATGTTTTTGGTTAATCATAGCTCTCTCAGGTTACCAACCAGTAGAATTTGTCTAGCGAGAAGTTATTGGTTACTACAGAATGCAAACCTTAATTCTCTTCAAAGTTATGATCCAGACTTATGGTGATTTAAAGGATTCCCAAATTTCACCTATAGTGTCCGGGGCCAAATTTCAAAATTATTTCATGTTCGTAATATACCCTTCTATCAACTGTATCATGCTCGGATCTTATGTTAATATTGCATATTACATCACTTGTTTATATTGTTATTCTCACGTGTCTGTGATATCATGTTATCTTAGAAATGAGAGTATTGATTTAAATAGAAGGGAGAACAAAGAGCATTAACAAAAAGATGTGTTGAAGGCCACTTTCTTAATGTCTTTTGATGCATGTCTTTTTGTATAAAATGCTACAAATGTGTCTAACATATATGCATGAGATAGATGTATTGGGAGGGGAATTAACAGTCTTACCAGCCCTCCCCAGGGAGGGTAGGGGTGGGGTCGCCATTTTTTATGATAAAGAAAAATTACACACACTTTGAGCTGCAGTATTTGAAATAGAGTAAGGATGGGAACAAAAAATTAAGACTAATGCAACTCAAATACCTGGCATTAAGATATCCCCCCCTGCAAGACCATCCTAGGTCTATCACAAATCTGCTAAACTCAAAAAATAGTGAGTATTTTCATGTAAGCATGATCTTGTACAGAATCTCTCTAACTTTAGCCTATTTTACATTTCTCAGCCAAGCTGGCGTAAACCAAAAGGAATCGACAACTGCGTGCGTCGACGTTTCCGAGGGACGCGTCCGATGCCAAGTATTGGTTATGGGTCGAACAAGAAAACCAGACACATGCTGCCCGATGGCTTCAGGAAATTCCTTGTGCATAATGTTGCAGTACGTTTCTGTATTTGATAGATATTTCAATATTTGATGGATTTACACTGTTTACTCGGTTTTGTCCCAGTGCCATAACTGCTATCCATCCAGATGGGGGGGGGGGCTTGTTGTCATTAGAGTTCAAATTGTCAAACTTCGGGCTTGAAAAGTACTGCAAAAAAGTGATGACCATTTCATTTACAATTTTGAAAAAAAACCAACAAAATTTGTAGTCCTATTCTTCATTCAGCCCATTCTGTTGGTACGATATACCAGTTCATGAAGTCCCCATTTGCTCTTTCATAAGTTTCTCTAGAATCTGGGTAGTTGTGCCTAATGGCCTTCTCTAAAAGCACCATGTTGTCTTAATACAGTGGCAGCAATGGCCGTTAAAGGGAAGGAGATAAACGCAATGCCTACGGGTGAAGTGTTTGAGGATTATCCCTAAGACATTCAACTTCAATCAGGCTTGCAACATCTTTATACAAATACACTGCTCCAGAAAAAATCCAATTTTTTCAAACTTTGTAAGCATGTTCTGTAACTGGTAAAACCCATATTTAAGTTCTGCATTTTCAAGTTAAAGTCAGGTTTTACCTCTTGCGAGTTCAATATCCCTGGTACCATTTCTTTTTATGCCTTTCTACGACGGTTCAAAAAATCACTACTAGTGTCCAAAATGCGCTATTCATCATTCGTACAACCGACCCGCGAAAAGCACCGTGTTAGGCTCTCTGAAAAAGAAAATTACTGCGGTATCTGCGTATAGCCACTTATTTAGGTACAAATTTTCATCATTTAGGAACTCGAAGTTCTGCTGATGTCCAACCGTCGTTTCGCCGCAGAGATTGCACACAATGTGTCGAGCAGAAAACGTAAACAGATCATTGAGCGTGCCCAGCAACTGGCCATCAAAGTGACAAACTTTAACGCCAAGTTACGAAGCGAGGAAAACGAGTGATGAAATGTATAATAAAATTTTCATTTGAATCGCTTGAGAGTGTTCGTTGTGTGTTATTTCGCGTTGTGTGAAAATTAAAGTTGTCTTTTTGCGTGCGTTTGTATTTCCTGCCCCGTTCAGCAACTTCTGGGTCGACTCGCGCATCAAAATTCAAAGTTCGTCGCTTTTTGGACATCGTTTTAGCGTACTGGCCCGGTTAAGTTCATAAAATTTTGAAATTCAAAATTTTTTTTACTGTCGTTACTGAACGCTACGGTTGGAAGTGAAAATTAATAATTCGAGCCTAGAAAATTATTCCAACTGTGGGTCCCCCTTTTCGTGAATATTAACTCTGTCGATAGCTCGTTATGTGCGGATTGAAGGGATGGATTAAAGACAATTTTTTCAGAATTTTTTTCTTTATTCTTTAATTAAATTGAAGACGATCTTTAAGAAAACCTTCAAAATTTCAACAAAATTTTATAACAATAGCAGAATGTCCTCAAATACTTTCATCAATGGAAAAAATAATTTCATCAATGGAAAGAAGCAGTAAACATTGCAGTAAAGTATTTTTTATTTATTAAATACTAAAAGAAGAAAATATAATTAAAGACAATTCTTAGCTAAAAATAAATCGAAAGTTCATTCCAGAATTCGCAAGCCAGATTGTAAACTAAGCATTTGATTGGCTTCTTTGAGTTCAGGGACCAATCACAGCCTTTGTTTACAAACCGGCTTCCGATTTCTGAATTAAAATTTCGTGAACTTCGCGACGAAGTTCGGAATCTTACAATCAAAAGTGACCGGAAATCGACTGTAATCCGTTTTTGTATCTTTCTTTGGCCAATTACTCCCAGTGCATGAAATTCCATTTTTCCCTGCAAAAAATGGGCATTTGCCAAAAAGCTAGCTCCCATTTTATCTTGTCAGGACTCTCTTCCACGCTATTGTTTCACGGCAATCGTGTAGTCCATTCACTGAGCTTTACTAATATATCTGGAGGAGCGGCTCGGCATGAAAAAGTGTCGCCAAAAACATGGCGGATTTTGGCCTTTGCTGACGCCATATGGTTCCTCAGCCTACAGGTATTTACCACTGACCAACCGCGATCCCGAGCTTTTAAGAAGACCTTCGCCCCCCTGGTTTTTGCAAAAAACTTTATGGCTTGGTTGTTTTCGGGGAAAAAATCAAAGAAAAAATAGGGTTTTTTCGCTCGTGGACGCAAGTATTTGTAAAAATATTGTGGAAATGTTTCTTCTAGAAGGTAAGAATCTCGAAACTTTCAATTTTATATCGTTTTACTGGCTAAGTTTGCATTTTGATTCTCAAAGTTTACAGAAATGCGTAAAAAAATTTTTTGTGAAACGCTGATGCAAAGTCTGTTTATTTATTGGGTATTTCCGTATAAACAGTTCTGTCTTCAGCATCAGACTCTGACTTTTACTTTAATAGAGCTGTTTTTGATGTTATTTATATGGACAACAAGTTTTCCTTGATGAATGCTTATAGTCATGTATCCATGATTTAATGTTTGCCCATTTGCAGTTTGATACTGAAGTTAATTATATCACTTGACAGTGTGGAACAATCTCTCTGTGCCTGATAAAAACATCTATGCCTCTGTGACCTCTGTTGGCATAGTAATTGTAGATTGAAGTGTAGAGAAACAAACAATTAATTCAGCTTGTTTTTGAAATGCAATGTAGTGTCAGTGGTGCATAACATAACATTTTAGGTCATGTCTATAAACCCCATAAAATTTACATTGTGCAGTTTTTTCCCTTTTTTGAGTAATGTGTTGGGTAAGATGCATTATGGATCTCATTTCTTATTTTGCTGTCTAACACCTGATGGTTATTCATCATGGGGAGTGCTGGACACTCAGTGGTTTTAATTATTAATAGCCTTGCATGTTTCTATACATTAATTGAACACAAACAAGGTAGTAAATTTGTTTTTCATTTTATTGCAGATTTTAATGTGATGTACCAAGAACTAGAGCAAAACACTCCCACTCTAACTTATTATGTATTCTAATATGTAACTACAGTCAACATGGATATCTGTCATATATGTGTAATATTTTGTGCAGTACAACTGTTTTCTTCAAATGTTGCACTAATAATCTGTTATCAATATCACATCAAAATTGAGAAGAGATCAGAATAGCCCATTTGGACAACACAATGATAGTTATGTCATAGTCATAATAGTATACAATGTAGTTTTAGGCATTATTGTAATTTCAGAGAACATCTGCACAACCAATGCAGAGATGGGAGATTCATGTCATCCTCAACCTTCAGATGATGTAGCATTTTTACCATAGTATCAGCATAATATAATATCCTCATCCCACTCAGGGAGCATACATTGCTCAAGTGGAGTTAGGATTACTCTTGCTAAATGTGGAGTTGGTGTTTTTCTTCAATGACTCATTGTTAGTTTAAATTACTTAACTTTGAATTTTTCACTTTAAATAATATAACTAAGAATTGTATCGCTGTGGATTGGTTTTGTAGTAAACAAAAATACATTTTTTAAAGAGTTGTTCAAAAAGCCAAAAGCAGTAGAATAATAAAGGGGAAAAGGAGGGGGGTGCACAAGATGGATAATGGAGAGATGAGAGCTTCATTGGGGATTAGGCATCTTAATACTGTACTTTTATTGACAGCAGTCAATTCCCCTAATCCATATCATATTATATTTTTGTGTGGAGTATTTATCTCTGTGGAGTATTGGTAGTGAAAAATTATATCTTACCTATTTAAGTAATTAAACAAATAATACATCTCAGCAGTATTGTTGCGGAATAGTTCTGAGGTGAACAAGTATAGTAGTCAGATTATATACTGGCTATTCAAACAAGCATAAATATTAAGCTTAAACATAGGGGGAAATGAGAGAGAAAGCTTGTCTCAAGCAAGCATGCTTGAACTATGCTTGAACTTCGGGAGCAAAATTATACACAATATAATTTGCAAAAAATACTTTACGAGACGCAAAAACTTGCATGTAAAATGCAAAACATTTTGTGAAATGCACGACTTTTCTACCATCTATAGTAAACTATAAATGTTCAAGAGTCAAGACAGTTAAGAAACAAAAAGCCTTGATTTATATAACGGTCACAAGATGGCATTCAATAAAAACATTAAAGCATGATTGTAAAAAACGGGTAAAAACATAGCCATATAACAAATGCTGATGTACAACAAAGCGGCTTTAAAGACAAAAACACTCGTTTCAAAAGCTCGTTGTTAAAAATACGTTTTACTCAACAATTTTAGCTGGAAATATTTTGTTTTTTCCTCGTGAATATAAACTGCAAAATTCTTCGGTTTTATACCAATCCAATTGTCCCTTGAAATGTTGTTTTTGCCAATATATTTCGAGGTTTTTTGTCCTTTCCTGGCCGAGATAACTTGTAAAACTTGCAAATATGTTTTTCAAAAGTTCGTGAAGCGTCCAGCAAACATGAAAAAAGCTTTTAAAACCCCCAAAATTTACAGCGAAAACTAAAAGACCAAACAAAATTTTGCAAAAAAATAAAAGGGGGGTGTGAAAGATGAGCCTGCTTTACAATTGAGCCCAGTCAGTGGCAAATACCTTTAGGCTGAGGAACCAAATGGCGTGGATCTGGCGTCAGCAAAGGCCGAAATCCGCCATGTTTTTGCCGACACTCCGATTACTGAAGCAAGTATAGGAGCCGCTCCTCCAGATATATTAGTAAAGCTCAGTGAGTCCATTACGACCGAAATGAAATCATTTTTTTCGACACCTTCCCGCTTTTATGTAAACACGGTATTGAGTCAATATTGATGCGTGGATTAGCAAGTTCGGCGATTAGACTGTTAGCAAGGTTTATACAAAACAGACAAACATTGTGCGTGCGAACTATCAAGCATTAGGAAGGATTAGTTAAAAAAGCACACAGCTTAACATGGGATTATTTTTTCTGTCTTCTCCATCAGTGAGTGCGTATTAACGAGATTAATTCGAGTAAAATACCTTTTGTTTGTTACGTTTCCAGTGTAAACACGTTTTTTTGAAGGGACTGCTGGAACGAGACAGGCTAGGCCAGCGAGGCTGACCCATTTTAAAACATTGAAAACTCCGAGTAATTTCTTTATAATGTGTTGTCGACATTTCGACCAATATACCGCAGTCTTGCTTATGTATGCTATAAACAACATGACTATTTCATTACATTCATAAACAAGTATGATTGGTCGAAAAATTGACAACAAGTAAATCGTATAACGAATTTATTCGAAATTTACAGTGTTTTGTACTTTGACCTTTTGTTAATTAAAATGCTTAGCACTAACCATAAGGAATTTTTTCGGAGAAAATTTTCGCAACAAATGTCAGGCCTTTCACATTGAGAGTCCCTGAAAGAATGGTGAGCAATTTCAATATACAACACTTTCTCCAGATTGATCGTTTTGAAGTCTAATTCTTACCGTGGAAACGAGCATAAACGCAAAGATAAAGAAAATAGACAAGATTTATAATTTTATTCAAATCACACTAGTTCATGCAAACAGGCCCGTACTGTACGTGAAATTTACCTCAGCGAAAAGAAATCAATTTAATTCAGCTAAAATATCAAGTAATTATAATACAACGAAAGCTATTCTTTAGACAGAAATTTCACGACAAAAAACACAAGTACATCAAAGTAATGGATACCACAATGGTTAAATAAATTAATGTCTTCGTCATACTCAGTTTAACGCATTGATATCAAATCATTTTGGCAAGGCGAAGTTATTCCTGAAAACGCTTGACAGTTCGTAAGTCGATTCCAACATCCTGTCCTCTGACGCCTTTAGGCTTTATCCTCATCATCCTAATTTTTGTAACGTCCTCGAATCCTGAAGCCATCTCCTTGCCCTGTTTGTCACCTCAATATCTCTTTCATCCGAAAGAAAATCTTCGCTTGAATCTTCCTAAAATTAGATTACATTTCTAAGGCTAAGTTTGCTCCAACGAAAGTCCAATTGAATGCGTGCCCAGACAACTGCAGCCGCCTGACCAGGAGTTGCCAAGAACTGTGGCAAGTTCTGCTTTTTTCGGCCTAGTAGTGCTATTTTTGCTCTACACTGGCTGTAGTTTTCCTCAAACTAAAGTACTGTTTGACAACAAGCGTCAATTCGCACGACTTCCAAAGACGTTACAGGCTTCATCTTGTTTCTGACGTAGCCAAGGAAAAGCAGACGTCCGCGATTCTCGATGTTTACATAGTCTGTACTTTGTTCAAATCACATTGTCGTTGCTTCCCGAATTTTGAAGCCACCTTAGTAACTCGCTTCTTCTGCTCTCGTGCTTATCAAAACTTTCGTTTTGCTCCGCAATGTGTTCGTCCAATAATTTCTTGTTAGTAACCCTCGGTTCTGAAAACGCTTTTGTACTCGTAAAAGTGCTTGTAATGTTAATCTCCGGGTTTATAAGGCGTTTGTTGTATTTGCCGAGTTTGTAAATGCTTAGCTCCGCAGGTGTTACCACGGGATGCTCTTCTTGTGACATTTTAGGCTTGACAGGTAAAGGTTGCGCTGTTTTGGGGCGTTTTCCAATCGTTTGGGGCCTTCTCGCACCAGATAGTATAAAATTTGAATCTTGCTTGTTTAAGTCCGGTAACCCATAAGAGCGTCGCCTAGCATCAAAGCAACACTCGCTTCGTGGTCTTGTTGGTTTGGTTTTCAGAACTGGTTCCAGTAGGTTTGGTAAAGTCACAGATTTGGGCAGTGAAGTTTTTGATGTTTTGGCTAGCAATAATTGGCCATCTGTTTTTGACATGATTTTGCCGGGTTTTGTGCGTTGTACAAGAACGCGACCCTGACAATTATTGATATCTGTCCTGTTTGCTCTCGTATTAAATATCATGGAAAGGTCAATGGTGGGACCCCGTGACGTCATCAAGAAATGGTCCATATTCGACGGAAGTTGTAGGGTAACTGATCTTTATAAAGCTCTGGATGTTACTGGAGTGAAGCTAGATTAAGGTTTTGTCATCAGATGCAGCTACCAACAAATAACCGTCATTGCTATCAACAATAATGACCCTCATTATCACCAACAAATCACCCTCATTACTACCAACAAATCACCATCATTGCTATCAACAAATAACCATCATTATTACCACCAACAAATCACCATCATTGCTACCAACAACTGAACATCATTGCTACCAACAACTGAACATCATTGCTATCTACCACCAGTAATCATAGGAATTTTTCCGTACGCTCGCGTCTCTGCGGATGGCTGGGGTAAAGCATCTGAACATAGTAAGGGACTTGTTGGGGATGAAATGCGTTCCTCAGGGTAGGAGCTGTCCTGGACGCCCGAATTTGCAAAATTGGTGCGAGTAGTTTTTTAAACGCGGCGCGGAACGACCCATCCAGCCATCCGTAAATGACTGGATTCACGCACGAGTTCACAGCCACCATAAGACAACACGCAATATCCGCGCTTTCGGAGATGTTGAAATCCAGAACGGCTGCCGTGAAATTCACGACACAAAATGGCGCCCAGCAAAACACGTGGGCGCTGATGATCACGAAGATGGTTATGGCCGATTTGTTCTCCTTCTGGATACGCCGGAGCAGGTTTAGCTGATGGACGGTGTTCGGGTCGGTGGGATTTTCCTGCGAAATTAAAATATTCATGCGAGTGTTTGGTAGTTTTTTCACGGCAGCAAGGTGGAGTAATTAAGTCTCACTCGCTACTCTAGTTATGTTTAAATGAATACAAAGCCCGATCGAGCTACATTAACGCCCCAACGTTTCGAGAGCAAATACCAACCTAAAGTCATCGGGCTGTAATATGGGACTGGGACCTAGGTGTGACGTCACAGTAGAAGGCACAGCACACCCAGACCAGTGAACTCTAATACAACTGGAAGCATAACTCCTATGTTTTCGTCCTATGATTGGATGAAGCCAAATTTGAAGCAAAAGGCGGGAACCGCGCGGGGAAAATGGCTTGTTCGAAAGGACTGGGGAAAGTTACGAGGAGTGAAAAGTTTGTTTTTGAGCGAAAATATGCTTGAAAAATGAGAATTTTTATCGTAAGACTTCAATTTTAAAGATTCGATCCTGGTTTTCTGGATAGTCCTGACTGTTCTACACTTAGTTACCGCAAAAATTAAGGGCTATCAGTTTTTTACTCTGGAAAATGACGAAAGTTTCAACGTGCCGAAGCAAACTACGAAGCAAACTACGCTCTTCAACTCAAAAATATATTGCTTGAAAACATTTCAACACTTCCAAAACTTATCTTGTGCTAAAGTCCAGGTATCGTTGTTTATTTTGAGCTTTTAGTCTTTGCTGCAGCCCTTCTAAAACGTGAGTAAATCGAGGTTTTCAAAGTGGTGTATTTGTATGGTTGATTTAAAAATACGTATAAAACTTATATTTTTGGTCAGATAGCATTAGTTTTAAAGCTTTAAACTTCGGTTACGGATAGTTCTTGGCAGCTTCTTATATCTAACTGTTAAAACTCGAAAGGTATTAGTTGTTTAAAAAAGATATTTCATGACAAAGTTTTCGCCGAAACTGTTTTTCATTTTTAGCAGCCAAATGATATTTTAAAACCTTACTCGACGTCCTAGGAAGTTGACGTACATGAAATTTCAATTTATCTACAAAATATTTGGCATCTAACTGGCTCTAAAACACGAAGTTAAAGGGTCGAAAAGAGCTTTTGAAAATAGGTCATATTTTGGTGGCTTGGCCTTCATGGCGGCCTTCAATTTGGCTTCAAAGATGGCGGCCAAGTTATCGTTCCAGGTATTTATATACAGTTCACTGACCCAGACGTGAAACTTATTTCGGCACAGCACACCCAGGCTTGAAACTTATTTAAATATATCAGATGTGAATATTATATCGTTAATGCACTGGCGTAAGTTGTTTGGGCAGCAGCTGGCCTTATAGTCAGGGACATCCAGTCAATTAGGGGCAGCCTACGATGTAGTGGCCCATAAAATTTTTAAGCTACATTAAACCTTATCTCTCGCGACAGATACTTCGTCGCGAAGGTTCAATGTAGCTTATAAACTTTCATTTTCTATGTAGATCCAGCACTAGACGATTCCAAGACATAATTAGTGTTTTACTAGAAGGCGAAAAATTTTGACGACGAGAGGAGAAAACGTAGAGAGGTTAACATGAGTTAGGCTTGAGTAGCGAGCGTAACATAGTAAGGTTTGGGGTATGCGTCGCCCCCCCCCCCTCCCTGGAGGGTGGAGTATACGTATGTGTTGCTGAATTAGATAATGTAAGAGCCCTAACTCTTAGCTTAGATGTTCGCTTTAGTTGACGCATATACAAAAACAAAATTTCAATTCCAAGTCTCATAATGCCGAATTGAGGCCAAATATTACAAGCCGTGTTATCAATTGTTTCAATTAGCTTTCACTGACATTAAATTTGCACTGCGAAATTACATTTTGCGTTAAACTCCGTACCTCTTTGGGATGATTTTGATCACGAATTCGTCGCTTTTGAACTCTTGCAGTCTTAAAGATTTTATAATAGGAGAAGGTAATGAAGCCAAAACAGACATACATCCAGACGCCAATGAAAACGAACGTCCAAATATCTTTTTTGTAATCAATGAAGCAGAATCCTTTTTGAGGGTAGAAAACATAGTTGCCCCAACCCGACAGAGGCACGGCCGCGATGATTCCTGAAAAAATCCATTGTACGACCAGGACCGTCTTGATTCGTCTTGAAGTTATCAACAGTTCGTATTGGAATGGTTTTACAATGCACACGTATCGGTCCAGGCTGAGAATTGAGAGCGTCAGGATTGATGTTTGGCAGAAAATGATACCGAGAAAGCCATTGATACGACACAAGGTTGCGTCGAGACTTTTTTGACCCGTTAACGTCGTAGCGTAGTTTACAGGACAGCAGAGGAGCGAGAAAAAAAGGTCTGAAAACGCCAGGCTTGTCGTGGGAAGAAACGTGTGTCTGATTCGCAAGCTTCGAGTCTTCACAACGGCCAGGATCGTCAACGAGTTTCCTAGGATGGACGAAATCGCGATGGGAATGCCAAGAAGCGAGAACACGAAGCTCATTTTTAAGTTCCTCTTTAATAAACAACCGATGCAACGGCTTGTAAAATTGAAATCCTGACAGCTGGATATCGCTCTCACTTCGGATGAATATCTCGATGCAGCGCAGGGATATTTTAATTGCAGCCAAAGGCGTTGCGAGAATAAATTAAAATACGGCCTCACAATGATGTCAATTGGTCCAGTAAATTAGCGATACCCACTAATGATCATTCGTATTGCTCTTTTCAATGACCTCTACGGGAAAATGATCATTTAAACAAAGTGGATTGATTAAAGTGCCTCGTTAGACTTGTGACTCCAATCTTTGATTAAGTGGAAAATATTTCTTCCCTAAGAGATGATGAAATCTAAAGTTCTAAAACCTCGAAATCGCTCGTGTCCCGATGTATATCTGTCAGGAAAAACGTGTTGTAGCCCAATATGTAACTAAAAATGGCTTGCATCAATGTCAAGTAATTTGGTCGCCAAGTAAGGTCAATCAATCACATCTGGTCAAATATAAACGATTTTACTCTCAATTTATTGTTTATATCGCTTTGCCATCGGCTTTGGCTCTTCGCTTCACAATACACAGCCAAAAATGAACAACCTGTTCGGGGCTGATGAAAACAGGCTAGAACAATGTTTTGCTGCCAACATTGTTCAGTGTTGTCAACAATATTGTTCAGTATTGTTGACCCTGAATTAGCCTGCAATCAGGTGTAACAATGTTGAACAATATTGTTGACAACATTGAACAGTGTGGGCAGCAAAACATTGTTCTAGCCTGTTTTCATCATGCCAGAACAGGTTGTTCATTTTTTGCTGTGTAGGGACGTAGTCAGTCTGTGCTTTGGTAGGGTGAGAAAACTCCTGTGATAATTCTTGTTTTAGTAACTTGCAAACTTGTTTTGTTTTGCTACAAGGATGGTAACACTTCTCGCTCTAACCTTTTTGTAACAAGCTTTATTGCCGCGGCTTAGTTTAACTTTGAAAAACTACTTTTAAGCTTTGTCCCTTTTTGTCTGGCAGAAACGATAACTTGGCGGGGGATACACCCCCGCTCTTATGTGTTCTCAAGGCCTTGTAAAAAGGTCGTTGGTGCATGAATTACGGCTTGTGTATTTTCGCTCGCATTACTTGCTATAGATAATTGCATGGGGCTGGAGTAAAGTAAAGGTTTATTAATGTCCCTGTTTTCTAAACATGGGTACCAAATTTATGAAACTTCGAGAACACAAGTGAAATTAAACCTTAATTTTACGAGGCATAATCATATACAAGATAAATTATTTTTATTGTCTTTATCGACGGATCCTTTTGATTTTTTGTTCTAGTTGGCAAGAATAACACGGGGGGATGTCTCTCAACAATCTTTTAACCACTTTACCTACGCTCTGCATCTTCTTGAGCGTATTTCGCGCCCATTTCCTGATTCTCATCTGCCACCGACATCTGCGACGAAGATTGTCTGTGATTATTTTTTGAGGAGAATCCTTTGTGAATTCACTCCTTGAATGATATCCAATGACTCGCCAATCGTCTGCGACAGGCTCGGACTGGCCTATGTGCCACTGTGCCATGGCACATGGGCCCCTACTGGGACATCAAATGGGCCCTTGACAATTGTTGTTTAATTTTCGTATTTAATTCAAAGACGTTTAAAACAGACTATCAGGCAGTACGAAACTAAAATAAAAGGACCGGATGGGAATGGTTTGGAATTTTTGAACTCTTCAGGGAAGCGGATAAATAATTCATCATGTTCTCTCCAGAATACCATAAAATCTTCACCTAAAACATTTAGGACAGCAAAAAATTTCAGGGCTTCTCTCAGTGCCAGAATGGCAAGGCCACTTAATTAGGGCCAGTCCGAGTCTGGTCTGCGACGTATGAGAAGCAGGCTTTAAGGCTCGTTAGTGGTTTCCATATAATGCCGACTAAAGGCCTTGTCACATGATGCAATTTTTCTTGCAACTTGCAATGCAATTCCACTCTTAGGAGATGTAAAATTGGCAAATACAAGTTTCCATCACAGTTTGCCATTATATTTTTAACATACCAAACATTTCCATCTCTTAAGAGTAGAATTGCGTTGCAAGTTGCAAGAAAAATTGCACCGTGTGACAGGGCCTTAGCCACTGATTTATTGTCGGTAATCACTGAAGACGAAAATGATTTCGGATAACAAAATATTTTGCCTATGAATGATCACCGACAATAGGACTCACTGACTGTCCGCGTCATATGGACACCAGGCCTTAGATGCAACCGTGGAGTAGAGCGCTTAAGTACAGATCCTAACTCAACGCCCCCAAAGTCGCCGCCTTTTTAGAAAAATAAGACGTCATGGTTGTCGGCACGGAGTTTGCTCTTCCAAAAACAGGAAGGAGAAGTTTCTTGAACGCCAATCTGAAGGAGTAGTCCAACCACGCATAGAATAACGGATTAACCATGGAACCAGCAGCTACAAGCAAAGTGGAAACAACATCCATCCACTTCGGCACGTCGCAGTCGATCAAAGCTGCCGTGAGATTCACAAGAACAAAAGGCATCCAGCAAGAGAGGAAGCCAGCGATGATGGCAAATATTGTTAGCGCGGCCTTGTTTTCGTGTTTGATTCGTTTTAGCTGGTTGCAATGTTTTTTCATCTGAGGAACTCCTGCTCTGCGTTGGCCAGTCAAGTTCATGTTCTGGGAAGAAATAACATTTTGGAACAAATTCCATGGTCCAAATACCATACCATACCATACCATACCATACCATACCATACCATACCATACCATACCATACCATACCATACCATACCATACCATACCATACCATACCATACCATACCATACCATACCATACCATACCATACCATACCATACCATACCATACCATACCATACCATACCATACCATACCATACCATACCATACCATACCATACCATACCATACCATACCATACCATACCATACCATACCATACCATACCATACCATACCATACCATACCATACCATACCATACCATACCATACCATACCATACCATACCATACCATACCATACCATACCATACCATACCATACCATACCATACCATACCATACCATACCATACCATACCATACCATACCATACCATACCATACCATACCATACCATACCATACCATACCATACCATACCATACCATACCATACCATACCATACCATACCATACCATACCATACCATACCATACCATACCATACCATACCATACCATACCATACCATACCATACCATACCATACCATACCATACCATACCATACCATACCATACCATACCATACCATACCATACCATACCCTACCATACCATACCATACCATACCATACCATACCATACCATACCATACCATACCATACCATACCATACCATACCATACCATACCATACCATACCATACCATACCATACCATACCATACCATACCATACCATACCATACCATACCATACCATACCATACCATACCACACCACACCACACCACACCACACCATACCATACCATACCATACCATACCATACCATACCATACCATACCATACCATACCATATCATACCATATCATACCATACTATACCATACCACCATACCATACCAACCAAACCATACCATACAAATAAAATACTATACCATACCATACCATGCCTACCATACCATACAAATACAATACCATACCAAACGGTACCATACCATAGAAACCTTACCATACCACACCACACTACCTTCTCATACAAATACTTACCACATTTTTAGGCAAGCTGTTCTCAACCGTGCCATCAGCCACAGTTAAAGCCTGAATCTGTCGTCTCTGTCGTCTTGCTTCCTTGAATATATGATAATACGAAAACCCAATGATGGTCAAACCAACCTGGAACCACACGCCAATAAAAACAAAACAACCAAAGTCCTTGCGGTAGTCGATGAAGCAAAATCCTTTCCGTGGATAAAAAATATATTCGCCCCAGCCCGACAGGGGAACGGCCGCTACGCACGCCGCGAAGACCCACTTTCCTGCGATGATTATTTTCGTTTTCCGTGACGTCATCCATGTATGGTACCTGAACGGTGTTACTATGGCAACGTAGCGATCAAAGCTGACTATAGTAAGAGTCAAGAGTGAAGTGAGACAGAAGAAAACGCCCAGATATCCGTTCAGAGTACAAAGCGGCGAGCGCCATTCTTTCATTTCGAGTAGTGTCGTCACGAAGTTCACAGGACAGGATAACAAGGCGAAGGACAAGTCACAGCAAGCTAGGCTAGTGATGAATCTTACTGCATACCGAGAGCGTAAAGCGCTCGTCTTAACGACTGCTGTTATTGTCAGTACGTTTCCAAAGATAGAAAGAACGACTATAAAAGGGCCTACGATTGAGATTGCTAATGACGAAGTCATTCCCAACTGCTTGTGCTATCGACCGTTAATTTTAACTCATTGCCAAATGTACAACGTCTAGAAGATCCAGGTCTTCCACTCGCCGAACGAACGAAACCCACGGTTAAACTGCTGTCGAACACTTGCGGTCGCGTCGAGTAAACCAAATTCGATACAAGATCAATCTTAAATTAGATATCAAGACGTACAGTTTTAAATGCGCAGCAAAGACGCAGAACAAGGCAGTATACTACAGATGTAACATGTTAACATTTTCCTTTGCTCCGAACTCCGCCAGAACCTTTATCTTCTAAATCTCCAGCGTCCAAAGAGAATTTTATATAGCCTTGCTGTAAATATGGTGATCAATATTACTTCGTTAAAATGTAGATGAATGTCGCAGATTTTCCTTTTAAATGTTGAAATTAGCTTTTATTGAGCGTGTGACACACCTGCCCTTTGGATTTTGCTGTTTTGCGAATAAATGCGTACGAATTGCCCGCGTGTCGGGTCCTGTTAGCGTTCCTGCGATGAAAAATAACACCAAATCAATTATTCACGTCGTTGGAAAGGTAAATTGACAGATTCAGGGAAATAAAAATGCGCAATGCAACCAGAGCCAAACCAGATATTCACAGCTTATTTATCTCTTTGGCGGCGTGCAATTTGTTCAAGATTGAGTAATTGATCTAGTTTTTGATTACTTTTTTATTGTGTATTCTTTGTAGCGATATTGTTGTTATGATGCAATGACATATTTAATATCGAGTATAGTTGAGTTGCAATTAGGCGGTAATATTTAATTAGAACGTCTGAAGTTTTGAAAATGGGATATTATTTATATTAGGACAAAATGTATTCCACTTACAGTGACGTGTGGTAAAAATGCTAATCGGGCTGCCTTGTCAGATTAATTCTTTGCGCCAGTTGAGATCTTGATTTTTTACTTGCTGAACTTAGAAAACCTGCAAAGACAATCTAGGTAAATGTTCATTTTTTGTATTAGGTCCTCTATTTGGGTTGCAGCTTTAATTCCATGCAGTTAACGTTTTTTACACATCCGTGCAAGCACCTAAACCTACTTCAATATTACGTAAGCCCACAGCGCACGCGAGCTATTTGTTCAACTGCTTGTTATGCAACGCGACGACACTGCTACCTGAGAAGATAACGCTTATTTATATAATTGATGAGGCCTTGAGGAAAATATCTATCGTGTTCGATATTTTTCTTCACTGAGGGATATAGCTCAAGGACTTAGCTAATAAAGAATGAAGCAAGAATTAGAATGAAGAAAGACAGTCTTGTTCCTAAAACGTGACCATCGACGTAAGCCAGTTCTTTCCGCGTACAGCGAAATTTTTCTCACGTTTAGTTTACTCTCCGCACGCCTGCCAAAAGTTTAGATCTGGGCTTCGGAGCAAAGTGCCTAAACCACTCTCCTCTAAGCCTAAGGTTGCGGGGGCTCTCAGCAGGTTATTCTCAATGGGACTGGAGTACTGTTATGAGAGTTACGTAAGGTTGGCAGATTAGGTAATATACTGTCCGGACCGCGCACAGTAATTAGAGAGCTGAAGCGTCTTGTTCAAACACGAAACGGCATACGCCAGACAAAGAAAATAGTTACGAAAAGGCAAAGAGCATTTGTAAATTTCGACGTTTTAAAATTTCATTGCTTAACCAAAGTTATGGCTTAAGAAAGAAAATCTGAAACGTACAAATTAAACGAAAATTCTGCCAAGAAAGTTCACGCCTGTTGTTCCCTGTTGCCCCGGAAGCACGAAGTTTAAGCTCTCTGTTCATTGTTGGCTTATTCTGCTGTGGTGCCAGTCGTTCCCTTGTCGCGCGAAGCTAAATAAGCAGATAATCTCCCTAAATTTTGTCTCACGAGCATGGGGTGTTTTGCTTACGCCATGGTCACGAGTGAGGTCTATTCTCACTTTTCCTAACTATCGCAGGGAAGTGATTTTGGACGTGTGATATAGTCCAAGTAGATCTACCTTTTCTTTTATCAACTGTTTTCAATCAATCGTATTAAGTGCAGATCGGCGTAGACACTCTATCACATCGGTCAATTTGATATATTCACGAATAAATGGAAACCATGCAAGCTTTTCCAGCTGATAGCTCGTGTGTGGCAGTCAGGTTTAAGCATCGAGAACGGAACAAGACAACAATTCTAAACTTGCATGCATCAACTCGTACAGGACTAAGTTGAGCTCGTATCATCTTATGATTTATGCGCAATGTGAATTAATGTAATGCATAATGTAATAATACCGAAGATCGACAAGGGAACAAAACTAGCTTAATAAGCTGCAAGACACCAACTAGTGCAACCACACATCGTCTACTCAATTGTCCCGACACACATGATCAGTCAAATAACTAACTCTTGAGTATTGTTTCGTTTTTCACCACTAAAAACACATAGAAATTTAATAGCATTAAAGTATAAGCTTGCTGCCTCGATGAAGAAGACATATAGTAGAGCTCTATATAGGGAAACTAATAACTCTATGCCATCTTGTTTTTGGTACAAGAAAGATAAAATATGTCTTAGGTTCTTTCAATCTTTCACTATCTGAAATGATATAATACTGAATTCTGCTCTATAAGGTAGTGAAAGAACCTATATCTTTCGTGTAACTTTAACTGCTTTACCTACACTTACAACGTTAGTGAAATTAGTATTCAGGTAGTGAAAGAACCTATACCTTTCGTGTAGTATTAACTGCATTACATACACTAGCAACGCTAGTGAAGTTGGTATTCAGGTAGTAAAAGAACCTATATTTCTCGTGTGCTATTGACTGCACTACCTAAACTGACAACGTAGATATTGTTTCTTAACGATTTTTTTTGTTTTTAATTAGGAAACGTTCTGTGTAAGTATAAGCTCTCCTACGTGGAGCCAGATACTACTGTCATATTTGCTGATCGTTTGCACTCGTGTGCTCAGGAGCAATTACAAGAGGTTTTGCACGTATAGAAAAACTAAATGGCCTTTTTTAATGCAATGCTAATAACCCAGAAAAATACCAGCTCCACAGCTGCGTCACAGCTGTCTTGACTTCATACGTTATTAGGCCGACACAAAATTAAAACAAAAAAAACATCAAAAATACAAAATACTTGTTTTTCTACAGTCAAGCGCTTAAAATAATGCATTGAAATTCTTTAAATTTATGCCCATATCGCGTGCTAGCATTTGTATTCATAAATCCCTGTCTCCATGCTTTATTGAGAATTTGCGAAACACAAACTAATAATTTATGAAGAAAACCAAAAGAAATCTGTAGGAGTCTGTACATGTGAAACAGATTTAATTCTGTTGATTTACATAAACTTTAACTCCGATTTTCAGGTTTTATATAAGATGTATTTTCAAAATTACTTCGACAATAGATCGATGATGAATTGAAGAGTTTAACAAGCCATTTACAACATTCGCGTCCGTGTTGTATATTGGCTGGACTTACTACTCTCGCCTTCGTCTCGAGTTTCTCCATCCAATACACTATTGCCACTCACGTCATGAACAATAGCATTCAATATTTCATACAAACTCGCTTTCTCAGAGAAACATGAGAAAATCTCATTGGTAACAAAATCTTTCCTCAGCAATGTTTCCTCGCTTGTCCATGCCGAAGGCACTGTCAATAAACGAATACTCGTGAATCTCAAATCAAAACATTTAAATCACTTACCCATATACAAAAGGCCATTCGTCAATATTTTCTCCTTCAAGTTTTTAATTGCAGGTGGAAACCATTTAGCGTCTTTGGATAAATCTCCTTTGTCGACAGAATTTATAGTTTCTTTATCGTCGTTTTCTGACAAGTAATTAATAATTGTTTGAGGTCACAAACGCCCGCAAATGAAGAAGACAAACAATGATTAATAAGTTGTTAACGAATTATATAATCTCTCGATCACGATTCAGTGATTCGCATATTCTGTTCTCCATTCGTGCCGAGAAAATCTCGCTGTCTTCCGATGTGGTCCATTTGTGACCGATTCGTGATCAATCCTATTTATTGTTTTTCCATATTGTTTCCAAGTTCCACTGTTTTCTGCCATTGCACCCACCACTATTGTGACGTGTTGTCAACAGTGATTTATTGCATTTGTACAGATTTCCTGATCGCTATAGCAGTGATCACGTCAAATGTTAATTACTTCCTTAAAATTTGATATCTAGCTGATCTGATCGTGAGTAAAAGGCCTGGAACTAGCTATCAAATAGAAATCCATTTTGCTGTTCTTAATCACTTATATCTTTTGTTTTCCTTTGTGAAACTTGTTGAAACTTAGTAACTGCCTTTAATAAAGAAAATTACAAGTCGGCCAGAAATTTAGAAACAAAGTAAGTTATATTTCATGAGAAATTTGATAATTTCCATCGAAAAATGGTGTGTGTTTGACAACTAGTGCCAGTGCTTTTCCGTGTTTTCAGATCAACTGGAAAACTTTCAGTTTGTTTTGGTTTTCAACTTAGTTTATTCAACAATGCAGTTTGCAAGAGTTTGAATCGAATAGTAGTGGTTTATTTTAAGCCTTTTTTGCCCCAGCCTGCAAGGCTACAACATGTATAACCTGTGATCTCTATAGTAATCTGAAACGATAATTTAGCAGCCATCTTTGATGCCCAATTATGCCAGTTCCTTTCTAGGCCGGTCCTTTTCTATCAAACGACTACGAGATTGTTTTTATTTTCATTTGAAAGTAATGTTATGAAAAGGCGTCGAAGAGTTTGCTCCTAATTTCTTCCCCAGGCTCTCCGCTGCACCTAACCTGCGAACAGGAATTCTAGACCTCTTGTAACGATAAGAATATAAGATTAAAATAGCAGTCACATATTTACAGCACAATAGATACTCCGAAGATCGATAACATATTGAAAATTTATTTCGACGTTTCGACTAAACTGTAGTCATCATCAGGAAATGATGATGACTATAGTTTAGTCATTCATTCATTTCCTGATGATGACTATAGTTTTGTCGAAACGTCGAAATAAATTTTCAATATGTTATCGATCGTCGGAGTATCTATTGTTTCTGTATTTTATCAAAATACTCAGTGGTTTCCGTAATATTTACAGCTACGATGAGCTAATTCATAGTCAATACTTGGCATAAATATCTTGAGGCTAAAATCATAAGACTTCCAAGAATCAAACTGATTCATATTTGAATAAACAACTGAAAATAATACAACAAAAATCCGTTGTATTACGATGAAAGTATTGTAGCATCTGTGTTCGTAAATATTTCGGCACTGATCGATCTTGCTTCTTCTTTTCGCGGTAGCACAATGAATTTTTGTTGTAACTTAAATCACTATCACTTGTTTATTTAAATATAAATCAGTTTGATTCTTGGGAGCCTTATGGCCGAAATGAGTCTAAAATAACGAATATCATATTGTGTCACACAGATACATTCAAAATGCCTTAATACGTACAACAATATTTAAACCTACGTACGTTTTGCTGAAAAACAATATACGATATTTTTGGCATAGAAAAAGTGCAGAAAGGCATTCTTTTAGCTCGGTCGGTTCGTACTCCAGACACAATTGAAAGGTTCAATAAGCTCAGAGAACACAAGTATGAATAAGTCATTACTTTCGTATTAAAAATAACGTAGGCGATTCAACGCGTTGGTCATGACATGCGACAAATAGCTATAAGTGGGTTTTTATTACGTCGCTTGTGTCCCGTCAGGCCACAGGTGGTTAAAAAGACTTGTATTGACAACCGTTTCCATGACACAGCTTGTGGTGTGCACACGCCATCAGCCCGAACCAATAACAATGCGTGTTTGGATTACGATATTTTGTAATAAGCGTTCGTGGTTGGCGCGAGGCTACGGAATGGCTGATTAGAGGTTGGATGATTATGCAAGCAAAATATAAATTGCCGTTTTTTTAAGTCTGAGTCGTTACTTTGCATTGTTGAAGGTCGTTTGTTGCAGCGAATACCTCACAAAGATATTAGTATTTATATTGTTCAAGAATCATTTGCTCCAAAACTAAATAACACAGAACTTGGAAACAGGCCTCTGTTTGGCCGTGATTAGATATATTTGGAAGAATAATTGCGACAGACCTATTGCTATTAAAGGCCGCAGACTAATTGCTAAATACGTTCCAATTCGACCCGTTTTGGATTTCATTGCAATTGACAACAAAAGAGAGCGCCGTCGAAGAAAATCAACGAAGAAAAAAATGCTGAGTTGTGCCTGTGAACCTAAGTTGCCAGATCGATGTTCAACGAATCTTTTAAACCAATGGAAAAGTCTGCCCAATTTGCTTGTGGGTCGAAATTACGACACGCTAAATTTGCAACAAAAACGTGGCATATTCAGGGGTCGAAACGATACGTTGGTCCCAAGCCAAGAACGTTCGAAGTCCATGGATTTTGCCATGCATAACTGCGACGTGCATTTGACCTTAGTCGACGAGGAAAACGCTTTGGATATTTCGACGTACGATCTATATCTGAGCAAAGATTTTACAGATCTGATGAACGGCTCGCTGTCTGAAAGGTCCGATATTGATTCCACGGAAATTCGAACGGAGTTGGACGATTCGTTTGACTGCTGGACCGAGCTGCAGACTAGCGAACTGACGCAGAAGAATTTGTCGCAGTCGCTCTCATCTCGGATGTATTCCTACGAGAATTTGGACACGGTTGGAAAAAGTTTGTACAAAATCAATCAGTGGTTTCAACGATGCAACATCGATGATGAAGATAGCGAAGAGAGAACAGACTAACGGACTATATCGCTCTATCGCCGCCAGACAAATTGACTTGCGATATGTTCTTAATAAAAGCAGGCTTTTTAGGCTACCGTGAATGAAAAAAACTCGAAATAACACTACATGTTTTACCTCGAATTGTACATAAATATCTCAAATGTCGGTACCCATAAATAGTATGTATTCAGTATTCTGAATTGTTAGGTTGCCTTAGACTGTCTGGACTACTTGAAAAACATCTCAAATGTGGTGGTCTAGTGTAGCTAGGTAGTAATCGACTACAATAAGCTGTCGTGGTTTGTGTGTGAATCTTAAGTTTAGGGTGACAGCAATTTAGATGGCACAGTGCCAACCAATGTTTCAATGTTTGTCCAAAAAGTTAGCGTATAGATTTGTCAAAATCAGCTTTACCATGGCAAAAATTTTTCCAACAAAACGTGCGACCATTTTCATGCATGTTCAAAGCCCAAAAATTTACTACCAAATTCTGCCGTCGCCAGCAGAGACAAATCAAATGAGGCAATTTTTGTACATACTATAAACGAAGAGCTTGTTAATAGTATATGGTATTTATTGAAAACCAAAGGAGAAAATAGATTAAAAAGTGGAAAAGTGCACCGTTCCCAAACGAAAGTTCTCGATGACGTGTAACAAATGTTCGTCCAAAACTTAATCTAATCTAAAAACTTGCAGACCACTTGTTAATTTTTCATGCAATTATGGCTTGGCGTTCGGAAAGAGCTAAAAATATTTCTGAATATATACGCAATCTTTAGTCTTGAATAACTTTGTTTTCATTCACATTGCTGGAACTGTATTCTACACGACTTATATTCATATGGATAACGCCCATAATACTGAGTTTGAGGATTCGGCATTGAACATGTTTGAGATAATATATACATCGATTTAAAACGATTTCCCAAGCTTGTATGCGGTCTGTTATATACAATAATTTGATCACAAAGTCAACACCGTACTATAAATGGCTGAAAACTGATTATTTTTTATTTTTTCTATCGCGATATGTCGCAATTAATTAATCAGCGCTAGTTAATGGGTCGAATTGACGATACATGAATAGTACATGGAGGTTTTCTAGCTTTTTCGCCTAATGACCTTCGAATAAAACTAATTGCTTAAAAGCTTCTAGCTGGACCTCAATTGCTCAACGTTGTTTTGATAAAATAATAACCCGGTATCATGCAGGCCTTTGGCGTTCAAATCTCAAAGCAAAAACAACAGAGCACTTTCTAACAGAACAGAGAGAGTTTCCTGTTCTTTTAATTACGAAACTTCCGAGATTGAAATATCGCAGCATATACGGGGGCTGAGAATGCATTTTGGTTACCTAAATATTACTGAACTGCCACAAATACTTATTGAAACATTTAATCAATAAACAATGCCTAACATTCAGAACTTGAACCCCTGCAGTGCCAATATAAAAAAATTAATTGCAATATACACTTATTCATTGTTTTGGCGGACTTATAGTATAGATTTGTGTTATTCGAAACGACAAAAACTTAACGAACGCCTGCTGTTTCTTTCAAAAGAGGGAATATTTCATTTTGAATTTGACCCAAACTTTTGTCCAAATATAAAACTTTGAGTCAATGCACTTTATATCATGCTCACAATGATGTATCATTATATGAGCTAAATGTACAAAAAGAGGGAACTTTTGTCTATTTTAATGACTTTTTTAGTGATTTACACTACATCCTGATGACAGCATTGGATGACAGCCCTAGTTTTTTAGCCCTATTAAGGATATTGAGGATACATAGATGTTCAACTGGGGATACTTCGCCTATGACTTCGCCCTTCGCTGTCTCACGGATTACGTCATATCCACACGCATTTCTGGCAAGTACATTTGTTAGAATTTCGATACAAATGTATTACCAAAAAATGGTTTCTGCCGTTTTGTAAGCGACCAGGAAAAAACATAATTTCATTTGTTGCTTCAAATATACAAGGCAACTTCTTTTAATCTTTTTATACATTTCTGAGCACCAAGGCAATCTAGCGGAAAGCTTTTTTAAAATCGCCGTTTATTTGACATTTCTTCATCTAATTCCTTTTAAAATCTCACATGTGTATTTGCCAGAAATGAGCGTGCGCATGACGTACCCAGGCCATCCATGTAAGACAGTAAATACCCCGAGTTGCACATCTATGTATCCTTAATCTATGGCAAAAAAATGGGCAAAAGTGCACTTTCTGGTAGTAGGCTTTGTTACTGGACTTTTAAAACAAAAGTCATCATTGTTTGTAATTCATTGTTTACAAAACAATTTCTATAGTTTATTGCCTTTCTCCGTTTAATGAACAAGTCACAAAACATGTTATTATCGGCTGGTGACGATTAAAAACGAAAGAAAGTGGAGGGTGGGACCCGGAGGGGTATCAAATGTTTCTAGCATACAATTTAAGTTACGCCATGCCCCTCCTCTGGATCTGTCACTCTTTTGACCAATCAAAAAACGTCCAAAATCTATACCTAAATTTTTATGATTTTATCGATAATTTGTCGAGTCAGCTTTATTTCAAATTCAAATCTCGCGCCTCCACGCGGTGCTCTATAAATAAATCACGTGGTTTCCTGAAAAGCATGTCGAAGGACATGTACTGAGAAGAAGT
Organism: Muricea muricata; assembly: GCA_963855995.1. NCBI lineage: Eukaryota > Metazoa > Cnidaria > Anthozoa > Malacalcyonacea > Plexauridae > Muricea > Muricea muricata. The sequence continues at coordinate 9,565,604 of OY979731.1, read as the reverse complement.
TTACAAGAATATTTTGATCTTTTCATCGCCATCTTGCAAAGAAATCTTGATCGTTTTCGACAGCTTAGCAAGGCAACAATGTAAAGCTTTTATTTGGTCAAAACGCTCTCCCGTTTGGCTGCTATTTTGGTGCATACGTTTAATTCCACGAGCTAGAGTTATATATACAGTGATTACAAATATCTCGATTATTGATTGGAAAGGTAGGGTGTTCCACGAGGAATAACTCTGCTATGTGCTTAGTTTTTGTGTGTGTCCCGATTTGGACAGAAGATAGTTCTGTAGAGCGACAAATAGTTGTGGAGGCAATATAATTGTCACATAGCAGAGAGATTCATCAAGTATTTAAAAGCCACTTGATACTTAATTGTTATTATTCTATATTGCGACCTTATTAACACTGGCATATGCTCAGAATATGAAATTTTTAAATTGATGAGGTTCTAACTTGTCAGTTAGCAGTCAGGTCAGCACTAGTTTTCATGTATGAAATTGATGTGAAATCATTGTATTCTACCTAATATGGGTGGGCAACATTCCATTGTTGTCTTTTCATTCTTGGCAATATATTTCATACAGTCTTGCATAGAGGCAAAAAGACCAGAGAAAAAGCAAATGATTACCGACATAGGTAATCTATTGCTTTCTCTCTTTTATTACTGTATGTTTTGTACAGTTTAGTATGTATAGTTTATTTACCGTTTGGGAGCTCATTGTGCATAAAATAGTCATTAGATGAAAATGTTTTTGCCCACACATACCTCAGTTGAAAGTGAGCCAATTTGTAAATGACGACAGGCATTCTTTAAATCAAGCACACAAGCTAAAGCAACTCGGTTTGACTTTTGATTTACATTAGTAATGTCTCTACCTTAAGCTCTCTACAAGTGCATATTTATTAGTCATACTTTTTTCTTTCAGAGTGAAAAAAAATTGTCAACAAGATGGAATTGTCTGGCCTCAACAAGGCTCTTCATTTGCTACACCAAAAGAAAATCTCCACAGAAAGCCAGGCCAGTACAAGAGAGGAAATTCTATTTACCGTCAATTGTATTCTTGGCCGAATGAAGGGGTGCGATGATGAAAAAGCCCTCTCATTTAAGGTGGTCACAGGGAGAGTTGTGCAGCAAATCTCATCGCAATGTTATGAAGTGTACGCTGTTTTAAAAAATTTGGAAAAAATGTTTGAAATTATAGAAGCGATGGAAGAGGGTATGCACTGGTTTATGACTTGTTTTTGGAGCCTAATTTTAAGTAGTTCAAAGTCTGCTAATATTCAAATTGCAAATGCTATGATTTAATTGGCTAGCAATTGCGTACCACGGTCGTTTTGTGAGGGGGGAGTCTGAGCGGTCAGTAAATACCCTTGTTAGCAAAACAATAAATTTCTGGGTGGTGACCTTCAGATTCAAATTATTTGCTCTTTGCTAACTGTTTTTAATTTATGTGTTGACATAAATTAAAGTTAATTAATTGCATTAATTAACTTTACATTAATTAACTGACATTAATTACAGCCTGCAACTGTATGACATTTTATTTTTGCATAAAATACAGTTCATATTTGTCAATGACTTTTACAATTAAGCAACTTGTGCCAGTGCAATGTTTTTCAATAGCAATTCATTTTTCACAAGGCTTTTCAAAACAAGGATTTTATCGTCTGGAACTGGCTAATCAGAGCTTGCCATTCGACTGGGAAGGTCCGTGGTACAACTGCTTGAACAAAGACGGCTTTCTCGAACTCCCTGCGATTAATAAGCGATTTAAATTGCTCGGTCACAAGGCCATTATCAATCTGATCTCTGAACATGTTCTAAAAAACGTGATGGTTAATGAAGAGGACTTAAACAGCAGCAAGTTTCGATTTCAGTTCAATTCAGAATTTCATGGAAATGTAATTGTTTACATCATTCCGGCAATCAACATCCAGGTCAGGCCGCAGTGTTTGGCGACCGATACTCGTGTACCATTGGACTTGCAAACCATCTTGTTGACTGCAAATGGGGCGTGGGGGCCTGAGGGAGAAGACCCACGTCGCTCGCTGTGGCAAGTCTCCCTTCTTGTATTTGAAAACGAAATATTTCTCGATATGGACTGCTTTGGCGGGAGTCGATGGACCGCGAGAAGGTTGTTACATTTGCTCTGTGAGAAGTATATACATTACCCGGTCACCAATAAGATTGTGGATGGGGTGTTCTTGTGGAACCTGCGCGCGCATGGTTCGAAGGAGGACTGGGTACCAGAGAAGTTGGCCGAGCGTGTTTTGGAAGTCTTGGAGAATCTGCGGCGACAATTGCGTAATCATCTCGTGCGAAATTACTTCGTGCCAGAATATAACATGTTGGCCGAGCACGATGGGACGAAGCTGGACAAGGCTGCGGAGAGAGTGCAGTATCTGATGGAGAAGATGAAAGATAACCCGTACAACTTGCAACTTTTTATAACGTGAGGTATTTGTGGTTTCCGTTGCAAGTGTGCGGACTTATCAGCCGAGTTTACAGTAGGATATAGGACATTGGATTTTCTAAAGGGCTAAAACTCGTTTGATGATTTTCCGTGTAATATAAATCCAGCACGGAAAACTGCCATCCTGAGCTGCATATTTTTAAAATGGACAACAATCAGACAAATATTTCTATGATTGATTAAAATCCGTCTTGATTTACACGTCTGGAGGTCGGTCGTACGAAATGTGGACAGCGCTATCCACTGGATAGTGATTTTTTCAACTGACGCAGAAAGGCATAAAAAACAATGACACCAGGGATATTGAACTAGGAAGAGATAAAAAGTGACTTTAATTCGAAAATGCTGAACTTTAATATGAGTTTTACCAGTTACTGAACATGTTTAGAAAGTTTGAGAAAATCACTATCCAGTGGATAGCGCTACTGACCTTTCGTACAACCAATACATGTTATAAATTTTTTATTTGGACAGAACTCCTTCGAATTTAAATTCGGCGACTGACATTCTATAGTGTCAGTTGATTATTTGACGTTACTGTCGTTGTAGAATTGTTTTTTCATTGTATATCTCTTCAGCTAATTTCTCGAAATCACTTCTTAGCTAGATCGCTTTGAGGAATTGTGGACAACATTATTGCGAGCAAACTTTCTTTGTATGTCGTGTTTAATACTGAGTTTATTTATACGGGGTAGATAGATCAGTTTTAGGTATCTTGACTACTTCTAAAGGTATCATAATGGACCATCCCCCTTGTGGACAAATTTTTGAATTAGGAATATTCATTAGCACAGCTGGAAAGAGCGTCCTAAATTTAGTAAAATAGTGAAATTTGGTTGCCAAACATTGTAAAATGTAGAAAATATAGTCCTGTGGAGTTTGCGAATTTTGTATACTTTTGTATTATGCGCAGAAAAGTGTAATCGCATTTCGAAGTTGATACAGTATTCTTTCAAATATACGGCATGTTTGATAGAATTCTGAATCGTTTCATGTCTATCCTGTGACTTCTGTCAGACGAGGGATGTGCATTTCAGAGTGGGTGCACGATTTCTTATGGATGGGGGGTGGGGGGTGCTAGAACATTTCAGGAGAGGGAACCTGCCCACCCCTCCCCTCATAATCCGGGTATGAAAAATCGACTTGGCTTGTCTCGCGTATCCATTGACCAATCAGAAGATTTCGTTGCTCCTGGCTCGGTTCGATTCCCTGCTTATCCAGTTTATGCAGGTTTTCCGACAACATCCGACAACGTCGCGAAGTGTCATTCCACGAGCTGAGGTTGACCTGCGTCGCTGATGCTCGGAACGGGTCGAGCTTCACGAAGAAGCGCTTCGGAAACTCTCGTGAACTTATGTTAGGCATACTTTTGCATCTAGTGTGGTTGAATCGACTCCGGTTGTTTCTAGGAGTGAACGCGCTGTATCTTCTGGCCTCGTGAACTGTTTTAAGTTTCAATAAATTCTCGCCTTTTGCCAGATTCTCCTCACTCTTGCCTGCAGAACCCGCAGATTTCAAGGAGCACACCTCGTTAAGTTCTGTTAACATTCTAGCGCAGTTGAAGGCGTGTGAGCCCGCCTGCGGGCTAGCCCTTCCTTCAGATTTACGTTCGTTTAAAACTTCGCTTCTGTCTTTTGTGATTTTAATCTTCGGCAGTTTTTCCCCACTACGGGTTTTGATCCCTGCGTTTTTCTCTCTACGCGGAGTTAATACCTTTTCAAGATCGTCCATGGTCAATTTAGTCTCTGCTTTTTCAACCAACTCTTTTTCGACCGGCTCGGTTTTCTGTGCCGATAATTCTGTCGGTTTGACTCCTGGAAAGGATTTTGGCATTTTTAGTAATTTCTTGGGCTGTGTCGATTCCTGCTTCGTTCGTTCGAAGCATGAGAATAATATTGCCTTCTTTTCGCCTGGACGGTCACGCATTTCCAACGGTGTAAAATCGGCGTGAAGATCATCGTTTGGTTCCGAATTGATGCTTGGAAAACCGTTCCAAGATTGAGTCAGTCTGTTTATTGTCACCGAGTTTTCATCTTTATGAAGCTCGTTCATTTCTTTTACCATTAACTCAGACTTCCAGCTGTACAACGAAATAGAGCATAACCAATTTGTGTCATGATAAATATGACTTGTGCACGAGTAAACGAAAGTATGTACAGCGTAATAAAAGCACTATTCTGTCATGCTCATTCTGTGGCCTGCTACCTGGGGTCATTTGTTCAAAAGCAGGCTAAGTTACGCCTAGGTCAACTGAAGATCCAGAAGAAATTTCCCATAATTAACTGGTTTGGAAATATTTCCTCAGAAATTTTGTCTCAACCAGCATTGAAAAACTGGCCTTTTTTCTGTTTGTGCTGTGATGAAGTAGACAAAATCCGCTTAATCCAATTAAGATCACTCACATGCCTAGTTACCATTATATTAGCTTGCGGCAGCGTAACCGAGAACAGAAGTAACTACGCATTTAGAAGTATGGACATGAGTGAATAACTCATATTCATCATTCGTATGCCTGGTTACTTTTGTCCTAATGTACTCTTCCGCAAAAAAGAACAATGATATCCAACCATGTGAATAATCGAAAGATGGGAATTGGGCGGCAACGGTGTAAACAAGCGCTAGCCGATTGTGTCTATTTGCTTAAAATAATCCCTTAAAAGCGTATTATTATTATATTATTTTTCATGATCAAAGCATGAAGGGACACTGCTTTGAAAATTAGATGAAAAATAAAAGTTTAACTTCACTGTATTCGGGGCTAATTTTCAGCATGTAGGGCAGACAGAAAAGAGTTCGTCGTGTTTAGCTCATAAGTTCTGTACGAAAAAACCCCTGGATGGTTTATTCGAATTAGACTTTGTTATTAATTCTTTGCTATTCTGAAAGAAAATTAATTTTCCTGTGTTGAAATTAATTGTAACTTCATATAAGATCTCCCAAACGAGCTTTGTATCGTACTATTGTAAAGCAACACTACGATACAACACTACGATATAACTGCGGTGACAATTTAGTGTGAAATGGCTTGTTCTATCACAATAAAAAATATTTGAGTATATTTGTACTGTACAATATATAAATTACACGTCGTGTGCGATATTTAAGACGGAAATTCCCAGTTCTAATCTGTCTAATTAGAAAAGATATGTGCATGTTTTATTTCATGTTAACAGTTGCTACTTACTGAAAAGCTTTAATTCTGTTTGCTATCTTGATTTGGCGACAAAACTTTAATATTAGCTTTCCAAACTCGCCTTCACGACAAGGTGTAAATAAGTTACCAATGTTTTATTATTCTGTTCCCATATTTACCACTGATAAAAAATTCATGACCTAAATTTGTCGCCATTTGTTGTTATGATTAAAACAGCAGGTCTTAGACACAAATGTATATTTTTTGAGTTTGTTCCCTTGTTTGTTTATGATCTTTCGCGATTTTTTATCGTGTTTATATGGAAAAGATCTGATAAAAATACAGTTACAAGACAACACTCTTGCGAATAATTCGGTTTTTCTCGTGCAATGTGTAGCTGAGAGACATTATGATGCAATAGCTTGCCACGATATTAGCTAGACATTCGTATTTTGCATATGCAGAACTGTTAATTGCTGGATTTGTCTTTCAGATAAAAACTTTATATTAATTACTAAATGGACATTATTTATATCTTCAGTGTGAGAAGCAAAAATAATTTCCGCTTGAATTTGTGGTAGGCTTTTCCGCCTGTAATACAAATGTCTCAAATTTTGCAAACTTCGCAAGACGATGTATATATATATTTTCCGTATTTTACAACATTTCGCTGCGAAACTTTGCAATTTTATCACTTTTAAGATGCTCTTTCAAACTGTGCCGACAGACTTCATGTTTGGTTAGGTCAAAATTTTGAAAAAATCGAATCAATCGAGCGATGTAATTTAGCTGTCACGTCTCATACATTTTGTGTCATTCACCTGCCAATCTGCTATAATGACGTCACCTTCGATCTATTACAGCACCGCTAAAAACCTACGCAAAAATTAAATCAACGTTGTCATCACCGTTCTTCCATCTTAGTGGCAAAACGTGTTCTCGCTGTTACATAACGCCATTGACACTTTCCCGTTCGTAATCAAAGTCTTTCACCTGCAAAATTTTTGGTTATGCAATGTAATATCGTTATCAGATAGCGCATTGCATTAGCTAGCCGATATCGCATTAAAACAAGTTTGGTTTAAAACGATATCGCAAATGACGTTCTACTGTAATTGTTATCAAAGTAAATAAAATGACATTATACCTTAATTATACATAGCAATATCGTAAAAAGTTGTCAACAATATTATGCTGAAAAATAGTTGATTCTAAATTCGAAATCCAACACGAAAAGTTCTTGATAAGCAACATATTGTATTTGAGAACCATCTTCAGAGATATTTTAGCAACATATTGAGATATTTACCTTTAATAAAGACGTATTAACACGTTTTAAAACTACATATATATATTATAGTATATACAATTCCAGTCAAGCCAAAATATTAATGTACAAATCATAAAGGTCTTTGCAAGGTCTTTGCTCCTTTTTTTTTGCCCTGAAATGTGCTACTCATATTTCGATTCACTGTCGTTAATTTCAAATTCTGTTCGTCGTTGACGTCTATAAAAAGAAACAAGTTCTCAAGAACACTGAGACATCTCGTAATTCAAAATGTCAATAAAACAAGACAGCAGTTGAGACTGTAAATTTTCAACTTCATTTTAAAATCAGCATCATTCTGACAAAGTCAGCATCATTCTGTCTGAAGGTGACTTTGGAATGAAGTCGAAAAATCTACAGTCAACTGCTTGTCTTGTTTTATTCACATTTTGAATTACAAGATGTCTACATCTGTTTCTTTTTATAGTTTTTTAACTGTCGACTACTGCAGGCCGTGGTTCTCTTAACTGAAATCTTTCTTACAAAAAGCAAAGACTGTATATAACAGTTATTAACGTTAACGTCGTCGATGAAAGAGCATTTGAATCGTCTCTTGTAGGAATTATTATTCTCTTGTGAATTATTATCGTCTCTTCCTCTTCCCTATTAGATACATCATCCATTTCAGTACTCAAAACGCGCTCACTTGCTGTTTTCGTTGAAGTTAGCCATTCCGCTTTTAATGTTTGGTCGCTTTTAGAATGTCGTGATTCTGAGAAAAAATAGGAGGAATCAAATGCAGCCTTACCAAATCATGCATTGCGTACACAGCATATACCAAACCTTATTTCGCATTACCTCACATTACCTTGCCTCATCTTACCTTACCTTACCTTACCTTACCTCACCTTACCTTACCTTACCTTACCTTACCTTACCTTACCTTACCTTACCTTACCTTACCTTACCTTACCTTACCTTACCTTACCTTACCTTACCTTACCTTACCTTACCTTACCTTACCTTACCTTACCTTACCTTACCTTACCTTACCTTACCTTACCTTACCTTACCTTACCTTACCTTACCTTACCTTACCTTACCTTACCTTACCTTACCTTACCTTACCTTACCTTACCTTACCTTACCTTACCTTACCTCGCCTTACCTCGCCTTACCTCGCCTTACCTCGCCTCGCCTCGCCTCGCCTCGCCTCGCCTCGCCTCGCCTCGCCTCGCCTCGCCTCGCCTCGCCTCGCCTCGCCTCGCCTCGCCTCGCCTCGCCTCGCCTCGCCTCGCCTCGCCTCGCCTCGCCTCGCCTCGCCTCGCCTCGCCTCACCTTACGTTACCTTACCTTACCTTACCTTACCTCATTTCACCTCACCTTACCTCACCTCACCTCACCTTACCTCACATTGCCTCACATTACCTTACCTTGTCTCACTTTACCTTACCTTACCTCACCTTACCTCCCCTTTCGCCTCACCTCACCTTACCTTACCTTCTGTTACCTTACCTCACCTTACTACGCATACACCACACGGTAACACACAAATACACACACAACCATCACAAACCTACCTATTTCACTGAGTTCCAAAGTGGCACCAATAACAGCATTAATATTCCTTCTCAAGAACTCCATATCTCTTTTATCTATTAATTTCATACCATCGCACTTTTTATGGTAACACTTATCCATTTTTGCGCGAAAATTCGACGTGTCTGTTACCATGACTGCAGGAAAAGTTACGGAATTCTCCCAAAAGTTGTAGTGATCGCTGCGATAAAAGTCACGCAAACGGTCGAATAAAGGTGAAGCGGACGGTCGACCAGATAAAGGAATGGGAACAAGATGGATTTTGAAATTCTTATCTGAAATGTAAATAGTGTACTTTAGTATAAAAAAGACAAAAAAAAACATGACCAGCAGACAATTTAAAAAAGTAAAGTAAAAAGCAAATTCCGAAAAAAGACATCTTAAGAATGCAAGATGTGCTTCAAAACAAGACGTTTCATTCAAAACAAGACATTTCATTCTGTCTGATGATGACTTTGAAATAAGGTCGAAAATTTACAGTTTCAACCTGCGTCTTGTTTTGAAGCATATCTTGCATTCTCAAGTCGTCTTTTTTCGGAATTTGCTTTTTACTGTACATTAGTATAATCATATAGTTGAAAATTGGAAATTCTCTTCTCTGATTGGTTGCCGTAGAGGTGATTGTGACACAATATTGACCTTAGCGGTTTTTCAAAATGGCCGCCAATCGTTTTGTCAACGTGATAGATCATAGATGCAGCTGTAAAATCACCGTTCTGAATGCCAAATGACCTCAAATGTACAGCTAACTCAAATTTGGTTGTCACCGAGCAACCTCAAGCGTTAGGGTAATGACAATTAGGTTGTACCCAATTTCCTGGTGTACCTTGGATATGTTTCGAAACAAATTGATCTTTACCGTTTTCATAATGTTTCTCTAAAGGCGCCATGAGAGCCATGTCTGTCTTAGCTCTACCAATAACTGCAAGGAAATTTCCCCTGTTTCCACCAGCAGTGACATCGCGATAAGCTTTCGGGGACACGTAGGAAAACATCGGCGGAAAATTTTGGGAACCTAGTGGAAGATTGACATAAAATGTATGTTAGATATAATGGTTAGATATTTACATTAAATACCAAGCACATGTTTACCAAGCAACTAGTACTTGCGCGCTTGGTGTTTTTACTGTCACTGATCTCCATAAAACAATGTAGCGTCTGGGTAGAAAGCCCTCAATTTATCGCTACTGCTTAACATGCCTGTCTTAATATGGACAGTTTTAAATGGTCTGTCTCAAATTCAGCCATGATCCAAGAGATAATTTGCACAGGTGTTTTCATAAATCAGCCAAGATAAGGGCAATTTCAAACTACGTGTACAAAAAAAAGGCAAGCACCTTTAGTTGTGTTGTAGTTTGCCAACATTTCAAGCACCAGCGCTCCTTTAACTGTACCGCCTGTTACGTTGAGAAAGCTGGTTAGGTTGCGCACAAAATATTGACTGCCAAATGGTATCGGATATTCTGATTCTGCTGTGTCTTCTTCGAAGTCAAAAGCCACGAAAAGAATCGTGTTTTTGAAACTGCAGCCAGATTTGCCTAAGTGGAAAGAATATGAAAATATAGAACTGTTCTCCCTTGGGGTCTGGTAAAGAGTAGCTATTCTTCTTAATCTAGTGTTCCTACCGGAGGAAACCTAAACTAAACTAACTTTATTTATACTGGATAGCTCTATCAGTTCTAAACTGTTCTTCCTAGAGGTCCAGTAAGGATCATCTCTTATTGATCCAGTGTTACTACAGGAGGAAACCGAAACTAAACTAACTTTATCTATATTGGATAACTCTACCAGTTCTAAACTGTTCTTCCTAGAGATCCAGTAAGGATCATCTCCTATTGATCCAGTGTTACCACAGGAAGAAACCTGAACTAAACTAACTTTATTTATACTGAATATCTCTATCAGTTCTAAACCGTTCTTCCTAGAGCTCGAGTAAGATCTATCAATTCTGAATTGTTCTAGACAGAGGCGCAGATTATACATACCTATTTGTTTGGCGACCTGTAGTAAGGCAGTCACACCCGATCCATTGTCGTCAACACCTTTTGTTCGACTGGTCGTATCGTAATGTGCGCCAACGATTACGATCTTATCATGTGCGGTTCCTGCATATTTTCCTCTCAACATACCGACGATATTCTCGCCCCACAAAGACTATGGGAAGAATGAAAAGGCTTTCTTAGGTTTCAAAATTTTATTTGTAGTATGTTTCGTCCTACATGAACATCGGACGCAATTGTTTGTTGGCTCAAAAAAAAACAAGTTACTGTAAGCAGACAAAAACAGGCAAGTTAAAACAAGTCTGTTGATGTCTTGGAACAGACTTGTGATCAACAAGCCGTTATCAGAATGCCTTTCCCATAACTTGTGACAGTTGGCTGACGTCAAGACTGTTTAAAGTTGTCAAGTTGATGGTCAAAACTTGCTATCGACAGGCTTGTTGTAAGTTGTTTCAACATATTGTAACAAGTCAGTTAGACTTGTTGTTAGTTGGTGAAATTGAAAAGGCTTGTCAACAAGTTGCAACAAGCCCGTAAAATTGACAACTTTCGACAAATCTGGCGTTTTTGGAGCAGAGAAATAACTGTGGTGTTTTTGGTGAAGCGAAATAACTGTGGCGTTTTTTGGTGCGGAGAAATAACTGCGGCGTTTTTGGTGCAGTGAAATAACTGCGGCGTTTTTTGGTGCGGAGAAATAACTGCGGCGTTTTTGGTGCAGTGAAATAACTGCGGCGTTTTAGGTGCTGTGAGGTCTCACCGGTATTATATCGATATGTTCGGACCAAACGTGCAGACCAGATTTCCTAAACATTTTCTTAATATACGTTCTCGCTTTTTCTTTTCCATTGGGGTTAGTCAAGTGATGGCGAGTTCTTGAGAACTTTCTTAAGGTGGCGCGTAGTGTGAATGCTGGATCACTCTCGATGCTTGGTCTAATGTCATACATCGTTGCTGTGGCAACTAAACAAGAATGAAGTGATAGGGTGGTCAATCAGGGGGCTAGATCTAAGGATCTTATCTACTGCTGCCAGGTTAGGTTGATGATCCCTACTGGACCTCTACGGGAAGATGGGCTTAGAACTGATAAAGCTGTCCAGTATAATCACCATCAAATGGCTGTCCAGTAAATCAACATAAGTACCATCAATAAGAGATAATCCTTTCTGGACCTCTAGGAAGAACAGCTTAGGACTGATAGAGCTATCCAGTATAAATAAAGTTAATTTAGTTTAGATTTCCTCCTGTAGCGACGCCGGATTAATAAGAGATGATCCCTACCGGACCTCTATGGGAAGAAGAGCTAGTCTAGGACTGATAAAGCTTCCCAGTATAACGTCAGTTTAGCTTAGGTTTCGTTCTTTAATTACTCTGGATTGGTAAGCGGTCCTTACTGGACATCTACAAAGAATATTTTAAAACTAATAGTATAAATAAAGTTATTTTAAGTTTCTCTGCTCTAGCCATATTTGGTAGTGAAACAAACATCCAAGAATGTTACGTCTTAATGTTAAGTCGTATAAAGAAAATCCGAAGAGCGGAAACGTGCGATTTTAATACTTTGGGTAACTGTATTTGAACATAACGATAAGCCACTGGGTCACCCTAAACAATGCGCACTTTTACTTTTATCTGTTTTACATATTTATCATGTGCAATCTCTTTGTTTTTCGTGATGATTTTATTCGTTCATTTTATAGAATTTTAATAGTTCGACTTCTTTGCACCCAAAGTACGTACAATACTTGACCTAATAATTCGGCATGTCATTTTTGACATTGTCAAATTGTATAGGTATTTTGTGTCACAACACGTCATACTAAACTAAGCCCCTCATGGTTATTAGCGGTGGTATTCAAAATTTTTTTAAGAAAAAACCAGAATAGGTCAAGGTAAGGGTCATTGGTAATTGATGTAGTACCCGATCTCGAATTACTACAGGAGGAAACATGAGACTGTGCTAAGTATATTGGATAGTTCTGTCATCTCTACATAGTTTTATCATATCTGGGGTAGACATACAGAAAAACTAATTTATGCTGGATAGTCCTATCAGTTCTAAACTGTTCTTCCTAGAGGTCCAGTTAGGATCATCTCTTATTGATCTAGTGTTACTACAGGAGAAACCTTAACTAAACTGACTTTATACTGGATAGCGCTATCAGTTTTAAACTGTTCTTTCTAGAGGTTCAGTACGGATCATCTTTACTAATACTACTCATGCAGTCTTACAGTATTACTATATGTTACTTAGACAAAGCATCGATCTCTTTATATTATATTACTCTTAATTATGCTCGAGAACTTTTAATGGATATGTTAACAATTCGAGTTTCTTGTGTAATATGTAGTTTGAATTGACCGATTATTCTCGTACGTTAATAAGATTCCATCAGAAAAGTTTAAGGTATGCCACAAAGTTTTGTATAATTGGTTTTATTAAACACAGATTTCCGCATTAATTCTATTTTTAAATATCTGTTTGTGAATTCGTTCTAAACAATTGGCCAAATTTGGAACCGGCAAAATTTCTTCCTGTATCTAGCAGTATCCAACCAATAAGGAATTGTATTTAGGGACAGTTTCCATCCAGTACAAGTAAAGTTTACGTTTCCTTTTGTGGTACAGTAGTAACACTAGATCAAACAAGGGTTTATCGTTACTGAATATCTAGGAAGAACAGTTTAGAACTGATAGAACTATCCAGTATAAATAAAATTAGTTTAGGTTAGATCAGTGAAGTAATCGTCCACATTTTTGGCATGCATTTACGTAAACATCGTTATGTAAACATACTCAATCACTTAAATGTTCATTATTTTCACGTCCTTTCTCACTTACGGGTGCTAATATTTACATAACAAACATCGGATAAGTTTGGGACTTCCTGGGAGGTCGAAAACCATAGATGCTATCTTTTGAGCTTGCCAGAAGTTAGCCGCTAGTTTTTTGTTAAAGTGTGCATGTGTTTAGAAAACGACCGAAAACCAGAAGCCAGAAAGCTTTGCGAATGCTATTGGAAAGTGTAAAGAACATGCGTCATACATATTTGCATTTTGGGGAAAGATATTGATTGACGCATGGCACCCAGCTAAGGTCTACAATTTGAGATTGCGTTGAGATCCAAAACTCGTATCGGATAAGAAATGAAGTTGGCTATTTCCAACCGTCACAATGAACCATTTTTACCTAGATTGGATATCAACTGTGATCGCTTCATTTGTATACACTGCTCGATGAAATATAAATCAAACTGTGTATAGTTCATTTGTCACTTTTTGTAACTTTCTGGGTCATATGTCGTGTAGATTTCAATCTTGTCCAATTTGCGCACCCAATTAACATAGTTTCGCACGGTTTAATCTCGCGGTTTTGAAATGGCGCGAAACCAAAGATGGCCCCTTAGTTGTTGAAAGATTGAGATTGCATTCTTTTTTAGAGTGTTTGTCTGGTTTTCAAGCCACTTGAACGCACGGGAAGAGAAAACATGAAACATAAACAAAGCACTCCCTATCTGTATAGATAATAATTGTGCAATGAATTGAATGAGTGTAATGTGGAACAATATCAAGCTTGTTTGATTAAAGTGACTATTAAACTGCTTATAAACGAAAACGAGAGTTGGCAAGCCAAAGTTTTCTCATGAGTTTGATTTATCTGCGAGTTCACTGGATAGTAACGCGCGCGCATGTGCATCGACTTCAAACAAAAACGCACGTCAACAGACAGCTAGCGTCGATGAAGGAGTCGTGAAAGTCGATGACTGAGTGTTGGCGGTTAACCTGAGCTAGGTTGGAAAGTCTTGAACTTTCGTTAAATCTGATGCAGGCGTCACGTTGCCACACGTCCGCGCCGCGCGGATTATTCTAATTTCGCGCTATTCAAAAACGCAAGCTTGTTCGTGCGCGCGCTTTTTTGGGCACAGTTCCTGGCACAGTTTTGAGTAAATATTGTTACGAACATGACTCTTCAATTTTTCTACGTGCTTCAGAAAATGTTTGAACTTCCTAACCTTCATAACACACATATCTGATGTTTTCCTGTTGCGGTCTTGCGGATTTATACGCTAAGAATGTTTTCAATTCACAAACAAAGTTAATTCCAAAATTATAGAAGACACACTTACCAGTAAAAAGTAAGGCCAGCGCATTTCCCCAAACCTCCATTTTTCCGTACGTTTGCTTCGAAAACACAGACCCGAAGTGAGGGCCGCAAGTTCAATTTTAAGATCAAAGATACGTTTTAAGCTTGTTACGATCAGATAGGATTTGTTTTTTTAAGTCAATTTTCACATGTGTGGGATGCTTGGCAGGCTTATGACAGCCTTTAAACTACCTTAAGGGAATAGATAATTAAACTGAAACGCTCTATATGACATTGTACAGGTGTATAATAAAACATTTAAAAACATTGTTTTTTTTAACATTTCAAATAATTTTCAGTGCAAGATCTTGCTAATGTAGGTAATCTTTTCTCATTAGGTAAACTCTGTGTATTTTGAGGCAAAGTTCGATTAAAAAGCCTTATAATTTTTATTTTGCAATCAAGAAATTTTAGCTGCCGAAAAGTAACCAGAATCTGGGAACCTGCAAGGCATATCCCAAAGTACCTCTGGTTGACCGTTGACCAGATGGTGGAAAGCCCAGCCGCGTCGCCTATTTCGTGATGGAAGACTGGCTCGGGTAAGCTGTAAAACAATATGGCGGCCGTTCAAGGAGTGTTGTTTGCAATATTTTTACATTTTATCGTATTTAGAGCTAAAGGGCAGTCCAACCAGAATGTTACAGACACTGGAAGCAGTTCTAGTGAGTATTAGCTATCGTTTTGTGTAATTATTTTAATAAGAAAAGCATAAGAAATTTCTAAAACACTTTATAAAAATAGGCGAAAATCAATTTTTTGCAATGGATTGGTTTTCTGCATTCTTAATGAAAAGTATACAACAAAGACAAGAATCTTAAGGGATAGGAGGCTGTAGCAGCTAAATAGATAGCCAAGCACGATTGAAAGATATTTATAATTAAAACAGATTAACTAAAAACACTGTCAAATTGTTTACAATGTGCTTATAAGTTATATCAACATTTTTATCTTTTCAGGTTGTATCTGTGACTTAATTGTGAATGGTTGTGATCCAAATTGTTGTTGTGATGTGGACTGTTCCGCTAGCGACAAGGAATCTTTTACTGAATGTTCAGAAACCAGAAATGTGATGTATGTTTGAGCCAGACTGAAAAGTTTGAAAATTGTGCGCCCGAGATTTACGAAATTTTGTGGGGAATATATATAGAAGGCATCAAAATTGTGCACCTGATATCTCAGTTATGCAGACCAAAGCAGACCTGGCCCTCGCTTTTGCGATCCCAATTTTTCTAAGTCCGTCATTAAACCTCACTTTGCATGTTTTTTGCTTAAGGGTTTTAAGAGTTTCTCTTGTAGCAAGCCAACACATTTTTAAGCAAATTTAAATTTTCATTAGTGATTTCCAGTGTTACTGCTCATGGTATTTAGGGGTTTTGGTATATTTGCCTTGTAGCTCTAAATCTCTTGAAAAATTGCAAGGAATTATCTTTTCAGCTATGATGATCGTGTTTGCGTGTCAGATCAAATGATTTTCATCGAAAATGTTCCTTTCACCACCAAAAACACTGGGGATGGATTGTTCTGCATCTATCGTAACAACAGTATGTTGTCTGCTTTTGTGGTAGTAGACGAAGCCAGCTAGTAGTGGCGAAGCCAGCTTGACATTTGGTCATGCAAATGCAAATTTTTCAGTGTTTATAGACTGTTTAAGGATCAATTTCTAAAGAAATGAATAATGATAATGATTTAAATTTGCATAGCATGACCAAATTGTCGGTCTGGCTTTGCTACTGATTTCAGCCTTGTTACACTTGATTTGCAAATAATAGGCAATTCCCATGACAGACTAAATTTTGATAACACAGGCAATATGAACAAAATCTTCGATCACAGCCAGAACGAGCATCTTAAAATTAGTAGAACTGCAAAATCTGGTGGCAAAATATTGTGAATAGTAAAAAATATAGCCTTTTGAATTATGCAAATTTTATATATATTTGTATTATGTATGAGAGAAAGCCTACACCATGTTTGTGACAGGCTCTCACATGTGTGATACAAATATATACAAAATTTGAAAACTTTGTAGGGCAATATTTTCCATTATGTACAACATTTTGCTGCCAAACTTTGCAATTTTATCAATTTGATGCTCTTGTGAAAAAAATGTCCATTTTGCCTGGATCAAAATTTAGTCTCATTGGTATTGCCTATTCAGGCATAACAATGCTGAACAATATTGTTGACAATATTGAACAATGTCAGGGCAGCAAAACATTGTTCATTGCTGTTTTTATCAGCCATAAACAGGTTCAGTCATTTATTCCTGTGTAACTTACGGGTGAAAATTTAAACAAAGTTGCAAGAGGAATGTTGTACAGTGAATGGCTAAAAAATGTGTTGTGTGCAACAAAAATGCTGCAATTTGTGTCACAGCAAAGTTGCGTAGCGTTTACAACACTCCTGTAAGATGTGTAACATCCTTTAAAAATGTTGCGCAGTTTAAGGTTGTGAGGCATTTACACCTTGCAATTTTGGTTGCGATTGGTGTCACGGCAAAATTGCAAGAAAAGTTGCATGGAGTAAACATGCCTTAACATGTGGAACATCTTTCTACAATGTTACAAGTGTCATGCATAATGTATAGTCTCTTAATTATCATTTATTCAGATGAAAATCAAGAAGAATATTCAGATGTGAGTGTCATAACTACAAATAAGGATTTTACACAAAGTGTTAACACAAGAAACTTGTATTCATATCAAGCTGAGCTGGATGCTAAAATTGACCAGGAAGTTGCCATGAATTATAAGGTTGAAATATGATATAATTTTTGAATACTTTTACTAGTATGTAATTATAGTGTTTAAGTGACTTTAGGTTTACTTAGTATTCTACAATAAGCTGTCATGGTTTGTGTCTGAACTACCTGAAAAAGATATCTCAAACGTGGTGGTCTAGTGTAGGTAGTATTCTACAATAAGCTGTCATGGTTTGTGTCTGAACTACCTGAAAAAGATATCTCAAACGTGGTGGTCTAGTGTAGGTAGTATTCTTTAATAAGCTGTCGTGGTTTGTGCCTGAGCTACCTGAAAAAGATATCTCAAACGTAGTGGTCTAGTGTAGGTAGTATTCTACAATAAGCTGTCGTGGTTTGTGTGTGAACTGCCTGAAAAAAATGTCTTAAACGTGGTGGTCCAGTGTTGGTAGTATTCTACAATAAGCTGTCATGGTTTGTGTCTGAACTACCTGAAAAAGATATCTCAAACTTGGTGATCTAGTGTAGGTAGTATTCTACAATAAGCAGTTGTGGTTTGTCTCTAAACTACATGAAAAAGATAACACAAATGTGGAGGTCTAGCATAGGTAGTTGTTTACAATAAGCTGCCGTTATTTGTTTCTAAGCTATTTGAAGAAGATATCTAAAATATGGTGATCCACAATATAGTATTCTATCCCAAATATAGTATTCTACCATAAAAATCTTAAACAATGTGGTGGTCCAGTGTAGCGGTTAACTCAAATAGTGTAGGTTATGTGGCCTAATGTGGTGATGTGCTGTAGATGGTACTCAGTTCATCTGTACCTGATCTTTCCAGGTTGGTGATAAAATTTCTCTGGTGTTTTCAAACCAAGCAAGAGGATATTTAGTTCTTCCAACTATGCTTGATTCTTCAAGTTGTAACGACTTCAATCCTGCAGGTAAACTTAAAGCCGGCCTAACCATTTCATTGCTTTGTCAATCTCAGAATAGGTACCCAGTGGGTGTGATAGTCTTCTGACCTTGTGATAGGGTTGCATCCCCACCCACCCCTAGTTCCCACTCTGCCTTCTAAAACATTTAACATATGCAGAGTGTATTTTATTGTATTTTAGGATATTTTCAAGATGCCACTACTGAATGTGCGAGAAGTTTCTCAGATCTTTCTTCAGAGTGTTCGAGCCTTCCTGCCTTGTCGGCAGCCAGTTATTACTCAAATTTTCAAGTGGCAATGGTAGGTGGGGAAGATTAAGGGGGTGCAGTTATGGTGTGGAAGTGTATATTATGGGGTCTTACCCCTTCTAAACATACTGTAGTATAAATCATAGTTAATAGAGCTAGATGGTTTGGAAACTCATTAGGACTACAATATCAGTCATTATCTATGTTTTTGTTCTGGTTTATGCAGAAATGAGGTCCTTCGTTGTCACGTGCGTGTTGTATTTTCACCTAACTAACCAATAGCAACGTTTTAGGAAATTTAGCCATCCGCGACTTGAACAATAGGGTAATTTAAGAATTCCTATTGGTGGTTTTGGTGAAAACACAATACACACGTGACGATGAAGAACCGTATTTTTGAATAAACGTTGACCAACATAGATAATGAGTTATATTGTTTTTCTAATGAGTTTCCAAACCATCTACTCTATTAACTATGTATAAATAAAGTTCATTCCACAAATACGAAGACCTATTCAAACTCACCTCTTTCCTTACTTTCTCCTAGTCTCCACAGGCATTTTCTACAAGTGAAAACACGACGTCAAATTCATCCGCCAAGCCAGGGAGTTACAACGCATCACTTCTGTTCACGCCTCAGTTATCTACGCCATTACTGTGCCGTGACAAAACTGGGTTGTTAAATCATTGCAGTTTCGGTTCACCTCCGACGCCAGTTTATAACACGACTACAAACACATGTGAGAATGTTGTTGCAGAGGTGATGTTGATGTTATATTCTGTATTGTGTCTGGGCATAGACAGTCACAGAAATGGACTGGAAATGCCGGCTAAAGTTCTAATAGAGTGTTTCAGATTTGGCTTCCAATACCTCTACCGCTACCTTAATCTATCGTCCAGCCAATCAGATGTGCGGGACATGCCCGATTAACCAATCAAATTGTTTAGAAATCAGGAAAAGGCAGCGGTAGTGGTAGAGGAAGTGAAATCTGAACCTCTCTAATATTGCTAGTGGTGCATCCGTGCTACGACCGCATACGCTTTACTTTGGGACCCAAGTCCTGGAAGCAAATACAAGTCCTGGAATATATTTAAAGTAAAGTTACAGGGTTCCAAAGTTTGAGATCTTATCATCCATTCCTTTGTCAATTTTCAGGTGTCGTATAAATTTACATACTCCAATGAAACTTCTGATCTGAAGCAGTTGATCGTCTCGTTTGTTCTTGGAAATATTCACGAGAATTTTGTGCAGAAATTTTCCATTGCGTTCTCAAAGGTGACAAACTTGTGATTCATCAGGTTTTCCACGCTGTTTTTTACATTTCAACACTGTCGTGTTTTATAGGAAGGACAGGATAACGTCTTCACAAAATCTGGAAATCCTGGCTATATTCTAGATCAACCAATTCTTGCAGGACTACAAACTAACTTGGCAAATAAGTATGATATATACATAAAACATTTTTGTGTTAATATACAGTAATATCAGTTGATATCTATACAATTATATTGACATGGCTGGAAATTGAGAAAACGAGCAATTGTGTGAATCTAAATTATTTTCAAAAACAGGTCCAGTTTTAAGATCGAAGAGGTCCCCAATTGCAATTTTAGAAAAAAATTCGATCATGGCGATTTTTTAAGCTTACTTTTATGCTAGAGTATTAGTCACAATAAAAAATTTGGCCGTCCAAATTTTAGAATTCATTTGCCTTTCTTCATTTTCGTTCGGGCAAATCTCTTTCCATGTACAGTAGGAAGACTTGCTGTCTCCTGTCTAGTGCTGTCCAACTAACTCGCGTGGCACCTTTTCCATTTCAGAAAGGCGATCATATTAAGTACAAATAAACAAGAATGGCTCACCATTCCTAAAGCAACCCTTGACGGCACATGTTCTGGGTCTGACGAACGATTGCCTGTCACTTTCAACATAAACATGAGATCAGGATGCGTGATCAGGTAGCTGATAGAAAAACAGTCGGATATCGCCATTCACCAAGCTGTGCACGCCTAGAAATGCACAAGTTGTAACAAATTTAGAAACTGGTTGTAGCAAGGGTGCTCACAAGCTGTTGACAAGTTGTGTTCGATCTACACGTTCCAAGTTGTTGGAACAAGTTTGGAACAAGCTGTTAACAACTTTTAACAAGCTTGATGGGACTATCAGACTTGTTGCAAGGTTGTTCCAACAAGACTGGTACAGTCATGATATAACAATATTGTTACAACCTTGTGTTGGCAATTTTGTGACAATCTTGTTACAACAGGTCTGTATCAGAGTTGTTAGGACAACCTTGTGACAAGTCTGATATTTCTGTCAAGCTTGTTACAAGTGTTCAACAAATTGTTCCAAACATGTTGACACGTTGGGACAAGCAATGCGAAGCTGGAACATATTGTCCCTCTCAAGACTTGTTAACTCTCGCCATTCTTCCTGCACATAAGCGTCAACGCAACTTCACTGAATAATCTTTCAGGCTCAACCAATCCTCCGAATGTGCCCTGATTCAGGATACCGTCTACACTACATTACTTGGCACCAGTCGCCCGGACCACGTCGCGAGTTTTGGAAACTCCGATGTCAACAATGCAGCTGACTGGGTGAAAATTATCAACGATATACCTGCCAATACAGTAGGCTTTGAAGAGTGCCACATGACAAAGTTTTCGATCCGCAGGCTTAGATCTTCATCAGTGCTAATAATGCACAAATTTAAATTTACAGGATATGTATTTAAGGGACGTGTGAATTTAAATTGGTCGCGTTATTAGCACTGCTGAAGATGCGAGCTTAGGGATCGAAAGCTTTGCGATAGAAAATTTACGTAGTGTTTCCACAAAGTGTATCGATCTCCATTCACGACCCAACTTTTCGCCATTCGGGTCTAGGCGTTGATCTCACTAATCTGATGTGGCTCCTTATGTACTGGAGGGATGATGTCGTTTTACAAAAATAAATAGAGGAATTTTTGTGTAACATCAATATATTCGCATATTTTGCGAATCAATCTCGCATATTTTGTGAATCATCAATTCGCATATTTTGCGACAACTTCATTGACAAGTAGTTTGTTTCGAGTTGTCAACAGACTTGTTGCAAGTTGATTGTCAAAACCTTTCGTCCACAGGCTTGCTGCAAGTTGTTTTGGGCAGATTGTAACAAGTCTGCAAATCACAACGGTGGGAACAAGTTTAGCTTTAACAGGCTTGTTATACAACTTGATGCAGTTGACACGAATAATGCAACGTATTTGGCTCCAAGAAACATGATACCTTGTTTAATTGTTAGGCCGATGGACGCGGGCGATGTGTGAATATGGTGCTTGGGATGAGCATTGAAATATTGTTTGCAAATGTTGGGTATTTAGCAAAGCCACAGCCAAAGGTATGTGTTTATGTGGGATATCTTTGAACCAGTACAGGTTCATTAACGGTTACAGCCAGATACGCCACAGACTTGATGCAATTAAGTTGTGGATTTTACCGGCTTGATGCGAGTGTGTCATCAAGTTGCATCGGGCCTGTTGGCTTCATCAAGTTGCGTCAAGTCTGTGAAAATCAGAGTTAATGCAGCTTGATATTTGCAGACTTGCTGCAAGTTGTACCAAACAACTTACATCAAGCTTGTGACTAAAATGTCTTGACAATCAACTTGCATCAAGCCTGTTGACAACTTGCAGCAGACTTGTTATCATCAAGCCGGAGCAAGCGATGTAAACGCATCCTGATATCGGCTTGATGACTGCAAGGTAACAAGCCTGCAGCAGACTTGCTGGAAGTTGTGCGTTTCTGACTTTGTAAGAAACTGACATTTTGAATGAAAAACTGACGAGTTAGCATACTTTAGTGATTCTAGTTGTTAAATACAAACTCTATTGAAGAGTTTACACTTACATGTATAAACGGAGAACTGGGAAACAGCCTCAAGGTTCTTTTGGTGTAAGAGTGAATTACTGTATTAAGAATTGTCTTTCTTCGCACTTTACAGATAGTCGGAGTGCGTTTCAAGTATGAAGAACCTCAGACAATTGCTTACCAGGTCAGACAGTTTTGCGAGTCTCTTTGGGGGGAGGGTCTGTTGGTAATCTTTATAAACACTCAAACATTATTACACTAAGTAGTTCAGGGCGCACCAATATACCGCAAGCGCTTACAAACGTTCAAGTTACGATTTTTGCGAGTGTGTTTTTGTTATTAAATATTATATTATTTCTGCTGTTTTTGCTCATTAATTTTATTCATGAATTCAACAGGTTCGGTTTCCATTTTCCAGCCCAAAATTCGACTAGTTCTCAGCCTCCAAGTGTACAAATCCCATTGTCCTAGTGGAAGTTTTGCTGAAATCGTATCCCATTACTGATTACCACTTCCTATTGTTTTTTCGGCTATTGGATCCCAGTGCATGGAATCCCTCTTCCCATCACAAAAGAAGCTATTCACATTCTACCCCATTCAGGACCCTCTTAGAACTTTAAAATGTAAGCGGTTATTAAAGTTTAAAAATTTTCCATTTTCAGTGTGTTGGTCAATTTTGTATTCACCAAGGGCAATCCTCGGCCAGTCAGAGTGTTGAAGTGGTCTCGTCAGTGTCGTTTATCGATGTCTCCAAGCCCCCAGTTTCTGATCAAAAATCTCTGCCGGAATTCCAGTCCAAAGCACCTTCGGATTTCTTTCATCCGTTTCTTTGAAGAAAATTGCCCGTGACATCCCGTCACGTGGACAGGCTGTTGTATCACGTGGCTTCCACGTGATCAGAAATCAAGTCGTGACGTGCCAAGTTTGAGTCCAGGCGCGAGGCCTCAAGTGAAATACGCAAGATTGATATTGTCACACGAAGTTGAAGAAGGAAACGTCATCCTACCAGTCTGCACGTGACATAAATGTGGCCAAAAGTGGTGAACACGTGGGCCAATTACGTTTTCACGTGAACGTCTTATCGGTGTCTGTGTTTCAGAATTGGTTTGTTGTAAAAAAGTAAATTTCACAAAACATCCATGCTTGTTGTCTTTGTTGTGTCACTCCAGTTGTAAGCAGAGGTCAAGTATTATATTTCCTTACAAGTATTATTGAAAAGAAATGAAGTTTTATATTTAAACATGGAAGTTTTGTATAAGATAATGAGTTGTATAAATGTGACATGAAGTACGTAATAAAATTGCAAACAAGTATTGTATTTGCTTACAAGTATTATTGAAAAAAAGTGAAGGTTTATATTTTGCCAATGAAGTTTTATATTTAGGCATGGAAATTTTGTATTAGTGACAGGAATTATTAGAATTGTAAAGAAGTATTGTATTTGCGCTAGAAGTGTTATTGAAACAATCGGCATTCCATATTAAATGGCTAAATATTTTAAAAGGCGAGGTATTTTACTAGCGCTCGCGGCATTTTCGACATGTTTATATTTTTTCTGTTTGGAGGTTTCGTCTGAATCTAATGTGGAGAAAACTCAACAGAAAAGTAAGTGTTTTGTGTGGTATGTCTTGTCGTGCTCAGAAATGTATGGCTGTTTTATTAATACACAAAGTCGCTGTGAAGTTGTCGAAGATAAGCCGTTTCCGCCGCAGGCTTGTCGGCAAAAATTTCCCCCCAAAATTGCATCAGTTGGCTTCAATTTTTTCCTCGTTAACTCTTGTTCAGACACTGTCTCTAAGGTCGATAAAATTGTAGCAGGAATGAAGCGTATTACCCCTGTTTCATGCTGTCATGATAATCTACATGCATGTGATAGAACACTGTTAAATTGTAAAGGGTAAACGTTTACTGGACGACAGTTTAATAGAATACAAATTCAAACATATTCCGAAGAAATAAATCTTGTAAATACGTTTCTCGACCGTTTCTTGTTTTTAACTCGAGTATTGAGTTTACAAGATGTATTTTTTCGGAGTATGTTTTATTTTGTGAAGGGTAAACATGTCTGAATTTCAAGTGGTCATAATACACATGTCGAAATCAATGTCAGGAACAGTTGGGGAAAGTTCATGAACTGCACTTTTTCTGGCAGGTGTAAAACCTATGATCAATCCTCATCTCAAGCTGACATTGCCAGTTTTGGTGGTGCAGTTGAAAGCGCATAAAAATGTCAGTTTGACGGAACGATATAAAGAGTATTACAGTCATGGCAATAGAAGTGTTTTAGAAATATTTCACCTATTTGCTCAAGTTTTGCAGTTCCTCTAATCAATTCCTCCTGTAATTACTTAAATTTTGAAAAGTTCTTGAAATGTTCACAACTTCCTGTTTATTGACCATATTGACCAATCAGAGTGCTCACAATTAAGATACAACACTCTTGATTGGTCAATTAACACAAAGCTGTCAATCTTTTAAGGAACTTGTTTAAAATTGATCGGAGAAACTGCTAAACTCGAGCAAATGAATTGGTCAAACAGGATGTTGATGTTGAACTTGGGATACCATGGAGGGACAAAGAGTTACTTTGATTTGAACATGGTTCTCTTCTGGATAATCAGTTCTTTCTGTATGTCTAGAATTTAACTTTGGTTTATAAAGTTAAGCTGAAGCAATTATAGCATACCCTGGACTCAGTGGTATCCATGGACTTTCTGAATTAACACCAATTTAGAATATACTGATTTAGTGACGACTTAACGCTTGTCTTTGAGGACGCGCAGTGTTTTGATTCTATTTCAGAACCATCCTAAGAGATGTGAAAAACTGGATTCATATTAATCAGACACTGCAGAGAACAACGAAAAATTTGTTTTCTCGAGTGGGACAACGAATTTTTCGTTGTTCTCTGCAGTGTCAGATAATTATGATGACCGATTTAGTGCCAACCTTTACCATGCCTTTATCAAGATTGAACATGCTGTTTTATTTTGTCAGCCAATAGAAGCAAGGTTTATAAAGAAATCTGTTCACGTTTATATGCATTCTAAACAAATAGCGCTATCCACTGGATAGTGATTTTCTCAGATTTTCTAAACATGTTCAGTAACTGGTAAAGCTCAGTACCGGTATTGTCGAATTTAAGACACTTTTTATCTTGCTACTATTTGGCGTGAATGATTGGAGACATGCGTTCGTAAACATATGACTTATTCTCGTTCTCAATTTTTATTTGTTAAGCTACAAACTGCAGTTTGACAGGTGGAGTGATAAAGATATCCTGGCGTTTTGGTAACCACGCTACTGAACAAGCAAGATTCTGTCTTGGCGACTGTATGACTGTCAGTGTTCCCCTATGCGAAGCGTCATTTTTTGCGAATGGAACTCTTCGTGCTACACGAACTTTTGAGACAGAGATCATGAAAGCCTGTCGTGCATGTGGGCGATGCAAACCTATTTCCAATCGGACGGATATGAAATTTATTAATGTTTCATGGTCGGCAACGACACAGGCTATCTCATGTGTACTCTATGCAGCTTGTGTTGAGACTTCCTTTACTGTAACAGCGTACTCGTTCAATGAGACAGGGGCAAAAGTTGATGAAGTCGATATTTGCCCTCATGACACTTGGGATTATAGTAAGTTAGCGATCTTCAACTGTAATACGTACTGTTTTACTTGTTCTCATTTGACCAGGACATGAGAGTGACAAAAACTCTCATACAAACTGTCACTTGTCAACTCTCATGCAACTCTATTTCTCGTTCGACCAGGACACGAGAGTTGAGAAAACTCTCATGCCAAGTTCATCTTCAAATACATGTGATACTTTTTGCAGATAAACCCGGCAAGCCACACAGTATTCGTGTGGTGGATGTGAAGTCCAAAGAGGTCACTATCACGTGGAAATCTCCAATTTGTGAGCTGAAAAGTAATACTATTGATTGTCATCCGTTTGCTGTTTTCAATGGTGAAAAATACAAGGTAAGAGTTAATAAAAAAAGTTGGTACGAGTGGCTGAAAGTTGACAAGAGTGAATCAGGTTGATAAGAATGGTAGAGAGTTGATAAGAGAGGGCGTGAGTTGATAAGAGTGGATAAGCATTGATGAGAGTTGATAAGAGTAGATTAGAGGCGATGAAGAATTTGGTAGTTGATGAGAGTAGCACACAACTCTTTGCATCAACTCTAACTAAGTTTTAGCTGCTTCAAATTATGGTGAGAGATGATGAAAGTTGATAAGAGGTGATAAAGAGTTTGGGACTTGATAAGTGTTGATGAGAGTAGCATACAATGAGAGTGAATGATGAGAGTTGATAAGAGGTGATAAAGAGTTGGTGAAAGTTGGTAAGAGTTGACATGTCTTCAAATGTTTTCACATAGGTGGACAATTACAAAAAAGGCGATGATGGTTTTAACTACATTTTTGAGTACACAAAAAAAAATGAGCGTCCCTACAAGGTCGTGACTTATCAACTTTTGACAGATTGTTCTCATAACGGAGAAGCAAAGTCTTCTTTGCAAAATGTCACTACAAGACCGTCAGGTATGGCTGTTCAATACTACCAATTTCAAGGAACTGTGGGCTGTGGCACGCCTCGAAATGTTCGTTTGTCTATGAATGTGCATCACTCTGCCCGCTTAGATTCATGTAAACATAAAATTTATTTTCTTGTAAACACATAAGACAACGAACCTAGGGCAGAAAGGGGATTTGTGTCACTTTTCCTTGGTTGCTCAACATCCATACTCGACTTTAAATTCATATCTACGCACTGTTATTGACATTTTTGATGACCCACTGCAAAAGCATCTCAGAGAAAGTTTTGCTTTTTCATACAAAACATAATCGAAGTGGGCGGAGTCATGTACATTTAGCTTCAAGTAGACGGGTGAATATTTTGAGGCGTGCCACAGTTCCTTGAAATCCGTAGTATTTGTCTTTGCAAGTAAGAATTATAATAAAGTGAACTGTATAAATACTGGAGCGATAACTTCAGCTAATAGCCAGTGAACTCTATAAATACTGGAACAATAACTCCAGATAAAAGCTGGTGAACTCTATAAATACTGGAACAATAACTTCAAGTAAAAGCCAGTGAACTCTATAAATACTGGGGCGATAACTCCAGGTAAAAGCTGGTGAACTCTATAAATACTGGAGCAATACCTCCAGGTAAAAAACCCATGTTTGGTTGAAGCCAACATGGTGGGAATTCATGATTAACAACTTTAAATGTCGTGAACAGTTTTAATATCACTTGACCAAGCTATTTCCTCTTTTCAACAAAAAAATTTTATTGTTCATCTCGAAATTCTTTTCTCTGTTCTTGCATAAATTTGACGAGTGATGTGTGTGTTAT
Organism: Muricea muricata; assembly: GCA_963855995.1. Lineage (NCBI taxonomy): Eukaryota > Metazoa > Cnidaria > Anthozoa > Malacalcyonacea > Plexauridae > Muricea > Muricea muricata. The sequence continues at coordinate 9,537,895 of OY979731.1, read as the reverse complement.
GATGTTTTAGTTCCAGAAAAGGGCCCGTCTGCGGTCACTGTTATTGAAACTGGTAACGCAATTCGTCTTTCTTGGCAGGTATTGTAATATGTGAGCTATCTAGTGTAAATAAATAAAGTTAGTTCAGTTTAGGTCTCCTCCTGTAGTAACACTGGATCAATAAGAGATGATCCTTACTGGACCTCTAGGAAGAATAGTTTAGAACTGATAGAGCTATCCAGTACAAATAAAGTTAGTTTAGTTTAGGTTTCCTCCTGTAGTAACACTGGGTCAATAAGAGATGATTCTTACTGGACCTCTAGGAAGAACAGTTTAGAACTGATAGAGCTATCCAGTATAAATAAAGTTAGTTTAGTTTAGGTTTCCTCCTGTAGTAACACTGGATCAATAAGAGATGATCCTTACTGGACCTCCCGGAAGAACAGTTTAGAACTGATAGAGCTATCCAGTATAAATAAAGTTAGTTTAGTTTAGGTTTCCTCCTGTAGTAACACTGGATCAATAAGAGATTATCCTTACTGGACCTCTAGGAAGAACAGTTTAGAACTGATAGAGCTATCCAGTATAAATAAAGTTAGTTTAGTTTAGGTTTCCTCCTGTAGTAACACTGGATCAATAAGAGATGATCCTTACTGGACCTCTAAGAAGAACAGTGTAGAACTGATAGAGCTATTTAGTATAAATAAAGTTAGTTTAGGTTAGGTTTCCTCCTGTAGTAACTAGGGTTGGGTGATATTTAAAAAATCAACTCACGATTATTGTCATGGAAAATAATGAAATAGAAAAAATGAGCATATTTTTCAAGTACAATTAATATCAAAGCATGTATAAACTTGTATATAATCTTATGTTAAAAACAAATCAACAACAGATTAAAGTAATATGAAGACTTTTTCTTCTCTAATATTTACTGTTCATAACTGTTGTTATATAATGTCTACTGTTCAATTTTATTCTATGTTTTGTGGAAGGAAAACTAAATTATGAACATGCAGTACAACTACTACGAAAAGCATTTACAATTTGCCTTGTTAATACACTTTTTGAGAGTATATTTGTTGCTGGAATGCAAAGATACTTTCAACTTGTTTAGGATTCTGCAAGCTATATACATATTTCTAAACAATATCACGATAGTCATCGAACATGACGATAATTTCGATAAATCGTCACTCAAGTTTTTAGCTTCGATACGATAATCGCGATTGGAAATATCACGATAAATCAAAATATCGAAATATCGCCCAACCCTAGTAGTAACACTGGATCAATAAGAGATGATCCTTACTGGACCTCTAGGAAGAACAGTTTAGAACTGATAAAGCTATCCAGTATAAATAAAGTTAGTTTAGTTTAGTTTAGGTTTCCTCCTGTAGTAACACTGGATCAATAAGAGATGATCTTTACTAGACCTACAGTTAGGGATAATAAAGTCTCTATAAACGAAATTAGTTTAATATAAGTTCCCTTTTGTACAATGCAACGCTTGGTTTAGATGATCAAAAAGTAATTATCTTTTTCTTCCATCTCTAGTTACCGCCTGATGTATTTTTGAATGGCCTTCCCAACGTAACCAAAATAGTTGGAAGACTAAACAAGACTGTGGTCTATCGTGAAACTGTATATGGTGACAGATTAACGTCGCATTCGATTTCATTGGAGGGCAATGAATCGTTAGGATGTGCACACTACAAAGTTCTGTTTTGTGTCGCTCCTCATTTGTGTAGCGATTACTCAGATGAAGGACAAATGATAACTTGCGGTATGTGATGGGTATGATTTCGTATGATGGTGTGCTGGGGCGTAAGTGTGTAACTTAACCAGGGTCCAGGTCAAGTTGAATTAGTGAAAGGTTTATCAGAAAGGGCCTCTTTTTCACAGCTGTATGTATTCCCCTTTTTTGAGTTCACAGTAACTGTGCTTTGATATGATCTGTGATGTGATGTGATGTGATGTGATGTGATGTGATGTGATGTGATGCGGTGTGGTGATGTAGTGTAATGTGTTGTGATTTGATGTGTTGTGGTGTGGTGATCTGATGTGATGTGCTGTGGTGTGATGTGATATGATGTAGTGTAATGTGGTGTGATGTATTGTGATGATGTGGTATGATATGATGTGATATGATGTAGTGTAATGTGGTGTGATGTGATAGGGTTTTGTGTTGTGTTGTATGGTATGGTATGGTATTACCTACTCTCTGTACTTATAACAATTTTTATTCGTAGAAAGTGCCAGTACAGCCCCTACTAATGAAAGAGCCGTGGCGTCGTCAACAAACGATTTGGGCACAATCATTATCATTATGGTTTCGGCTTTTTTCGTCGTTATTGTTTTACTAATTGCGACTTATGTATGGTGCTGGAAGAAACGGTGAGTAGCAAATAGAACCTGGAGCGTTATGATAGTTAAAATAGAGTTATCGTAGTTAAAATAGTCCCTACCATAGCGTGGTTGATTAGGTGGGGGTTTCTAACCTTGTTACAGCCCCCCTCTTCAAAAGGGTGAGCACTCCAAGGGGAAGCTAAGGGGTTAGCCATGAGTGATCGAAGTTCTTTGATTTGAAGGGAAAATTATTTATTGTTTTTTACAGGAAGGAAAACCGCCCGGAGCTTCCGAAGGTAGGCCGCCTCCTGAGCGATGTTTTTTTAGCTCCGTTACAACCGACACGATCAAGTACTGTAGCTTCAAGTTTGCTTCTCACACTCGCTGACAATTTAATAACGCCTATAAACTCGACTTTCGTGACAGTTTTCTGGCTAAATTCAAGTTGAGAAGGAATGCTAAACACGAAACTGTTTGTTGCTCATTATCGAAGTGTACTAATTGTTTATTATTAAACTGTGCGCAAAAAACTCGTTTCCAACGCCGATAATATTGCTGCCAAGTCCCAGTCAGAATAGACATGAGTACAACTAGTTAATAAACACCACGTTCCTTTCTCGTGTAGCTAATCCAGGGGAAGGACCAACAATCCGGGGACTATATTCCGGTGGGGCAATTATCTCACCCGGGCTTCGAATACGCGAGTTTGGACAAGGAAGAGCGACTTGATGAGTTGGTCACGTGATAGTGAGGTTAGTGGATACACTTCATGTAAGCCAGAACATAGTGTCGCCGTCCCATGGCGCGGAATGAAGATGTGGTTGGTCAGCGATGAGCGCAAAATTTGGCGATGAAATCTACGGTCCTGAATAGCAATCCTGTGGCAACAGAATTAACTATGTTGACCTGAAGGTTGACTAGTATTTATTGAGGGAAACGTTCGTTTTCTCAAAACTGTGTCAGAACTGTATATAACATGTCTTGATGCTGGTGTCCAGGCTCTCTCGGTTCGAAAAAGGCAATACTCTATATAATTGTACCTGCAACGATTAATTCGGCCGCCATCTTTGAAGCTGAATTAAAGGGCGCCATTGATAACGAGGAGCCACAAAATTCACCCATTTTCAACGCTGTTTTCAACGTAGAATAACGCTCTTTTAACGTTGTTCAAGTCCAGAAGACGTTTGACTTAAAACCGGGTTACAAGGGCGCTACGCTGGGATTGAAAGCAGCGTTTGAAATTGAGTGACGTTACGGCTCCAGGTTATAAATGGTGCCCTTCCATTTGCCTTTCAAGATGGCGGCCATGTTATTGTTCCAGGTGTAATTAAGTTTACTAGGTGATGGTATTATTCTTTGTACTTCATGTAAATAAAACGACGTAAACGGGTATTCAGCCTGATATTTCGATCACTACGGTATGTTAGCTTGAGTAAACGTGTTTAGTTGCTTCAACAAGGTAGGCAAAATAATAAAACGTAACACAATTTTACAAGTCTGCACACTGTATCGTAGTTCACTTTGGCAAGTTTTGGTTGCGAATTAAGAATGATCAGTCGGAAGCAAACATAAGGGCGAAGGAGCTTTTAAGGCGCGGTTGTATTATGGAACTTGTCCCGCCACTTGCAATGCAATTCGGACTTTACTGATGTTATTTGAGATGCATCGCTGACAGTGGCGGCGGCAAGGGGGCATTCCCCCCTCTCTCGGAATTTGTGTCCTGCTCCCAAGCCCCCCCCCCCCCAAAATCGCTACAATGTTTCGCATTTTCTCTGAGTTTCAATAAAATTATGCCCTATCTATTATGTATCGTTAGTATAAATAACAATCTTGCCTCCCCCCCGAAAAAAACACTCCTTTGCTCTCCAACTCCCCCCCCCTCCCGCCCACTTTTCAGTTTTGCTAAAGAATTGTCTTATCATTACGGTCTCTTCATGTAATCTATTGTCTCATAACATTACATGTTTCCGCCATCTTGGATTAATACGGATATGCATGTTACGTCACACGTGGCGGATCACGCAATATTTTTCATCTTGACTACCGATAGTCAATCAACAGAGCAATAGTCTGTCAGCAGAGCAATTACGTCGTTGGTTGGTTCTCATAGAGATCAGGCATTTGTATTTGTATTTAATTATATCCTTAGTTAGCTAATGCTAGTTTACACAAGGCCCACTGTAAGGTTAATTAATTAATCTATCTAAAGTTAGTGCAAAGTGTCATGACAATGTAAGTCAACATAAAACTTAAACATAAAACTTAATTTAGTATATTCTATCATATGAGCCAAGGTATTGGATTTTCAATAGTTAATTTGAATTTTTCCTTTGGAGGAATGTTTTTGGTCTCAAGTTATTCTAGGTGTTTCTAGCTCTAATTATGAACGCTCTAGCTTCTTAAACACTGGCTTCTTTAATAACCATTTATCTTCTTTACGCATTGATGAGAATCTCGTAACATTATCAGGCGTGTTTTTTAGCTTAGTACATCATTTTCACCTGGGTACGTATAACACCCAAGACACAATATATAAGATCATTACTTCTATTTTTAAAACGGTGATAATTAAAATTTTATTTATGTAACTAACTTCATAAATCGCATTGTTCCATCCACGATGGGATTTTCAAAACACAGGGAATGTTTTAATGGAAAGGCTTATTAGAATAATGGAAGGATTTAAAACCGTTAATTACAATGACAGCTTCTAATCCCGAATGTCATTCGGTTTTCACACGCTGTGCGACCTGGCCTCATCTGCTATTTTGGTACCAAACTTGTTGAGCTTTATATATGTCTGGAGTAAGAATTGCACTCGTTTGATTTTGTTAACTGCATGATTTGTGAACACTTTTCATAAGTTTTCGTTTTCATTGGTTTTAGTTTAAACACTTTGCAATGTAGGTGATAAAAACTAACCTAAAAGCTCAAAATGTACTGGCAAAACTCATTAATGATTCGCGACGAAACAAGCAAAAGTACAATTAGAACATGAGCTTTACAATTACACAATTTTTATATCTGATACAACACAGACGCGAATGTTGTCAATATCTTGTGACGCTCTCAAATTCTATTGATCTATTGGCGAAGTGATTTTGAAAATACATGTTATATAAGACGAGAAAATCAAAGTTAAAGTTTATTCAAATCAACACAATTCTGTATCACATATACAGATTCCTTCACACTCATGGTTTCTTTTGTGATTTGTTCAAAATTATTAATGATTTCAGAAATGGTTCGTACTAATATTGTATAATCTGTGGTTACACAACATTAACGGTCATTACACAACATTACCTGAGAATTCGTCTAGAAAAATGAATGCCAATAAAGGTTGCTTATCCAATTATCTCTTATGCAATGTAGTTACCTCTTTGAACCAATATTTACAATCTTATTGTAATGTAAAGTATTAAAATTGGATGTACTATTTCTGAACTGCTACATAAGATTTCGTTTTAATATTTAATCTAATTTTGTTTCTGCACGAAATGTGTTTTAATTCGCATAAAACTGGCTTTACAGTTAAGTAAGCATATACAAAAATAAACTTCCATATATTCTTATTGATCTAACTAGATAGTTCTGTCAGTTCTAAAATGTTCTTCCTAGAGTTCTAGTAAGGGTCATCTCTTATTGCACTGGATGTGTTACCAAAAGAGGAATCTAAACTAAACTAACTTTATTTGTAAACTGTTCTTCCTGGAGGTCCAGTAAGGATCATCTCTTATTGATCCAGTGTTACTACAGGAGGAAACCTAAACTAAACTAACTTTATTTATACTGGATAGCTCTATCAGTTGTAAACTGTTCTTCTTAGAGGTCCAGTAAGGATCATCTCTTATTGCAAGCACGTGTGAGACCGTGGTTGAATATGCAGCAAAGATTCGAAGCGCGAAGATTTGGATGATGACCGGAACTGCAGCGCACAGAAAGTTTTTTAATGTCAGAGCAATCAGCGAAAATCTACCAGTTGGTTCACTTTCCAGTCTACTTCCTTTCCACGCTCTGACTGTCTGGTACCACATCGTTCTTGTGTGTGATCACGGAAAAACATCGACGTGGAAAATGTTTTTAGAGAAGCACAATCTTCTGTCGTCGGCCGGTGAGGGGAATTCAACTACCGCCAAGATTAAAGATGCAGAGAAGTTTGTGTGTTCAATGTACAAAGATGAAGAAGTCGAGTCTGTGAATCAAATCCGAGTTCTTCTTTTCCGAAGTGTGGAAAGCCGCAAGCACTACCTCCAACGCGTAATGCTTTGGAACTGCATATCAGGCGTTCCCACTATCAATCTTTGGTATGGAAACAAGCATGTTGCCAATATCCAAATCTTCCAAATCATGGCGGAATGGGGTGGATTAAAGCTGGTGACGAGAAATTAGTTCCACGAACTTTGATACAATTCCAAAGGCTTGCAATGAGATTGTATCTTGTTCATGTAAAAGTGCATGCACGACGCTCCGTTGTGGCTGTAAAAAAGCTAAACTGTTGTGCACCAGTGTTTGTGGCTGTACAATCAGCAATAGTGAGAACACTTGTTGCAAAAACAAATCCACCAGTTAAACAATAATGAACAATAATTTCACGAGGACGAGCGTGTAATATTCCTCATGGGAGCCATGTGCCTAGCCAGTACCCTAAACAGAGGAAGTCACTCCCCAGAAATAATAAAAATGGCTAGTAATACCGGGGGGAAAGGCTTCTGTTTAGGGCACTGTCTTACGCTTTTTTGACTGAACCTGTCCTTCTCATTGATATGTGATCCCTCTTTGTAGTCTCTACTCTTTGTTGTTATTGTAAAGTCCTTCCACTTTGTAGTAACAAAACATTCATTTTGATCCATACTCATTTTCATTTAAAGATTTGTATGGTATAGAAGCTCAATATTTGCAACAAAGTATTCTATTTGCGACGAAATTTTACATCCGTGATTAGTAATAAAGTTACATATTTTATTGAACTTTTATACTTACAACGAAATATCATATTTACAAAAGTTTTGTATTGGAAATGAAGTTTTATACTTTCCGCAATGAAGTTTTATATTTAGACATGGAAGTTTTGTATAAGATAATGAGTTGTATTAATGTACATGAAGTATGACAATTAATCTATTTATCAATAGCGACGCCATCTTGAATCGTGATGCATTGTGGTCTATCCAGGGTAAAAACCACCATGTAAATGCCGCTATCGTTACAGCAATACGCTGTACAGGAAAAATATTGCGATGAATGTTTTCTTAGTTACAATGGGGATATGTCAATCAATATTCTAAGCACTTTATGCTATCAGCGTGCACATATGGAGTAATGGATTTTAAGTAATAAATTTCATTCGGATTTATTTATCTTCCTAGGGTTTCCTTTGTTCTATAAGTTTCCCTGAACATTTGTCTGTTATTTACAATAATAAAAATAACGGTTCTCTGCCATATATTTTATTTATGGCGGTTTAAAACAGTTAAATTACCCTGGATAGACCACAATGCACCGCGATATGTTCAAAATTCAAGATGGCGTCGCTATTGTTGAAAAACTCAATTAGCCTTTCTCACAACCTGCGAACAGGTGCATATCCGCCATGTTTGGGGTACCGAGTAGCGCGAAGAGCGAGACGGAAAACACGACAAAAGTTGTTTTTAAAAGCAAACTACAATGTTGGAGTTGAAGTTTTAAATGGTTAAAATTAAGCAGGCAGTTTGATCTTTCGTTGGTAAGTAAAAAGTATCGTTACTTTCATCCTGGAGAAATTCTGGTGTCAAACTTGCAAAATATAAAGAGAAAAATGATTTTGAACGAGCGGGGAGCCAACTCAAGGTGAGAACATTTTTGTACTCAATTGCTAGGTTTTCAAATCCGAGCTATGTCAATTCTACTACACCTAAGGTCATATAATTTGGTACATGTTATCATGGACCGTTTCTGCATCTGGATTCGGTAAAAACAAGACACTAGTACAAAAATTTAAAGGTTTTTTTGTTGTTTTTAAAACATGATCGCGACACGGCCGTATTGACTCAACAAGTTTCATGATGATTTGACTCTGGCTACAGTAAATATTAGCTAAAACTTAACAAAAACAAAACTAAAATAGAAATAAACAAGGTTGCTGACTTTCCTTTGTTAAAATACTATAAATTACCTGTTTACTTAGTCATAAATCTGCATTTTTAGGAGTAAGTGTACGAAATTTTAGACGTTCGAAAACGGGCTTTTGTAGTAATAACCCCAGCAATTATAATCTTTGCAGTAGGCGATACATGTACTGCTTTTGAAAGTGCTCAAATTTGATGTACGTGCAGTAGTACTCACATTTAAGAATTTATAGAAATTCTATATAACCACTTACAACCTTTTTTGGTGTTTATTTTGCTTGGGTTGAGCAAATATTATTATACGAGGAACAAAACGTTAAATCATCGAGTCAATATCGCGATCATGTTTTAAAAACAACAAAAAAACCTTTAAATTTTTGTACTAGTGTCTTGTTTTTACCGAATCCAGATGCGGAAACGGTCCATGATAACATGTACCAAATTATATGACCTTAGGTGTAGTAGAATTGACATAGCTCGGATTTGAAAACCCAGCAATTGAGTACAAAAATGTTCTCACCTTGAGTTGGCTCCCCGCTCGTTCAAAATCATTTTTCTCTTTATATTTTGCAAGTTTGTCACCAGAATTTCTCCAGGATGAAAGTAACTATACTTTTTACTTACCAACAAAAGATCAAACAGCCTGCTTATTTTTAACCATTTAAAACTTCAACTCCAACATTGTAGTTTGCTTTTAAAAAACAACTTTTGTCGTGTTTTCCGTCTCGCTCTTCGCGCTACTCGGTACCCCAAACATGGCGGATATGCACCTGTTCGCAGGTTGTGAGAAAGGCTAATTGCAAACAAGTATTATATTTCCTTACAAGTATTATTGAAAAGAAATGAAGTTTTATATTTAAACATGGAAGTTTTGTATAAGATAATGAGTTGTATAAATGTGACATGAAGTATTAAAATTGCAAACAAGTACTATATTTGCTTACAAGTATTATTGAAAAAAAGTGAAGGTTTATATTTTGCCAATGAAGTTTTATATTTAGGCATGGAAATTTTGTATTAGTGACAGGAATTATTAGAATTGTAAAGAAGTATTGTATTTGCGCTAGAAGTGTTATTGAAACAATCGGCATTCCGTATTAAATGGCTAAATATTTTAAAAGGCGAGGTATTTTACAAACGCTCGCGGCATTTTCGTCATGTTTATATTTTTTCTGTTTGGAGGTTTCGTCTGAATCTAATGTGGAGAAAACTCAACAGAAAAGTAAGTGTTTTGTGTGGTATGTCTTGTCGTGCTCAGAAATGTATGGCTGTTTTATTTAACAAAGTCGCTGTGAAATTTTCGAAGATAAGCCGTTTCCGCCGCAGGCTTGTCGGCAAAAATTTCCCCCCAAAATTGCATCAGTTGGCTTCAATTTTTTCCTCGTCAAGTCTTGTATAGGCACTGCGTTTAAGATCGATAAAATTGTAGCAGGAATGAAGCGTATTACCCCTGTTTCATGCTGTCATGATAATCTACATGCATGTGATAGAACACTGTTAAATTGTAAAGGGTAAACGTTTACTGGACGACAGTTTAAAAGAATACAAATTAAAACATATTCCGAAGAAATAAATCTTGTAAATACGTTTCTCGACCGTTTCTTGTTTTTAACTCGAGTATTGAGTTTACAAGATGTATTTTTTCGGAGTATGTTTTATTTTGTGAAGGGTAAACATGTCTGAATTTCAAGTGGTCATAATACACATGTCGAAATCGATGTCAGGAACAGTTGGGGAAAGTTCATGAACTGCACTTTTTCTGGCAGGTGTAAAACCTATGATGGTTGATCAATCCTCATCTCAAGCTGACATTGCCAGTTTTGGTGGTGCAGTTGAAAGCACACAAAAATGTCAGTTTCACGGAACGATATAAACAGTATTACAGTCATGGCAATAGAAGTGTTTTAGAAATATTTCACCTATTTGCTCAAGTTTTGCAGTTCCTCTAATCAATTCCTCCTGTAATTACTTAGATTTTGAAAAGTTCTTGAAATGTTCACAACTTCCTGTTTATTGACCATATTGACCAATCAGAGTGCTCACAATTAAGATACAACACTCTTGATTGGTCAATTAACACAAAGCTGTCAATCTTTTAAGGAACTTGTTTAAAATTGATCGGAGAAACTGCTAAACTCGAGCAAATGAATTGGTCAAACAGGATGTTGATGTTGAACTTGGGATACCATGGAGGGACAAAGAGTTACTTTGATTTGAACATGGTTCTCTTCGGATAACCAGTTGTTTCTGTATGTCTAGAATTTAACTTTGGTTTATATAGTTAAGCTGAAGCAATTATAGCATACCCTGGACTCAGTGGTATCAATGGACTTTCTGAATTAACACCAATTTAGAATATACTGATTTAGTGACGACTTAACGCTTGTCTTTGAGGACGCGCAGTGTTTTGATTCTATTTCAGAACCATCCTAAGAGATATGAAAAACTAGATTCATATTAATCAGACACTGCAGGGAACAACGAAAAATTTGTTGTCTCGAGCTGGACAACGAATTTTTCGTTGTTCTCTGCAGTGTCAGATAAATATGACTACTGATTTAGTGCTAACCTTTATCATGCCTTTATCAAGATTGAACATACTGTTTTATTTTGTCAGCCAATAGAAGCAAGGTTTATAAAGAAATCTGTTCACGTTTATATGCATTCTAAACAAATAGCGCTATCCACTGGATAGTGATTTTCTCAGATTTTCTAAACATGTTCAGTAACTGGTAAAGCTCAGTACCGGTATTATTGAATTTAAGACACTTTTTATCGTGCTACTATTTGGCGTGAATGATTGGAGACATGCGTTCGTAAACATATGACTTATTCTCGTTCTCAATTTTTATTTGTTAAGCTACAAACTGCAGTTTGACAGGTGGAGTGATAAAGATATCCTGGCGTTTTGGTAACCACGCTACTGAACAAGCAAGATTCTGTCTTGGCGACTGTATGAATGGCAGTGTTCGCCTATGCGAAGCGTCATTTTTTGCGAATGGAACTCTTCGTGCTACACAAACTTTTGAGACAGAGATCATGAACGCCTGTCGTACATCTGGGTTGTGCAAACCTATTTCCAATCGGACGGATATGAAATTTATTAATGTTTCATGGTCGGCAACGACACAGGCTATCTCATGTGTACTCTATGCAGCTTGTGTTGAGACTTCCTTTACTGTAACAGCGTACTCGCTCAATGAGACAGGGGCAAAAGTTGATGAAGTCGAAATTTGCCCTCATGAAACTCGGTATAAAAGTAAGTTAGCGATCTTCAACTGTAATACGTACTGTTTTACTTGTTCTCATTTGACCAGGACATGAGAGTGACAAAAATTCTCATACAAACTGTCACTTGTCAACTCTCATGCAACTCTATTTCTCGTTCGACCAGGACACGAGAGTTGAGAAAACTCTCATGCCAAGTTCATCTTCAAATACATGTGATACTTTTTGTAGATAAACCCGGCAAGCCACACAGTATTCGTGTGGTGGATGTGAAGTCAAATGAGGTCACTATCACATGGAAATCTCCAATTTGTGAGCTGAAAAGTAATACTATTGGTTGTCATCCGATTGCTGTTTTCAATGGTGAAAAATACAAGGTAAGAGTTAATAAAAAAAGTTGGTACAAGTGGCTGAAAGTTGACAAGAGTGAATCAGGTTGATAAGAATGGTAGAGAGTTGATAAGAGAGGGTGTGAGTTGATAAGAGTGGATAAGCATTGATGAGAGTTGATAAGAGTAGATTAGAGGCGATGAAGAATTTGGTAGTTGATGAGAGTAGCACACAACTCTTTGCATCAACTCTAACTAAGTTTTAGCTGCTTCAAATTATGGTGAGAGATGATGAAAGTTGATAAGAGGTGATAAAGAGTTTGGGACTTGATAAGTGTTGATGAGAGTAGCATGCAATGAGAGTGAATGATGAGAGTTGATAAGAGGTGATAAAGAGTTGGTGAAAGTTGGTAAGAGGTGACATGTCTTCAAATGTTTTCACATAGGTGGACAATTACAAAAAAGGCGATGATGGTTTGAACTACATTTTTGAGTACACAAAAAAAAATGAGCGTCCCTACAAGGTCGTGACTTATCAACTTGGGACAGATTGTCCTTATAACAGAGAGGCAAAGTCTTCTTTGCAAAATGTCACTACAAAACCAGCAGGTATGGCTGCTCAGTACTACGGATTTCAAGGAATGTGGGCTGTGGCACGCCTCGAAATGTTCGTTTGTCTATAAATGTGCATCACTCTGCCCGCTTAGATTCATGTGAACACATAAAATTTATTTTCTTGTAAACGCATAAAACAACGAACCTAGGCCAGGAAGGGGATTTGTATCACTTTTCCTTGGTTGCTCAACATCCATACTCGACTTTAAATTCATATCTACGCACTGTTATTGACATTTTTGATGACCCACTGCAAAAGCATCTCAGAGAAAGTTTTGCTTTTTCATACAAAACATAATCGAAGTGGGGGGAGTCATGCACATTTAGTTTCAAATAGACAGACGAATATTTTGAGGCGTGCCACAGTTCCTTGAAATCCGTAGTATTTGTCTTTGCAAGTAAGAATTATAATAAAGTGAACTGCATAAACACTGGAGCGATAACTTCAGCTAATAGCCAGTGAACTCTATAAATACTGGAATGATAACTCCAGGTAAAAGCCAGTGAACTCTATAAATACTGGAACGATAACTCCTGGTAAAAGCCAGTGAACTCTATAAATACTGGAACAATAACTCCAGATAAAAGCTAGTGAACTCTATAAATACTGGGGCGATAACTCCAGGTAAAAGCCATTGAACTCTGTAAACACTGGAGCAATAACTCCAGGTAAAAGCTAGTGAACTCTATAAATACTGGAGCAATACCTCCAGGTAAAAAACCCATGTTTGGTTGAAGCCAACATGGTGGGAATTCATGATTAACGACTTTAAATGTCGTGAACAGTTTAATATCACTTGACCAAGCTATTTCCTCTTTTCAACAAAAAAATGTTATTGTTCATCTCGAAATTCTTTTCTCTGTTCTTGCATAAGTTTGACGAGCGATTTGTGTGTTATGATGTTTTAGTTCCAAAAAAGGCACCATCTGCAGTCACTGTTATTGAAACTGGTGACACAATTCGTCTTTCTTGGCAGGTATTGTAGTATGTGAGCTATCTAGTGTAAATAAATGAAGTTAGTTCAGTTTAGGTTTCCTCCTGTAGTAAAACTGTAGGAAGAACAGTTTAGAACTGATAGAGCTATCCAGTATAAATAAAGTTAGTTTAGTTTAGGTTTCCTCCTGTAGTAACACTGGATCAATAAGAGATGATCCTTACTGGACCTCTAGGACGAACAGTTTAGAACTGATAAAGCTATCCAGTATAAATAAAGTTAGTTTAGTTTAGGTTTCCTCCTGTAGTAACACTGGATGAATAAGAGATGATCTTTACTAGACCTACAGTTAGGGATAATAAAGCCTCTATAAACGAAATTAGTTTAATATAAGTTCCCTTTTGTACAATACAACGCTTGGTTTAGATGATGAAAAAGTAATTATCTTTTTCTCCCGTTTCTAGTTGCCGCCTGATGTCTATTTAAATGGCCTTCCCAACGTAACCGAAATAGTTGGTAGACTAAACAAGACCGTGGTCTATCGCGAAACTGTATATGGTGACAGATTAACGTCGCATTCGATTTCATTGGAGGGCAATGAATCGTTAAAATGTGCACACTACAAAGTTCTGTTTTGTGTCGCTCCTCATTTGTGTAGCAATTACTCTGATGAAGGACAAATGATAACTTGTGGTATGTGATGCAAATGTGTATGATTTCGTATGATGGTGTGCTGGGGCGTAAGTGTGTAACTTGACCAGGGTCCAGGTCAAGTTGAAATTAGAGGAAGATTTATCAGAAAGGGCCTCTTTTTCACAGCTGTATGTATGGACCATTCCCCAATTCGACAAACTTTCAAATTGGAAAACGATTTTAGCACAGTTGGAAAGAGCTTTCTAAATTTAGTGAAACTGTAAAGTTTGGTTGTAAAATATTGTAAAATGTCGAAAATATAGTAATGTAAAGATTGCGAATTTTGTATACTTTTGGTATACTATTACGCGGGAAAAAGCGTTACCACATTTCCACATAGTGGTAACACTTTTCAGTGCGTAATACAAAAGTATACAAAATTCGCAAACTTTACAGGACTATATTTTCCACATTTTACAATATTTTGCAACCAAACTTCACAATTTCACTAAATTTAGGAAGCTCTTTCAACTGTGCTAAAATTGTTTTCCAATTTAAAACTTTGTCTAATTGGGGAATGGTCCATCCCCCTTTTCTGAGTTCACTGTAACTGTGGTTTGATATGATGTGTGATGTGGTGTGATGTGATGCGGTGTGCTGATGTATTGTAATGCGTTGTGATTTATTAATGTGTTGTGGTGTGATGATGTGGTGTGCTGTGATGTGCTGTGGTGTTATGTGGTATGATGTAGTGTAATGTGGCGTGATGTGTTGTGATATGATGTGATGTGATATGATATGGTGTAATGTGGTGTGATGTGATAGGGTTTTGTGCTGTGTGGTATGGTATGGTATTACCTACTCTCTGTCCTTATAACAATTTTCATTCGTAGAAAGTGCCAGTACAGCCCCTCCTAATGAAAGAGCCGTGGCGTCGTCAAACGATTTGGGCACAATCATTATCATTATGGTTTCGGTTTTTTTCGTCATCATTGTTTTACTAGTTTTGACTTATGTATGGTGCTGGAAGAAACGGTGAGTAGCACATAGAACCTGGGGCGTTATGATAGTCAAAATAGAATTATCGTGGTTAAAATAGTCCCTACCATAACGTGGTTGATTAGGTGGGGGTTTCTAACCTTGTTACAGCCCCCCTCCCCCACGTTTTCAAAAGGGTGAGCACTCCAAGGGCAAGGGGTTAGCCATGATTGATCGAAGTTCTTTGATTTGAAGGGAAAATCATTTGTTTTTTACAGGAAGGAAAACCGCCCGGAGCTTCCACCGGTAGGCCGCCTCCTGAGCGATGTTTTTTTAGCTCCGTTACAACCGACACGATCAAGTACTGTAGCTTCAAGTTTGCTGCTCAAACTCGCTGACAATTTACTCTCGATTTCAGCTCGCTTTTGAAAAATCGTTACGAATGTTCGTTTGTAAGTTCAGAATGTTCGTTGCAAGGTTCCAATGATTTACTTATACTTATTAAGCTTTGTGGAAACACCACGTAAATGATTGTTTTGAAGTTCGTTTCGACAATTTACCATAATAAGTCAGCTAATCAAATTGCTCACTGTTCAATCATCGTAAATATTCGGAACGAGCTTCAAAACAAACATTGGAACTTTGCAACGAACATTCTGAACTTACAAACGAACATTCGAAGTGATTTTTCAAAAGCGAGCTGGAATCGAGAGTGATAACGCCTATAAACTCGACTTTCGTGTCAGTTTTCTGGCTAAATTCAAGTTGAGAAGAAATGTTATGATAAACACGAAACTGTTTGTTGCTCATTATCGAAGTGTACTGATTGTTTATTATTAAACTGTGCGTAAAAAACGGCAGCCAAGTCCCATTCAGAATAGACATGAGTACAACTAGTTAAACCACAGAATAGAAAATTAACCAGAAGGTTCACTCTATATAAATCACTAGTCACGCTTTACACAATTTGGCGCGCTCGTTCCAGTGCCCTAAACAAGTGCATTATTATTTTCCATCCACCACACTGACGTTGCATCATTTTCACAATTTTTAATTTGAAGTATTTGTGCAGGTGGTCATTTCCTGTTGCTATGCTTAGAATTACGATTTGGATTAGAGATTATTTAGAATCCATTTGAAAGGCTCTTTCTTGTTGGAATATAGCATACGTCCGTTTGAATGATGGGAACATGTAGCAAACTGCACTACACTTGTTTAGCTCGATATGAAATTGTGACGGGTTTCGATGAGAGTGAACCTTCGGGTTAATTTCTATTCTGTGGTTAAACACCACGTTTCTTTCTCGTGTAGCTAGTCCAGGGGAACAACGAACAAACCGGGGACTATATTCCGGTGGGGCAATTATCCCACCCGGGCGTCGAATACGCGAGCTTGGACAAGGAAGAGCGACTTGATGAGTTGGTCACGTGAAAGTGAGGTTAGTGGATATACTTCATGTAAGGGACTTGTCAGAAATTAACAGGGGGGGAGGGGGGGGTGCAAATATTGTACTTAAGGTTGGAAATGAGGTGACCCATCTAAGCAATAGGAGCGAAATTTCCTTACCCTCCCCTTGGGCTTAGCATGAAACACCATGACCCTCCCCTCTATCATCAGGTGATTTAATTCAAAAGTTCAGTTTAGATACACACACACATAAAACGTTTACACTATAAAACTCAATGCATTTTCATTCTAAAATATGTTTATTTGACATTGTTGTTGTGGTTTTAATATAATATTTGAACTAAGCATAACACAGTACTCCGCCTGCTGTAGGCGAGGCGGAGTTTTAAATTCGCCCTGTTTCTGTCTTTTTTTCGGTGTCGCAAGTTGGCGCAGCGCTCATGGGTGATACCGCTTAAACACGGCGTTTAAACTCAATTTCTAGCAGAATATGTCAACAAAACACGCATTTAAACATGTATGCTAGAACATCTAAACCGCAAGAAGGTTTTACGTGCAAAGATTCTCATGCAAAATGTTTTAAAACGACAAATTCCACCGCGAAACTTTACCGAGGAGCGATGTATCGCGGTGAAGTTTTGGGAGCGTGTTTCCGTCATTTTCTCTTGTGTTTCCTTCCACTTTTAAGGAAATTTAGAAAATTCTACACAAGAGTCAAGTGCAAATTCTACTGAAATATCTATATGCAAAACACAATTTTTAACATGTAATAGTTAACAAAAAGGGACAGGAAGGTTCTTTATGAAAACATTGCTCCAGAAATGTTTTAAAACGGCAAATTTTGATAGACTCCATCATTCCATGATTAAGGAGTGAGTCTAGGAAATGTATTCCTAATCACGAAGTATTCGTTGTGATTTCTTTCCTCGGTTTTCTCACCTATCATTATGTTGAGATGCTGATATTTCGTGCAAAATGATTTATTTGCTTGTGGGATCTTATACATTTATAAAAGGTAAGAGACACTCAACATTCCAATTCCAGAAATACATATGTTAGTCTAAAGTTCCCAACAAATTATATCGTGGAGACTTCAGGTAGTGTGCTGCAGAATTGATTTAAATGATGCTATCAGGGTTAATATATTTTTGTATTGTATACACTTTTAGTAAAATTTTCTTTACCTGCAACTACCCAAAAATAAAACAGCCATATGTTGGTGGTATTATGACAAAAGAATCTTGTTTAATATAATTATGTACTATGAAAGTCTTTAGTTTAAATTAAACTCTAAAAAATGCAATCTTACTAGGACTCTGGACAGAGTGCCTGTGATTACATAGGATGTGCTAGCAATGTCTTAAAATGCCTTGGAAGGTACCCTAATAATAACTGATTTAAAAAGGAGTTCGTTGGGCAGAACAGAAATAACTGAATATAACCCACCCCCAATAAACGCTCTAGTTACAGCCTTGTGCCCATTTTCGTTTTGGCAGGCAGAGTGAACGCCTTAGCAGGCGTCTTGTTTTTTTCTAATCTATTTATACTGTGTGATAACAACTGTACGAGCATAAGAATAAATTTGAATGACCCTCCCCTTAAAAGCAGCTCATTTTATCCTCACCCTCCCTTTTTTAGGATCTTAAAAAGCTATGACCCTCCCCACATTTCCACCCCACGTCCCTCCCTGTTAATTTCTGACAAGTCCCTAAGCCAGAACATAGTGTCGCCGTCCCGTGGCGCGGAATGAAGGTGCGGTTGGTCAGCGATAAGCGCAAAATTTGGCGATGGAATCTACGGTCCGGAATAGCAATCCCGTGGCAACAGAATTAAGCATGTTGACCGGAAGGTGGACTAGTATTTATTGAGAGAAACGTTAGTTTTCTCAAAACTGTGTCAGAACTGTACATAACATGTCTAGAGGCTGGTGTCCAGGCTCTCTCGTTTCGAGAGGTGATACTCCATATAATTAGACCTGGAACGATAAATTGGCCGCCATCTTTGAAGCCGAATTGAAGGGCGCCATTGATAACCAGGGGGCACAAAAGTCGCCAATTTTCGACGCTGTTTTCAACGTAAAATAACGCCCTTTTAACCTTGTTCAAGTCCAGAAGACGTTTGACTTAAAACCGGGTTACAAGGGCGCTACGCTGGGATTGAAAGCAGCGTTTGAAATTGGGTGACGTTTACGGCTCCAGGTTATGGATGGCGCCCTTCCATTTGCCTTTCAAGATGGCGGCCATGTTATCGTTCCAGGTGTAATTAAGTTCACTAGGTAATGGTATTATTCCATGTACTTCATGTAAATAAAACGACGTAAACGGGTATTCAGCCTGATATTTCGATCACTACGGTATGTTAGCTTGAGTAAACGTGTCTAGTTACTTCAACAAGGTAGGCAAAATAATAAAACGTAACACAATTTTACAAGTCTGCACTCTGTATCGTAGTTCACTTTGGCAAGTTTTGGTTGCGAATTAAGAATGATCAGTCGGAAGCAAACATAAGGCGAAGGAGCTTTTAAGGCGCGGTTGTATTATGGAACTTGTCCCGCCACTTGCAATGCAATTCGGACTTTACTGATGTTATTTGAAATGCATTGCTGACAGTGGCGGCGTCAAAGAGGAAAGGGGGGGGCTTTCCCCCCCCGGAATTTGCCCCCAAGTCCCCCCTTCCAAGATCGCTACAATGTTTCGCAATTTTGTACAACAATGTTTCGCAATTTTGTATAAAAATGTTTCGTTAGTATAAAAACAATCCCCCCCCAAAAAAAACAGTTCTTTGCTCTCCAATCCGCCCCTATTCAGTTTTGCCTGGCGTTGTCACTGATCGCCAAAGAATTGTGAGTTTGGTTCAAATTATGCTTGTCAACCTCATGAACGATCGTCTTTAAGAGCTGAAATACAACAGAGATGCTTTGAATTTTTATGGCAGAGAGAATTTTTATATGGCAACAAGTTATTTTTAGAATTGTCTTATCACCACTCTCTCTTCATGTAATCTATTGTCTCATAACATGAGATGTTTCCACCATCTTGGATTAATACGGATATGCATGTTACGTCACACGGGGCGGATCACGCAATATTTTTCATCTTGACTACCGATAGTCAATCAACAGGGCAATAGTCTGTCAACAGAGCAATTACGTCGTTGGTTGGTTCTCATAGAGATCAGGCATTTGTATTTGTATTTGTATTTAATTATATCCTTAGTTAGCTAATGCTAGTTTACACAAGGCCCACTGTAAGGTTAATCAATCTATCTAAAGTTAGTGCAAAATGTCATTACAAAGTAAGTCAACATAAAACTTAAACATAAAACTTAATTTAGTATATCATATGAGCCAAGGCATTGGATTTTCGATAGTTAATTCAAATTTTTCCTTTAGAGGAATGTTTTTGGTCTCAAGTTATTCTAGGTGTTTCTAGCTCTAATTATGAACGCTCTAGCTTCTTAAACACTGGCTTCTTTAATATAATATACAATTTATCTTCTTTACGCATTGATGAGATTCCCGTAACATTATCAGGCGTATTTTTTAGCTTAGTACATCATTTTCACGTGGGTACGTATAACACCAAAGACACAATATATAAGATGATTACTTCTATTTTTAAAACGGTGATAATTAAAATTTTATTTATGTAACTAATTTTATAAATCGCATTGTTCCATCCACGATGGGATTTTCAAAACACAGGGAATGTTTTAATAGAAAAGGCTTATTAGAATAATGGAAGGATTTAAAACCGTTGATTAAAATGACAGCTTCTAATCCCGAATGTCATTCGGTTTTCACACGCTGTGTGACCTGGCCTCGTCTGCTATTTTGGTACCAAACTTGTTGAGCTTTATATATGTCTGGAGTAAGAATTGCACTCGTTTGATTTTGTTAACTGCATGATTTGTGAACACTTTTCATAAGTTTTCGTTTTCGTGGGTCTTAGTTTAAACACTTTGCAATGTAGGTGATGAAAAACTAAGCTAAAAGCTCAACATGTACTGGTAAAACTCATTAATGATTCGCGACGAAACAAGCAAAGTACAATTAGAGCATGAGCTTTACAATTGCGCTATTTTTATATCTGATACAACACAGACGCGAATGTTGTCAAAGTCTTGTGACGCTCTCAAATTCTGTAGATCTATTGGCGAAGTGATTTTGAAAATACATGTTATATAAGACGAGAAAATCAATGTTAAAGTTTATCAAATCAACGCAATTCTGTATCACATATACAGATTCCTTCACACTCATGGTTTCTTTTGTGATTTGTTCATAAATTATTAATGATTTCACAAATTGTTCGTACTAATATTGTATAATCTGTAGTTACACAACATTACCGGTGACTACACAACATTACCTGAGAATTTGACAAGAGAAATGAATGCCAATAAAGGTCGCTTATCCAATTATCTCTTATGCAATGTAGTTACCTCTTTGAACCTATATTTACAACCTTATTGCAAAGATAAAGTATTAAAATTGGATGTACTATGTCTGAACTGCTGCATAAGATTTCGTTGTAATATTTAATCTAATTTTGTTCCTGCACGAAATGTGTTTTAATTCTGGCTATAATAAAACTGGCTTTACAGTTAAGTAAACATATACAAAAATAAAATTCCATATATTCTTATTAATCCAACTGGATAGTTCTGTCAGTTCTAAACTGTTCTTCGTAGGGTTCTAGTAAGGGTCATCTCTTATTGCGCTGGATGTGTTACCAAAAGAAGAAACCTAAAATAAACTAACTTTATTTGTAAACTGTTCTTCCTAGAGGTCCAGTATGGATCGTCTCTTATTGACCCAATGTTACTAAAGACGGAAACCTAAACTAAACCAATTTAGCTTTCCTGGATGTCTTTATAAACTGTGTCATCTACAGTCCGGAACATGCATGACAGAGCTTTCCATGTACTGCAGAAAAAATCTAAACTAAACAGATTTAGTTTTTTCTAGATGTCTCCACGACGAGTGCCATTGGCATTCTGGAACGTGATAGAGCTTTTCTGCATAAACAAAGTTAGTTTACTGTAGGTTTCCTCCTGTAGCAACACTAGATCAATTAGAGATGACCCTTACTGAACCTCTAGGAAGAACAGTTTAGAACTGATAGAGCTATCCAGTAAAAATAAAGTTAGTTTAGTTTAGGTTTCCTCCTGTGGTAACACTGGATCAACAACAGATGAACAGTTTAGAACTGATAGAGCTATCCAGTATAAATAAAGTTAGTTTAGTTTAGGTTTCCTCCTGTAGTAACACTGGATCAATAAGAGATGATCCTTACTGGACCTCTAGGAAGAACAGCTTAGAACTGATAGAGCTATCCAGTGTAAATAAAGTTAGTTTAGTTTAAGTTTCTCCTGTAGTAACACTGGATCAATAAGATATGATCCATGCTGGACGCCTTATTAGAACTGCTAGAACGATGCAGTCTAATTAAAATTGAGTTTGAAATGAAGATTATTCTACTCAAACGATAATGGGATTAAATAGACACTTGTCTTAATCTTGTACAGCTGACAGATTGGAGTAGACTCCCTCCCACTCGCCTGGTAAACGGCTTAAAATGTTATCATAAACACAACTAGCACTGAAACAACACATGAGATTTATTTTACCTTGTTGAATGTTTTCAAACGATTAGATCAACTCTTAGGGAGGCATATTATGGGCTGGAAACAATAAACAATTTCGTCACGAAGGTTTTTAAGGACCAACTTGCGGTTCATGCACATAGAGGTGCTTAAAGCAGTAGATTTCTTTGAAAACTATGTGACAATTAATCAAAGCGTGATGCAACGGTTGGTCTGTTATGTTTTAAATACATGTTCAACTGCACCTGACGTTCAAAATTTTATCTGTTTTGAAAGCAAGGATTATTAAATGTTAATAAAAATTGTTCTTTAGAAGTTGAGCCTGTCGATAGAATGAATTAAACTATTAATGTTTAGCACAGCTGCATGAGTTGACTTTGATGCTCGTTTATAGGTTGGGGTTCTCCAACGGTTGAACCGTGCAATATACAGTGTACAATTTACAGTGAATGCTCTAGGCAAAAGACGTACAGTGTTCCATGAGTTACATCATCGAGCCACTTAATTGGCTGATTAAATCACCATAAAAATTTGATTAGCAACAAAATGCGTAATGTTGATCGCGCCTCAAACCTTAGTACATGTAATAACCTTTTATAAAAGCCAGAGACTCCAGTATCTTGTCCATGAACATGATGGATCGCTGGAGCATGTTATACGAAAGGTGATCGAATAGCGCTATTCCCCAGATAGTGATTTTCTCAAACATTCTGAACATGTTCAGTAACTGGTAAAACCCATATTAAAGTTCAGCATTTTCGAGTTAAAGTCACTTTTTATCCCTGACGCGTTCAATATTCCTGACGTCATTGTTTTTTATGCGTTTCTGCGTCAGTTGAAAAAATGCTAAAAAATGCAAAAATGCAACGATTTGTGAACATTAGAAGTTTAGTTTTGTGATCGAAAGCTTTACAATGATAAACTTCATCGGCGTCGAGTTCCACCTTGCAAACATACAAAGGGCTCAATCAGTCAACACGTAAGGACTGCATGACTAGTTTAAATTACAAGTGAAAGTTTTCGTAGAAAACCTGTTCGTTTTGAAGGCCATATATAGTGTCATGCGGCACAACGGTTCGCTAAAATGCCTTAAGGAAGGTTGCGTATTAAGCATGCCACTTAACAAGTTTGGTAGAAGCTTTGTTATAATAATAAAATTATGAACCTAATCTTGTGACGATAATCACACGGACAGTAATCGACGAATGTTTTTCTTTGCGACTTTTTGTGTACGTCTCGTCGTCGCTGGGAGCTTTTCAGAACCCATTGTTCGTCGGCACCGTTTTGCGTTTACGGCACTTGTTCGTTTCTTCTGTTCGTTTCCGTGCGGCTCTGTTACTGTAGAAACGGAAAGAAAAGCTTAACTGTATACAGTCGACTGAGAAATGATGAACATTCGTTGGCCGTTTTTTTAAAGAAGCATTTGCGCGAATATAAGAGGATTGTGAATGTTTTTCTTAACGCATATCTTGTGTCTCTGTGTGGAATTACACTTGACGACTTGTCGTTATTATTCACAGTTAAGTCTGCTGGTAAAATCTGTGAAGAGGAATCGTAAAAATTATCCGGAACGCCATACATGTGACAATCTGTTGTCCTATGCTACGAACGGTTCCGCTTGTGCAGCTCTTTACATGAGAGGGGCCAGACTGCTTTAATTTGATTTAATTTGAAAAGCACACCCGAATTTACACTAGTTGTAAACTTTCTTTGAGGAAAAATTATTGTGAAACAATGTAGTCCACTTAACCCAGCTAGCCCAACACATGCGAACATCCCTTTAGAGAGAATTTCTGTTCAACAAAACCATGGGAGGGCGGGGTAAGTACTACTCGCATATAGTATACAATCTTCCAGAGTCCAGACGATTTTTTGTCTCTTGCCTCTATCCCATACCCTTATCAAGAGGTCTCTATGTAAGTAAATCGCAGAAACTCTGCTTGCATTTTTGTAGTTGGCTTTTGAAAAAGTTTGGAAGTACATGTGCTATCTCGTTGCCCGTGTAGGTAGGAAAGTCAAAAGCACATGAGAAGAATAGGATCTTCACTACCTGATATAAACAGAATTCGTTATACACAGCAAAAAACGCACAACCTGTTCTGGCCTGATAAAAACAGCATTGAACAATGTTGTGCTGCCCACATTGTTCAAGGTTGTCAACAATATTGTTCAACATTGTTACACCTGATTGCAGGCTAATTCAGGCTCATCAACTTGTTCAGTATTGTTGACAACCTTGAACAATGTGGGCAGCACAACATTGTTCATGGCTGTTTTCATCAGGCCAGAACAGGTTGTTCGTTTTTTGCTGTGTAGTAACGACGCATGCAACACCTCTATAGACACCGTGATGTGCAAATCGTGGCTAAATTTAGATTGCGGTGCCTTTGTCGGTTCAATTGTGGATAAGTCTGTCTGTACCACTAAACAGTGTCGATTAGCACTAGCTTTCACAATGGTTTTCAAACTCATTTTGTCCTCATTAGCTATATTTTTGTTTTTGAATGCTCCCCGGTCGTAGTTAAATCAAGAATAATTGCAAGTATTACCAACGGACGCGGTCTGTTGCCTGCTGCGCTTCGGAGAATATTGTATTAACATCTTAATCGACATTTATCCCATCCTTATACGCGACCCCACAAGCGTTTAATTCTTAAATAGCTGTGCCGTAACTATTGTGTACTCGGCCTCTCGGGTATACACGGGGTGGGTAAAAAAAGCAGACGCTTCGAAGCTTAAATTAGCCGTAATCAATTTAACATCAGTGGGTGCTTCGAATGACAAGAATTAGTACATGAGATATCTTGCATGAATGTGGGTCCTCTGTCGTTTTTGCTGATTTTGTTTGCGCACGAGACCTTGCGTTTTTTGGTATCGTTGATTGAAAACATTCATAGAAATTCTGCTTAAAAAATACATGACTGAAAAATGTTAAAAAAGGTGGAAAATTTTTTTCATTCTGAGAATCTTGGTTTATAAGGCTTAAAATTTTCCACAAAGATTAAAAAGATTAGAGTATATAAAAGTGCACTAGGGAAAATTCAGGTGGTTTTTACCATGTATGGATTGCCTTAAGAATTTCTAATATGCATGCGCGCTACCATGGCCTTAAAAGATTTAAAAAAATGAATCGAGGTAATCGACCGCACACTATACAGAGGTTTTAGTCCTGCTATATAAATATTTCCGTGTCCCGTCACTGTCAAAACAATCAATTGCTGAAGAAATGAAATATGGTAACGTAGATACCACTACAGTCTCTCATCCAGATGGAATCTTCAGGTGGTAGTCGACTGTTTCGTCCAGAAGGAATCTTCTTGAAGATTGACTGTAGTGGTAAGTTTTTGAGGTATTTTGCACGATTATACATTTCGCTCTGTCTATATGTCATTGAGCACTCTTTTGTATTTCTCAAATCAAAACTAGCACATATTGCAATCAAGCTATGGACGCATAGTGGGGGTTTATTGGAAGATTTTATTTAAATCATTCTAATAACAAGATTGTGTCCAAGACAGTTGCGCAATCACTAGAATTGTTACAACAAACTTATCACAAAATATGCTTGTGAAAATTCCTGCAAAAATATGCACTCAAGAATGATTTCGGGGAACTATGGATTCCAAGTTTCCGATACTTGTCAATTGTGAATATGTAATCCGGTGATATTTACATGATATTCTTGAGAGAAAAAAAAAACACACACACCCCGTGTTTAGATCACGCGAGATTTCCGCTTCGAATGGACGGCCAGCAAGGTGATGGCGTATTAAGGCGTAAATCCTATTCTTTCGGGCGGAAACATTGATCAGGTTTTATCAACTGTTTAAACTTGAACTTTGGGGTGACTGCCTCGTATATAAGCGGCAGCGAAATCGAGAGATTGCCAAACTAGTCTGTGCACAAAAGCAAAGAGCTGAAGCATCTTTTGCACAAGGTAGAATAAGTGGGGTTAGAGTCGTGGTAAAAGAAATCTACATTGAAGACATCTTCATCAAGAGACATAGATTTCAGCACTCGTTGTTGCCAAAGCAAAGCGTCAGCAAAGACTCGCTAAGGAAACAAATCAAACAAACCCAAGTTGCAGGCGTAAACAAGGCTTCATCCACTCGGTAAGGGAAGCGAACTCGTCGATAGAGTAGCAGCGAACGGAAAAGCAAAGACGCGTTACAGAATCGCATTGCTTCTCAAAGAAGTGGCATTTCTTTAGGTGACTGGATACGGAAAAGGAGGCATTTTGGACGACAGCAAGGTCGGAGTTTAATCCTCTCAGACGAAAGAACAAACCAGTGTGAACTGAGGCTAACCGTCCGAACTGTCGTAAATTAGAACGAAGTATTCTAGGTATAACTAGTCTTTACCTGCTTCTCTGAAAGAAAGCAGTATAGGAGAACAAAAGCTTTTGAGGCAGCTAAGTGCAGTGATTAACTATATCCAAGACAACGTCGGGAAAAAAGACTCTTGCGGCCAAAGACACGCTTCTGCTGAAAACGATTTAAAAAGCTTGCCTCGTCTGTGAAAAGCGAATCGACAACATTCAAACAACGACAATGTGGCTTCCACGATGTGCACTACTGTTCTGTTGTCTGGTAGCATATGCCGACCATTCCATTCAGAGACCGAAAGAGCTAGATGTGGAAATCCCGGAGACTCTTGAAAACCTGGAAAAGACATTCCCGCAAGGATCTGACTGGATGAGACTCCTGAAAGCCGAACGTAAGTCTTACTACAAAATTTCGTTTTTATTTACCCTGGGTGACCGAAAATTGCCTGTGTTCTTTTGTATCAGAGATTGCGAGACAGTCATGCAGGGTTTGGTAGCGAGTCTTATCCAATTTAAGTGCACGAAATGTTTTCGGGGCGATCTGCGCTTCAAGCGAAATACAAGCAGTAAGTCTTCAAAAAAATATGTCGTGCACTTGCCAACCCCTGTTTGCTCGATAGCTCAGTTGGTAGAGCGGCGGTCTAGTAACCACGAGACTCTTGCGAGACCCAAATCGTGATTAAAAGCGATGCATTCATGCATGACTCGGAACAGAAAGAATAACCAACCTAAAGCTCTTAAAGATGCTGGTGATGCCTTTCGCCGGCAAAAATGTCTAAATTTTGGACCTTTCGAAATTTTTCTGACCGGAAATTCTAGTTTATATATTCATTTGTGCACAAAGCAACCAGAATGGTGTTGGCCAGTATTTAGCTGAGATGTTGTATTTTAATAATATGCAAGTCGAAATTGTAAAAAGTTTAAACTAAGCCGAGGAAAACTGAATAAGTATTCAGAATTAACTGTTTGAAAAATAGATATCTATCTATGAAATACCAGGGGATTTGCGTAGGAATCAGTAGGATTACCGAACTAAGCTAATCTAAGACAAATATCTTTCTCATAAAAAGTGTATTCTGTTGTAGGAGCTATCGCCAAGTATGGAGCTCTGAAATTAATCTTTCGTAACCCTCGAGACAAAGTAAATGAAGTTGTCATGGAGAAATCTATCCTCCTCTATCTACCTCACCGGGAAAACGCACCCACCACCAACTACAGAGTACAAATCCGGGATCTTTACTCCGGTCGGGTTATTGCCCACAAATTTCTACCGATTCAAAATTCCGGCTGGCACAAAGTATCGCTGGACCACTGGCCTAGCCACTCGTATCGCGGGCTCGGATTTACATCAGCCAACCACGGTCTGGAAGTTCGTTTACGACTACGAAACGGCGGAAAAACTGATTTTGAAGACTTCTACCGAAAGAATAAGAATTTCGGTCACAAACTCTTGCCAACTTTATTGATTTACTATAAAAATGATACACAAAGATCCCTTGAGGACCTTTTATACTCCGACCTAAATTCCCAATCAAACCCACATCGAATCAACAAAAAAACAGACAAAAGTGGATTAAGTTCAGGTGTGCCCGCAGTACCGCAACGGACGAAGCGAAGTCCGTCAAATACTTCATGTAATTTCATCGAACAGAAAATTAATGTTAAAGCTTGGAAGCACGTTAACCCGATAGACTATAACCCTAAAACTACGAAAAAGTGTTACGGAAGTTGCCCCGCCTCTACTTCAAGTAATTGTAATACAACCGTTCAAGACTGTTGCGTCCCCAGTAAAAAAGGCAAATTCACATTGTTGTATGTTGCCAACGGTAGTGTGATTTTATATACTTTGTCAGATGCGATTGTTGTAGAATGCGCATGCGCAAGCTCACTTGGTACCCAAACGACAACTGTTGGCAAAGGTTAACGGTAATGTTACATAGTCACCTTTTGAGCGGTGTTTTTATTATATTATTCAGTATGGCAGAGCTTCCCAAATTTAGATATATTCATGGCATGTCACATTTTTTATGATTAGGGCTTTGTAGGCATAGTCATGAAAGTTGAGAAGCGAGAGTTTATGTCAGAGTTTTCTCAACTTTCATGTCCTGGTCAAACGCGAACAAGAGTTGCATGAGAGTTGATGAGAGTTGACAAGCTAGCGAGAGCTATGTGAGTTTTCTCAACTGTATGAGAATTTTCTCAACTGTCATGTCCTTACCAAACGAGAACACGCGAAAACTCTCATCCTCTCGTTTGACCTTGACGGTTGCAAAATAATCCCCATAATCGAAGAATAATGTAAGATAAATTAGCGAGGATGTCTGAAATACAAAGGCCATTGATAGTTGATAAGTGTTTGACTGTGTGGATGGCGAAGACCACGGATGTGTTAGAATGCTTTTGGATACGCTTTTAGAACGTTTCTTTGCTTATAGATACATATTCATTCATTTTTAAATTGATTCTTGTAGTTTACGATTGAGCTCTAAACTGTGCGAAAGGGTGACACATGCTTATTATAATTGACTTGTATATTCGAAATTTGAAATAAATTGTTAATATTGTGTTGAAAGCTGTTTTTGAGTTCTTAGTAGTTGTGTGCATGTAGACCAGTCTTCGCTTCGCGTGGTGTTTTAATTACAAAACTAAACTTATAAATCTTTGTTTTGTCTGTCTTTTTTGACCATGTACTCCGATGGCGCCATTCTTATAACTTGTATGATTAAGCCAATCGCGGGTCGCTCTGTTGTAACGCTTGATAATACTCGGTACAAACATAACTTTGACTGAGGCTTTGGTGGATTCAAGACCTGGATAATGGCATTGTGTGTTTATTTTTGTTGTTATGGAGCTCGTGTTTCGGCTAAAAGCCTTCGCTTACTCGTTGGTTTAGATGAAAAGCGGCAGAGTTGCAAAAAAGCCACGGGTATTACCCGTGAGGAAGGTTTACAAAATGGGGAGTCAGTTAGGAAGGTTTCATTTCAACACACTACATGAAGTATCCTAAATACTAACATAACAAAAGATAATAGATCGTGATCTATCCCAGAAATCATGATCGTGAAAAAATAGTGATCAAGCTTCACTCACTTTAGTTTCGAAAGCCCAACTTTACAACATTTTGAGGAAGATTCAGGCAAACTTTGAAAATCTTGCCCGGGGGAAGATTGAACGCTATTTGCAACTCTGAAATGCGGCAAGGTTTCTGCCTGAAGTTCCCCTGCAGAAATGATTAGGCAAAAGTCAGATTAACTCGGAGAGTGAAAATAATAATAATAATGGTTATAATTATAATAATAATTATAAATATAATAATTATAATAATCATAAATATAATAATAATTATAATAATAATTATAAATATAAACAATTATAAATAAAAATAAACCGTTCATTCAGTGCAAGTATATAAACACAAATAAGTATGATATTTGGAGTCATTTCAATCTGCATTTAAGAAATGACACCGCAGCCTTCAATTCTGTTAAATTTTAGATTGTTTGCATAAAATGCTCCCAAAAAATTTTCTTTTGTTTTGTTTTCGCTCAAACCATAGTTAATAGAGTAGATGGTTTGGAAACTTATTAGAATAACAATATTACTCATTATCTATGTTGGTCAACGTTTATTCAAAAATATGGTTCTTCATCGTCACGTGTGTATTGTTTTTTTGCCAAATCCACCAATAGGAGTTCTTAAATTACCCTATTGTTCAAGTCGCGAATGGCTAAGTTTTCTAAAACGTTGCTATTGGTTAGTTAGGTGAAAATACAATACGTACGTGACGACGAAAGACCTCATTCCTGCATAAACCAGAACAAAAAATAGATAATGACTTATATTGTAGTTCTAATGAGTTTCCAAACCATCTAACTCTATTAACTATGCTCAAACACGCCAATATGGTGTTTGTAGTGGAGCTCTGAGTCTATATGACGGGCAAGCTGAAAAATATGTCTGACCACGGTGGGAATCGAACTTACGACCTTTAGAATCCTAGTCCAATGCGCTGCCAATCGAGCCGGCGGTAAGGTCTTTCGAGCATTGAGCTAGCATTCCAAAGATCGTAGGTTCGATTCCTACCGTGGTCAGGCATATCATAGTTAATAGAGCTAGATGGTTTGGAAACTCATTAGAACTACAATATAAGTCATTATCTATGTTTTTGTTATGGTTTATGCAGGAATGAGGTCCTTCGTCGTCACGTGCGTATTGTATTTTCACTGAACTAACCAATAGCAACGTTTTAGGAAATTTAGCCATCCGCGACTTGAACAATAGAGTAATTTAAGAATTCCTATTGGTGGATTTGGCGAAAACACAATACCCACGTGACGATGAAGAACCATATTTTGGAATAAACGTTGACGAACATAGATAATGAGTTATATTGTTATTCTAATGAGTTTCCAAACCATATGGGCATATTTCCCAGCTTGCCAGGTGTGGATCCGGTCTGTGGCAAATGTTGAATACACCCATTGTTCGTTTTGTACCTATTTTGTTCAACTCCAGCCACTTTAGTCCTCCATATAGTTAACAGTCAATAGTCTTCAAAAAGGTATCCACCGAACAGGATAGAAATTCAGACATAAGAACGAGGTCTAAGATGAAAAAAGTAGTGTAATACACAACTTCATGTTGCCAACTGATGTCAGTGGCGCCACGAAGAATTACAAATTGCTGCTTCAATATCGCCATTTTATGCATTAAATAACGTACGTATTTCGCTTAAATCGATATGGGTGTAACTTTGAAGATCTTTTCCCCCGATAAGCTTAATAAACCATGTATTAATTGTGGTAGAGTCGAAAAATATTGTTATAAATAGACACAAGTGTTACACGTTCACTTTGTCGTTCATGTTTCTTTGTCGATTTCAGAATTTGAAAAATTGACCAATCACAGCGAAGCACAAAAGTTCTAAACATTTGCCACAGACCATCATGGGTAACGAACGTCCAATTACACATGCTCGCTCATTAGTAGTTTGACTTTCAAGGCGTAAAAATCTCCCCTAGAAAAAGATGGACGTTTTTGCAGGCGTCGGGCTACGACCAGAGATTTCGCCTGCGTGAAAGCTTGCACGCTTTACGTGTTTATTTTTACATCATGATTATTTTCGAAATTTCGAGCCTCGAGGCAAAAAAGTTTTGTTTTTTCGCCGAAGTGAACAAAGGCTTACATGTAAACTTTGAATTGTAACGTGTTTGCGTGTATTCGGAGGCTCTTCATGCAAGAGAATGTAAACAGATTAGAAATACCAAACATCTTAACTTGTCAACGAACATCTCTCTGTCACGAAAGTCATTCGTCATTGTCTCGTTCTGACCACCCAAAACGATCACGCGTGGATAAGCGTGGCAACAGTCTCAATGGAGCAACTTTTGAGCGATTTATTTTGATTGTTCAATTCTGCATATCTTTAAAAACTGACTAAAGATGTTGGATAACAGATGCAAGTTCTTCCTCCAGAATATATAAAGATCCCACTGTGCAACATTGGTACTCACTGACCTCCCAAATCCACTGGATAGCGTAATCTTTTGTTAGGTTGGAAATTAAACCATTTTGATATCGCAAAAATATACTTCCTTTAGAGTACTTTAAATGTTCAGAACAGTTAGCCATCCGCGACATGAACAATTTGAAATTCAAAAGTTCTTTTGTCTTGTACAAATGGGTATTTTAGGACGTTAATGCTGGTTTCCCATTGCGCAACACCTTGTGTTTTGTAGATCAATAATTTGAAGCATTCAAAAGCGTGAAAATGAATACAGCAGCTTGGGACTGAATTTCAAAGGTCTACTTCTTTAATACAGTACACCCCGTATTAGTCCATGGTTACTAGAAGAGAGATGGTTTGGAAACTCGATTATAGACATTACAAGTCATTATCCATGATTTTGTTCTGGTTTATGTAGAAATAAGGTTCTTCATTGCCACGTGCATATTGTATTCTCGCTTAACTAACCAGTGCCAACGTTTTAGGAAGTTCGCTGTTTGTGAAACTTCGGAAACATTGGGAAACATATGTTTTCTGTCGATGTTTCCCAGTTTGTCCACCTCGAGAAACATTGTTGCGGAAACATTATGTTCCCTATTAATGTTTCCATGTTTGCCAATCTCTGGAAACGTTGTTGCGGAAATAAAATTTGCTTCCAAGGAAGTAAGAATGATTCCTAACAAATTCAGAAATTCATTTTGTCACAGAAACAATGTTTCCCAGTTGTTCACACGGTGGAAGATGATAGAACATGGCTAGGAAACAATGTTTATCACAAAAAGGTTTCCTAGTTTGTCCACTCTGTAAAAGATACAAGATTGATAGAAAACAATGTTTATCGCAAAAATGTTTCCTAGTTTGTCCACACTGTGAAAGATACAACATTGATAGAAAACAATGTTTATCACAAAAATGTTTCCTAGTTTGTCCACAGTGGGAAACATGACAAAACATTGATAGCAAACATTAATGTTTCCGCAACAACGCGTCCTAATTTAATTTGCCCACGCGGGGCTTAAGTCCTAGAGGAATTCAGCACTGACTTCCTGCCTTATTAAACTCCGCACACGTCTCGCCAACGTATGAAGGGATACACCTCACAGTTTGCATCGAAATGTCTTCATAAACATGGCCTTCATGATGCAAAATGTGCACTTAAAGTAAAATGTAGAAGGGGTAACGATTTAACGAGTACGTGGAGCAAAACCTGTACTGGTTAAGACTTTGTGATCTGTGTGAAGATTTTTGCGATGAGCTTAATAATCCTTGCCTCATGTGGCATTTGGCTTCCGTATCTGATTGTGATGTCAAGCTGACACTCGACAACGATTAAGCATTTTCGTTTTACGACATTTATCTGACCACCCAGCTTGCATGTTTCGTATTCTTTACGTAGTTCGCCTTCATCGCATTGTTTTTATTCACGGTAAACTATGCGCAGAGGATATTTTGGACACATTTGAGATTATAGGACGTCAAAATAAATAGAGGCTATTACCCGGCGGTGCAGGGATATTAATTTTGCCTTCGAGTAGTGAAAACAATATTTGAAAATGATTAAAGTATTGTTTTCACCACAAGAAGAGAAAATTCATATCAATTCATAATTTTCTTTTACATACACAAAGTCGTAAACAATTTTAACATTCAAGTCGGTGATATTAATGTTTAGTGCTTAAAACATGGCTTCATTCGCATGATTTTGGAATATTTTTTGGTATTTCATCTCTTTTTTGATCAAAACGTGTTGTTTTTGCTTTAAACAAAGATGAAAATTGGTTGGCGGCTCTTGCAAGCGTCGCCATTTTGAAAACAATAAATTATTGGCGGGAAATGATCACGTAATCGATACGAAAAGTATCTCGCTTAATATTTTCGATATCTTAAACCATGGATGGTTGAAGGAAGACATTTTCAACTATCCATGCTTGAACTATGTGTACATGCAGTCATTTCCGAGCGTTTTCACAAGAGTCAAAATCAAAATGAGACCAATAATGAAAATTCTCATTGCATAAAGTGTTCAGCTATTGCCATAGACCAGCTTCATGCCGGTTGCCATTAAATTTTGTAAACAAGTCGGGAGCTTTTTCAAATAATGCAGAATGAAAACGCTCGGAAACTGTACTGTGTGCACGTAGCCTTATATTGTTTACTTTAAAATAATACAAAATATGCCTGATTATTGCTTTCCATTTGTAGAATGTCTTACAGTTGTGGCATTCCTGCTATGCCAAATTGCTTCAGGGGTTTTTGCTATGACAGAGTGCATTGTTTATTTAAACAGAGTATACATTCTAAACCGGAAGGTTCTTTACTCAAGGCTCCTTCAGCGATAACAACCTAGCTTTTCAATTAACATTGCCATCAAATATTGTGGCACAGAATAGCAAATGAACAGAAACGCAGGCCAGGTAGAAACCTTTGAATTTTCTGTCCCGCATTGCGCATGCTCGTTATGCAGGTTCAGATCAGTGAAGTCTGGCCAACAGAAATGCCGAACTGGCTTTTCCGACTTTATTTGGGACGGCAAACTGCAGAAAAAGGGTATGCGCACTGCCGAGTGTTGTGGATTACATAAGTGTTATAAGACTTATACGTATAGGTACTGTTATTATCTGCTTACTTAAAGTATTACAAAGTAATTATGTTAATTACATTAGTCGCGAGGGCGCAGTCGAAGATTTAGCATAACATGTAAGAATTGTTGAAAACCCACCTGATCTCAGAAGTAAACTGGTTCAACACACGAAATCTATATTTTTCTTCTTAATTTCTTAATTTACCCTATCTCATTTTCGACCCCTGTCCACGTACTGTTTAGTCCCAATGCTTGGTTAACCTTGTAATAAACAGCTTAGATTCAAGCAATATCTTTAATGGCCATTATTAATATAGTATGCAGAGAATATTATGGAGTAATTCAATAATACCAAATACATACAAACGGAGGCCTTTCGTCGAAGTCCTGTTGTGTGCTTTTAACTGGACTAGTTTTAACATAAGAGTTTCGATGACTTATTTGCTTTTATCTCCCCAGAGGAAGGGATTGGAAACACAGCGGGAAAAGATTCTGAAAAGATTGTGGAATATATGCTATTAATATTTCCCCTTTCCTGGTCTGCTTTATGCAAGAAAAAAAACCGTTCACGCATCGCGGAGCCCTGCTGCTTTCATTGAAGCTAGCGACGTTGTACGCACGTATACAAAATGTTAGCCCAGAAAAAAAGTTCACTCCAAACTGGCCTTGCCCTTGAAACTAAATGAAACTATTCGAAAGACTTCGTCTGTTCCAACGTGCGATGATGCACAAGTTTGTATAAGCACGTAACGCGGAGATGTATGAATATATCTTATCCGATTTGAGTATATCACAAGTGAGTTATTGATTTATTTTTCGGCAATCATTAACAACGGAGGTTTTTAAAAACTGAAGTAGGTGCTAACTTCTAAGCGATGAAAAATACGGAATTATGGCTTATATTAACGTAAACACCCTCCAATCATTTCTGTTGTACGCTTGCTTCTCTCTTGTGCCACTGGGAAAGGCAAATATCAGCCGGCAAGATACTGTTTTTGCAGTTCTAAACTGTTCTGCTTAGAAGTCTAATAAGGATCATATCTTATTGATCCATTTTTACCTCAGGAGGAAATCTAAACTAAACTAACTTTATTTATATTGGATAGCTCTATCAGTTCTAAACTGTTCTTCCTAGAGATCCAGAAAGGATCATTTCTTATTGATCCAGTGTTACTACAGGAGGAAACCTAAACTAAACTAACTTTATTTATACTGGATAGCTCTATCAGTTTTAAACTGTTCTTCCCAAAGGTCAAGTAAGGATCACCTGTTATTAATCCATTGTTACTGCAGGAGGAATTTTAAATCTAAACTAACTTTATTTACACTGGATAGCTCTAGTAGTTTTAAACTGTTCTTCGTAGAGATCATCTCTGATTAAGTGTCACTACAAGAGAAAACATAAACTAAACTAACTTTATTCATGCTGGATAGTTCTATCAGTTCTAACCTGTTCTTCCTTGAGGTCCAGTAAGGATCATCTCTTATTGATCCAGTGTTACTACAGGAGGAAACCCAAACTAAACTAACTTTATTCATACTGGATAGCTATATCAGTTCCAAACTGTACTTCCTAGAGTTTAAGTAAGGATCATCTCTTATTGATCCAGTGTTACTACAGGAGGAAACCTAAACTAAACTAACTTTATTCATGCTGGATAGTTCTATCAGTTCTAAACTGTTCTTCTTTGAGGAGATTGTATTGAGAATGCATTTGTGGGTTACCTTTTGCACTATTAAATTATCTGGATGTGTATATATAAAGCACACCCTGTTTTTTGATGGAAAGATAAGTAACTGGAATTTAGTCTAACATGGCGTCTTGGAGGAAGAGAGAGCACTGTGTGGTATTTTAAACTGATTTCCTGTCGTAGTGATGACCAAGGCATGGACTTATATATTCAAACCTTTAAGGATGTTTACTTAAAGCTTCCTCCTGTAGCAATTACCCTGGGTAAAAAACTTACTGGACCTCTAGGAAGAACAGTTCAGAACTGATAGAGCTATCCAGCATAAATAAAGTTAGTTTAGTTTAGGTTTCCTCCTGTAGTAACACAGGTCAATAAGAGATGATCCTTACTGGACCTCTAGGAAGAACAGCTTAGAACTGATAGAGCTATCCAGTATAAATAAAGTTAGTTTAGTTCAGGTTTCCTCCTGTAGTAACACTGGATCAATAAGAGATGATCCTTACTGGACCTCTAGAAAGAACAGTGTAGAACTGATAGAGCTATCCAGTATAAATAAAGTTTGTTTAGTTCAGGTTTCCTCCTGAGGTAACAATAGATCAATGAGAGATGATCCTTACTGACCTCTAGGAAGAACAGTTTGGAACTGATAAAGCTATCCAGTATAAATATAGTTAGTTTAGTTTCGGTTTCCTCCTGTAGTAGCACTGGATCAAGAGGTGATCCTTACTTACTAGACCTTTACGAAGACCAATATTAAAAAAGAGCTATAAATAATTGAGTTTAGTTTGCAGTTCTGCAGAGTTGCGTAAAAGATTGCGTAGCACAAGAATGCTTTGTTTAAAATGGAGAATATGGCACGTGCTTTCCAAATGAACTTGAACTTCGTCGCAACCGTTTATATAATTGCCTGATTAATTAAAGCAATCGTCTTTTCTCAAATACTTCTCAAATGTTTTTTTTCATGCGTTTGATTCGTTATCCTTACCTGATCACATCGTTGCATCCATTTGCATCCCAGAAAAGGAAGAAGCTAAGCTTGAGTCATTTAAGAAAAATTGTGATGAAAACGGCGCGTTTGCCAAGGTTACTGACGTGTTACCGCATTGAGGATAACCACACCGGATGAACCAACATTTTGCTTGGCAACGGGTAAATTCAAACAGTAGTTAAGTAAGATTTGCCTGCACAGTGTTGACATATTTGCTTGCACATTGACGTATTTGCCTCGCTCCACGCACAAATCGTTCTTGCATCTAACATTGCTAATAAATAATCTCTGTGTGGAGTATTCAAATGTGATGGCGTTGCACTCTCTAACCAAACCGTGCGCGACTGTCAAATATGCAATTGCAAGGTAACTGGTGCTACATGGATTTCGGGATTCATTGTGTGTGTGTGTTTAGCCTACAATTTACGATTAGCAACACAATGGTCATCATATGTCGGCTACACCGTGCTTTTTAGGGAAAAATACATTGCAAACGGGTACCATTGCTTTGCTGGGGTCAGAATTATGAAAAATAAGGAAACCAATACAAGGCGAACTAGCATCAGTGTAAATCAGTTACAAATACTGGGAGTCGTATTAAATTGTAACTGACTTACATAGGATAGACAAGGTATTAGTCTGGAAAGTTTAATTTGGTATAAACCACGTTAATTGGTTTCAAGCGAATTTAAATCCGTTAGCAACTCTAGTTGAAAATCGACATGCTCAACTGATCAGCTAGTTTTCAAGGTCTGACCGCGTGTTCTTTTAAATGCAAACAAGCTGACGCACAATATGATAATATGTATTCAGAGCTTCGACGCCATTAATGACTGTGTTCAGCCTTAGCAACGTTAATGTTGCGGTGCGGTGGCGCATGCTCAAAAATAAAGAACTTTTTGCGGGGGATATTTTTGTTAGTAGCTTCTCGAGACAAGGCATGCAATTTTACGTCGTCTTTGTTTTCACATGAGTTGAAACATTCGCAGTAATCTTACAAAGTATCGAAAAAACCCTAAACCAGTCCTCGAGATCGTAACTTCTAAACACACCACTCGAGACCTCATTGCATAAAATGCGCATAGCGGAAATCGGGTCCAGATTATACTAAACACTTTTTGTTAATCTCTAAGTCGCGCTTTTTTTTGCGTCCTTCAACACATTGCAATAACTGCGCGAATGCGTTCAGGGCAAAAATTCAATTCATAAACTATTTTTTTTTTAATTTATGTATTTATGCGCACCGATCTGGAATCATTTCCTCTGTGTTTCCGATGGGAAATTAGAGTGGCTGGGCATTAGGCGATTAACGTTGTTCTAGCCACGAAAATCCACTGAAATCAAGAAGTAAGCAATCTTGTTTTTGAAAACAAACTGCTTTATTTACACAAGCCAGCCATCCGGGGGTCTTTATAGACAACCAGGCAGGATTAACTCAGGCACGGAAATTCATACCTATGCGTGTGGGGTAGGTAGATACAGTATAAAATAAGCATGTAGCTTTGGTGTTCAACCATTCGTGCAATTTTACGTGAGAGAAGAAAGAAGCTCTTTGTTCCGTTGGCTTTTACCGCAGAAAAGAATCGTCAAAGTTTGAACGTTGAGCAGCAACAAACCAATTTGACTCTTACACCAAGTTGAAGCTCCAATTCCTGCTACGGCCACCAGGAAAGACGAACGGGTGTTGTTAGATAGTAAACCACCTGCTACCCTAAGCATCGTTGGTTTTGTCATAAGGTATATAGCAGCGGTTCAAGAACTGTCATTCTTGAATTTTTTCCATCAAAAGTCGAACTGTACAAACGTGAGTAATTTTGGTGCGAGAAGGCAACATGTTGACAGCAAGTGTTTTTGTGCTGGTCTTGGTCTTTTGCACAGAAGCGTGTGTTGGGCTCTCTGTTAGTGGTCATCAGAGGTTTCCCCAATTCATGCGTCATTTGTATCACTCGTTTTTAGCGGGAGGATCTGCGTTTTCTAACATCGTGCACAGCAATGCAGCATTTGGTAAGTATTCTCAAGCAAATACCCATTGAAAATAATATTCTACTTGCAATAAGCTGTTGTGGTTTGTCTCTGAACTACCTGAAAAAGATATCTCAAACGTGGTGGTCTAGTGTAGGTAGTATTCTACAATAAGCTACCGTGGTTCGTCTCTGAACTACCTGAAAAAGATATCTCAAACGTGGTGGTCCAGTGTAGGTAGTATTCTACCTAAAGCTGTCGTAGTTTGTGTGTGAACTACCTGAAAAAGATATCTCAAACGTGGTGGTTTAGTGCAGGTAGTATTCCACCACAAGCTGTCGTGGTTCGTCTCTGAACTACCTGAAAAAGATATCTCAAACGTGGTGGTCCAGTGTAGGTAGTATTCTACATAAAGCTGTCGTAGTTTGTGTGTGAACTACCTGAAAAAGATATCTCAAACGTGGTGGTTTAGTGTAGGTAGTATTCTACAATAATCTGCATGTCGTGGCTTGTGTCTGAACTACCTGAAAAAGATATCTCAAACATGGTGATCCAGTGTAGGTAGTATTTTACAATAAGCTGCCGTGGTTTGGGTCTGAAGTACCATAAAAAAGATATCTCAAACGTGGTGGTCCAGTGTAGGTAGTATTCTACATAAAGCTGTCGTAGTTTGTGTGTGAACTACCTGATCATGAAAAAGATATCTCAAACATTCTGGTCTAGTGTAGGTAGTATTCTAAGCTGTCGTGGTTTGTGTCTGAACTACCTGAAAAAAGATATCTCAAAGCTGGCTTCAAAGTTCCTTTTGTACGGTATAAATCGTTTGAGATGCACAATTCCCGCTCAACAAATATGCAAGGCTTGTACCACGAGAAAGACAACAAAACTAAATTAAAGCTCTTAATTAAAGCTGAACTTAAAGTTATAAAGAAGTGCTTGACAGTGCTTGAATACTTAATGCTTTGAATTTTTTTGGTACTTTTCAGAATCTCTTTAACATTAAAAAAACAGTAAGGCTGTTGAGTTGATTTTTTTTTTGTCATTGAAATTTTGATTAGTTGAGTTGAGTTGAGTTGAGTTGAGTTGAGTTGAGTTGAGTCGAGTTCAAGGTCATCATACTTCAACTGGATTCTGGCGCTTTCTGTGCAGAACTTCAATTCCTGAGAGGTAGACGTCTTTATAAGGTTCTTGGATTTTACTTTTTCTGCTCACTGCCATTCCTATATGTTTTGAAAAGTGTGCAGAATCTAGAAACGAGTACAAAGTATTGTTCAATCTTGTGACGTGGGGCATTAAGATTTAATAGTGCCTTATTTATTGGTTAATTTACCACTTGAGTAAGCCAGGACTGAATTAATTAATTAATTAAATATGTATTTAGTCATCATTCTACCTGTATTTGTCAAACTTTATGTAGTTATTGTATGTATGTTGTCTGTAATGTAACTTATGTTTTAGTAGAGTATTCGGTGGGACTTAATAAGGAACCTAATTATGTTCTGTTGTCCTTACCTGCAATATATTTATTGTGAAGCATTAAAAAAAACAACTAAACGCATTACGATCTTAATCTTACCACTGAAGTTCTTAAATCTCTATTCTATTGGCATAAGTGCTGGCACCTCCTCTGATGTGCGCAATTCGAGAGCTTAGCTACCTTTGTTTCAGTGCATGTTTACATCACAAGGCGGTGGTAACTAAAACCCGTTTATACTATACTGGATCCGCATGATCATGACATCGAGTTCGGTTATTTTGCGGTAACATTTACTCTTACCACTTTTCCTGTGAGGAGTTGCTATTAAATTTTGTAATATGATCATAAATTTGAAAGCTATACTGGTCTTCAAACCATTCAATTTGATGTCTTGACCACACGGATTCGGTACCATGTAAACAGGGTCTAAGGCGTTTTGATGCACAACACGTACATATCGCAACGTGTATTTATCAGCAAGTTGTGTAGTACGCAACAGGCTAATTTGTGGCAAAGTTGTTCTCAAGTATAATAGACCATTCCCCTTTTAGACAAACTTTTGAATTAGGAATATTCATTAGCACAGCTGAAAAGAGCATCCTAAATTTAGTAAAATGGCGAAGTTTGGTTGCAAAATATTGTAAAATATAACCCTGTGATTTTTGCAGATTTTGAATACAAAGTGTTTTGTCCCATATCGAATTCTGATTACACTTTTCCGCGCATAATGCAAAAGTATACAGAATTCGCAAACATCACAGGACTATATTTTCCACATTCACAATGTTTTACAGCCAAGCTTCACAATTTTACTAAACTTAGGATGCTCTTTTCAGCTGTGCTAATGAATATTCCTAATTCAGAAGTTTGTCTAAAAGGGAATGGCCATTATAATGCTATGCTCAACACGAGACGCACATAATGCTAATGTTCATAATGTCATGACGCACATAATGCTAATGTCCATAATAACATGACGCACATAATGTTAATGCCCATAATGACTGAAAATCAAGTAGGTTCGCCATAAAAAATGCTTTATTTAAACAATAATTTTATTCTTTGCAGCCGTGAACCGCTCAAATATTTCCTTCGAAGCCACGTTTAACGAACTGGGTTTTTTACAACACGAGGATTTAAAACGCGCCCAACTTCGACTCAATATTCCCCAGCTGAAACATTGCAGTCTTCCAGGACTCAGTATACGTGTGATGGATGATCAATCTGGCCGAGTACTTGGCGATTATGTAATGCTTCCGCGGAAATCCGGCGCTAACTCTCTAGTCCTGACGAAATCTTTGCGAAAGTTGGCGGTAAACTTGAACCCAGGGAAGAAATTGAAAGTTCGCGTGTCCTTGCGCAGTCCGACGAGCCCGTGCACCAATGTGGTCAGCGTTCTTAGCAGTGAAGCTTATTTAGTGACGAATACGGACGAGGTAACGACGAGAAAACGACGATCTAGCGAAGTCTCGAGGACGTTCCGAAGGGATACCGAAGATGTTCCGAATATTTTCCGACGATCAAAGCGAAATGCACCGAAGTGCAACATGGAGAAAGCCACGGTAGATTTGACGACGGCCAACAATGTCACTTTCATATTACCCCAATCATTTCAAACGGGTGTTTGCGGGCCACAACAGCCCCTCCTTTCGGGCAACGACCCGATGGTCAGGGAACTCGCTCGGGCAATCGTAAAGGCTGTGCAAACATTGCCTGCAAGCTCGAACGATCAGTGCTGCGTGCCGTCCTCATTTCAGAAGGAGTTAATTCTGTACTACAACAATAGCGACATGCGACACGTGATTTTGCGTTACGTAAACAATGTGAAGGTCACGAGCTGCGCATGCCCAAACTCAACTTGAACATCATGTGCATATATTAACATTTTAACATTTGAACGTAGTCGATTTGCCGAAACAGCACTGGAAATACAAGGTATATGAACGACAGCGTGCTTATGTACAATGTAGCCAGGTTTCGGACCTGTAAAAATAGCTTATTTTTGCTCGAGGTTTGGTGCGTTCTCTTCGCTTGGTTTTTGAATGTACAGCAAGTTAGGGTACTTATTATATGATGACCAATCTATGCTCGCTTGAAATGTTGTAAAATACGGAATACATATGGCCGTGCGAAGTTTGCAAATTTTGTAGATATTTGTATTACGCTTGTAAGCCTACCCTCTCGCCAATTTCGGTTCAAATATGATGCGGTAGCCTTGCCCGCATGGTATACAAACATCGGCAATTTATGACCATATATAGGTATATTTAAATCGTTCACTGCATGAACGAACTGAAATCATTTGTATCATGCAAGATCATTTTTTATGAAATATATGTTAGTTTGGCATGAAAATCGAAAAATTTTATCCGAAATGTGTGGTCAGGTTTTATGTGTGGTGTTTTTTCGATCACGGCAAGAATTTTTCATGGGAAAATTTCAGAAGGAAAACTCTAAGTTTTGAAGAGCGTTTTTGAGGACGCTGTTACAATTAAGCTGCAATTTTTCCTGCAACTCAGTCTTTAATGTGTCATTTGAAATACAATGCTAAGCAAAAAATTATGATGTTGGTTCCCATTCTACTCTGTGGTTGTTTTCGACCTCATAAAACATTCTTTATAAATAAGGGCTGATTTACAAGAGATCTGTGTATATTGTGTAGCTGGAACGCATTTTGAAGAGGGTCATGGGTAGAGGGGATGGACGAGAGGTATAGCTTACCCTGAACCTCAATTTAGGAATGTTATCAATGTCTGATTGTTGATTCGTTCTCGTTTTAAGAATCTTGAAAAACAGCCGCCATCTTGAAAATCTACCTCTCGTCCATCTCCTGTAACCATCGCCTTTTGAAGAGGCTGGGGCGGGTAAATACCAACCAAAAATCTTCAGGCCTTGTGATTGGACTTTTGAAGCGAAAGTCGTCATTGATTTGTCATTCGTTCTGTAGAAAACCAACTGCAATTTTATATAGTTTAGCCTGTTAGCATGGGTTGCCAGCGATCCACTGGACCAGCCTCTTCAAAACTCCCTGAAAAATTTGTCGTATTTAATAAGCATGTCTGATGGGACGTTTGAATATTACCACGTCAAGAAACCTTAAGAATTAAACTTGCCCAAACCTGTACGATGAAATATTTGGGATCCTGTCACCCTGCTATTATTTAATTAGCAAAATGCTTCATTTCACAGCGCGAAGTGCGAGCTTCGCAGAGTCATGTACAGTAAGCCATTGTCTTACGAAACTGTTGACAACAGATTTGCACCAGGAAGCCTGCAAAATATTTCAAAACGCGTTTATCGTGTTTCGTGAGTCGTGAA
Organism: Muricea muricata; assembly: GCA_963855995.1. NCBI lineage: Eukaryota > Metazoa > Cnidaria > Anthozoa > Malacalcyonacea > Plexauridae > Muricea > Muricea muricata. The sequence goes on along the minus strand of OY979731.1, from coordinate 9,493,884 downwards.
GTCGTGGGTCGTGTGCACAAAAAGGCTAAACATTTTATCTCGAATTAACGTTGCCAGTGTAGGCAGTAATGTAGGGCAGTAAAAAGTACTGTAGTTCTGGTTTGTGAAGTCATGAAACTGTCGACAACAGATTTGCTCCAGGAAGCAGGTTCTGGTTTGTTAAGTTTTGAAAGAAACGCACGTGCAGAAATACAGATTGAGCATTAATCCGAGCTTAGCGCCAACCCAGCTTTTTGAGAAACCGGCCTCAAATAAAGTAAAACTTAACAAATTCCGAAAATAGACATCTTGTATTCCTGATATTCAAGAACAAAAAACAAGAAAACGTCGGAGACGGTGATATTTCGTCTTTATTCCAAAGACATTGTCAAACCAATAGATTATATTAGTTTGATAATGTCTCCGTCGTTTTCTTGTTTTTCTTGAATATCTGGAATACAATATGTCTATTTTCGCAATTTGTCTTATTTTGTACGGCCTCAGATGATTAAGACAAAATTTTATGGTCCGGTGGATTTCGTCCACGGCGCACGAGCGAGTGCGCGACATCACGCAAAGTGTAGGCACATTAATAGTTCGCAATTGAAAGAGCTTTTATTAAAAGCCTTTGTCAGTGCTGCTTGCTCATTCGACGTTAGACGTTGTTTGCATACAATATACTACGTATAATTCGCACGTTGTACGCTAAAAACAAGTCGACAATGCAAGTGGAACGGCACGAATTCTTGCGAAGAAAGTTCATGCACTTGTTCAAGTGCTTCGCACACAGTCGCGAAGGCTTCATTACCGAAGAAGATGCACAACTGCACAGCAAGGAACTCGCGAGTGTTTTGAGAAGACAGTTGGAAAGCGAGGGGATTTCGAACGAGGATATCGAAAGGCGAGTCGCAGAGTTTGATGCGGACTGGATGCCTTCAGCAATGGGGTACTTTGGCGAAATGGCGAAATTCGCCACGAACCGAACCAACGTTAGCGCCGACGAGTTCCTGGCGTTTAACATGTCCATCCGAGATTACATCGTTCAACATGATGCTCTGCCCTCGTGGTTCGAAGATTCGCTGCGAATGTCCTACGTGAAGTGCTGGTCGAACAAGGAGCATCTACTGGTCGAAGATGGTTTGGAATTGCTTCCAGGTGAACCTACGGCTCGTCTTTACTTGTCTGTCGGATTACTGGTGGGGGGTTTGGTCTTTGAGAAAGATTTGAATGGATTGACTGACTTACAAACGTTGTAAACCAATATTTGCCTACTTTTTTAACCCATAGTTCGCATTCGTCCCAAAAAATCTGTGGCCAAACACAGCATGTTTTGGCCGAAGTTTCGCGAGTAAACAAAGCGATAATGTTTACAAACCATGTAGACAAGCAAATAAATTTTTGAAAAATTAAACCCCGGGCAAATGCATGGTTAATGATGAAAGCAAAAACATTTCGTCTCCGTGTCAAGCGCTGAGTTGGAACACAACTTAAACTCAAGGCTGCATTTCTAACGCGATCTGCCGGATGTCGGTTATTCCGAGATAAATATTTCACATCCTCGAAAATTTAATTAGAGATGTGTTGAAATAGTTGAGCGCATAAGTACCAGTTATTTACCAAGGGAAAATTTTATTCGTGCGATTGACTAAACGAAGGGATGAATAAAAGAATTTTGAAGCAGTTTCAATTGATTGAAGTGCTTGAGTACACTTGCTAAGACTGGTATGTTAACAGTTTGGTATGAGTTGATAACTTGACAGTTTTATAGTTTTGGCTATAAAGACAATTTTCAATTTAGTTTCAACACAAACTTCGATGCTTTTCAGCGACTTTTGACACTGCGGATACTCATATTTAATGAAATTAAATCAGTCTTTGTGTTTTCATGACGTAAATCACGCACAATATTCTCAATGGAGATGTCACGCAAAATTACACTGGCAGACGACCAAAAATCTCGTCATTAATGATTTCTGAGTTAAAGACATATAAAGACGATCGACTAGTTATAGAAACGGCTGGAATATACGCTTGAGTAATGCTGCTGCAATATTTATCATAACCAGGCAATAATATCTTACATAATATACCTCTTTCATGGCGTTTTTAACCCAACTTGTAACAACCAAAGACTTTTCACGAGTTCAGGTAAAAAGAATTGTTTTTCAGACTACTTTTGAACAGATAAAACCAGTGGAAAAGTAGTGAAAAAAGGGCCATATTATGCCTAATTATTTCCCGGAAATCCGTCATTTTTTTCAGTCTCGTTTCATTCGAATGTCCTTTGTCGTCATCGCATCAGTCACCATTTTGCTGGTAGTAAAAACAAACAAAACTTCCAAGGCATTCAAAATTGGTCCATTAGCTCCCCTAGCAAATGTTTTAGCTCAAAACGTCGACTATGTTGATATCTTTTAGGTATAGCAGTCATAAATTATAAATTATAATCGCAATACCGATGAAGGACAAACCGCAAAGTTGTTAAAGAATTTACCAAGTGCTTTCATTTACAGCAATTTCTCGGTCACACCATGTCACTTTATTGTCAACGTCCTGGAACTAAGGAATTGAAATTATTTTTCCATCGAAAAGCGTTTTGTTTTGATTATATCTCTGACACTGCCCAGGAATGATAATGAATTAAAAAAAGCTTAAAGTACTAGACGAAATAACTGTTTATTTTTTTTCATTTGCTTTCAATCTTAATTAACCCAGGTATCACAAGGGAAAACAAGACGACATGTCATCACCATTTGACTGAGAACAACAACAGGAAAATTGACGTGTCGACATTTCTCAGTCACATTAAAGATTTTTACAGCATTGAAGACCCGAAGCACATCAGCAAATACATTCACGGTTATCAAGAAGAATGAAATCCCGGACTTATCGTAACTTCGATGTTATCTGTGTCATGAAGCTCGTAATGAAATATATGGACATGGGGTTTAAAATAGTAATAAAACACGTGCACTGTAATTGAAATCAAAATATAAACGAGGCACTCTGTTTAGCCAAATATTAAGGTTTAAGCTGGTAGAACTGTAAGATAAAATAAGGATTGGATTGTAAACTTAGTTAAAAAACAGGTGTATTGGACGGTGTCGTTTTTTGAGTTATATTGTCATGTGAATGCCCTTACAGTGATTTCCTGTACCAAGGTTTGATATCATATTCCTTGTATAGCACTTTACTACTGTAGTATTGATGGTTTTAATGCTGATTTCTGCGTAGGAAATAAATTTTTAAACTAGCAATTGTGGAAAGTTCATTTTTTGAAGAAGATGTTGCAATTTTAGCTTGTATTTAACGAGTTTATGGCATTATTGGTATGCCCTTCTTTATTCTTGTCTCGTAAACACTTATCGATATATTGATGGTACTTCAATTCTGGAAAGTTTCCAGTGGAGCCAATATACTGACATGCTTTTTTGTTTACCTGCCATGGGTCAGCGTTTAGTCAATGTTTCTTTACACGTGTAATCAGAGGCGTAGCCATGATTTCCTCTCAAGGGGGGGGGGCAGACCCATCCTAGAATTAAACTGGCAATTTCTCAGGGGGCAGCAATCCTGCCAGGGGCTGACCTCCCCTCCCTCTCTGGCTACGCCTCTGCATGTTATACACAACCAAAAACGGCCACACACTTGTTGCAAGTTGTCAATTTTACTAGTTGTCAACAAGTCACAACAAACTTGTCAATCTGACCAAGTCGCAACAAGTCTTAAAATCAGACTCGTTGCAACTTGTTGTTTGAGGACTTCAGTGGCGTAGGAACCGGGGGGCGGGGGGGGGGCACGGGCCCTCCCAATTGATAAAAATGCGGAGGCAGGTTATCCTCTCGTCTTTGGGTGCTGGGTTGTGGCCCCAATAGCTACTTTCTTCCTACGCCACTGGACTTGTTACGAATTGTTGAAAAACATGCAGCAAGCCTGTGGATAACAAGTTTTGACAGTCAAAATTGCAAAAAGCCTGTATACAGTTGTCTGTTCCTGCCGCAATTTATGCGAACGTGTCCTACTTCATGTAAGTGCATTATATTACATATTCCAAGATGGCGGAAACTTTGGAAGAAAAATTGTCTTCAAAAGAAATGGAAATTGCTGAGGAAAACGGTGAAGAAAATATTCAAGATAAATCGAAAGATACAGAGAAACCTCAGGTACTTATTTTGAGAGTGGTAAAGTGTTGTCTGGACATATCCAATTGCTGTTTATTAATTAATATTTCTACAAAACTGTTATTAATATAATATTTAGTTCATATTTTTTTTTCAATTGACTTGAAATTACGTTTATTCAATTGTTTTTTCGGTAATTCACTGCCTGGGAATTGTACATTGTACCGGAATGTACCCCCAGGGTGGAATCCTTCTGCCGAGGTGCCAGGGGGCATTCCATGTAAACTCCATGCCAGAGAAACTCCAACATTTTCTATATTTAACATTGCCATATGATAAATACATGCTGGAGATCTCTGGCGTTGACTGCACGGAATGCAGTCTGGCCAAGGGTGTGGCAGTCGTTGTTAAACCTCACACCAAGGTGACCAATGACACAAGGCTATAATACCTTCTTGGCCTCCAGTATGGTGCCAAAAGCACAGTGAAATCAAAAAGTCTCATGCTACTATGCCAAGGATTTTTAAACCCATGCCGAAGATCTTCGGCATGGTGTACACCGACTCCACCATGGATTGCACCTTGGGCAATTTGAACATATTTTTAATCTTGAGAGCACAATTGGTTGCACAGTCAATTTAGTGATAATTCTCAGCAGCTGCCATGCCGATTATAACTTTACAGTTTGCAAGACACTGTTGAAATTTTGCACAATGAACAATGACAAGATACTGTAGAGTCTTCACACTGGTTGAAAAGTGTTTGACAGAGATTTATGAAATTCAACTGAAAATAAATATAAAAACTTTCCAATTTGGAAGAGTCTCAAAAGCAAGCGACCTGCCTCCTTTTCAAAATTAGTGGGATTGAGGGAAACTCGCATTCGAGGGGAGTATTTACGTTTGAGACTCTACTGTATTCTCTTTTGTTGGACTGGAAATAGTTGGAACTAGGTGACAGCATTGAAATGGCATCTGAAGAAATCACATCAGACAACAAAGTGGATGTCATAATGGGCAACACGGAAACGAAATCTAGCCTACTCGAAGATGAGGCACCAACACCTGTTGCTAAGCAACCAGAACAAGTACAATCCAATGCCACGGCAGCATCTGGGAAACCAGCTTCGGTTAGACCGGCACCATTACCTTACGGAGGCGCTGCTTCGAAAAGCCGAACTGAGACATCAAAATTCAGCAGAAAGGGAAAGAGAAAGTTTGACAGTGGTCAAGGAACTTCAGCAACTAAGAAATCAAAAGGGTAAATAAAGCAGCAGTAAATAGAAGGATTAATTTCATACTCAGTTTTTATTTCCTAAAATAGCTTGGAGCATTATATATTATAATATAATTATATGATACCTATAATGGTGCTATGTGAGAAGATATATTATTGAGTACAATTCAACTTTCAAGCAAATGCTAATATGTGTGTGGAAAATTGCATCATATTAAATATCATTTCAGATAGTGAAAGATGTCCTTAACTGTTAGCTTTTGGTCGACTACCAACACTGACGACATTAGGTCAAGATATTGAAAATAACATTTTGATGTTGTTTGTAGAGAACCAGCTCAACAAAGGCTTCCATCTCATGGGTATCCATTAGAACATCCATTTAATAAAGTAAGGATAATTTCATCCAGGTTCTTAGCAAGCCTATACCATCCAGTGGACGTTTGGATGGCCAATTTTAAACTTGGTTAATTGTACAAGTTGGTGAATTGAAACAATAAAAATATTACATGGTATAGTTCAAAATGGAACTGATGTCTTTTCAAACGTGTTATTTCATTGCAGGATGGGTACCGATACATTCTGGCGGAGGAAGATCCAAATGCACCAAAGTCAAACTTTGACCTCGAGTCCTGGGCTGGTAAACCCATTCCTGGGGAGCTTTACCGAGTGGCATTACATCATAAAGTATATCTTGCATCACATGATCGAGGTATGAGTATCATGTATGTTGTACTGCACAACCGTTTGCAATCATCCATTTGCTCAATGCATTCCTGGTAATAAGTCCTTTTTATGTTTAACCAGATAGTTTTATTATTGGTCATGGCTTTATAGGATACCCTAAAGGTCGAAATGTCGAGAGCCGTGGCGGATCTAGCGTAAGTCAAAATAAATTACCACAGCTCATTCTAGGATATATTTACATTTTAAAATACCTTCAAAGCAACTTCATTGGCTAGATTTTATTCTTTTGAAATTCATAACCTATGACATTGTTATAAAGTTATTTTGAATTTAAAATTGAGCTGCTATAATTTATTTTGACTTACCTTGGATCCGCCACTGGTCGAGAGAGCACTGGGTTTCTCACTCACTGGGACTGTATCTACTTCACCAAATTTAGCTAAAGCGCGAGCCCGAATGGCGAGTAATGATTGTCGCGCTACGCGCTCCCTCTTTAGCTAAATTTAGTGAAGTAGATACAGCCCCAGTGAGTGAGAAACCCAGTGCTCTCTCGACATTTCGACCTTTAGGGTATCCTATAAAGCCCATGACCTTTTATTATTGCAAAGCTTTTTATCCATTCACTTGGATCCTTAGCGAGTGGGAATTTTAGTTGCATTAGTGATGGTGAGGATGTGAGATTACTGATCCAAAGTTTTGCAACTACAAATTACCACAAAACTAAACTTACATTGAACTGTTACATTGAGACGTTCTGTGATTAAAATATATTTATATGTAATATTTAAAACACGCGCAGGAGTACTTTATCAGATATACAACACGAGGCGAAGCCGAGCGTTGTATATCTGATAAAGCGCGAATTGCGAGTGTTTTAAATGACTTCTAAATCGATTCATTTTATACCCATCTTGTCTGTTTGTATATAAAAGAATTTTCAACATAGATGTTGTATAAGCCGAGAAAATCGAAGTAAAAGATTTGTGAAAATCGACATGTGTTTTATCTCATATATCACTCTAGTCACGGCTATGATTTCCTTTGTGTTTTTCTCATGAATTATTAATGAGGTTTAGAAATTTATTTACAAGCTTTTGGCTACCAGTTTGTAGCCTTCAGCGGGTATTTATGCAACGTCTCACCTGTTTCATTATGTCTAATCCTGACTACACAGCTACGCTTTTGACTCCACGTATATTTCTGGTGTTGTGCTCTATTTTACTTGATTTTTCTATTTTAATTTTTGCACAGCACCTCAGCTAAAAATCTCAGATGATCGCCTTTCTGTGACTGGGGAGAAAGGATACAGCTTGGTGAGAGCGACACATGGTAAGTTTGCTACACACAACCGAAAAAATACTCAAATTTGCGGCAGGTTTGTTGTTACCTTACAGACATTAAGCTGATTTCTGGCTGTAGTCATATCTCTTGCTTTGGCTTGATGACAAGAAGTCTTCTGCACGCATATTAACTATCTTGATGCAAGTTGATTGTCAAGACTTTTTATCCACAAGCTTGACTCAAGTTGTTAAATAAGTCATTCTGCGAGTGTCAAGTTGTGTCAAGTCTGATTTTCAGTGACCTGATGCAGCTTGATGAAGCCAACAGGCTTGATGCAGTTAGATGACAAACTTGCATCAAGCCGGTAAAATCCACAACTTGCATCAACTCTGTGGCGTTTTGTGCAGGTGTTTGCTAATAAGCCATTAGGTGCTATTGGAGATGTTCGTTTAGTATTCTGCTGTGAATGTCAATCTTATTATAAAGGTTTGTAGTTTCTTAGCTAAACTAGTTGACTGTATTGTTGTTGCTTTCGCACTGGTCGATGATTTTGCCACGTTAAATTTCGACAACCAATTCTTCTTATTGCTATTTGTTCAGGTGTTAATCATGGAAACTGGTTTTTTGAGGTATATGAAAGAATTAATGATTTCTTGAGTGGATTATCTAAGACTTTTTTGCACAATCTTGTTCAAGAAACTTGGTTTTTGCAGGCTTGCATTTACTCCACCCCTTAACATAGTTAATACGCTGATGTAACCCCATTCATTCAGTCGCCAAAATGTCCCGTATTTTCTACCATGTATGTACACCATTAAGGTAACAATCGATGACATGCCAGAAGGTACGGCTTCAAGAATAGGATGGTCACAACTCTATGGTGAGTTTAAAGCTGCACGGTGCAATTGTTTTGCATTTATCATTGCTAAGCATTTCTCCAACTTCTTGGCAACTGACGCCATCCCACGAGCATACGAGGACACTTATATGAGCAATTGGACAGCATTACAACATCAGATCACCCCCGATGAGGAAACTAAACTGGACACTAATGCAATTCGATTGGCCTTTGTATTCATTTAAACATAACCAAAGTCACGGGCGAAAGATGGTTACTAAGATCACCTCATGTATGTTTGTCACATATGAGGTTTCTGTGTCATCCTGCAGATATGAAAAACTAGGTTCATATTAATCTGGCATTGCAGAGAAGAAAAAAATTTCGTTGTAAGGAATCAAATCCCGTTCGAGAGAACTTAAATTTTTCGTTCTTTATCAATCTGAATTGAATAATACTGTAGGTTGAGATTATTAAGCAAATACTGTTTTCATTCACTCCTGTTATTGAAAACACTAGGAAATCTCCAAGCGCCGTTGGGTTATGATAAATTCGGTTACAGTATTCGTAGCAAGAAAGGAACCGTCTTTCATCAGAGTCGCGGAAAGCATTACAGGTAAGAACTCTACTCTAACTCTGGCATGTCGACCCATGTAAGGTAATCCGTAGTCCGTAATCCAAACTTTTTATTTGCTTTGGAATCCGAAATCCAGTTGTCTTTTCAAAACATCCAGGATGCAAGAACTTTTTCGTCCTCGAATCTCTATAGATCTGGAATCCGTAATCCAAGCAGGGGAATCGGGAATCCACAATGCAGAATCCGGAAGTTGGAATCCGGAATCCAAAGAGCGCATGGATTGCCTTACATGCGTCGAAAAGTCGGCCAAAATGTACAATTTGTGGTGAATCCTCGCTGTGATCAGATTAATTTGTGAAAAGAATCAGAGTTCAGAACTCGTTGGGTTTGCAAGTTGCAACAAGGGTGTCCACAAGCTGTTGACAAGTTGCGTTCGCACTTCTTGTTCCAAGTTGTTGGAACAAATTTGGAACAAGCTGTTAACAATTTGTAGCAAGATTGATTGGACTATCAGACTTGTTGCAAGGTTGTTCCAGCTAGACTGATACAATGATGATATAATCAGAGCAAGCAAATGAAGCAATGCGAAAGCATCCTGATATCAGCTGGGTAACTTCAAGGTCATACACAAGCTACAGCAGACTTACTATAGCATGCAAGTTTTTGGCTGTGTGTTACCACACATGTTCACGTCTTATTCAGTAACAAATTCACCTTCATTTTCAGCGGGGGCTATTCGACCGGAGATGTTATTGGCATTTTTATCAGTCTACCAGAAAACAACAGACCAGCAGGTATAACAACGGTTGAACATTGACGTGTTTCGGGTCTTATCTACTCAGATGAAAACGATTCCATTTAAGATTACGTTCAATTCTTATCACGTGCGAAATATCACATACTCGAACTGATCTGTTCGTCAGCATAGGCAGAACATTTGGCTAGCATTCCCAAGGTCGTAAGTTCCACCGTGTTCAGGCAAACCTGGCTTCGATGGAAACTAAAAGAAAAAGCCTAACATTTTGAAAGAGTCAATCAGAACATATTGTTTAGACAGTCAATCAGAACTCATTGTTTAGACACAAACTGGGTTTTAACTGGGACCTAACACTACAGAGATCTGCCCTCTATGGTGTTCATACCCAAGATTTTCCTCGAAGGCAGAAAAAGTATTCAAGCTCCAGAGCTCTATGGTTTAGATCAGTTTTGTTTGGAAACTTTTTAAAGCACAAATGTTTATTCATTTTCTTTCATTCTAGCAAACTTCTTGCCTCCCACGTACAAAGGAAATGTAAGATTTTTATAAAACTTTACTTAAATATTATATATTGAATACAATAAAATAGAAATTTAGAGTGCGATCCATTTTAATACCTCGCTCACAGATGCAGTTAGTTCCATAAAGGTTTTCCTTTCAAAAGCGTAAACTGTAACCATTAGCGTGCAAGGGATGGCAGAGTTATTTTCATCTCTAAATTAAGGCCCAGTCACACGGTGCAATTTTTCATGCAACTTGCAATGCAATTCTACGGCTCTGTAGAGATGTAAAATTGGCAAATACATGTTTCCATCACAGTTTGCTAATATATTTTTAACATATCAAACATTTGTCACAAATTTACATCTTTTAAGAGTAGAATTGCATTGCAAGTTGCAAGAATAATTGCACCATGTGTCAGGGCCTTAAACACTGCATTATTTCTTTGAAGCAGCATCGAGAACACATACTCATAGGAAACTTGCGACGGCAAATTTACTTGCTACAAAGGTAATTCCTGGGTCTCATCCCTTGTGCGTTCATAGTTCACAGTTTACGCTTTTGGTAAGACAATCTTAACTCATTAAGATAGCTGGATGTTAATGTTTGATATATTTTAGGCATTGATAAAATTTAAAAGTTTTCTCTATTACGAAGAAAAAGATCACGTCGATCAAACGGAAAAGGTTTCTATGAATACTTTTTGTATGTTCAGTTTTACTGCCGTGAATGACACGAACAACATGCAATGACAGTTGTGAAAGGTGATACCCAATCAAACTTTCCAGATTACATCAGATGCATACCCCATACAATTTATTTATTCAACATCTCATCTTTATCAAATCATTTCACAACTTCATGGTGGTTACAAAAAATGTCGATCAGTGTTAAACAATAGTTGTTGACCGTGGACAACCGTGAACAATGGTTGTTGACTATGAACAACCGGGAACAATGGTTGTTGACTATGAACAACCGGGAACAATGGTTGTTGACTATGAACAACGGTGAACAATGGTTGTTAACTGTGACTTCGACAACCATGAATGATGGTTGTTGACTATGAACAGCGGTGAACAATGGTTGTTGACTGTGGACAACCGTGAATAATGGTTCAATGTTGACTATGAATAACGTTGGACAATGGTTGTTGACTGTGAACAACCATGAACAATGGTTGTTGACTATGAATGACGTTGGATAATAATTGTTGACTGTGAACAACTGTGAACAATGGTGGATGACCGTGGACAACGGTGAATAATAGATATACCTCAGTGTTGTTGACGGTAAACAACCGTAAACAATGGTTGTCGGCAACAGTCTTTGACAGCAGCACAACATTGACCAAGTGGCTCATTTTGTCGCGCGTAGCATTGCGGGAAAACCTTAAGGTGGCTCGATAGTCTAACTCATAGCATATAATACTTCTTTCGCCATCGAATCTTTTATAGTGCGCGTGTAAAGCTTAGTTTAGGTCATTGCATAGCTCTACTGGTTGTCTTCATAATTGGAAAAGTTTTATACTCCTACCATTCGTGTGTCCAAAGATATTGCTGTCATAGGTAAGGTGTGGAGTTTATGCAAATGAACTTATAATTAGAATCGAGTTCCAGCAAGAAACGTGATTTCTATGTTCAGGCAAACTTTGAAGAAATTCTTTTTTAAATACAGCAAACAGTGCTATAGAGCTGTGCAATGACCTAAAATGAAGCTCAAGCATTCACTACAAAACATTTAATCGTAGAAACGTAAAATTTCTAATGAATTCTGACTATCGAGCCACCTTAATACGTCCTGTTCTGCGAGTTGTACGTACTGTATAGAATTGTAATCTTAACGATTCCTCTTGTCCGACTTTTGCAGGAGTTGACCCCGTTGGAAGGCAGTAAGGTAAGATATGCCGTGATATTGAGTTCACCTAATGTACAGTAAATATATATTTCAAGTTTCATTTTTTGTCCGCATCGTAACGAGAATTTTTCTATTCCACTGCAGGTTGTTTATTATCAAAACGGCCACTCCAAGGTATGAATATTGTTGCCAAAATTAAGACGTGTATGCACAAATAAACGGACAAATAAGATGCTAGTGACCATGTTAATCTGTCCTAATCTCTCGAGTGCAAATCATACACATCAGTCCTCCGACAGGAATCAAACCTATACCCCGTTGCGATCTTGGTGCAATTCTCTGACCAGTAAGCTACGGAGTCAGCTGAGCAAGCATAATGTAGTCGATATACCAGTGAACTCTAAATTAGACTGGAACGATAACTTGGCCGCCATCTTTGAAGCCAAAGTGGTTATCAATAGGTTATCAAGTTCAGTCCTTTTCTATTGTTTCTCTCGGCGCGTTTGACACCATTCTTCTGGGAATGTACCGATATTTGATGTTTATATTTTGATTTAAGAGGTAATTTTATGGTTTATGAACTTATAACCTTGTTTGCGATACAGTCTTTTTTTAAAAATAGCAAATACCTCGGGGAAATAGTACTAAGACTGTTTACGACATTTGTAGTTGTTGCCGCCATCTTGGCTTCACCCAAACGTAGGGTTTTTATCTGGAGTTATCGTTCCAGTATTTATAGAGTTCACCGTTATATACAGTCCAACTGATCTGACCGTGAGTAAAAGGCCTGGAACTAGCTATCAAATAGAAATCCATGTTGCAGTTTTTCATCACTTATATCTTTTACATTCCTTTATGAAACTTGTTGAAACTTTGTAATCATGTCCAGTAAAGTAAATTATAAGTCCACCAGAAATTTGGAACCGAAGTAAAGTATACTTGATGAGAAATTTGCTAGTTTGGCTCGAAAAATGAATTTCTATTTGACAACTAGTGCCAGTACTTTTCCATGTTGTCAGATCACCTAGGTCTATATACATTTGTATTGATAACAGGGTTTACTCGTTTCAGGGTGTTGCTGTAGAAAACATATTTGCTGGAACGTATTACCCTGCCATTTCTCTTTACAAAAACGCCACAGTGAGTATTTGTTTCCAAATGTTTCATCATTAAAGTAAAGACTGTTTCCGAGTTATACAGCCAGAGACGCACAAGTTACAGCAAGTCTGCTGCAGGCTTGTTACCTTGCAGTCATCAAGCTGATATCAGGATGCATTCACATCACTTGCTCTGGCTTATGATAACAAGTCTGCTGGAAGTTCTCAACAGACTTGCTGCAAGTTGATTCTCAAGACTTTTTATCCACAAACTTGATGCAAGTTGTTTCAACACATTGCAGCAAGTCTGTAAATATCAAGTTGCATCAAGTCTAATTTTCACAGACTTGATGAAACTTGATGAAGCGAACAGTATTGATGACAAACTTGTAGCAAGCCGGTAAAATCCATGAATTGCATCCAGTCTCGAGAACGTTCTTTTCTCTGTCACAACTAATAGCTTCAGCAGAAAAGTAACTTTTCGCTCCATTCTTTTCCCGAGGAAAGTTTCCTTAGTGAAAAGCTGTTTTGTTTACTTCTCTTTATCAATCATTCAACAATCTCTTCATCAGGTGTCGATCAACTTTGGCCCAAACTTTAAATTTCCCCCACAAGACATCGAGTTTAAGCCGGTATGTATCATATCAGGGAGATTCATTGGCGAATTCATCTCTTCGCGTTCGATTCTCGCTTATAGACTCTCCAGATTTGTATGTGACGAGTTTGTTAACACTCTACCGAAAGTAGAGTTTCAGCAGTCTATTTCAAACTAACGTTGCGAGGGAAGTATGTAGTGAGGTAGATAGTGCACGAAAGGTATAGTTTTTTTCACTACCTGAATACTAACTTCACTAACGTTGCTAGTGTAGGTAGTGCAGTTAATAGTACATGAAAGGTATAGGTTCTTTCACTACCTGAATACTAACTTCACTAACGTTGCTAGTGTAGGTAGTGCAGTTAATAGCACACGAAAGGTATAGGTTCTTTCACTACCTGAATACTAACTTCACTAACGTTGCTAGTGTAGGTAGTGCAGTTAATAGCACACGAAAGGTATAGGTTCTTTCACTACCTGAATACTAACTTCACTAAGGTTACTTGTGTAGGTAGTGCAGTTAATAGTACACGAAAGGTTTAGGTTCTTTCACTTTCATGATTCCCAACGAAGAGCCTTCGACCACATTTATTGCTATGTTAACCAGTGTAATTTGTTGATTTTCAGATCTCTGACAAGCCACAACAATTGTTCACGGAGCAGGCGCTAAGTGATCTTTTATTTAACGTTGACTTTTTAAACAGTCCCACCGACTATAGCGAAAAATTGCCGTTTTTGGCAGGTGCTAAAAAGAAATGATAGAGATGAGCTTTTTTGTACTGTTTATATTTATTTAATAAACTATGATGTTGTGTATGCAGCTTGTCCTGTAGAATACACTGTGCTTTTTGTAAGCAGCTTTAAACCACACTATATGATGTTTCTTATTAGTCCTCTAGGGAGAACAGTTTAGAACCGATAGGGCTCTCTAGTATAAATAAAGTTAGTGCTGTTTAGATTTCCTTCTGTAGTAACACTGATATCAATAAGGGATGATCTTCACTGGACCTCTAGGAAGAACAGTTTAGAACCAATAGAACTATCCAGTATAAATAAAGTTAGTTTAGTTTAGGTTTCCTCGTGTAGTAACACTGGATCAATAAGAGACGACCTTACTGGACCTCTAGGAAGAACAGTTTAGAACTGATAGAGCTATCCAGTATAAATAAAGTTAGATTAATTTCGGGGGTTTTCCCACTATATGCCTAACAGTGCTTTTTGGGTAGAATACATTTTCCCGAACTTTTAAACTGTTCAGAATACGAGGATCGTCCATTTTTAATGCTCCCGCTATGACTGAAACATATACGGAGTACAGTGGCCGAACGTGTCATGCAAAAACATTCGAATTCGAATAACACGCCATGGAACACGCGTACCGTTCGTGAACACGTCACGCGTGTGGTCTCGAAATCGTGTTCAATTATTTTGCTCGAGCATTATTTTTGACCGCCATGTTTCTGCAGCAAAACAGATGAAAACTGACGTCCAAATTTATCCTTAAAATCAGCTGAAATTGAGATAAAACAGGCAAGTCTCTTCGTAGCTATTTTTGTACAACGACCCAGGATTGAGTTGATAATATGTCATGGTCGCTAATTTATAAATACCAAAGTACAACTGGGCTGTAGTATTCTACAAGATAAACAAATATTGTAGAATGTATTATTTTGGCCCGAGCCTACGGGTATTTTTATAGTATTATAATTGTACTTAGTCACATGCTTCGACTAGAAACAAAAGAGTAGAAATAAATTATGGGACATGTCTTGGCTTTTCGCATACGAAATTCGTTTGTGCACTATAACAAGGCAACATAACTTTGCTCGCCTGTTCTGCGGAAAGCAGCCTCGAAAGACCAGGAAACTCACTTTGTTTATTGGTGAATAGGAGCCTTGTCGCGAAAGAACCGCTCTGGAAGCGAGAGGGCTTTTAAAGCAAGGCAAACGGATGCATTAAAGTTCAGTTTCTGGGGGGAAAATTCATCGTAAGTGATATAAAGTGTTGTAAATATGTCACAAAAGTTAACAAGCGTATCGCGTGCAACCACGCATTTTAAGAACGCATTTTGCAATAATTTGACGAGAAACCGAGCCGAGTTTGCAGGATTTTGCTGTGCCTTTGTAATTTTGCCTTTTAGCGTAGTTTTGAACCCTTTCCATCGAAAGTTTGCGGCCGCAATACGATTCGAGCAGCCCGCCATTGTGAATTTTAAAAATATGCATTGCTAAACGAGGCCGCTGAAGCAACTAGACCGACAAAAAGCCGAGAAAATTACACAAATAATACAATTTAGTACACACGGCTTTTAAAAAATTGTTTTTATGAAAAGGTGCTTAATTTTGACATTAATTTGAGGGTTTTAAAGCAGATAAATGTGTACTTTTAGGAGATGCAAGGCTTGTGTATAAAGTCGGAGAATACATTGTAAACGAAAGTGTTCAAATTATAAACTGGGTCCGTAGGACTTATTTTTATAAGGCCATTTGTTTGCAAACAAAGCGAGGGGGAAGTTTAAACGAGTTTAGTTTACTTTACAAAGCTCTCAACTTTAAACATTCAGTGTACATGCTATTTTTATATAAACAACGACTTGAAACTTAGTGTAAATTTATACGCTTGAAATCCACCCTAAAGCCGCCTAACTGCCGTATATACGTGTCAGTGAGCTTCTTCCGAAGTTTGTGGAAGTTTGCTCGGGTTTTTTTTTTTCAGAACACGATCCGACACGGCTATGGCATTTGTACCAATTTCCGGCTCAACTCAAAATTCGATTCGCCCAAATAATATTCGTTTATAAAATTTCTAAATGTCCGTCGCAAAACCGTTGTTTAAAAATGATCATGTATTTAGTAGTTCTCCCGCGTTTAATTTTCAATTCCTGCATGGCCATGTACGCTTGAATCGTTTGTTATAAACGTGGGAGGCGGGCCATAAATCTATACAGACATCACATCAATTTATAAAAAAAACTTCAAATATCTTGAAGTTTTCTCAAAACGGTTTACTGTTATTTGTGTTTACTTTTTCTCTCAAATTTGATAATGAGTTGTTAAACTGGGCGTATTCAATGTTTTCATGCTTTCCTTCTTATATACAAGGGAAACTGTGTACCTGATTCAAAGCTTTAGTAAAACTTCAAAATTATTGTGCAAAAGTGTTGAGAAATATTAATTGATAGTGTCTTACATAAACTTGAAACTCACCATCAACTATGGTTGGAGTAAAGACCCACACATGCCCATCTCCAGCCCAATAACTTCCCCAAGCCACAAGTCATCATTACTACAAAGTTATGCTTGTAATTTTGTAGTGTAAACAGGCTACTATTCATGCTGTGAAGGAAAGTTACAAAATTGTAATAGCCCTGCTGAACATTGCATCAGTTAACAAGAAAAGATCGGCTCTGATGTTTACTCTTCATCACAGCAAATATAATAATAGTTATTCAGGAAGCTCTGCTCACCATTTAAGTGTTTTTCAGGGATTTCCTGGAAACTTTACCTTAGCATACTACCATTTATCCAGAGTACTAATCATAGTGGTGCATTATTGTGATGCTACCACAAACTGCCCCATCATATAGCAAGCACAATCGTCATGTAGGGTGCCACCATCATCTACTTCAAAGGAAAATGTGCTTGGTCCATAGCCTGTCCCACCAATTATTTTTTGGCCAAGGGTAGCCCAACCCCAATCAACAACTGTCCAACTGACGATATCCAGAGCACCCCATTACAGATTACCCCGCTGCCTCAGATGGGAAGGACACTTGCACTGTTGTGCACACCAAGAAATGAGGTCTCAGTGGTGAAGCAGTTATAAACCACTTATGTGTTAACATTCTCTGAAGGTCATAGGTTTCTGTGTTTACTCTAGTTCCTCCTACAGATAAAGCTGACAGGGTTGGTTAAGTAATATGGACCAATATTAATTGGCTTTTGCAGTTGTGGTGACCCTGTCCTGACAACTTGTAGCCTGTATTGGAAACATACTTGTGCCGCCAAGGTCTCTTAGACTATCTTATTATTGTTTCCCCAGGTGGAATGTGAAGAAGCAACTACATTTTTTGATTTAAAGAAAATGGTGGCAATGTAATTTGATCAGGTATGTTGAGGCTTTCGTCAGCTGAGGATTAACAAAGTCATTTCAGCTAGTTTGGAGAAGATTGCCTTTGAATTGTTGGAAGCTTGATGAAAAATTTCGATCAAATTTGATTTCACACAATTTTCATTCCTTTGTTTGCCTGTAATCAGTCTGTTAGAACCGTATTCCTATGTTGTACTTTTTATCAGCAATCTGACTAATTTCTAAGCATTTTTACAATGGTTGAAAAAAAAAATGCTATCTCGTTGATACTGGCCTTCGTGCTAAACTGGCCATATTATATTTCAGTTTTTGCTATCCCACATGTACGGTATCTTAGGACTCATTTCAGCCAGTTTTTCTAAAGTTCCAAAGGCGTTATGTTAAAGGCATTTTTGACTTTTCAGGGAACTATTGAGTTTCTAAGAAAGCATTGAAAGTTAAATGGAATCACATGTGAGTTGAACCTTTCTAAAACATAACTATCCACCCTTGTTCATGTATGTGTTGGCGTTGCTCACAACGCTGTATTTAATGAACAATATCTCTGATAAAAATTATTCACTTACTCTTATAAGGGACTGGTCATAGAGTATAGGGAGGGGGGGGGGGGGGGCTATGGAAATTGAGGGGTGGGTCATGAATTTTTTTTAGTTCTATTGATTATGTTTATGCTGCTTCTGTGACTTGATATAGTCAGAATTTGTTAGAAATTTTACTCTGCCACCATAAAATGTTTTATATTGAATGCTTGATCTTCATTTTAGATCATTGCTCAGCTCTATAGTTTGCCTGAACATAGAAAAACTCTGTTCTTATTATAAGTTCACTTCTATAAACTCCACATCTTGTTCATGATAATAGTGTCTGTGAACACACAAATGACAGATGAATAAAACTTTTCCAATTATGAAGACAACCAGTGGAGCTATGCGATGACCTAAACTAAGCTTTACACGCACACCATAAAAGATTCTATGAAAAAAGTACAATGTGCCATGACGTAGACTATCGAGTCATGTCCCATAACGTCTTGACCGTAACAAACCAGGTTAACTTGCTTAACCAGGTTACAAAGCGGCCTCTTACTGGACTAAACATTTCAGTTTCAGAATATGAGTAGTCCAGGAGGTGAACAGGGCATGGCTTCGCCAGGCAGCGATGAACCCAGTCTCATTCAGTATCGGTCAAAACGACGTTGTGTCATGGAACGAGAAAAGAAAAAGAAGAAAGAATGGTGGGAAGAAGAGGATGTTCTTTCCGAAGAGGAGGATCTTGGGGATATAGGTGAGCAATTAGGGATATTACTGAGCGATAGGGGATATTGGTGAGCAATGAGGGATATTGGTGAGCAGTGAGGGATATTAGTGAGCAATGAGGGATATTACTGCTGCCATAGAATATTTCTAAATGGGTTAAAAGCCCCCAAATAAATTGCATTCATGACCCAACAATTTAACACCCCAGTCTAGAGTCTTCACTTAATAAGGAGCAGGATTTCAACATCGCCCACAAAATCATACCCTTGAGCTATTCCCAGACATTACCTCCCGAAAATAACATCAATTATGTATGCTATTGTCAGCTACCTTTAATTAGTCAGTCAGATCATTGCACTGGCATCATGCATGCATGCATAGAATTGCTTCCAAAGGACCTGTAGTTGATGCATTTTTGTCACCAGTTCCTGGCTTGAATTTTAACGTTTGTTTTATGACTAAGACACATTGACCCTCCAGAAGCAGAAAGTAGTTGTGACTCACTGTTCCCTACTTGAATTTCGGCATGTGTAGGATTGCCACTTAACATAAAGGCACATTGATGGATTGATCCTTGAAAATAATTATGGCTTAATATTATTTATTGATGTAATGATAATGGTTAGGCAAATTTTGCGATCTCAAAATTTCGATTTAAGCATAGAAACGGAAAATCTATCACCACAGTTGCAAAGAGGGTTTCAAAATTAGTATAATTGCAAAATCTCATGGACAAATACTATAAAAATCATAAAATACAAATATTATGGCTAAAGTAATTGGACATTCACTTCTGGTAGTCTGAAATAGGTATTGATTTAGCATCTGCCATTTCAAAAATATATGAAATCTACAAACTTCACATGGCCATAATATGCTAAAATTATAATATTTCTCTATGAAACTTTACAGTTATACTAATTTTGGAACGCTTCTTCCATTTTTTCACTTAGATTTTCGTTTCCATCCCCAATATTAAATGTTTTAGGCTTGCTAAATTTGTCTATTGGTAACCACTTGTGCCTTATTCTTAAAATGTTATTTTTACTGCAGATTCAGACAGTTCAGACGGTCCTAGAAGGCCAAAACAAAGAAAGAAAGCCATGTTGCCTACAAGCTTGCTGCCTCCTCCCAATCGTATATTCATGTTCTCGACCGAGCTGGCAAACCGTGCCGCCGAAGCGGTAGCACACGGCCGAGTGCCTTCCATTGTCGCCTACCACATGGCCCAGCCTCAGAACGAACGCTACCTGCGATTGCAGAGGAATGCTCCAGAATTCATGAGGAATCATGCTGGTAGCGTGGGCAATCGATACGGTTATGGTAACTTTCCGGGACGCGTGTCCAACATGGACGCCATGTTCCCCGGGAGTCGTCCAAGTGCCCCGCCCATGGCCATGGGTCCCGGATTGAGTTCCGTGCATCAATATCAACAATATTTAAAACAACAGCAGCAACAGAACACGATGGGCGTAGAGGAACTGCAGCAAATGTTATTCGGTCCGACTAATGGAACTAAGGGCATGTTCCCCCCTGCCAGGATGCCACGTGGTATGAGCGATCAGGGGGGTGCTAGGCCTCCGTTTGGATCTTATCCCGGCCCTATGGCGCCCGGATTTGGGCAGCAGCAAATGTTCATGAATAACCAACCGGAGAGGTTTCGCTTTCCGCAGCCGCAAAATTTCTCGCAGCAGTTGCAGCAGCAGGCCGAGGGCCAAGCAAGATCGCAAGCTGATCAAATGCCGCCGCAACCACCACCTCCCCAGCAAGACGAGCAGAAATCTGGCCAGCAACTGCAACAGGAGGAGCAGCAAGTCGCCAAACCAGACCAGCAGTCTGAAGTTCAACAAGAGCAAGAGACGTTACCAACACCCACCGACCAGCAACAACAGCAGGCACCCGCAACCCAACAGGCACCACCTCAGTTACCCGTCCTCTCCCCTGGCTCAAGTCTCTCCTCCTCGTCACCCCTGGGTGGAGGCATTCGCAGCTCGCCTCCCTACCTCGCGGCTCAGACTACGGACTTGAACACCCTTCCTGGTGCGAGTTCCATAGGTGCACCTTCACCTACAAACACAAACTCACCCCAAACCCCCCATGCCCCGCTCACCCCTCGACTATCAACCTCTCTGGCCTCACCAAAAGATGGACAAAGGTCACCGTTTTCTCCAGGTATCCCAACTTCTGGATATCCCGGTCAAGCTGCTCCGTCTGCCATCCGAGAACCCGGCATGAAGATGACTAGGCAGTCGCCAAACCTCGACAAACCTGATTTACAAGCTGACAAAGGTTTTCCAACCGGTTATAGCATGCCAGGCGATCCAAGGATACCTGGCTATGCTAGTCAGACCAGGCAAGACGTGCTACCACAAAGACCGAATTCGTTAAACCTCGCACGTAACTCGTCCTCTCTAGGTCCTCCGCCCAACAAAAGTCCATTCTTAGGTGGGGGAAATTCGCCAATGAGAATGCCTGCAAACCCTAGTTCAATGGCTGATACCAGCTCAGCACACCATCCATCTAAGTTTTCGGTAGAAAGTCTAACTGCACCATCTAAGGACAATCGTTTTTACCATCCAAGGGTTCCAATGCAAGCTGCGAATCCTTACGCAGGTTATCCACAGCAACCAGGACTGTATTATGCCGGGAATAAGTTTCTGCCTGGAATGCTCGGGCAAGGACAATATCAGTTTCCGCCGCACATGCAAACACCCCCTCAACAGTTTTTCCCCTCGAACATGCCGCCCCAGATGTACCCCCCTCATGCATCATTCCCAATCCACCACGCCGGTAATCGTGAAGGTGGGATCTGAAACATTGGCCTATTTACTAGGTTCATATCCTGTATATCAAGGCGATTGTGGAAAATCATGGATATGTAGTGTCATCTTGGGGTAGCTATATAGAGTCATTGTGGGTATATGTGATGTATCACTGGATAAGATATTGGAGAAAAGTTCAGGATATTGGAGGATAAATATTGGACAATACTGATAATAAATTGGGATTTGGGATAGTGTCGATATCTTTTCATACAAGAGAATGTTATTGATAAACGTGAATATAGTTAAACAAGGATATTTCTTGATAAACATGGATATTTTTTGATAGATGAGGATTTTCTTGATAGATGAGGATATATCCTGGTATTTGTTGATGAACACGGTATCTCTTGAGTTTTGTCAAAAAGGAATATTTTTACAAGAACATGCTTCATGACAACTGAAGGTAGAAAAAGTACCTTGAAAGGATTAAATTGAAGAAAATTGAAGGATGTCCGTTGATAAATGTGGATGAAAAAAGAACATCCAAGTACATAGAAGGTATTTATCCAAGGATGCGTTTCAAATGAGCAATGATCCCAAGTTTAAAAGTATTTATTGTGGACGAACAGGAGTTTAGATTTGGCTTTTAGCATACATATTTTCCCTAGGAAAAGCACGGTAATTTAGCAAAACTGTTGTAATGGCGTGAGTGAATTCGCTCTATTCTAAATACAAGCATATCCAGTTAAACATATCGAGTTCACTAAATGCTTATTAGCATAAGTTGCGCTTTTAAAAAGCGAATGTTTGGTTGAACTGTTTTGTTTGAATACAGAGGTTGATTGGTTTTTACTGATTCCAAACAACTTCAATTCCGTGAAATTTTCCACACCTGGCTTCAAATCCTGGAAGTTTACTCTCTCGTACGAAACTTGTTTTTATAAGAATTAGCTGTGGTGAAAGACAGTTAGTTAGATGTAGTAGTTGTTTAAAATGTTAATAATAATGCATTCATTCGCTGTTTTACAATTTGTTATATAGTGTAAATTTTTCCAACAGCCGGATAGTATAGAAACCTTTGATTATTTTCATCTGTAATAATATTAAACAATTTCAAAATGGAAATTTAGATTATTTTTGTTGGATACATTCTGTGCGTTTGATGTGTCTGGGGCAAACTTGAAGAAGCGTTGTGGCGGGAGATTGATGTTTTGTGGGCAAATTAGGAAACACTTTTGTGAAAACGCCAACCAACACAATTTTACAGCGTATTGCTTGCAGTTTCACCAATCAAAACATCACTTGCCAATGTTTAGTGGGTAAATTACAATGGTTGTCGCGCAAGAAAACATAAAAACATCTTCTCTTCCCAATTTTTTGTTCTGGTCCATTTTTCTTACTGGCAAGTAAATTTTGTTTCCGCAACAATGCTTCCCTGGAGACAAGTTGGGCAAACGGAAGTGCTGATTGGACATCGTACAGATAACGAAATACAATCCAGGCCAGTTGATAAAAACTTATGGGTGGTCCTTCACAAAGAATCGAACCTGTGTCTGCGATGTCCAGATAACCTGGTAGTATAGTTGATGAATTTTTCTCAACTGTCTCCTGGCTTGAATTTTGGCGTGTGTATGACGCGATTAAGATACATTTAGCCTCTAAAAACTATTAGTGCCACAACAAGGTAATCTTCAAAACATTGATAGGATTTTGCCCGACACAAGTTTAACATTTTTATGTCTGAACGTGTTTTACCTAAACCTATTTGCTTGTAAATATTTAACATTTTAAAAATGCTTTCGTCGTCAGAGCGCGCTTTCCTTTCTCATATTTGGCAAATCTGCGGCGAATTGCAGTTGACTTCCGGTTAGTAACTTCCGGTATGCTTTACTACTTCCTGTACGCCGCCCGTGTTTCATACGAACTTCTCGTATGACAATATTTACTCCTCCCTCGGACAAAACTTGGAACTCGTTTGCCTTTTGAACTGCTAGGCAAAACCGTTTGCTGCTTTTTACGTCGTCTAGAAAGATGCCTGTTTTTCATACGAAGACGATTGAATCCATCTTAGAGCCTGTGGCACAACAGGTGAGTCAAGTCGGGGTTTAGAAACAACCCTCCGTTCTATGTTTGTATGTCTGATAAGTTTTGTATATTTAATATTGTATTCAACAAATCATGTCGCTTAGTGCGAGAGATTAGAGTTGAAATATTAGTCCGTTATCTGTCAAATGTTAAACATACTGGCGTATATGTTGATCATTATATAAAATGTTCCCAAACATATTGCACTTTAATAGCTTTTGTGCTTTAATAAACAGCTCTCAAGTGAGCAATCACAAATGATAGACTATGCATCACAAACCGGGCAATAAATTGCGGTTATATTTAACTGTCTGGCCCTGTAATGCACCCAGTTTTGTTTATCCAAACCAGCTTTACAGATTGAAGTGTTGAGAAATAAAAGTAAGAAAAATTTATGTAAAAAAGCTTTGTACTTTAAAAACAGCTTGCTTATGTTCGTTATTTGGTGTAGTTAAAATAATTCCGTTATAAATGTCTCCGAAATATGCCCTGTCTGTTTCATAGTGCAGACGTTCTATGTGTTTGTTGTAGTTATTTTTGCTTTAGTTTTGCCAGAATTGCTCGCATAACCAACTCGGCGGAGTCAATACACTACGTGTTGTTTGTGTTATAGAAAAATACTCATCCCATATGTAAATATAGGCCGACAGATGTATGTACAGTTCTGTCTAAAGTCAATTTCCCAATTGACATAGTTTATTGATTGAATTGTTTCAAAATGTTCTATGTATACATTGTCCGGAAAATTGCAACATTTTTATGGTAAATTGAAATTAAAATTGCAATTAGAACATTCTAGTTGGAGACAATTAATGATTAATGTATATAATGTATAAAATTTGTGTGATTTTGGATTAACATTGAAGTTCTAATTGCTTTTTGTTGAGACATTCTAATCCTAAAATATTTTCTGTTTTAGGTTTCTCAACTAGTTATCCTCCATGAGGAAACAGAAGGCGGTCTGGCTATGCCGGACTTATCGGCACCAGTTCAGGCTGTCAGTGCCGCAGTACAAAATCTTGTCTTGGTAAGTGAAGTATGGATTAGTTGGGGGGGGGGGGTGGTAGCAGACCATGGAATCTCAACAGTCAAAAACTTATAATCTGTAGAAAGGAAATAGAAAATAAATTCTCACATGACAAGATCAGCCTCGTACTTGGGCCCTCCAGTGGCAGTGTTCTTATAAAGATCAGTGGTAATTATAATTAAGCCAGGAGTGCTAGGTTAGCACACAATGAAAGAAAATTGCATTTTGACCTACCACCCTTGCATGCTTGGTATTCATTAATTGACATTGATATCTATAAAAACAATGAAAAGACTGGCTACAAGGTTGTTACAAGATGTTAGCCAATGTGTGAGCTGGAGCATTTTTGGCAAGCCCCCAGCCTTATTTTGCAAGCCTTTATTATGCTTTATTTATCATAATACTAATAAGTAGTGGAATGCGAGGTTGATTTAAGGCAAAATGTACCCAAAAGGTGAGAGTTAAGGTTAGTAAAGGCTTGCAAAGGCCAATAACAGAGGCTTGCTAACTCAGGTAATTGGACATGTCTTACTAAATCTCGATGCTGAGCTCTTAACAATAAGATAAACTGTACTCAACCACTAATGTAAAGAAGGTAGCCATATAATGATAACTCAAAATCAGGCTCACAGCTTGCAAATTGAGACTTGGGCTTGTCGACTTGCATTTTAGCGACCCCCCTCATGACAAATATGTTTAATGTGTTAAATAAAATATTTATTTTTTCACCAAACAGTGTTTCCTCTCTTTAGGTGGGAAAACAAACATTGGAGGATAGCAAAGACCAGATAATGAAACAAGAAATGCCTCTGGCCTTCTCTAGAGTGGAAGAATCATCAATGATGTTGGTTAGCGCAACACAGATATTCAAGAATGATCCAACATCGCCCGAGGGAAGAAAGAAATTGCTAGACGGTGCCAGAGGTGAGCACAGTAAAGAATTTCTTTTCAGTTTAAGTTGAATTTCTGATTAAGTTAGAGTGATAAAGTTAGTTCCAAAGCTGTATAAAGTGTTTAAAGACAATCATTGAAAGCTAAAAGACTGAAAAAAACTAAAACAAATTGGCCACCAAGTTGATTATAGTAAAAGCTAACATACTCAAATACACAGCCTTTGTTGTTTAATTTACTCCAAATTTTGCATATGATTAACTTATATATTTTATATCTTGCCATACAACTTGTGAGACAGCTTCAGTATAAATTGTTTAAAAAGTGTTGAAATTGTAGGGAGCGCACTGTCCTGTATGCATAACCAAGCGTCTATTGAAACACATATGTAACACAAAGTTACGTGCAAATCATGATTGTTTTTATTCGAACAGGAATCTTGTCAGGAACGTCGGCTATGTTGTTGACATTTGACGAGGGAGAAGTGCGTAAAATTGTCGCCGTTTGTCGTAATGTCATAAAATACCTTCAAGTTGCTGAAGTTGTGGAAAGAATGGAAGACCTCATTACCTTTGTGAAGAACCTTACCCCGGGAGTGACGAACATGGCCAAACAAGTCGAGGCACGGGCCAAAGAGTTGACCCATGTCGCTCATGCGGACATCTTGGACCAACGTGTGGCCAGTGTGAAGAAAATGATTCCTTTATTGATTTCATCCATCAAAACCTTTGTGACTACAGGTGCAGGTAAGCAAGCTGCTTAGAAAAGTAGTATCTAAGTGTAGATGAATAATTAAGGAACTATTTAGGCTTGGAGAGGCTCAGAAAATGCTCGTGCATTATTGCTCAGAACATGCCTCTCAATTCAGCTCATTGCTCAGCTTGTATATAGGGAAATCAAAGAGAAGATTTCTACTGACTTAGGGATATTAGATTAGGTGTAGAATAAACTATGGAAGCCGTGAAAGGACCAGAAAAGGTTTGAAAAACCTTGAGGAGGTGCAAAATGATTCAAGACATTTCATGCACGGTCTTAGCAAGCCAGCCAACTATCCTTGACCTGTCTTTGTGATGGGCATTTAAGATTTAGATGACTATATAAAGATGGCCAGCTGATTGTCACGTTGACTCTCACTGGAAGGACTCTAGCTGCGTGTAGGCACTAAACAGTCCTTGATAGTGCCATAGACAGCTGGTGACTGAGTCTCATTTGATGACATACCGCACAATGATATTCCTATGACAAAAATTTGCCTAGCAATGTTATGTTCATCAAGTAAGTCTTTGTAACAAGGGAGAGTTTTCACGGCATGATTTCAAATCTAATATTTGGACGGCCAAACTCTTACCAAAATTATTTTCATCCATATTAGTACTGAAGTAAGCTGAACATTTTATTTAGAGTCCTCAGGTCGTGCCGAAGCTCAAGGCAACCGCAACTACATCATTGAGAAAATGTTCGCGGACATTGAGGAAATTATCCGAGTCTTACAACTGACCACTTACGACGAAGACGAAGGAGATGACCCAATCAACGACATGAGGAAAGCAGCTTCGATTATCAATAACAAAATGGACCTCGCTCACTCTTGGTTGAATGATCCAAATGCTGATGCCGGTGGCCTTGGTAAGATCTTGGGGCGACCATGCCTTGAAAATTTTAAACGTTTCCGTTTTCTGCTATGGTATTCCATCAATCCAGTCATCGAATTATACAGGAACAATTTGATTGCTGCAATGTTGATGAAAACAAGATTATAATTTAAAGAATGCTTTGCTGCCCACATTGTTCAATCGTACTGTCCAGCATTGCGGACAACATTACACGCAAGATGCGGGTTCTTTCGCTACCCGAAATGAGAAAAAGAATTCGCCTTTCCAACGCAGGGCCTTCGCTCGAAACGTTCAATTCTGCTTTATTGTTTTAGCTCGTTAAAGAACCTACATCTTTCGACGTGTACTTTTAACCACCTTGCTTTCACTGGCGACTTTCGTTGTTGAGAACAAACAGGTGCAGATTGAACAATGTTCGCAGCAAAACGTTGTTTAGTCGTGCCCTAAATTTTTTGCTATGTACTTGCGGCTTTTGTGTTTCTGTTTTATCATGTGTATCATTGTTACCTTATTAATTAATCGCGCTTTGTTTGTGGTCTGTGTATCACTAAACATAGATGCTGTGGCTTCTTTCTCGCTTGTGTGGAGTCCTTTACACCTCCCAACACGCAGTCTTCTTGCGGCATTTGACCCGTTTATACGGTACCGGATTCGCTGGGTCACGACATCGAGTTCGGGTAGTTTGCGGTCATATTTACTCTCACCACTTTTTTCTATGACTACCTGTTGTTAAATTCCGGTACTGTGTAAGCGAGATCTAGGAAACCTTCGACGCAATATCATCTTTTTAATCTTGAAAGTATGAATAATGTATTCGCTCCCTTCAGGTGAGTCGGCTGTGCGAAACATCATCAATCAGGGACGCCAAGCAGCTGCGTCGGCATCTGACCCAGAGAAGTCTCGCATCGAAAAAGTTTGTAATGAGTTGGATAAACTACTTGACGACTTGGCAGCGTTGAGAAGAGAAGGAAAGGTACAGAACATGTGTGTTAGGCCAAGAAAGAAAAAATACACGTGTTTCCGGTTTCCTGACCCTACCTATATTCTGGCCGATGAAACCACCGACCCTAATACACTAAGCTATTTGTACAAGGAAGCATTCAACGCTGTGAAATTTCATTACATTAATTGTGAAATTTCATTTCATTACATGAAATTTCATAATCTGAGAAATTCTTTAAACAAAGTGTGTGTTCCAAAGCCTCGAACGGACTATTTAAAACGTTCTTTCAGCTACAGTGGGGCTTGTCTTTGGAACAGCCTACCAGAACAAATTAGATTGGCTCTTTCTCTTAAATCATTTAAGGTCGCACTAAACAAATTTCTATACAACTCTGACTGATGCACGGCAATCATGTAAAACAGTATCCATTACACCTATTTATTTATTTATTTATGATTATCTTATATATATATTTTTAACTCTTTTTGTAACTTTGTAAATACTGATGATTTTTCCGTGTTTTAAATAAAGTGTTGATGATGATGATGATGATGATGATGATGATACATTTATATAGCGCATTTTTCATATAGATATGTTCAAGTGCGCTTCTGAAAAGCGTCTGTTCTGAAAAGCATTTCTTTCACTCGCCTAGGGTACAAGCCCCGAAGCTCAAAGGCTGGCTCAGCAAATCAAAGAGAAGCTGGCTGTGCTTCAGAACGATATTGAAGATGCCATTCAGCATCAAGCCATCACTGGCGGGAAGAAACCAAACATAACCTTCGCTGGCAAACGCGACCAGGTTCAAGAATGGTTGCACAATCCTTCGGGAGATCCGTCTGGCTTAGGTAGGTGCTGTACTTTACCTGGGAGCCGCGGAGCAGTCTTCACTTTTCTTGAGCAAAAATCATCTTTAATATCCTCATTTTTACCTTCCCTGGTTTAGCATACACAATCAATATCCTCGTCTTCATCCTCCTTGACCACAGCTGAACACCATCAACATCCTCATCTAACATCCTACATCCCCATCTTCACCCTCCTTGACCAAAGCTTAACACCTTCAACATCCTCATCTGAACCATTCCTAACTATAGCGAACACCATCAACATCCTCATCATCACCCTCCTTAACTAAAGCTTAACACCTTCAACATCCTCATCTGAACCATCCCTAACTATAGCGAACACCATCAACATCCTCATCTTCACCCTCCTTGACCAAAGCCTAACAACTTCAACATCCCCGTCTACACCATCCTTAACTATCGTGAGCACCATCAACATCCTCATCATCACCCTCCTTGACCATAGGTGAACACCTTCAACATTTCTATCTTAACCCTCCTTGACCAAAAAACACCTTCAACGTCCTCGTCCTTTACCCTCATAAAGCTGAGTACTGTGGTAAATTTTTCCCACAGATCGATTCAACTCATTGTTTTTTTTCACAGCACAACAAGCAATTGCTCAATGTGTCCAAGACGCGAGGAATTTCGCGAAGAATCTGTCTGGACCGGAGGGAAAAGAGATCATGGATTTGGCAGACGATGTTGAACGACTTTCTAAGAAACTTGCAGACCTCAAAAGACAAGGCAAAGTAAGTAAATGGTCTCAAAATAGACAATTGTCTGTCGGTACTCTTAGTAATTTTCGCTAAATCTCGTTCTTCCATGCTGACGACTCTCTTTAGGCGTTAGAGTAAACGGAACTCTCATACAAACTCTTTCTCACTTCTTAAGTCTTACTTTACAACTCTCGTCAACTCTCATGTAATTCTTGTACTCGTTTGACCAGGACATGAGAGTTGAGAAAACTCTCATACAAACTCTCGCTTGTCAACTCTCATGCAATTCTTGTTCTCGTTTGATCAGGACATGAGTGCTAAGAAAACTCTCATACAAACTCTCACTTCTCAACTCTCATGCAACTGTTGTTCTCGTTTGACCAGGACACGAGAGTTGAGAAAACTCTCGTACAAACTCTCGCTTGTCAACTCTCATGCGACTCAAGAATAACTGTTAAGTCGCGAAACTCTAGTACAAACGCCAGCTGATCAGCTCTCACCAACAGCATCCTCGATTATTTTAGGGTGATTCTCCAGAGGCCCAAGAAGTAGCGCGTCAGTTGGAGGGAAAACTAGATGATCTGGAACGAGCATTACAACGAGCTGTGGCTGGACGTGTTGGAGATGACTTTATGGACGTCCAAGGACCTTTGAAACAACTTGAGAGATCAGCCAAGGCACCGTTAGGTAATGCCTATCCACCTATATCAACCTTACATTGACCCATGCCATAGAAATATACAGCTGTACCAGCTGAGTTGATTTTTCCTTCAGGCTGAAGTGGTTCTTATATATGTCTGGTAATTAGAAAATAAATCTAGCCAACGGGTTTAGCTAAAGGTTTAAAACAATTAGTTTTTTTAAAAGCCAGTTTCATTTGCCAGCTTGTAGTGGTTCTTTTCTTAGACCTTAGTGCCCACACTTCAGGCTGGCGTTCTTACCCATCGCTTCTGTTATGAAGGGTTCACTGTAGCAGTTGTTGTCATAATTGAACTATAATGACTACAGTTAGGCTGGAATTCTAACTCGATACGAAAGTCCTGTTTTTACAACGAAGCCAAGCTAGTTGTTCTGAGTTTGGAGTTAAAATACTAAATGCCAAAGATTAGGCTTTATATCAATTTGAAGCAATTAAAACCAAAAAAAACTTCAAGACTTTAGGCAAACAAGAAATACCTTTGCCGCTAAAAAATCGACTTTGAAATGTTCTTAATTTTGTTTTTAATCCAGGCACTGCCAATCGCGATGCTGATTTTTCAAACAAGGCGGCAAACTTCGTGGAACATGGACAGAAACTGGCCGAGACAGCGAGTTTGGTTGCAAACTTTGGTGCCCCAAGCGCTGACAAACAGTTATTGGATCAAATAAACGCTGCAGGACAAGAGGTCGGTCACGTTTTGCTTGCTTCTCTGGTTTGGCCTTATGAATACAAAACCTGATCGAAATGCATCCACGAGTCAACGTCTCGCTATTCCGGTCTAGTGTCTTCATCAGGAGTGATCTAAAGGTGCTCCTCATATACTCAAAGGATGCGTTATTTCATTTATTTGGGAAAAAAGGTGGAAATATTCTTGTAGCCAAAGCGGTTCAGAAGACTTTAGTGCATTAAGACCCTGTCACACGGTGCAATTTTTCTTGCACCTTGCAACGCAATTCTACTCTTAAGAGATGTAAATTTGTGACAAATGTTTGGTATGTTAAAAATATATTAGCAAACTGTGATGGAAACATGTATTTGCCAATTTTAGATCTCCTAAGAGTAGAATTGCATTGCAAGTTGCGAGAAAAATTGCACCGTGTGACAGGGCCTTTACAGGGGATTTTTATTTGTTGTTTTGTAATTCCTGATTTTATTTTTTGTCTATAAGATTCGCAATCTCACCCCTCAAGTCGCCCACGCCGCTCGGGTTCTTCTCAACAATCCCAGCAATCCAAACGCTCAGGAGCATTTCGAGGAAATGAAGAAACAATGGAGCGACAGAGCAGATACATTAACCAATCTCGTTGACCAGGGAACTGACAGGGTGAAATTCCTGGAAGCTTCAGGTTTGTGAAATTATATCACTTCTAAAATAATGAAACCTAAACTAAACTAACTTTATTTCTACTGGATAGCTCTATCATTTCTAAACTGTTCTTCCTAGAGGTCCAGTAAGGATCATCTCTTATTGATCCAGTGTTACTACAGGAGGAAGCCTAAACCAAACTAACTTTATTTATACCGAATAGCTCTATCAGTTCTAAACTGGTAAAATCGTGCTTTAGGTTGACACTTTAAAAACTTATAGATCTTTAAACATTCCTCTGTAGTAAGTTCCTTGTATGTTTGCATGGTGAATTTAAATCTTGGTATAATTTTCTGGAAACACAGCGTTGATAAATTAACTTTGCGATCGTAACCTTACCTTTAGCGTGGTGTTTCCACAATATTCTACTGAAATATTCATCCGGTTTTTGTTTCAACTCTTGTCTTCATAATTTGTTTACAGAGGACGCGATACGGCAGGATCTGTCTGATCTCAAATCAGCGGTGGCTGATCAAGATCCACAGGTATTTCTATGAAGAATACACGCTTTTAAGCTTTTGGCAAACCAGCATAAGCGTTGACGAGAGATGTGGCAGTCGCAAATTTGACCATTTAAACATTTTAAGAATGAAAGTGAAAAATTACTGAGTGCATGTTTTCATTACTTTGTTTTCACTTCAATAAAATACATGATTGTGTTGGAAAAGCATCAAGTATAGCAACTAACTAAGATCCAGTAACTGCCAACTCTCATCAACTCTCATTCTCGTTTAGCCTGGCCTTTGACCCCATTGAGTGGCCGACTGTATGCTGTTGTTGTATACATCTATGTATAGGAATTTGTTTCTTCCTACAGCTATCCCCAATTTGTCTTATGTTTGTAATTTGTTCTAGTAATTTATGTAGCATAGTAATTGTTTTGTATACGGGGAAATATTATCATTGTCCTAGGCGTTTTCTGGGTTATACATGCAGTCTATAAACTGTTCGTCGTCGCTAGCTGTGTCTAACATGCTGTACTTATTTTATCAATGAAGCGTGTAGCATCAAAGACTTCCAGTGCAGCCAGACGTGCAAATCGTGTTGTGTCCGTTGCCCAGATGGAACTTGATAATTCTGAAGATCCACAATACATTGCGACGCTGACTATACCACTTGATAATCTGTCAGGAAGTAAGTTAAACCTTCGTTTTAATGAGGACGAGAGTTGACAAGTAAAGTTTTCTTAACTCTCATGTCCTGGTCAAACGATAACAAGAGTCGCATGAAAGTTGATGAGCACGAGTTTAATTCCTACGGAAGTTTTCTCAGATTTCATGTCCTAGTCAAACAAGAACTTGCGTGAAAAACGCCCTGATCTCACCAACTTCTGATTTTCTGCTCTCTAGATATAACTCCATTTGTGAACGTCGCTAAAACAGTAGCAACCAATCCAAATGATGCGAATGCTCAACGAAGATTGTCAGATTCCGCAGAAAAGGTGAGGGGAAATTACTCGTCGTTTGATATTCTTTAAAAAGGGATGTGGGGTGTCGTATTACAGATAGAGGCGGGGATGATAAGGTTGGGGAAACCCTAGCAAAAAAGAGAGGGGTTAATTGAGGTTTCAGGACCACAGTCTATAAAATGCTTTAAATGTTTGGTTTTCTCTTGTATCAGATCAACGATTACGTAAGTGGTATCCGTGAAGCTGTTGCCCAGAATGCAATGGGCGAGCCCGAACCAGACTTCCCACCTCCTCCGCCGGAAATACCCGATATCATACCGGAAGTGAGCAGAATGAATGTCGCAGGTAACGACCAGATATGATTACATGCCGAATGTCAAAATTGAATTTTCTGTTTTCATCAAGACAGCTCGTCCCATGTAAGGTAGTCCATAAGCTCTTTAGATTCCGGATTCCACCTTTCGGATTTCGGATTCTGCACTGTGGATTTCGGATTCCCTTGCTTGGATTCCGGATTCCAGATCTATAGTGATGCAGGACGAAAAAGTTCTTGAATCCTGGATTCTCAAAGAAGATTGGATTCTAGATTCCGCCATCCAAACTTCGCCGGACTCCAAAGCAATTAAAAATCTGAAATGCGGATTACCTTACGTGGGTCAAGAGAGCGGGAAATAAGCCAAGAATAATGACCAGATATCATGTATGAAATTTTTTTCCAGAGGAATGTCCACCCCCGCCACGGCCGCCGCCTCCATCAGTTGAAGTGGTAGTCCCACCCCGTCCCCCACCCCCTGCAGAAGCCCCCATGGATGCGCAGGTTGTGGAGATGTTACAACGCCCTCCTGAGGATAACCGAATTGCTGTAAGTTTTGGCAGGTTGTTCAAAGCTTGGTTAACGTTAAGCCTAGGTTAAAGCTGTTAAAAGGAAATGGCAACAAAAATTTTTATCGTCTCATTTTAAAGGGACTCCAAAACAATATATAGAAGTCTATTAAAGAATTTTTATATCTGCCTTATTTGGTGAAATATTTTCATTTGAAATGTTAAGTTGTCCACCATCTTGAATATATGTGGATATGCACGATACGTCACAACAGGGGTCACGCGATTTTTTTTTCTTACCACACAATGATTAATATGCTCTTATAACCGCATGTACGGTAAATGTTTCGGATTTCAGCTCTGATTAAAAAGATTTCAAACAATATTTGATTGTTGGTAGGTATTTAGGAGTTGCTTTGACTGGCTTATCCCTGTTGTGACGTCACCAAAACAGTGCTAATGAGGTTAAAAATTTATCCAAGATGGCGGACAGTTCGTTGATTTAGGTGAGAATATCTCCTGAAGTAAAACAGATATAAAAATTTTGCAATAGACTTCTATACATTGTTTTAGAGTGTCTTTCAAATGAGACAATTAAATTTTTTGTTCTGACTAATTTCATTTTGACTATTCAAGATGGCCGCCCACCAGCTTCACAGGGAGACTGTGAGATGGGAGGAACAAGGAAACGAGTTGGTGTCTGCTGCAAAAAAACTCGCCGTGTTGTTTGCGAAGATTGCCAGATTTATGAGGTACGAGTTCTTCCTTTTTCTGAAGCCAAGGTTTATGTATTGATAGGAGAACTTGAAAAAATACTAGCGAATGTCTGAGATACACAAAATACTACAGTGGGACCTTTGTACCTAAACAGCCAAAATTGCCACAGACTTATTGCGAGTTTTTCATTTTACCACCTTGTTGTAACAAACTTGTCGACTTCATCAATTTGCAAGAAGTCTGTTAAAATGAGCGAATGTCTGAGATACACAAAATACTACAGTGGGAACTTTGTACCTAAAGAAGTCTGTTAAAATCAGTCTAGGAAAGCAGGGAACTAAACTATTTTATTCCACGTTTACAGCGAGGATGGAGACGGCAAAGCTGGCTCGAAGAAAGAATTGATCGAACTTGCAAAATTGATCGCCAAAGAAAGCAAGGAAGTCGTGAAGCTCTCACGCGCCATGGCCAACAAATGCACCGACAAATCCATGAAGAAGAACTTGCTCACAGTTATCGACAGAATACCCACCATTAGCACGCAACTCAAAATTGTCGCCACTGTAAAAGCTACTATGATTGGAGCCGACGGTTAGTAAAGGGGGTTTATTTCTTTATTGACCTGAGCAGTATGGTACTATATTGTTATTACCCTCTAGCAGGGTCTTTACCAACCTATACTAACAAGCTATGTGAGTGGTTGGCTGTAACAATGGAGCACAGTAAAATATAGAAATTGATTTTCTAAAGAACAAATTATAAACAATGATAACTTTTGTTTCAAAAGTCCGATCACAAGACCTGATGATTTTAGGCTGGTATTCCCCCCTTTCGTATAGTTTTCAAACTGTTTCATGTTCCTTACATGAAAAAACGTTCTGTTGTAGACGATGCCGCTGACCAAGAAGCAACGGAATCATTGGTTGGCTGCGCCGAAAATCTTATGTCAGCGGTTCGGCAAACCGTGCGAGAAAGCGAAGGGGTTGGGGTGAAGATCAGAAGTGACATGGCCCATGGTGTGAAATTCGTGCGACGGGATTACCCACGATAAATATGAACTGGAATGCTAAGATTTTAGGAAGACTTTTATAATAAGAACTAGAATATTTTTATAGTCATATCGTATTGCAAAGATATTATTAAACACTTGCTGGTATATTTCTCTCTTTGCGTCAATCTCATGCAATTTCATTCAAATCAAGTGGGGACAGTGAGCAGTTTTTTGTGTGGAATTTTGTAGGAATTTAAGATACTCTTTTGCCCGCATCTTGTCCAGGTGATAATTTGTCAAACGTGAAAACGTTTCCATTTTTTTCTCAATAAAAATTAACTGTATGGGAATTTAGATTATCATGAAATAATGTTGTATCTTTAGGTTCAAATATTGTAGAGTAATAAACCATTTTGTTTGAATTGTTAATTCAGTTCTATTTCATTACTTTTATTAGTTATAGTAGTTTCAAAAAGTGCATTTCTTGCATGGAATTTTCGAAAGTTCTCTAACGCCGAACAATATCTTCTTTGTTCGCAGAGGCAAAGATTAAGTGCTAGTGATCGTCATGAAAATCTACAAATTGTTCAGATCAGGTAAGAAAACTCGTTCATTTGAGCACAGCCCGCGAAAACCTAAATACCTCTTGTCCTATGTAATACCTCATCTCCTATGTAATGTTCGCCAGGGAGGGTCAGACCGGTTAGCTTAACTCTGGGGTAACGTAAAATTTCAAGATAATTTCCCAAGAGCTTGCGCGCAAACTTTGATTTCTTTTCTTCAGAAATCTTGTGTGGATCAATGGTAGTTCTGGTTTGTCAAGTTTTGAAAGAAACAGATTATAGAAATACAGAGACTAAAAATGTGGGTTAAACTTTGACCCAAGGTTAGCACGAACCCAGCTTTGAACGACTGATTTCAGTCGGTTGGTTGTAATATTTTGCTTGCTTATATCATCCATACATCAATAACCTGTAGCGAAGCCAGCCCGACAATTTGGTCAGGCTGTGAAAATTTAAGTCAATATCATTATTCATTTCTTTAGAAATTGATTCCTTATACGGTCTAAACACCGCACAAAAAGAAAGTTCTCCCCTACATACATCAGAATACATTCTAAACAAATGAATCGCTGTTAATGAAACCTAGAACTAATTGGACCTATTCTGGGCATGATTTAAACGGCTTTACACGATTGCACTACGATTTTGTGTTTACCAATGAATGGTGAATGAGACGGATCACACTAGCATATTCAGTATTTAAATTTTGAAATCGGGTATTTTTGTATTCAATGGGGTTTAACTCATTATTGCACGCATGTGTGACTCAATTCTTCACACACCATTAAGCAACCTACCATAGGTCCAAGTAGTTCTTGGTTTGATTAACAGCGATTCATTTGTTTAGAATTTATTCAGATGTATTTAGGTGGGGGAACTTTCTTTTTGTGCGTGTTTATAAATACAGAGAAATTTGCACTTGCGTGACCAAATGTTGGGCTGGCTTCGCCGCTGTCAATAAGGCGATAGATATGCGAGTTATTGTTTACCAACAAGAACTATAGTCAACCATTATATTTTGAGAGCGACGTCTTTCTACTAAACCTGCTCCGTTCCAGATCGTTGGGCCTTTTCTTACATCGAAATATCGCGTAAAATATCTGGTAAAATCCTTGCCGGAAAATCTTGTTCATCAGACCGTATATGAGCGGGTTAAAAAACGCGTTACTGTACGCGATTTTCGAGGTCACGAAATCTGCCGTTTCGTCGCTGTAGCCCGTGTGTAGACAGTATAGATTGTAAACTGCAAACGGAGTCAAAGAAAGCACGTGGACACTGATTATTCCCAGCATAGTCAGGGCTGCTTTGGTTTCTTTCTTCAGCTTCGCGTGAAAGCTTTTTGTTCGTTGTAACGTTGTTTCGATTGGTTTATGTCGTTTCTTTTGATTGGCTATGCGCGCTTTCGCTTCGCTGTGATTGGTTGTCAGGCGAAATGCGGGATTTTCGTGAGCATTTTCGTAATTGGTTGAGGATACATTGCGGTGATTCACCAATGTTTGTAACATTGTTGGCTGTTCTTCTTTATCATTGGTCGATTGAACGGTGCTGTGAAACTTTTGTTCATTGGCCCATTGCTTTTCTCTTTGATTGGTTATCCCAACTGCGTTCTCATTGGTCGATTGAACTGTGCTCTGAAACTCTTGTTCATTAACCCCTTGCTTTTCTCTTTGATTGGTTATCTGAACTGCGTTCTGATTGGTCGATTGAGCAACGATGTGATTGGTCACCTTTGCTTGATCATCATTAGTTAATTTATCGCCCATCTGATTGGTCTCTTCAACTGCATCCTCATTGGTCGAATGTCGTGCGGCTTGATTGTTTGCTTGTACTTCAGTTTCATTGGTTAATTGAACGTCAAGCTGATAAGTTTCATGAACTGTATTCTCATTAGTCAATTGGTTTGCTTTCAGATTCATAATCTCAACTTTATTTTCTTTGGGCAGTTGATCGGCGTCCTGATTGGTTTGTCGAACTCCACTCTCATTGGTCGACGGGACTGTCACGTGATTAGTCTGAGCTTCATGCTCATTGCCCAATTCGTAAGCCTGCTCATTGGTTGGGTGTATTGAATTACTTCTAATAGCTTTTGCGTGTCTTCGGACGGCTTTATATATTCGAAAATATATAAAGAATATTACATTAAGAGGTATACCAAAAAATACAGTAAATATGAAAAATGTAAAGGATTTATTGGTCTTGAAATCCGTGACACATAACGATGCCCCATGCTGGTATAAATACCGGCCCCAGCCAAGCAAGGGAAATATCGAACATAGAATCCCGAATGCCCAAATTGTAACAATTATCAACCCGACTCGTTTCAAGGTCATTATCTGGTGATACCGTACCCCGTGGATAATTGCGATATAGCGATCCAATGAAATTGCGGAAAGGGTTAAAATTGCGACACTTGATAGGCATTGATTTGTAAAGCCGTTCAAAACGCACAATTCCCGTCCGCTCGACCAACCGCCGAAAAAAATTGCCGGTATTCCGAACGGAAACAAGAATGCGGCGATGAGCAAATCCGTCAAGGCCAGGTTACCAATTAGCAAGCCGCTCGGAAACTGGTGCTGCTTTGTGACGTAGATTGCTAGGAATATCAGTAGACTACCGAGGGCCATTAGGAATATAAAAAGGATGTGTAGGATAAAACGAAATGTGTCATAGTTATCCATGAGTTCACCCAGGGTGGATATGTACGTAATTTTGTTACCAGCTTGCTAATCTTTTCTAAAAAGTTAAAAAAGAAGTTAGTTTGTCACTTTGTCTGGCGTATGGTCTTTAAGAATGGGTGAAAAAACGTGCACGCGAGCTAAATTTCAAGTGATCATTGCGGAAATCGAATAAAGATTCCAGACGATTTCAAGGACCTGAAGTTGACAGCCATGTTAATTTTAGATTTGAAAATATTTTTGTAGGAAACAAAACGTTTGACAGTCTGTTGATCAACGAAAAACAATCAAATCAAACTTATTATGAAAGAAAATCTATGTATCTGGGTCTACATCAAGCAAAAAATTACGAACTGCACGACCAGAAGGACGCAAATTGCAAGTTGCAGCAAGTCTTCTGCTGGCTTGTTACCTTGCAGTCATCAAGCCGATATCAGGATGCGTTCGCATCGCTTGTTCCGGCTTGATGGCCAACAAGTCTGCTGCAAGTTGTCAACAGACTTGAAGTTGATTCTCTAGATTTTTTTATAATACACGAGCTTGATGTCAGTTGT
Source organism: Muricea muricata (assembly GCA_963855995.1). Classification (NCBI taxonomy): domain Eukaryota; kingdom Metazoa; phylum Cnidaria; class Anthozoa; order Malacalcyonacea; family Plexauridae; genus Muricea; species Muricea muricata. The sequence goes on along the minus strand of OY979731.1, from coordinate 9,454,329 downwards.
TTCAACAACTTGCAGCAAATCTCCAAACATCAAGCTGCATTAAGTCTGATTTTCATGAAGCCAACAGGCTTGATATGCCACTTGATGAGTTGATGACAAACTTGCATCAAGGCTGTAAAGTCTACAACTTGCATCAAGTCTGTGGCATTTCTGGCTGTGTGCTAACAAGTTAAGCAGTGGTCAAGAGAGAGGTTTTGATGTTTTTAGTGTTGTAGCTGGAGCAATGATCATATCCTTTATTTCTTGTCGAAATTAAAGCCTGAAATAGTCCCGTAATAGATGAAACGAAAACCGCCATCGTTAATTAACTCTTACAACTTTAATGAAATTCGACCGAATGATACCGTCATGTCACCGTCAGTTTGTCATCCCACAATTTTTAATTAAAGATATTCCTTTCTCGTGCACGTTTGAAGCTGTATAGAATGTAGTGTTGGAATCGTTTCTCTGCATCCCTACTTTCATACAATCTAGAAACACATTTATTGAGCTATCTCTTGACAAATTACTTCACAACAGTTTACCAAAAATTGAAATATTTAATGAAGTCTTTACAATATTATAAAGTCTTTAAACCCACCTTGTTTTTCTATAAACGGCTCATTCTCCTTGTATTTATGGCCAACCAGTTAGCAAACACGACAGTCCACTTATTGTCAAAACATGTGGCTAAATTTTGCGTTGTCGCTGACTGTTTAGTCGATTTAAATGCGCATCAAAAAAATATTTTTTCACTTTTCGCTTCCAGCTGACCAATTATTAAGTGGACTTTGTTTGTTATGTAGACCCAGTTGACATTGGATATCAATTTTCCCTGTCCTCAAATGGCAACCGTCCTTGTGCAATAAATCGTTTTAATAACGTTTGTGTTTGCAGGTGCACAAACGTTTAAATTTATTTGCTGATGCTTTATTGACTCGTGGCAAAAAGCGTCGATCTTTTGGTAAGCATAATTTCTCTCGCTACTCTTTCGTTTTGTTTTTCTTTATCGACTATTACTCATGTAATCGCGTGATAAATTTAGAGAACGCCTTATAAGGTTTTGGGCAAAATCCAGGGGCAAACAAGCAAACATAGGTTTCCTGCCAATGCATTGTTTGCCCCATGGTTTGCCCTCCTGGTAAAAGCCATTGAACTCTATAAATAATGGAGCGATAACTCCAGGTAAAAGTCAGTGAACTCTATAAATACTGGAACAACAACAGCAGGTAAAAGCCAGTGAACTCTATAAATACTGGAACAATAACTCTAGGTAAAAGCCAGTGAACTCTAAAAATACTGGAAGAATAACTTCAGGTAAAAGCAAGTGAACTCTATAAATACTGGAACAATAACTCCAGATAAAAGCCAGTGAACTCTATAAATACTGGAACAATAACTTCAGGTAAAAGCCAGTGAACTCTATAAATACTGGGGCGATAACTCCAGGTAAGAGCCACATGTTTGACAGACGCCAAAATGGCGGAAAGTGACGTTCAACAGCTATAAATGTCGGAAACGGTTTTAATACCAGTTTCCCAAGCTATTTACCCTATTTCAAAAAGACTGTATCAAAAACCAAGCTACAAATTCGACAGTGGCGGATCGAGGGTAAGTCAAAATAAATTATATCAGCTCAATTTTAAATTCAAAATAACTTTATAACAATGTCATAGGTCATGAATTTCAGAAGAATAAAATCTAACCAATGAAGTTGCTTTGAAGGTATTTTAAAATGTAAATATATCCTAGAATGAGCTGTGGTAATTTATTTTGACTTACGCTAGATCCGCCACTGTAAATTCGTAAACCGTTACTTTTTAAATCAAAGTGAAAATATTTAATCTCGGTAAACATTCCTGTCAAAATGGTTTCAATGGTCTCCTTTTTTAGAAGTGGAGATTTTTCTAATTAGTTTTTAATAGTTTTTAATCTGATGTGCATAACCAATAGCGGGCTCACAAACCAACAGTACTATGACGTCATAAATAACAAACGCACCGAAGCGTGCGCACGGAAGCAATTAACAAATCACGAAACAAAATATTGTTCTAATTAGGGTTCCAAACCACACATCAAGCGCGTAAATCTAGAATTTACAAACAGCTCAAAGAATGTGAATAAATTAAGATTAAATTGAATTGAGATCGTTGATTTCGAGTGTGACCGGCGTTACAATGGCGAATACCTCGTTTCTTCATGTATTTCTTCTTGCTTTCCTCTGTTCTGCAGCCCAGGCGTGGTGGCCTTTCGAATCTGGCAAGGTGGTCGAGCCGCCGACCGAAGTTAAGGACGACAAGGGCGAGAAGACAGGACAGTTCTTGCGGAATAGTCCGGTGCCGTTTGAAATGTCCGTCGCGGAGCAAAAGTTTTTGGCCGAGGCTCAAAGATACTTGGGGGACATGGCCGCTCTTGATCAGTGCCATCAAGTGGTGAGTCTGTTTATTGAGTCGAACTTCGTTAAGAACTCTGCGAGAGTTGATGGGAATTGTCACATGTTTGGCAATGCTAACTTGACTCTCGTCTAACCTTGTTCTCGTTTGACCAGGACAGGAGAGTTGAGAAAACTCTCATACAAACTCTCGCTTGTCAACTCTCATGCAACTCTTGTTCTTGTTTGACCAGGACATGTTAGTTGAGAAGACTGTCGCACACAAACTGGATTCTTAAGTCTCATGCAACTCGATCTCATTCATTTAGGAGACGACAGTTGAGAAAATTATCATACAATTTCTAGCTTGCCAAATTTATCAATTCTTATCTCGTGACTTGAAATACAGGCCACGTGCGTGTTTTGGTTTATTTGTCGATATTTAACACGTGCTTGGATTTTAAGGACTAATACGGTTACGAAATAATTGATTGATCGTTCTTATAAGAGCGACGAATCTTTTTTTAATTCTTATTTCGTTACTGCATTATGCGTGTGGTGGAAATCTAACCGAGATTTTCCACCCAATCCTCCTTGAAGCTCTCGCGTGGGTTGCAGTATTCTTTTCTCTTAGATTTTTTTTAAATTTCAGATCATCACTCGATTGAGAAAATCATGTCACGAGCTTGGCGAAGAAGAGGTCGGCAAACTATCCGTCTCTTTGTTCAACTGTCAGTCGAAGGCCGAGGGAAGACCTTTGTTTTACTGTTCCGAAGAAATGGTGAGTCTGAGGGAGCGTTACTCTAATTATCAAATTTGAATTTGATCTTGAACCGATCAGGCCGTTTGCGTCAGCATTAGGGACCTTACGATTTACAGAAAGGTAACGTCTTAAGAAAAACAGTAAATTGAGAAGAAGAAGTGAGAAGAAGTGAATAACAGTGAACAATGCATTTGAATAATTGACACGCGGCTTTCGTATTGTTTACGACGGCAAATCACATATTTACACGTATTTTACTCGACGCATGGGCATTTTAAATTGGGTTTAGCTAGCAAAACTTCTTAAGCATGTAGCTTATGTCTTTGGTCGAAGTGTTGTTGAAATGTGTTGACTCAACTCTTACGAATGATAATAAACAACTTCTATGCATTACTTGCATATATCATAAGCTGTTTTCTCACCGTTGCCGTCCCATAATTCCAAACCAGCGACTTGCAAAACAAAAGTCCAATCTCACATAAAACAATCTCAAAAGTAACAAAAATCCAATCAAATGACAAAAGTCCAATTTCAGCTAACCTCTCGAGGTGGTCTAGTTAACGTTGAATTGGGATCTGCTCGCTTTCTTTTCCCTTATAGCTTTTTTGGCACGTTCTCTGTTTAAGCATTGTGCTGTGTGTTTATTTCTAGAGTTTACGAGATTGTACCTCGGGCATGGACCCGGATGCCTGGAATGCGTACCACATTATCAGTAACCGCGCTAGATCTGTTTGCTATGCGACTAGAAACCAACAGTTTCGACTGAAGACTGAATATCTTGTCAATCAACTCGCGCATACCGCTGGTGATCAAATGGACTTTCTTGAAAGACTCAAGGTACTCGATAGTGCATCAAAACTAACTGTATTCATACTGGATACCTCGATCAGTTCTAAGCTGTTCTTCCTGAAGGTCCAGTAAGGATCATCTCTTATTGATCTAGTGTTATTGCAGGAAGAGACCTAAACTAAACTAACTTTATTTATACTGGATAGCTCTATCAGCAGTTCTAAACTGTTCTTCTCTTTTATTAATCCAATATTACTACAGAGGAAACCTAAACTAAATTAACCTCATTTATACTGAGTAGCTCTATCAGTTTCACACAAGCAAATTAAACGTCGTATTTTTAGATTGGTCAAGAAAATTTGAAGGATGTAACAGAAGGAACATTGAACAGACTAACAAGCGGTCACAAGGATCTCATTCAAGAGCAGGTCAACATCCGAAGTGAGTTTGGAAATGTGAATAAAGAACTGGCCACGAAAATGAATGACAATATGGTAGCATTGAATCACGAGAAAAGAATTATCAAAGAAGCTGAACGGCAGCTTTCCTCCATGACAGAAGCGATTGCGACAACGCTAGGTAAGCGGCAAGCCGCTGTGCTTTTTTTATGCGCAACGCAAAATGCAAGTTGTGGTTTTTGTCATTCGCAATTGGCTTCGACAATTTCTTCATTTAGCTAGATCAAATCTGTTAAAATCAGACTTGATGCAACTTGATATTGTCAGACTTGCTTGCAAGTTGTTGAAATAACTTACATCAACCTTGTGAATGAAAAGTGTTGAGAATCAACTTGCATCAAGCCTGTTGACAACTTGCATGCAGCAGACTTGTTGTCATCAAGCCCGAGCAAGTGATGTGGTAAGGGCTGGATTCCACTCAGGATTGATAAATTTTACTACGGATAGGAAAGTTGCTTTTCTAGTCAGGTAACCAGAGCGAAGCTAATGTCAAGATGACAAAGAAAAGTTTCTTGTCCATTTCTGACAGTGGGAAAATTATCCTGAGTGGAAACCTAAGTAAGCAAGCTGCATGTAGCAGACTTGGTGCAACTTGTGCATTTGGAGCTCTGTAGAACTAGAGTTTATTGCGTCAAAACTGTTTATCTGTTCTAGAAAACACAACAGCAGAGCTGAGGCAACAGGACGAAAAAAGAAAAGAGGAGCATGCGGCAGTAGTTGAGGATCTTGAGGAGATAAAGACGAAGACTATGGACACATGGGGAAAGATTGGTACGTATTATGGTATTATCGGTTCTGCTTGTTTGTTCACCAGATAACAGTTGCATATGTTAAGTCATTTGTTATCCAAAGTTCACCCTTTTGTAATAGCTTGTTTTAACCCTCTGTGTGTCTCACCTCGCAGTCGAGTGTTCCTAGTCTGGCAGTGTAATAAGTTTGTGCATGGATAGTTTTTTTAAGTATCCATGCTCTGTGTTGATAATGAAAGTGCAAAAATGCTATCATTGTTGATTAGATGAAAAGACTACCGAGATTCGTGAACGTCAAGATGAAACGTTGGATCATCATGAAAATATCATAGAAAATTTACACAGATTGAACGACACTATCGGGTTCATTTTGAAAGTAAGTGACCAAGTTTTATGTTGATATCTGACTGTGTTCTCAGCAAGTTTTCCACTTAATTAATTAACGCTATTTCGAAGTGACACCTTTCCCGTAGACGGTGCCACAAGTACTAATTACGATATACCTTGGGTTTCTTTTCTATAAAAAAGCGCATAAGATGTAATTAAATGAGCGGATAAAGGTGAATTTGATGACATGAAAATATAAGCTGAATTGTTTGTCAGCCAGTCTCGCAGCTACATATGATGAAATTGACTGGTGTGATAGAGTAAGAGTATGTACACAGATCTACACTTAATGCCTAAATGGAAACGACTGGAATGAGTAGCTTGCTAAAGGTCTGAACTGAAGAATATTTCGTTTTCACGTTGTTCCTGGTTGTCAACAGTTTAATGGAGCATGAATCAGGCGTAACAATGCTGAACAATATTATTGAGAATATTGAACAGCGTGGGCATGAGAACATTCTTCAATTCCGTTTTCATTGCATCAACGAACAGCTATTTCTTCTAATTCTCGATTCTTTTCCAGTCCATAAAAGAATTCGAAACAAGGTTCGACGTCCGCCTATCTTGGTTGGCTGGTCAGTTTGGTGGAACCGAGAACCGCCTTGGCGTGTTGACAACGTGTTTCGGTCACTTCCTCTTCTTCGTCGTCATGACGATATTCGTGCTGTTCATCAATGGTCCTACTATATCCCGCGTGTTCATACTTATCCTCGTGCCATTCAATGCGTGGGTCGAGATAAAACTCTTGGCGGGCATGTCCTACATGACCATGACTATGTTGATATTAGCGGTGATTGTTGGTAAGAAGAAACCACGTAAACTTTATGCTCTTTTAGGATAAATTTTCAAATTTATTGCCGTATAAAAAATTATTGCTGTATAAAGAAAGTCACTGGTTAGTGACTATCATTTCAAAGGCAGTGAATCTTGGCTGATCAGAATGCAGGAAAATTAATAGTCACCTGGAAATTTATACTACTCCATAATAGTACTGTGAATAAAATAAAATCGTTTTCGGTTCGATACCATCTGTACGTACTTTCAGGTCATTACGCATTCGAAGTCACGCAGAAGAACGCGGAAGCTCTGACGGCCGGGATGAACAATCGAGAGTTGGGAGCGACGAAGAATTACCACGACAACCTGCCAGCACCCGAAGCTATTGGGCCTTGTACTCCCATTCGCGCAGGCGGAGGGAATTTTACGTATTTTAACAATGGTCAAGGTAACAATATTGCACACGGTTACACTACCTAGCTGATCTGAAAACACGGAAAAGTACTGGCACTAGTTGTCAAATAGAAGTCCATTTTTCGATCCAAATTATCAAATTTCTCGTAAAATATAATTTACTTTGTTTGTAAATTTCTTGTAGACTTATAATTTTCTCTATCAAAGACAGCTACTAAGTTTCAACAAGTTTCACAAAAGAAAACAAAAGATACAACTAATTAACAACAATAAAATGGATTTCTTTTGGTAGCTAGTTCCAGGTTTTTTACTCACGGTCAGATCAGCTAGACAGCAAGGCTTGCACAAATTTTTAGCACAGAGCTGTCCTCGCCAGGGGGGGGATTGATACCGTTGCCGTGCGGATTCGCTGCCGTGTAAACGGTGCATGATCGAACTTGTGAAAAGGTTGCACAATGTATGCACTCACATCCTCCCACATAATGGCCTTGAAATAGCATGGAAAATCTGACAGTTCAACAGCAGGGATCGGGGCAGTAAAGCGCGAGAATTGTAGCGTAGATTCTTTTGGGGGAGGCGAGGTGGAAGGCGTTTTCTACCGACTTCTGTGTGTTCAGTTACAATTGGAGATCGGTTTGCATAAAATGCAACCAAGCTCGGGCGCTGACCAGGCAGATAACGTGTTGTTTTTAAATCATAGTTCAAAAGTAGCTTTTCGATGTTTTCGCATTGGTGTCTATGGGCCTATTTTAGGGTTTGCTAAAGGTTTCATTTAGGACTGTCAGAGTTTCAAATGCCACCCGATTCAGTCAGCTTTCAGATTCTCGGAAGTATGCCTGTGGGTTGCGATGTGAAAAGTAACTAATTTAATAGTTCGTTATATAATGGTTGATTTTTTCTATGTATGTATGCATGTATGCATATTTGTCAAACCTTAAGGGGGCGCAGTAATTGGCGCAAGCTGTCGCGATTGCCCTGCCAGTTTTATTGTTAACGTTGTTTGAATCTGGCAAAGTTAATAAATTAAATTAAATTAATTCTTTTATTGAAGATGCCGCGATACCGCGATCAAGTTCCTGGGCTTGCGATTTCAATCGTTCATCGACGCCCAATCCTGCTCGCACTCTTCACCCCAGCGCGTCGGTGACGTTCACGACGGGCGACGCAGATAATGCTAAACGACAACTAAACCTCACCACGGAACAGTCTACTAACACTACCATATCGACCACGATGATGAGCACCCCCTCGAAGCGCAATCTTGCGGCGACGAAAAGGTGCGGCGCGCAGACCAAACACGGGTCCGCCTGCAAACGCCGGGTCAGCAGAACCGCTATCGCTTGTGAACAACACCGTACTTGATGTAATGTAATTATCGGTAAGCTTACGGGCGTAGTGTTAGATAGCAATTGCGCTGACATCCCGTTTCCTGGGCGATAATCTTGGAACTTTCAAATCAGGTGTAATATATGTAATATATGCTATAAAAATGTAAATAAAGAATGCTTTGAAACCAAAACATGTGTGGTACAGTTGATGATTTAGTCCTTAGCTTAAGAATGCAATTCTTGTTTGAACCAACAAGCTCTTTTTGGTATCACAGAACCATATAGTTCTGTCACACAGAAGGGCAACTTAAGTCGGAACCTTTGAAGTTTGTGTCCCCACCCATGTCGCGTTCCCCATTGTTTGGAGAAGAATCAAATTAAAGGCCGGATTTTTTTGGGAGGGGGAAGGTGCGCACCTCCCCTGATATCACTCCTCAAATTTTCAGCACTTTCTCCAAGAATTTTTGCACGGTTCCCAATAAACATCTCCTTTAGCAAATATTAGCGTCCATTGTTTATTAATGATATTTCTTATTAATTTATTTTTGAGTCGGTTTTCTTTGATGTACCGCGGGTTGTATATAGGTTATTTACCTTGAATAAATAATTAGATCAAAGATGTGGAAAAATCTCGACGAATCTCGACTTGAATTGTTTAAAGTCAAAAGACTCTGTTAGAAAACCTCTTCAAAAATAAATTAGTTAAATACCTCGAAAGTCGGGATGTATGTCATATACTGCCCTCGGACGCTGTGCGTCCTCGTGGGTTGTATATGACATACATCCCTCCTTCTCGGTATTTAACTCTAACTTACCAGACAAGCAGACATAATTATATAAAATGATCAATTAAGTATTTCTACCCTTTGTCGACTTGGAGAGATCGTAGTAGCCCCTCCCTTAAAAATCTCCCCACCTTCCTTACCTTTTCTTCAAAATCCGGCTTTGGAAGAACGATGCGCAAAACTGGTTTTACCGAATTTCTTTTCATGATATTTGTCCGGTTATGCATTCATGTTACGCATTAATGCAATCACGAAATATTAAAGAAAGACTAATCTGATACGATTTTCGTGACTGTATTGTTGCGAATTGTTGCGTGACATCAAAGTGTAACACTGTTGTAACATTATGTATCCAGGCATTCCATTGTTCTATTGAGATCAATGGCAATAGTAACCAGGCTTCTAGGACTTCTGTTTGCCGCGCACGTTTCCCGCCAATTTTGAAACGCGCTTGTCTCAAAGGAGGACAACAAATGCATGTTGAATTATGCCTCTATACAAGAATAAAATACATCATTTATCGCCTTCTCCGAAAGACCTAAAGGACGGTGAAGAGGTATTTGTCATCCAAGAGACGAAGGAATGCTTCAGAACCTACGAGTATCCTTATGTTTTTACTAGTTACTGCGAGGTGTTGTTGATGTACAGTTGTCCAGTGTATTGACCCACTGGACAGCCAGAAATTCATGTCATATGGCATGGAAACAAATGGTTGCGGCGAAAGTATTTCGTAAATAGATCATGGCCTGTTCAAACGTACGTAGCCATACTGCTAGTTCCAATATCTAAAATTGGATGAAAATCTAATTGGAAGTTCTGGAAGATTGATATTTGGAGGGAAGACGTTTACATCCATGCACAATATGTATATTTTTTACAGTGTGAATTTTCTCAACTATCAGTATCAGACAATTTTTTCAACTATCAGTATCAGGCAAACATGTACAAACCTTCCCATACCGATTGTCTACCGACAAGGCATTAAATATTGGCCCGATATTGATACCAATTACTACAAGCTGTAATTTTAACTTATGTTGATATAACGAACACAAAAATTCATATTTCTTGAATGCAAAATTTACTTTCACCGACTATGACTTGCTTGCTTGCTCTGGCTTGAGGAAGTTGATGACACACCCATAAAACTTTTAAAAAAGCAAAGCAAATGTTCATTTATTACCTGAAATGGTATTTGACAAAGGCTGTCCTCATAGAGGGATGTGATTAGAGCAACAAAGAACTTTTGAAAAGATTTTGTAATATCTGCAATTAATATTGACCCCTCTCTTCATGGTGATTGACATTTTGAAGAACATTTCCTGCACTTCTGGAGACCCTAGATAAAGCAAAATTTGACATTTCAAGTAAAGATCCTCTGGGTGAAGTTAGTAGTCAGTTAAGAGCCTTCATTCAGAACATAGAATTTTGCTTTTTGGTTATAGTGAAAGAACCTATTTCTTTCATGTACTATTGATCGCACTACCTAGCTGTGTTTGACTGCTGTGAGCCTGAATTAAGTTTTTTTTATTTCCCTTGACAAAATCGTCCCAGTGAATACATTGCAAAGGTTTTCATATATAGTTCGCAGGACTGGTCTTGTGAGTACACTGGTAGATCTGAGCTCACTTACAAGAATGCTGTTGCATCTGAAAAGGAAGCTTTGAGAGAGCTTGCACACTTCCCTGAATGCTTCAAAGGGCCTTTGTTAAAAACTATTCATAAAGGTAAGACTAATAGAATGGGGGGAGGGGGATGTGCAGAATGCGAGTGCCGGCTGACTGCTAGGATCAGTTGTTCGAGGCTAGTTACATATGTAGTGCAAACCCTGGCTCAAAGCTTCACACGCTGTTGTAGTTTTCTTTACATCTGTTAATTTAAAAACTTCGGAAAGCAAGGCAAAGTATTGGTTACCAGTACGAAGCCAGCCCAACATTTGGTCATGCAAATGCAAATTTTTCTGTGTTTATAGGCTGTATAAGGAATCAATTTCTAAAGAAATGAATAATGATATTGATTTAAATTTGCATAGCATGACCAAATTGCCGGGCTGGCGTAGCTACTGTTGGTTAGGACAAGATTTCTAAAGAAATATTTTCAAGTTTCTAAAAAAGCTGCTGGAATATTTCTTCTGAATTTTGCATTAACCCAGCGTTGGGCTAACAGGCTTTTAAACAACCAGCTTCTGCACTTTAAGTGAGCAATAAAATCTGCTAAAACTGCCTCGTTCTTTATAAGTTTTTGTTGCAGTTTTGCATAGTTAAGCACTCAGGGGATTCTGGGAATACATGCATCTATTACCTATGATAAACTCCATTGAGCTAGAAAACCAAATCAGGACTAAAGCCTGCTACCTACAATGAGGCAGGCATGTGGCTAGTGCTTTACCTAAAATAAACCCTAGCGTCCAAAATTCATAAAGAACAAGTTATGAACATCTAGAAACATAGCCAGGGACGCCTCTCCCTTTTGTTGTCAGAAAGATTCAGGATTGGGAATGAGGATGCAACACCTTTAATATAAGTTAGATCCAACTTACCACTTATTGCTTCTGTGTGTAGACGAAGGAGGTTTAAAGGAGGTCTTGGCAAAATGTACGAAGTTTTTAAAAAGTCATTTCTGGCTTGGTGAAGAAGTTATAATCACAAAATCCAAAACCAGAAGGTGATGCAATTTTGTTGCAAACTATTTTCAAGGCTAATCTACAGGGCATACTGAGACAGTTCTGTTTGAAGAGTGATTCTTCATAGACTTCAATTTCCAAATCACACTAATTCTGGCATGAAAATACTAACAATTCATACCCCCTGACATAAACACTGTTTTACTGACTAAATCTGGCTAAATGCAGGGTGTCACCTCCCCCCCCCCACCACCTCCCTCAGTATGCCCCTGCTAATGTGCTTGAATGGAATGAACACCATGCAGTGCTTGTGCCTACAGTCGGCAGGACATGGAAAGGGCATTACTTTGTATCACACCCCCCTCCCTGGGTCAGATATTTGTTAAGCCCCCCCCCCCAAGGCACAAGTGCCAAAATCAATAATCAGTTGCTGTTAGTGAGAAGTGCGAGAGTACATGTCCATTTGCAGAGAACTTTTGAATATGATGTCTCTAACTCTTTAATATTTTCTAGAAATTGCTCTGGTGTGATTGTCGAAGCTTCACCATCCAATACTGAAAAGGTAGCAGAATTTAGTATTATTGCTGATGAAAAAAATTCTGTTATCACAATTATCATAGAGCTTTAAGAATTCCTTTGATACGCTTGCTGTATAAATATCTGTATATATAGATAATGTGGCCAGGTCATCTTCTGCCGTGTGTCAGCATTCACCACCATCTCAGCATTTTATTTTACCAACTGCTTCTTGTTTCATACAGGAAAGGAATGCTGACAATAATGCTGATAAAGAGAATGGCGGCCGCAATCCAGCCACCACTCAGGTACTACTATAAGATCTATATTCCTGACTGTTTCCTAACTGCTAAGCCGGCTGCCCAGATGTAGAGTTTCTAAAATCGCACAACTTGTGCTTTTGCCCCCCTCCCCCAGACACCTGGTCTCAAAATTCCCAACTTTGCATGTCTCAAAATCAGTTTAAACTAATTCACATACATCACTGACTAATGCCTGTTCCATGAAAAAACAAAGTTTTTACCTTTTGACGATACATTTAATAAATTGCATTTTTTCTACCTGTGCCATTTCGGATATCTTTAAGTCAATTTTTAAAACATATGACAGAATTGAACAAAATAATTTCACACAAATGACCAAAAAGTTGTTCTTTGAACGAAAAGCTGGGCTTGGGACCCTGTAGGCGCATTTTACAAGATTTCACCGGTGGTATTACAGTATAAGGTAGTCGGATAGAAGTTCGATGTTAATATAACTGATATGTTTTTTTTGTATTGTCATTAGTTTCCTAGCTGGAGGTACAGCGTTCAGTTGGCAGGCGAGGGAGACATTGTGTTGAGAGGCCTTACAGCTCATGAAATCAAGTAATTGCTTATTATTCAATTTGTAAATCTAAAAACAAATGGGCTGATTATATGATCCCGCTTACCCCTGATTAAATGAAGCGTAAAATGATCTTGAGGTATTGAAATGAGTCATAGTTTACCATGCAAAAGATGTTTAATTCCTGATTGCCCAAGATTTTTGCCAAAATATGAAATAAACAAAATAGTGTTGGGCATAAATTTTTGTAAAATATATCTTTTTTATGGATCAATACTGAAAGCATTCTAACTTTGGTTGTTTCGTAATTCATAAAATGACTTTTTTCAATACCTCGAGGTCATTTTACCTTTCACTAGCTGAAAACAATGGGGTAGAATTCGAAGTTTTGGTCGAAGTTGCTTCGTTTGGAAGTTATAATAAGGCCTAAATACTCCAGGAAAAGTTTCCGCAACCAAGTTCCTGAGAAAAAGCACGTTTCTTAGTTTTGTTCTGATTTACATGGGACATCACAGTATGAATTTCAGTTCATATTTGTTTCAATTAATATCTGTAAAAATGTCGATAAGAAAAAACACATTCAATTTTTGATCGTGAATCTTGTATGAGCTCACTTTTTGCAGTTTTCTCCTCAAATACACTGTTTCTTAGACCCGTTGAAATCAGAAACTTTGTTTCCCAACGTTTCCTAGTGTACCAAAGCCTTTACTAATCTCTAGGGAGTGAGAAAGCCTAGCTACATTGGAAGCGTTGAATTTACAACCAGCGTGTTTTGTGTTGTGATTATTTTTGAACATTCCCCAGGCGAACACGAAAACTGCCAAGACAAGACCAGATACGAATCTTTATAAAATACAATGCTGAGCGAGTCCCAGTTGGTCTTAAAAAGCTGTGGATAATCAAGGTAATAAAGGTACCATGATGTTAGGAGTTCGAAAGGAGGGTTTGTTTATTCATAAAAAATCTTATACTTTTCTTATGTGATCCTTGAAGTCCTGGAAAGTCCTTGAAAAAAAATCCAGTTGGCTGTTATACGCGGAAAGCCGGATAACGCTATTCACCGTATTGCGATTTTTTCAACTGCCTCAAAAAGGCGTACAGAAAGCAATGATATTGATATTGAACTCGAAAGAGATAAAAAAGTCAGTTTAACTTGAAAATGCTGAAATTCAAGTTCTTTTCTCAAGTTAAAACGTCGGTAATTTTCAATGATTTTTACCCGTTTGTTCCTTTAATTTGCTTTCCTAAAAGGTCCTTACTGGAGAATTCCTTGAGTTTTAGCTTCAATTGAAGGTGGGAACCTTGATTTACTTTCAGGAGGACCTTGCCGAGAAATATAATTTGGCGCCTGTACCTAAATCAAATCTGGAAACTGGATCAAAATCATCTACAACGATGTCAAAGGAGCAGAAGGCTAGTTTTGTTGTAAAATTAGTCTACCTACAAACTGGGATGTATTAAACAATTATTGAACGAGGTCGAGCAGGATATCAGGAATTATTGAGGCAGATGTTTGTGTTATCAGATAACACAAACTGAGGCTTTAATAATTCCTCATATCCTGCGAGATATTTTGGGAGTTTTGATTGGTTAAGAGCTAAAGGTGAAATCGTCATATCCGCTTGGTAGTTGCCCAAATTTGGGGTTGAAAATAAATATACGACATAATGACTCATTTCGTCGTATGTTGAAAACAAATATACGACATTATGACTCATTTCGTCGTATATTGCCTAACATCGTAATCTGACAGTTGTTTTAAGAATTTTTTCCCGTAGTCTGATTGGCTTATTAAAGTTTCCGAACAATTTCATGCTGTTCCATTATTAGCAGCTTGTGTCTTATACTTACAAACCAAGCGTTTCAACTGAGTTTAAAATATTTTCAAAAAAAAATATGAGTCATCAATACAACATTTGTGATAATCTTGTTACAATATAATGTTAGGACAACGTTGTGACAAATCTTATATTCGCGCTAGTTGTTCCAATTTTGGACAAGCGCTAGACTAGGAAAACGACTTTCTGACAGACGCATGCATGTACCCAGATAGCAGTGGTAATGATGAGTACAGTAGTAATATTGATTGTGACGAGGATGTTCTACTTTTCGGCAATCAGATGTGTTGCATCCTCCCGATTAACCAATCAGGCTCCTTGCAAGGAAGAAACGGTGGCGGTAATGGCTAGGGAAGTCAAATTTGAATCTCCGTAGAATGGTAATGTTTAATGCGCATGACAATTTCCAATCTTAATGATAAATAATCGTGATGATAAATAATCTTGATAATAAATAATCTTGATGATAAATAATCTTAATGATAAATAATCTTAATGATGAATATTCTTAATGATAAATTATGTTAATGATAAAAAATCTTAATGATAAACAATCTTAATGATAAATAATATTGACAATAAATATTAATAATCTTAATCATAAAGATCATATCAATTTCAGAACCCATTACGAAGCCCTTTTGAAACGATCTCTCAACAAAATGGCAACACCATTGCAAAACCGAAAACAAAAAAGATATCTCCAAAATTTGCCAAAGATCCAAGTCAACGGACACTTAACTTCTTCATGCAGTCACCAAATTCCGATGCTCATTCCAAAGTTGGCACTACTCCAACCAAACAGACGAGCTCGGAGATTAGTAAAGGAAGTCCTGTGGTAGCAGAACTTCAAATTACTCTGACCCCTACGAGTAAGCTTAAAGAGGCATTATTGGAAAGATCCGCAGAAAAATTTGAAGATAACTCCGTCAAGAATGGTGATAAACGTGAGGCTTCAAGGACTTTGTTTTCCTCTGAACAAGAAACAACTAAAGTTGCAGATAAGGTAAACATATCTGAATGTATTTCCGCACCAATACCTTGTCATACCGAAAATCGAAGCTGCGTCCTATACTGACTCCTCAGTACAGAGTACTTGTCGGAGACAGTACACTATTGCTTTAAACATCCCAAATCATATCCTTGTATAGTTATGATTTGATATACACTTCTTGTGTTAAATGATTAGGGGATTGACATTTATGGGAGGAACTGAGATTATGAGACCAGATTAGAGAGAAAGAGAGGGGACTGTGAGACTGTAAGAAGATTTCTGTTTTGATAACATATATTTTGAATTGTTTCGTTGTGGTTGCTTTGGAAACCTATTGGTGAGGGTACGATTTTCCAAATACTAATAGAGCTACGCGATCAATTTGAAAACTGTGTGTAGCTCCTTCGACGTCAAGGTTCTCTTAATATGATTACATTCAGATTAACGTAACTAAACTCCAGACTCAGTTTCGAGACTCGCTATAGCATTGTGCTGGTGCTCCAATGGTCATATGTATAGATTCGGTTTGTGGCGAGGCATTTGTTCCTGCTTGCTCGGTGTGGAAAAAGACTTTTTTATATTATTAGGTTAATTATTTTGAGTTTCATACATAATTGTTAGGTCGATGAGGCAGAGGGACCTCAAATCATTATACAAGATGATGAAGACGATTTCGTTGCGAAGAAACACGTTAAGAATGATGCCAAGAAAAGAGAGACACACAAAAATGATTCTAAAAAGAATGCTGGCGAAAAAATGACGGAGAAGAATAAAGCAACTCATTCAAAAGACAAAACGAATCTTTTTTCCAACACGCTGAATGGAGTGAAAACAAATCGCCAAGCTAAAGTATGTTTTACCTAAAGCCTGATTTCCGTTAGTCTTGACTGTCGTGAATATATCAAGCTTACCGATGTCATAGACAGCCAAAACACCATACACTTTTTGCGCGTTGTCAATTTTACCTGCTTGTTGCATCTTCTCGACATCTTGCAATAAACTTGTCATTTTTACCAAGAAGTCTGTTAACATCAGGCTTGTTGCAACTTGCCATCAGCAGACTCGTTACAACTTGTGAGAAACAACTTGCAGTAAGCCTGTGGATAACAAGTATTGAGAATCAACATGTTTATTGGCAACTTGCAACTGACCTATCGGCATCAAGCTGTCGCAAGACAACGCGAACGCATCCTGATATCTGAAGTTCTATCGGCATAAAACAAGTTCTGACACCTTTAGACAGAGCTTGCTGTCCATCATTTAAAGTTTGCTCAATTCTACTACAGTTTTTCATTGGATCTTGTGTATCATTTTAATTTATAAAAGTTTATGTTTAAGCATGACGTGATTCTGGTAGATGATGATTTTAACCAAAAAGAAAAATCGATTGTAAAAAAGAACGCTTTAAAGAAACAGAAAACCTTGTCCCAAATGTAAGTTATCTCTTTTTATAGCAGTACTTCGGGAGGAAACCTAAATTTATCTATTCTAAGTAACAATCATGCAGTTCTAAACTGTTCTTCCTAGAGGTCCAGTAAGGATCATCTCTTATTGATCCAGTGTTACTACAGGAGGAAACCTAAACTAAACTAACTTTATTTGGACTGGATAACTCTATCAGTTCTAAACTGTTCTTCCTAGAGGTCCAGTAAGGATCATCTCGTATTGATCCAGTGTTACTACAGGAAGAAACCTAAACTAAACCAAGTTTATCTGGACTGGATAGCTCTATCAGTTCTAAACTGTTCTTCCTAGAGGTCCAGTAAGGATCATCTCTTATTGATCCAGTGTTACTACAGGAGGAAACCTAAACTAAACTAACTTTATTTATACTGGATAGCTCTATCAGTTCTAAACTGTTCTTCCTAGAGGTCCAGTAAGGATCATCTCTTATTGATCCAGTGTTACTACAGAAGGAAACCTAAACTAAACTAACTTTATTTATATTGGATAGCTCTATCAGTTTTTAAACAACGTTTATTTATTTAGGTTTCAGTTCAACACATGCAAAAGTTCTGGGAAGATCCAAGATAAACGTGAAGTGAACACTAATGATATATTTGAATTGCCAAGGTACTATTTCGAAATGCATGAATGATAGGATCATTCACCATATAACCAATGCTATAAATTGGAACCTATTCTCAAATCTAAATCAGTCATTAAATTATACACTTCCAGCAGGAAACAGCAAGTCAAAGATAATGTTGTTGTAGTGGATACCAAAAGAATGGAACAGTAAGTTTTGTTGTTCAATGGAAAGGCCAGTGTTTATCGAGGGTGTACAAACCAAAGTGTAAGAATTGGTGTTTATTACATAGCTCAGAAAATCCCTCTACAATATGGAGCGCTGTTGACTCAAGTCCCATTTAGTGCTCAGAATTTTTCCGTACTCTTGTGGTGATATTATCTCAACAAATGTCGAGTTGAAATGTTTACTTGAGGCTGCTCTTGTGTTTCTTGTGTTATGACTTTATAAACTTTAGAATTTCACACTAAAATTTATTGATTATTACAAAGATCACTTTCATATGAACATTCGTCACTCTCTTTCATTCGCACTTGACAAACACCGGTGGCAATAAAAATGTGTTCCATCTTTTTCTTGTAGGAATGTTAAAAAAGGCATTTCACAAAACGAATTGGGAAAACCGTTAGAGTTGGTGAGTGCGATGAAAACAGAGGCAATCTCTGCCTTTTGTAAGCAGCAAGCCTAATTTGCAGCAAGCCTAATTTGTTTTGGGACAGTGCTGCACGTTTTTAACACTTGCTGCAAGTTGTTTGTCAAAACTTTTTATCCACAGGCTTGCTGCAAATTGTTTCAACAAGTTGTAACAAGCCTGCAAATGACAAGTTGCAACAAGTCTGATTTTAACAGACTTGTTGTCGCAACCTGACGAAATTCACGAGTTTGTTACAACTTGTTGACAAGTTACAACAAGTTGATGAAATGGACAGCTTGCAACTAGTCTGTGGCATTTTAACAATATAACCGGCTCCAAACTGCGACCTATGGCTTGTTTAAACATCAGAGATAATAAATTTTAACGTCCACTTATTTAGCAACCATTGGCGACAGGTCTAGAGTTCGTACCACGTTCCTTGCCTTCACCCAAATCTGTTGCTGTTCCGGAAGAGTTGAGGCAATGTTATGCTGATGTTCTGATGATGACAGAGTTTATTCATTTCTATGGAAGTTTTCTCAGTTCCGATGGAGATCTTAAGTGTAGTCCAGGTATAAAATATTTCGTTATAGCAAGTGCAGTTATGTAGTATTCTGCAATAAGCTGTCGTGGTTTGTGTCTCAACTACCTGAAAAAGATATCTCAAACGTGGTGGTCTAGTGTAGATAGTATTCTACAATAAGCTGTCGTGGTTTGTCTCTGAACTACCTGAAAAAGATATCTCAAACGTGGTGGTTTAGTGTAGATAGTATTCTACAATAAGCTGTCGTGGTTTGTGTCTGAACTACATGAAAAAGATATCTCAAACGTTGTGGTCTAGTGTAGACACTGTAGTGTTCTTCAATAAGCCGTCGTGGTACCTTCTGTCTATTCCAAATTATATATTGACCAAACTGTTGTAGATTGACGAAACTAATGTTTGTTTTTTTCCAGATGATCTTGTGTCTGAATTGTTGACGGATGGCCACACAAAAAGTGATATCTTTGCTCGTATTTTGATTGGTTTTCTTAACGTTTTACTCAAAGATCTCCAGAAAAAATCTTGGTCGAAAAAGGTAAAATGAACACTTCAATCTAATTTTGTTTGTGGTGTTATCCATATCGTACAGGCTTAAAATATGCCTGACCACACGAGGGAAATTGAACCTACGACCTTTGGAATACCGGCTCAATGTTCTGCTTTTACGCGATCAGGTCAATTTGAGTGTTATGTATTTCGAAGCCGAACTTCTACCGTATATCAACATGAGATTAAATGTAATCAATTTATCATAGTTTTATATGCCGTATCTTGGTATTTTGTGCTCGGGGAGAAATGATGTCTGTGGTGTAACTCTGAGTCTATATTGCCTAAAATTACATAACACTAGGACACAGGAAAATCAGGAAGGCTTAACGTTATTCTTTTCATGTAGTTTTCAGATTTCGGAGTTAACTTAGTCGACATGATAATATGTGCATCAACCGTCGGCGACATAACTCGATTGTACTTACAACATTGTCATGATCGAGAAAATTCGTTGAAAAAGGGAAAACAAATTATGACAGCAAAGAAACTGGTAAGAGACAGGTACTTTTTTGTTTCGTTGTACAGTAACTAAGAAGATGAGCTTAAAGCAGTGCGAAAAACGCAACAGACTTGTTTTTGCAATTTGTTTTCAAATTGGATCAAGCTTGTTGGCTTCATCAAGTTGAAACAAGTCCGTGGATAAAAAGTCTTGACAATCAACTTGCATCAAGTTTGTGGAAAAGAAGTCTTTAGGATCAACTTCGATCAAGCTTAGAGTTGAAAAGTCTTGGCAATCAACTTGCATCAAGCTTAGGGATAAAAAGTCTTGACAATCAACTTGCATCAAGGTTGTGGATAAGAAGTCTTTCAGAATCAACTTGCATCAAGCTTGGGAATAAAAAGTCTTGACAATCGTATGCATACACCCAAAATAAGCGGTAATTCATGCTGTCTCATTTTCTGCAGGCTGATGATATTCTCACGGCGTTGCATGAAAAAGATGTTTTTAATCTCAATGCTGTTCAAAAACTAAAGGTACGGTGTAAAATATTTTAAAGAAATGCACACCTTTTGAAGCCTTCTTTAGAAATGTAGAAAACAAAGGGTGTAGTATTATGCTGCAGTATATGTATAGATGTTTAAATGATTAATCCTTGTCAATCATCTGATCTTTTTAAATCATTTTTCAACAGATATATTTACCTTATCCTCTCATACTTTTCTTTGGAAAATAATCACACAATTATTTTTTGAACCGTACACTACAGAAGTACAAAATTCCTAATATGTATTAAATTCCCGCATTGTTCTTTTATGCTTTAATTTGCAGGTTCTGACGCACCTACTGGATCAAGTGTTACTATCTGAAGTATTTTATTCACACTATGGAGAACTAGAAGAATCAAGGCGGCTAGCTTGGTAAGGAACACTTGGTCTTCTCCCTGTGGGCTCAATGTGATCCTAACTGGATCTCTAGGAGGAACTGATAAAGCTATCCAGTATAAATAAAGTTAGTTTAGTTTAGGTTTCCACCTGTAGTAACACTGGATCAATAAGAGGTGATCCTTACTGGACCTCTAGGAAGAACAGTTTAGAACTGATAGAGCTATCCAGTATAAATAAAGTTAGTTTAGCTTAGGTTTCCTTCTGTAGTAACGCTGGATCAATAAGAGATGATCCTTATTGGACCTCTAGCAAGAACAGTTTAAAACTGATAGAGCTATCCAGTATAAATAAAGTTACTTTAGTTTAGGTTTCCACCTGTAGTAACACTGGATGTATAAGACATGATCTTTACTGGACCTCTGGGAAGAACAGTTTAGAAATAATAGAGCTGTCCAATTTTGATTAAGTCAGTATAAAATACTTGTCAAATACTACAGGCACAAGAAGATCGAACTTGACACTAAAATACGAGAAATAGTTCAAGAACAAAAGAAACTAAAAGAAGAGAAAAATCCGCAAAAAGAAATCCAGATATTTTTGGTAAGATTTTCAAGCATATTACAATTCATTTTAAATGTGGATGTTTTATCGCTGTACAAAATGGTTATCAGTGGACTTTAAAATATTAGTTATCGACGAAGAAAGGCTACAAAATTAATAGAGTTTTATATTCTTTTAGGAGAAGAGCAATGGTGACAACGAAGGTAGAGAAGAAGTTGTTTATGAGAGTTTCTGAGATCTTTTAAATATGTTATTCAATTCAGAATTTTTTTACTCACGCGTAGAAATGAAACTCGAGAAGGAAGCAACTGAGGACTGTGAACGAGGGAATAGTGGATTGGAAGACATTGCGAACAAAACGCCAAAGGACAGCTCCGAGGGAACGGAGAATGGCGTTAAGGACGGTAATGCCTCGAGTATCAACTTAACGAAAAGACAAGAAATGGTAGCAAAGAGCAAAATGGAGAAGGAAAAGTTGGACGAAATGCGCCGTTTGAGGTAATTAAACGGTTGACCAACTAACACGCATGCAGCCAAAAAAGCCACAGTCGTGATGCAAATTTGTCATCAAGTTGCATCAAGCCTGTTGGCTTCATCAAGTTGCATTAAGTCAGTGAAAATCAGACTTGATGCAACTTGATATTTTGCAGACTTGCTGGAAGTTGTTGAAGAAACAACTTGCATCAAGCCTGTTGACAACTTGCAGCAGACTTGTTATCACCAAGCCGGAGCAAGCGATGTGAACGCATCCTGATATCAGCTTGATGGCTGCAAGGTAACATGCCAACAGGAGACTTGCTGTAACTTGTGCGTTTCTGATTGTGTATAATATCTTTATTAATGCGCTTGTATTTATTAACCTTAACACATGACAGTTATTAGATTGATTCTGTAATCTTTTAGTGAAGAGCATTATCAGAAAAAGCAAGCAGGTGAACGCCTAAAGGTTTGTGAAAGATTTAAAAACATTTTAAGCACCTAGCTCGGAGCGTAAAAGTTCAATGGAATAGAGTGGAAATGCCGGGTAAACCGCTATGATATTACTTATGATTCATCCATGATACGACCTGATATTCCAACAAGGACGGCATGCAATGTCTATGGATAAACAAGGGTAGACAACGATAAAAATGATCATGGAATATTTTGGTGAAGCTCTGGTGATTAATATTTATTTATTGTATTTAACTAAAATACTCAGTATACAACGCAGACATTCAATACTGGTTATTTTTTAGGAGTTTTAAAAGTCGATAGTTCCATAGACAATGCTCTTGTTTCAAATATGTAAACACAGACTCCTGGGATATATTTCAAACGAAGTTACAGGGTTCCGAAGTAAAACGTACTGTGTATCAGGCCGTATCACGGATATAGTATCAGGAACATTAGCGCTTGAGCTCGCGTTTTTAGTCCAATGTCCTTTGGTTGTCAATGCTCACGTCAGTGAAATGTCTTCATGTTCCAGGAGAAAATAAATGGAGTTAGAGAATGTCGCCGTGTTGAATCCCTGGGCAGCGATCGTAATCACAGTCGATACTGGCTTCTTCATTCCCATCCTGAAGCATTATTTGTTGAGAAGATCGCATGCTATGATGGTAAGACATTGGAGTGTGACGACATTGAACACCCTGCTGGTGAGAAGCTTGAAGATCGAGACCTGGATGTATTGTCAAGGTACAGTATAAATAAAGCGTGCAGTGGAAATAATTGACAAGCGAGTGTTCGTTCTTATGTCCTGTTGAAAGAAGAACAAGAATTGCATGAGAGTTGATGGGATTTCACAAGCGAGTGTTTGTATGAGAGTGTTCTCAACTCTCATGTCCTGGTCAAACGAGAACAAGAGTTGCATGGAAGTTGATAAACGAGAGTTTATGCACATTAGACCAGTTTAAATATAATGAAATCAAAATCTCCTCTTCTTTTCGTTCCTCGTTCTCGAGAAACATAGACAGCTTGGCATACATAAGTAATCTTATGAATTCAATCGGTCAGATACGATAACAACGTAGGATTTATGTCTTTTCTTTTAGTGAACGATCTTGGTTTTGTTATGACACAGAAGAAGAGATAGATCGCCTGATATCCTCACTTAATGTTCTCCATGAGCAGGAATATGCCCTCAAAACCAAACTGAAAACAGTAAAGAAACACGAGGGGAAAAACTTGCTTCTTAGGAAAAGGTATGCCATAATTATACTTGGTATTGATGCAAATTGTCTCAAGAACAAACCTCAAGTATTAAGTTGCATCAAATCTGATTTTCGCGGTCTTGATTCAACTTGATGAAGCAAACGGGCTTGGTGCAATTTCATGACAAACTTGCATCAAGATGATAAAAACCACAACTTGCATCTGTGAAGCATGTGGCGTTTCTGGTTGTGAAGTGAAAGCTTTAATTTTGTGTTGTATAGACAAATTAATGCGTCGATATCTTCCTCGGAGGAAGCCAGTACTGATCCTTTGGGTAGTTTGAAAGAGGTAAATTAGTGACTGGGAAACATTATTCAAAATTATAAATTACTGTAGTTGAGGCTTATAGGAAACTTACGACTTACAGTCACTTCATTTCAATTTATTAAGACGTTGCCGTTTGTAAATGGCTTCACTGTGGTGGTGCTATTTTTCAAAATAAGGGAGACTATTACTTTCAATGATACACTAGAGTATATTTGTCCCCCTACCCGATCAAGCTGGATCCATCTCTTTCCTCATAAGGTGGCTTCAAGGGGCAACCTGATCAATTTGAGATGACTTTCGGGCAATCTGTCTTCGCTTCCAGCTGCAAGAAAGGATAACTAAGGCTTGTTACGTTTAGGAAATGTGCGACCTTGCAACTCGCATGACCGAGGCAGACGTGGGAAGTATAGAAAATTTACAAGCCTGGATAGAAAGAGTCACGTCTCAGTCTTCTCTTGCTGGCCTGGTAAAGTTTTATCGAAGATATGTTTAGAGTTTTAGTCTGCGTTCTACCATGCACAAGCGACCTGAACAGCAAGCTTGTTTATTTCACAGGCAACCTCGGCGGTGACATTTGCTTCTGCAGTGAAGGTCAAAAGTCTGTGGAAGAAACTCGATGATCGTGAAGAGTGGCTGGAGCGCTGGGCGCAGGCCGTGAAATGTTCAAAGACTTTATCAAGATCTCGTTTTTGCATTGCAATGTTAGATTGTTGCATTATGTGGGACACATCTAGCTTGTTCAAGGTGAATACTGTATACTATAAATGTTACATACGTCAATTCTAAACTGTTCTTCCTAGAGGTCCAGTAAGGATCATTTCTCATTGATCCAGTGTTACTGTACTACAGGAGGAAACCTAAACTAAACTAATTTTATTTATACTAGATAGCTCTATCAGTTCTAAACTGTTCTTCCTAGAGGTCCAGTAAGGATCATCTCTTTTTGTGTTACTACCGCAGAAAACCTAAACTAAACTAACTTTACTTATACTGGATAGCTCTATCAGTTCTAAACTGTTCATTTATACAGGACTTTTCTTTCCCTAGAAATGCAAGGTTTGTCGCCGTACTGCAGGAGCAATGGCAATCTGTGAGAAATGTCGACAGAGATATCACTTGACGTGTTTACGACCTGCCATGGATGAATTGCCAGATGAATGGTTGTGTAGAAGCTGCAAAGTATGTGTACTTTGTCAATTCCATGCTTTGATGAACTTCACTGAACCCAAGCAGTAAACAAGCTTGGAGTAATTTGATCTTTGTTTTTTTGCAGCCAGTGGTTGAGAAGAGGAAGGCAGGCAAAACTACGAAAAAGAAAGTATGTAATAGTTATGGTTCTATGCGTAACATGCATACCCAGATTTTGGACGGGGGGGGGCGCAATTCTCCCTGTGATGGTTCCCGATGCTTAATGTGACACTGTAATAACAGCGGCTAACGAAGATCGTGCGAATTCTAATCATAGTTAATTGGAGATATGGCTTGGAAACTCATTGGAATAAGAATATAACTCATTGTCTATGTTGGTCAACCTTTATGCAAAAATATAATCCTTCATCGTCACGTGTGTATTGTGGTTTGCCGTATGCACCAATAGCAATTCTTGAATTACCCAATTGTTCATGTCGCGCATGGCTGGCTTTCCTAGAACGTTCGTATGGGTTAGTTAAGCGAGAATACAACACGCACGTGAGGACGAAGAACCTTATTTCTGCATAAACCAGAACAAAAACATTGATAATGGCTTGTAATGTAATTCTATAATCGGGTTTCCAAACTATCTCTTCTGTTGACTACATATTAATCAACTCTCCTGACTGTCCTTTACAATCGATTCAAATAGTGTTGCCTTGAATTCGTATACATAAGTTGTACCACCTTGTGCCCCAGTTAAAGAAAGCCAACAAGAAGGTACCCTCTTGCATAGACCATACTTTATCAACCCACAGCATATTCTGGATTATGATTGGTTTCATTTAGCGTGAAGTTATTTCTGAAGACAGTGAGGAGGAAAATGACGATTGTTGCGATGTTTGTGGAGGAGATGGTGAACTGGTCTGTTGTGATAATTGTCCAAACTCGTACCATAAAGAATGCCATGATCCACCGTTGAGAAATGTCCCCAGGTAAAATATACTGTACTATAAACAGCCAAAAACGCGAAAGTTGCAGCAAGTCTGCTTCAGGCTTGTTACCTTGCAGTCATCAAGCCGATATCAGGATGCGTTCACATCGCTTGCTCTAGCTTGATGATAACAAGTCTGCTGCAAGTTATCAACAGGCTTGATGCAAGTTGCTTCTCAAGACTTTTTTATTCACAAGCTTGATGCGTGCTGTTTCAAGGACTTGCAGGAAATCTGCAAATATCAAGTTTGATTTTCACCGAATTGTCGCCACTTGATGATGCCAACAGCTTGATGAATTGATGACAAACTTGCATCAAGCCGATAAAATCGCTCAAAACTTGCATCGAGTCGTTTCTGGCTGAGTAGGGACACCTTGCTTTAAACTCACGTCCTCGGCTAACCGGTCCGAATCATAATTTTCTAAATTTCAGAGGTTTTTGGAAATGTTGCAGTTGTGAGGGCAGGCGACCCACAGCCAACGTAAAGGTACGCAAGTTTAACTATTACGATGATCTGGAGTCCTCCGAGGAAGAGTCTGGCGAAGACAGCGCGTTTTCCGAGGATGATATGAGTTCAGAGGAAACTGGATCTGAGTCTGAGGTCGAAGAAGATCAAGCGACTGTTGAACGAGCCGAACGGGCTAGAAAACGAGAGCTTAGGCGGGAGGAGAAAGAAGCTGAGGCTAAAAAGTTAGTTTACACTTGCAACTCTTACTTCAATTTACTTTCTGATGTTTTTAAGAAACATTAAGGTGGCTCGATAGTCTAACTTATAGCACATAATACTTCTTTCGCCATAGAATCTTTTATGGTGCCCGTGTAAAGCTTAGTTTAGGTCATTGCATAGCTCTACTGGTTGTCTTCATAATTGGAAAAGTTTTATACTCCTACCATTCGTATGTCCAGAGACATTGCTGTCATAGGTAAGGTGTGGAGTTTATGCAAATGAAATTATAATTAGAATCGAGTTCCAACAAGAAACGTGATTTCTATGTTCAGGCAAACTTTTAAGAAATTCTTTTTTAAATACAGCAAACAGTGCTATAGAGCTGTGCAATGACCTAAAATGAAGCTCAAGCATTCACTACAAAACATTTAATCGTAGAGACATAAAATTTCTAATGAATTCTGACTATCGAGCCACCTTAAGGCCAACTGCTCAATTTTGCTCAAATTTTCACTTTGATCGTTGAAGGCGTGGATTTTGTCAATTTTACCAGCTTGTTGGCAAAATTTTATCGAGTTGCAACAAGTCAGGTGAAATGAAGCTTCTCGCAACTTGTCATTTGAAGACTTCCTACAGCTTGTTGAAACAACTTGCAACAAGCCTGTGGATAACAAGTTTTGACAATCAACTTGCGACAAGTCTGTTGACAACTTCCAAAAGACTTGTCCCCTGACAAGCTGTCGCAAACAATGTGGACGCATCCTGATATCGGCTTGTTGATAACAAGCAAGATGTCAACAGACTTAATTTGTTGGAACTTACCCGTTTGTCGAGTTTAAAATAATATCAATTGAGTAATGTACCTTCCAGCGAGCTTTTCTACCTTCATCACAGTTGATACTAAAAACGAAGCCTTGTCTTTCCTCGTTCATGTCGTATAGAAAGAAAGGGTCCAATAGAAGAAAAGGGAAAGGAAGGGCTTCGAAAGAAAACGTTGATGGTGAAGACAAGGAAAATGTTCCACAGAACAAAGTTCGTGTCTCAAACAGGGAATGTTTGAATGAAGATAGTTCTGACAGTGAAGACAGTTCGCCGAGAGAAAAACGACGAAGACTTAGAGAATGTGTAACCAACAACGTTGAGATAAGGTAGAAATATATGTTTAATTTAGGTTTCTTTGTGTGGTAACACTGGTTTAATAAGAGATGATCCTTACCGGACCTCCAGGAAGAACAGTTTCATAACTGATAGAGCTATCCATTATAAATAAAGTTAGTTTAATTTAGGTTTCCTCCGGTAGTAACACTGGATCAATACGAGATGACATTTTGTGGACCTTTAGGAAATAAAATGTTATGCCTATGATAATTTTCTTGCTTTAGGAAAGACGAAAACGGGACGCGTTCGAGCAAGAAAAGAAAATGTACTTCATCGCAAGATGAATCTAGTTCAGCTAAGAGAAAACGAAGACAAAATCCAGAGGTATGTTTTATATATTGAATACGACGTTTCTTAACATGGCGACACATGTTTGCCAAGGTTAATGGAAATAGATTACTCGGATTGACTGGTGAGAGAGAATTAAATCACTTATCTCGCTTTCTTTGAAGCTAAAAACGTGCGAGAAATTGTTAAAAGATTTGATGCATCATGAGGATAGTTGGGCCTTCATTGAACCTGTCGACATGTCTGAGGTATGATGGATACATGATGTTCTTAAAGTGCATATGCTGTCATTCGGGGTTTCATATATTTGTAAACTTTAGTGGATTTTAACGTCATGGTTTTTTGGCTTCTCAAGTTGAGGAGCTGACGTCATTTAAGTCGTTTTTGAAGCGCGAAACAATGGAAAGCATTAACTTAAAGGACATCAGATACGGTAACTTAAAGAGCCAAAAAGACCATGAAGATGGCTTTTTTTCTGAGAATAAAACTTGCGTTTCCTAGAATGTCCTAAATATCACAAATATGTCAAATCGCCAAAGGGTGCAGGTGCACTTTAAAGTGGTTATGAGTATTAGGTTTTGCTCATTTTTACTGAGAGTTATACGCGTTAAAATCTCGCAACTTGTAGCAAGTCTTGTCAATAGGTTGTGTTCAGACTGCTGGTCCCAAGCGGTCAACGACAGGCCGGAACAAACTGTCAACAGGTTTTAGGACAACTTGTCGACAACTTGTAACAATATTGTAGCTATAGATTTGCCAGGTGGAAACCGAATTCTTAAAATAAATATGAGAGCCCAACATATAACTTTTAATAAAGCCATTTAAATAATAAATTTTATTAGTAAATTTTATTACTAATAAAATTTATTATTTTACTGGCTTTATTGAATGTTATATGTTGGGCTCTCATATTATTTTAAAAACTTGTAACAAGCTTGGCGGGAATATCAGACTTGTTACAAGGTTGTCCCAACAACTCTGATACAGACCCGTTGTAACAAGATCGTCACAAGGTTGACTACACAAGAACAATATTGTTATACAAGGATTGTTATCAGTCTGAAACACAGCTTCATAACTGCTCGTAAACACTCTTGCTGGGTTTTTACGCGAAGGACAGAATGATAATAAAGTAGTTTATCCATTTGACATTCCCTGTGGCAGGAAATCGGAGAGATGAACGTCTCTTGTTCCAACCATTGTATTTTCTCGGCATTGTTTTTTAGGTTCCAGATTATTTGGAGGTTGTTTCGTGTCCAATGGATCTTGGTACAATGAAACGAAAATTGAATACATTTGAGTATCATAATTACAAAGAATTCCTTAACGATATCAAACTGATGTTTGCTAATAGTTCTCAGTATAATTTGGTAAGTATATCTGATTTTACATGACAGTAAGTTAAACTATATTACATTACGTTTCGATTCAAAAGATGCAAAATTTGTACAATGTTTCAAGAGTTAAAAAGATGCGACATTTGGATCAATGTTTACATCTGCGGATCCCCTAAAGTTGTTATGAGCATAACCAATGGCAGAGAGGGCTGTAACGTACTTTAGATTTAATCAAAAGTTGACTTAAACTGCCAGAAGCATGCCAGTCCTATGAGAGAGCTTAAAAACTTTATTGTACAACTCATAATTACTCTTAAGTCTTAAAAGCTTGAGTCGACTAGTTCGGCAAGACTATTCACATTTTGTTGCAAAGCTATGTCAAAAGTGTGCTTTTTAACTTTAACTTTTTAACTTTTCAAAAAAAATTTCTTTAGAATACGTCCGACCATGGCCTGGCTGGAATCTCACTTGAAGCTTATTTCAAAGAAATCCTACCAAACTATTTCCCAGAATATGAAATGGAGGAACCGCGACGGAAACCTTCAAAAGTGAAGTCGCGAAAACGTAAATCTTAACAAAAGACCAACGATTGGATAGATTAATTGGAAAAATTGTATAGAATTGACAATGTTGTAATTGTTGTAGTGGGGAGTTTAGTAATGGATTTAGTTAGAAAGAGAGTTTATTGTTGTGTTCATAAATGCCATGAAATAATCTGTGCAAATACAATTGCCCAACCAGCCTGACAATTTGGCCAGCTATGCAAATATTACCTTCTTTATAGCCAAGAAAACGATCAACTTCTAATCAAATAATTAACGATTAGACAACGAGATCGAGTTGTCTAATTGTTTTAGTATACAATCTGAACTGTATTTTGTTTTGTTGTTTTTCTAATTGTCTAAGTACAGTAACTGTATTCTATACTAGTTAAGCTTTGTGGAAACACCACGTAAATTTATTATTTACGTGGTGTTTCCACAAAGCTTAACAAGTATATTGTATTCACCATGCAAACGTACAAGAAACTTACGACTGTATTTTGTTTTGTTGTTTTTCTCAACCATGGACTATAACGAATAGTCCATGGTTAAGAAGCCAATCAAACCTCTGGATTTGTAATAGTCCATGGTCGAGTGTATACTAAATACTGATAACGATTTTAAGTTTGCATGACCAAATTCGCAGGCTACCTCCGCCACTGTAAAGAATCAAGACAAAGAATTATTAAATATTTTTTGGAATTGCTGTTTTCTTTCACAACTTGATTGCCATTTAGTAGTTGTTGTGTGAAATTGAATATGACATTGCTTTCCATAAAAACAATACCAGGTATTTCAACGGAATGAATTTTAGTACAACCATAGACTATCTATGGTACAACATACCGCTATTTAATTGGGTTTCATTTGTGTGTTTTTGAAAATGTCTGTATTTTAATGCCTGTTCTTGTATGCCAGAGCTTACCAATCGATTAGCACGTTTGCCGTCGGTTGGCAGCCGAAAATTTTCTGCGTCACAGACAACAGACTATAACACAGGCTACCGCACCTTTACGCGCGTATTATGTAAGTTTATCGCTTATGAATTAATGCCAGTCGTAAAGAAAATGTTATAAATTACAAATTTTAACATTCCCGTCACTGCACAATAATCAAACATCATTTCACGACAATTTTAGTTTATTCTATATAATTTTGTGAATGTGGGAAGACAAACAGGTTTAGTATACGAAAGCATAAATTACAAGATTTGGCTAAGTATTGTACGCGCTTCGAGATATACATGAAGCTCACTGCATGAAATATGTATAATTTGTCAGTGTTCCTCATTATCCAACATTTATGTACATTAATGTACTCCCACAATTACTCCATGAATTTTTGTCTAAATTATGAAAATGGCCTGTGTGTCCCTAGTATTGCTCCCAAAGAATCCTACAAGAGCTATTAATATCCTTCGATGTCCTTCATTTCCCCAGATTTTAATTTTCAAATTTCAAGATGGCGACCACTTTAGAAAAGACAATTTTTGATGATGGAGAGGTTTGTGTTTTTCATGAAGATATTTCAAGCTTTTTTCTCGACTATAGAAAATGAGAAGTACTAAGCTTTACGTAAAACTCTCTTTCTTTTTACATAGACACCCTTTCGTGATAAAATAAAAGATTTCTTTTTCAATTCTTGTAGGAAATTGATCTTGAAATTCTTCGTATGTCTACGGAGGAAATTACAAGCAGAACAAGACTGTTAGACAATGATATAAAGGTATAAATGTTTAAAGAAATATCAAAACTGTGGTTATCTGGTTAACCTGGAGACAGTCTGGGCAATCAAGGTGTTATCTGGGCAAGCCTAATTAGTTGACTATATCATTATAAACTGGCTTAATGAGGCCCTGTCACTAGGTGCAATTTTTCTTGCAACTTGCAATGCATTTCTACTCTTGGGAGATGTAAAGTTGCCAAATACAAGTTTCCATCACAGTTTGCTAATATATTTTAACAAATTTTATTGGTTAAAATAACATTTTATTTGTCAAAATTAAAATTATGCATAAATTAAAATTATAATTATAATTGATTATAATTATTAAAATTATAATTAATTATAATTTATATTTAAATTAAAATTATAAATTTTAATTTTATAACATTAAATTTTATTTGTCACAAATCTGGGTACTCCGGTTTCCTCCCAAAGGGAAAGTTGACAGAGTTGGATAGGTAATACGGGCCCACAGTAATTGGCTCACAGCCTCACACTGTTGTGGTGACCCTTCCCTTGTGACCCCGAACACAATATGAGACAACAGAATGGGTGAACATGATTAGTTAAGTCACATGCATGCTGAAATTGAACAATTGCACAACACTTGAATGTTCCTTCATGTACAAGCTCTCGTCGACATCGACTGGATTGTAAGCTTATGTAATAAAACTTGGGTGTGTTTGTCATTTTAGATCATGAAAAGTGAAATAATGCGTGTAAGCCATGAACAACAGGCCATGAAAGATAAAATTAAGGTAAAAGCTTGTAGAAGAAATATAAATGCATGGTCATTGGTAATCAATAAATAGGAAATGACCACAGAACATATTGTTTTAATTAATTGGGGTGGGTGAATATTTATATATTCTGGTTCTTCCCAACAAATTTCTTTTGAAATCAGGTTTGTTTTAAAAGAAATTAGTTGAGCAGAGCCTGAGTCTATGAATATGTAAATCCCCCCCCCCCCCCCAATTAATGCTCTATATCTGTGCCTTGGTTAATTATAATTAAGAACTGATGAAAATAGAAAAGAAAGTTTAATGTTACTACTTTCTAAATATTTTGTTTGTTTGCCTTTTTTATTGTAGGAAAACACAGAGAAAATTAAAGTGAACAAAACATTACCTTATCTTGTTTCAAATGTAATAGAGGTACAAGCTGAAATGCCCAGAAAGTAATGTTCCTAAACGTGAAACTTTAGATAAACGTTTACTTTAATTTTGAACACAGCTAACAACTAGTTTGTGTTGTTTTAGCTGCTCGAGGTTGATCCACAGGAACAGGTAAAAATTTCATCCTCAAATTTTTGTTTGATATTTTTTAAGCACATCTTTTTCTACAATGTTTCATTGAAATATTTACTCTAGGCTGAAGAGGAAGGTGCAAATGTTGATTTAGATTCTCAAAGGAAAGGAAAATGTGCTGTTATCAAAACATCAACAAGACAGGTAGGATGATGGAGGATGCCATCATGTAGGGTTGTCATTAACATATAGACTTGGTGGGTGTATCAGAGAGGATGCTTAGGTACAGGCAGAGCATACAGGGTGCATAAAAAAGCAGCCTTTAGTTGTAATGCTGTGCGCCGGAGCCAAAGTTTTGACCTATTTTACCAGCTGGGCTAGGGCAAGAGTTTGTCTACCTCCAGGAAAATTCTGGCA
The DNA here is from genome assembly GCA_963855995.1 of Muricea muricata. NCBI lineage: Eukaryota > Metazoa > Cnidaria > Anthozoa > Malacalcyonacea > Plexauridae > Muricea > Muricea muricata. Next base: position 9,421,127 of record OY979731.1, on the reverse strand, counting down.
GCGCTTATTTGTGCTGCAACCTACATGTACATCATTGAAAAAGTACTCACATAAATACTCACGTTAATACGGCTTGCCACAAACATGCAAATAAGAATTAATGGCATTCACAGAATGCAAAGTTTAAAATTTAAGACAATTGTAGTGTTTCAACATTGAAATGTAAAAAGTGTTAAATTTGAATTTTCACAAATTGCTGAAGTTTGAAAAATTGAAGGTTGGAGTTTTTTTCGCCGGAGACAGAGTATTTTTTTGGCTGGAGCCGAAGGTGAAATAGCTTTGACCAAATTATGGGGTTCCCTTTTGCATGCAAGGAACTTTTAGCACTTTCTAAGGAAAAAAGACCTGTCCAGATTGAGCTTTACTTCACATATATTCTAGAGGTGGGACCACCAGCTCCAAAAAAATCTGTTTATGGGGAGGGGGAGGGGGGCTTCAGTTGTTTGTTGGGCCATATACACGTACATGATATATTTATTATTTTTAAGTATTTGCGATACTTTTGTGAATATGAGTTTTAGATATATTTTTTTTTCTATTCTAGACATATTTCTTGCCAGTCATTGGTCTAGTTGATCCAGAGGAACTGAAACCTGCCGATTTAATTGTAAGTGACATAAAAATGTGTCTGCCTAATAAAATGTTTGCCTGTTTCATAACGATTAAAGATTAGATTTGCCTGTATTGCTGTATATTGGTGTCCAGTCCATATTTTATATTATATACTGTACATACAATAATGAGAGTTCATTCTGGATTTCCATTGATCGAAAGCTTTTTGTTCTTTGCAAGCCATGAAGTCACCTGTGATCTATTGTGATCTACAGATGCATGCAAAAACGAAATCTATTTGTTAAGATTTGCCCATATTATATTTGTGTCCAGTCCATATTTTATAGTATTCCCTACCTTGCATAGCAGAATCTACTATGTGTTGTTATGTGAAAACAGTCAACTGGCATGCTAAATGCTGCAATGCTTCCTTCCCATGCAGGGTGTAAACAAAGACTCCTATCTCATCCTTGAGAAGCTCCCCACAGAATATGATTCACGAGTTAAGGCAATGGAACTTGATGAAAGACCCACAGAACAATATAGTGATGTTGGCGGCTTGGACACACAGATACAAGAGGTAAATGGAGTCTGTCCAAATTAGTTGACTTCTGCTTGTTTGAAATACATGATTAATTTTTTGTAAGGCAAGTTAAGTTACAACTTGCAATGCTCAATCCTGACTCATGCATCAAAAAACTTATCTGTAATCAGACTATAACCAATGACATTCTATCAACATTTTCACATTTCTTGTAATTTCATTGTGAATTATAATGGTCGGCAATCAGCTATTTGCCAAACTAAAGTACAAAATGACTGATCCATTTTATTCTGCACAAACATTGTGACCAATTGGAAAAAATAATGTGGAAATCTATTTTTAATTTGTCTCATTTAAATAAAATATTTAGAATTATAGGGAAAACTATTTTCCACTTTCTTCTAATGTTGCTTAATAGTTCTTGAGATATTTTAATCTACTGCAAATCAACATTGCATTGTGATTGCATTTGTTAACTGAAACCAGAGCCTGGCAATTAATACTGTGTGTTTGACATTGTTGACAAGCGTTTGTTTGATTTTGTAGCTAATCGAGGCTGTAGTTCTTCCCTTGACGCACAAAGATCGATTTGAAAATTTGGGCATCAAACCACCTAAAGGTATTAGAATATTTTGTGTAGTTTTATGTCCTTATGTATTGTCTGTTGCTGTACATTTTTTATTGCAACTATTGTTGTACTTAGGTGTGCTGTTGTATGGTCCTCCTGGCACTGGAAAAACATTAATGGCCAGAGCTTGTGCTGCACAGACCAAGGTGAGTTTGTTGTGTCAGAAGGTTACTTCTTGCTAGTTTTGTGGGTTTGCAAGTACAGATAGACTTGCTATGCAGCTAATTCATGTAGCATGTGCCACCTTAGTAGTTTACTGTGTTTAATGCCAAACAAGTGCATTAGTTCATCCCTCTGTTTCATTTTCTAGTCAACCTTTTTAAAGTTGGCTGGACCTCAGCTGGTTCAGGTATGAATGTATTACTTTGATTCAACACCCGTTTGATGCTCATTTTTAGCTCATTATTTTACTTAGTACTGAGTTTTCAGGTATTCGTGTTTGCAGCATGGATTGTTCGTACCACTGCTTTGTGATCAGATAACATATATATGTTGGCCCTTTAGTCGGCATTTACAAGTCTTAGATCATAATCATCAGGTTTTAGCTGTGCACATCTAGGGTTGCTCCAGAAAGCCATAAGTCTAAACTCCCTACTGCAAGTAAACACACCTTGAAGGGATAATGCCTAATGCTATGTCTAAGGAGATGGCTTTACGGTTGACAGTTTGCACTATTCCTTTAATGTCTCAAGACTGGTGCTCACTGTCCCTTCAAACAATCCATGTGTCTGTTGCAGTCTCGATTAGGGAAATGGCTTTTCCAGCTAGAAGGAATTGTTCATAATCAATATTTTTCTGTAGATGTTTATAGGAGATGGTGCAAAGTTAGTCAGGGATGCATTTGCTTTGGCAAAGGAAAAAGCTCCTGCAATCATATTTATTGACGAACTGGACGCCATTGGAACAAAGGTATTTGAATGCCTGTTGCCTGTTTTATGAAGTAGCTAGCAAGTTGAGGTGCTGATCTCATATTTTGCTGCCTGCTAGTAGCAAAGTTATGTTATTGAATATTGATTAAAACAACCTGAAACAAACATTACATCTAACTTAATAACAGCTAGCAACGGTTGATGTACAGTAACAGTCGTGAAATGTGTTCTTTTTCAGAGATTTGACAGTGAAAAAGCGGGCGACAGAGAGGTGAGTACAGTTTCTTGAAAAGCTATAAGAGTCTTTCATTCTAAATAGCTACAGATTCCAGCCATGCCCTGCAAGTATTTCTGCCTCCTGTCCAGCAATTGGAATTGCAATTAAGGATATAATTTGGAATTAGTACTAAGAGTTTGAACAGAAAGGTTAAAAATAAGTGTTCGTTAATCAATGTCAAGATTTATAACTTCCTATGACATTCGAGTTATAAGTAAGAATTCTTCATCTTAGTTCTTAGGAACAGCAATTATATTAAAATATAATTTTGTGGAGACACCACGTAAGTTTATTATCGCAAAGCTTTCAATCTGCAAGCTTGGATCCTCATCAGTGCTAATAATAGTAATAAACGTACGCGGTGTTTCCACAAAATTATATTTTAATTTAATATTCACCATGCAAACATACAAGGAGCGATTATATTTATTATACTGGTACACTGTATTTTACAATTTGCACCTAGCAGTATTAATGATTAATATTGGTATTAATGATAACAAAGTAAGAACCACTATGATTTAATAGACAAGTGCAAACTGTAAACCTGCCCATGAATTGTGATGTGTTGCCTCTCAATATTTTAAACCTGATTTAACCATGTACTTACTGTTTACAGTATATTTGTGCTTTGGTACATTTCAGGTGCAAAGAACGATGTTGGAACTGTTGAACCAAATGGATGGATTTAGTTCACATCTTAACATCAAGGTATTTTGTTTTTATTTGCTCCTGTTGCAAGTTGATTAAAACAGTAGTGCCATCGTTCATGATGTTCCACTAATTATAACTGCACCTGTAATTAAATATTTTTCTGCTTTATCATGAAAAATAGCACCCCCCCCCCCCCCCTCTGTTCCATTTCCAGTAAAACTTTTTCCCAAAAGTGACATATATGCAGACAGAATTGCTGAGCAGCATTCAATGTTGTCATGTAGGTGATTGCGGCAACAAACCGTGTGGACATTTTGGATCCTGCCTTGCTCAGATCAGGTATGTAGATATAAATTTTTTGTCTGTAAAGGCCCTGTCACACGATGAAATTTTTCTTGCAACTTGCAATGCAATTCTACTCTTGGCAGATGTAAAATTGGCAGAGAAATGTTTCCATCACAGTTTGCTAATATATTTTTAACATACCAAACATTTGTCGCAAATTTACATGTCTTAAGAGTAGAATTGCATTGCAAGTTGCAGGAAAAATTTGCACCGTGTCACAGGGCCTTAAGAGTGAATTTGAGTTACTTCATAGGTGGCCAAAACAGGATGCAAGAGGCATCAACGTGTTCCTGGTTGTCAACAATGTTGTTCACCATTGTTTAACACACCTGATTGCGGGCACACTCAGGCTCAACAGCATTGTTGCATCCTGTTTTCAACAATCTGTTGGTATTGTGCTTAAATGTGGGTGGATTATCAGTTGAGCCAGTTAGACTCGATGTGAGACGAACTCGGTGCTCATTTTAAAAGAGTATACGAAATCAACGCTCTGGCAAAAGCCTTAGCTTTTCTCCGAGTTGCCTCTGGTTTCTAGCAGGGGCTCGTAGTAATTGGTTCAGGGTTGGTAGATTGCCTTCATAAGTAAGCCAAACTTTTAACTCATTGTTTTGCTTTGTGCAGTGTAATTGAATTTTTTTTCTTTGTTGTTTTGGTGGTACTAATGACGGTTTGGCTTACTTATTCATGAAATCTACTAACCCTGAATTGGTTATACTGTAGTGACTTTGTCTTTGTGGTAAGGCTAAATAACAAACTTATTGCATTGCTCCTCAGGACGTTTTGATCGTAAGATTGAGTTTCCAAATCCTAATGAAGAAGCAAGAGCAAGGATATTGCAGATTCACTCACGGAAAATGAATGTGAGGTAGTATCGAATCATGTAGTTTTGTAGTCTTAGTTTTCATGTGGATAAAGGGGGATTGACTTTATTTCTGAGAATTAGCTGAAAGGGAGAGGGAGACGGAAAGAGAGGACGGATCAATTGAAGTTAAAGCCCCCCCCCCCCCCCTATGCATATGGTGGCGTATATTTATTATTTAAGTGGTCATGTGAGTATACGCCCCCCCCCCTTTATAATATGAAATAGCAAAGTTAAAAACGTCAATATCGCAAACTTGTTTAAACTTCTTTTATATATTTGTTGGTTCCAAAAAGAACCGTTTTTTAATCTTTTCTTCGTCTTTAAATTCTTCATCCGTTCACCAAATATTGCAGCGCAATTTCATTTAAAATTGCGTCGAATTTGTCGGACCCCACTCTCTCTCGCCACATGAACTCGTCCAGATAACCAGGGAGCATATGTCTTCGAACGCCTTTCATTGACTTGATTTTGGTCTTGCATCGGTTCCAATAGGATTCGATGTTCTGGGTATGAACGCCTGTCACAGGATCTACAAAAGGCAGCGTATGGCCAGGTCCGCCAAGTTGCACCGGATTACGGATTAATGCGGTGCTGCAAACTTCACGCAAAAAGTTGTAAAAATCAACTAACGTTTTGGCCGAGACGGCTAGTTGCGCCGTAGCACTTACGATTGAAGTCTCAAGTGCCCACAAGTAAATACAATGAAGCAATTTACTCATGGGCAATTTCGACTTCCCGAAGAACGAGCCGTCTCGGACAGAAACAGTTGTTTTACAACCTTTGCGCTTGCAGCGCCACACAAAGCCATCCGTCACATTAGACTTTGCGCCGATACGCATATCGCTGTCGCATTTTCTACAGGTCTTCTGACTTGCAATGAGACCACGCTGTTGTAGCCAAATCATCCTCATTTCTTGATCCTCGTTAAAGATGACTTCTCGAAGTTCGCCGTGAAGAGACATGCTTTCTTTCCCTTGTGTTGTCGCGTCGGAGGTATACTGGCAGTATGGTTAACCAGCATTTTGAGGTCTTTTTATAATGAACTTTAGTGATGACTCATCGACCAAATATGAGGTTGTTTTGATCAACACAGTATCAAGACAGCACAACTAAAGCGCTTATTATTGGCTATGCCTGTTACAGACGCAAGTCCTTTGTGATAAAATTACTCGCTAATTTGAATTTGTTTACAAAAAACGTTACCGCTTTAATCCATCAAGACAATAAAACTTTACCACTTTAATCCATCAAGAGTAAAGACAATACAAAAAAGTTACCACTGTTAATCCGGCCATTAAAAGAATTCACGAAAGGTGCGAAGAAAAGCGTGTTAAAACAATGTGCAATACTGAAATTTGTTATTTTATATATAAACTATCTCCTTCCAGTTTCGTTAAATATGAGTATATGCAATTTGAAAACAAATAGGAACGATAATACGGAAAATTAACGCTTGTTTAAAGGGGGGGGGGGGGCGTATATTCAAACGTGAAATTTTTTGTTATTTAAATATACGCCACTTCACTTTCACTTCAATTGATCTGAGAGGACTTATAACTGTATTTGTTATTTGGGATTTAGTATTATCTCTATTTTTCCCAGCTCGGATGTGAATTTTGAAGAATTGTCACGATGTACTGATGATTTCAATGGGGCACAATGTAAAGCTGTGTGTGTTGAAGCGGTGAGTGTGTTACTGTAGCATACAATGAGTGCGAGGACGGTACAAGGCCAGAACGAGTGCTCAGCTGCTCAAAAATTTCATAATTGTTGTGCCTGTGGTCTTCCTGTATATATGCGGGATTTAGGACATACATTAGATATATTTAAATTAAATTCGCTGGAGCTCTAGACAAAATATGCCCAATGTTTTCAGTGATATTTGTAGTCTATGAATCCACTCTGGTACCTTGTTACAAGTTGTCGATTTTACCATCTTTCTGCAAGTGATCGAGTTGCATCAAGCCTGTTGACTTCATCAAGTTGAACTAGGCTGTGAAAATCGGACTTGATGCAACTTGATACTTTATTTGCAGACGTGCTGCAAGTTCTAGAAACAACTTGCATCAAGCTTGGGAATAAAAAGTCTTGAGAATCAACTTGCATCAAGCCTGTTGACAACTTGCAGCAGACTTGTTATCATCAAGCTGGAGCAAGCGATGCGAACGATATCGGCTTGACGACTGCAAGATACGGTAACAAGCAGACTTGCACCAAGGTGTAAAGTAGAAGAAATGTACACGTATAGATAAGCGTGCCCGTTTCTGATGAGGTTTGAAATGGGTGCCATTGTTGTAAACTAAATTGTAGATGATCCTGCGTGATATGTGTTCCGTATTATGAAATTTAATATTCACTAAATCTCTTGCAGGGTATGATCGCTTTAAGACGAGGCGCAACTGAAGTGGGTCACGAGGATTATATGGATGGTACGTTAAACTGTACTCTCTCAAGTTCATGAAATCCTTCTTCAGGTGGTCCTCTTTTAGACTGGGATGGATTTACTGGGGGTTGCCTTTGGGAAAGGGTGTCACATAATGAAAGATGTAGGTAGCCCTTTGGATGTTCGATCATGTATTTATCGTGCAAAAATTACTCCTATATTTTGAAGGGCGGGCGCACGACACGAATGGCTAAGACAAACACAACTGAAGTACACCACATATAGTCATTAGAGCTGGTAGAGCACTTCCTTCCTCTGTCAGATCATACTTTATTCATCCCTGCTTTCAGAAGAGCCCACGTAATCATACATTTGCATTCATATCGAAATATCACATGCTCGAACAGACCTAACCGTGAAGTTAAATTTGAAAAGCATTGGGCTAGCATTCCAAAGGTCGTAGGTTCGATCCCCACCATCATGTTCGGACATATTTTCAGCTTGCCCGGTGCTGATATAAACTCACAAAAATCATTCTTACCTGCGTACATAACACCAAGATAGATAAAAATCATGTTAAACTAAACTAAACTAAACTATTTCTAGGTATTCTTGAGGTCCAAGCGAAAAAGAAGACAAACCTGGCCTATTATGCATAAACACTGGTGAGATCGCAACATTTCTTACGTTCTAATTATTCCTTGTAATGTCTTAGAAGATCAGAGTGTATTGTAATAGCTTTGTCGCCATGTAAAAAGCAAGCACGCGAAATTTGCCAAGAACATTCGAACGTCGAATTTATTACAAACTTGAAACGTATACATGTATACAAAAAATCCTCTCTAAAATTGAAAGGTAACTGCTTAATATTTACTCTTAAAAAATAAGACATTAAATACATGTACAAGTTGTATAAAAAGGTAATCGAATTTTGGAGTGCTCTAACGCGTCAGATATTTAATGTACAGAAATAATTCTGTGACAATCGGAAACACCTGGCTTTTAGATTTTGAATATCACCAGATTTTATATAATAAAGACGGCGATGTTCGAAAGCTAGAAGTCTTGTTTTTCCAAATGTGTAAGAATTATTAAATTGAGTATTGGGTAGAGCACTTTAAAATTCGATTTTGCCTTTGTACACAGCCTGTATAAGATCTCGTTTAATTAAGGTCGCATGCATATCTCATAGAATTGAGTTCCGTATTTGCTGGCGCTCGTTTGAACAAGCTAAATAAAGTTTATTGTATTTCATTGAAAACAAATGTATCCTCTTTAAAACTAAAGTGAAACTGAGAACTAATGAGATTCTTCTCACATTCCTTGCTGCAATTCTTCACACCAGCGGTCGTCGTCTAATCCACTGAGCAACTCATCGAGTGAGTGCACGATGTCTTCAGCGGTTGTTGACACAGGTACTTCATGTTCTGTGACCTGTTGACTTGGCATTTCTTTTTGTACTGCCAGACAGTGTTTTCGGTAATCTGTTTCACCCTTGCTGCATTTGTGTCGGTCCAGGCAGCTTTGCAGGCTGGAAACCTCCTCTCTGTAATTTTTGATCTCTTCGTCTAATGCTCTGATCATATCTTTGTATTTATCGATTTTCTACGGAGAAAGACGCATAAATACTGTTACTCGCCTGAATATCAAGTGCTATATGATAATAGACTGTAGCATAACAGTCGATGAAACTTTGTTCACGAAAACCAGCTGTAATAATCCTGTTTCGCCCGCTACTTTGGTTATGTTTAATTGCATACAAAGCCTGATCGAATTACATATTTAACGATCCAACGTTTCGACACTCACTGTAGTGCCATCTTCCTCTGATCATATGCTCTGATCAATTCCTCTCGTGATTTCTCAAATTTTGAGAAGTTCGTTAAAATGCTCACAACTTCCTGTTTACTGACAAAACCAAAGTAAACATGTCCAATTAAGTAGCGGGCACCTAAAGGAGTGGTTATTTACTTTGGATGAATTCGTGTCAACCTGCGTTGTTTAAAAGTAAAACCGAGTATACCTCTTTGAGTACCTCTCTGGTTTCTTTCTTCTTTAAGCGGCATTTCCTAGCAGCTTCTCGATTCTTCTGTCGTCTCAGTTGCATCTCCTCTGGGATATCACCTTGAAGAGGCTGAAAACAAATAGCAATATTGAAAGTGTTGCAGTTTCTCAGAGTTGCAAAAAAAGTTACGGGTAGCGGATGTTACCCGTGAGGAAGGTTTGCAAAATGGGCAGTCAGTGAGGAAGATTTCATGTCAACACACTACATAATGTATGCTAAACACTAACATAACGAAAAATTAATAGATGATGATCTATTCTAGAAATCATCTGGAAAAAAAGTAGTGATTCATTCGCAAGATTCATTCTTCAGTTTGTAAAGCCCAACTTTACAACATTTTGATGAAGGTTGGCAACCTTTAAAAATTTTACCCGGAGGAAGGTTGAACTCTTTTTGCAACTCTGCAGTTTTTGATGATGTAGTTTCAAGCTCGAATCTTGCTGCATTGGATTTGTTGCAAGGTCTAAAGTCCGCTTTACTCTTCAAAATCCGTTATGAATTCAGTCGTTCACTACTAGCAGAATTGATTTTTACCTTTCTCCGTTTCTTCGGTACTGTGCTGGATTTGTCGATCTCTGGCATTATTTGACCTCTTTTGATCGTCTTGACCCGAATGGCTTGACGCAGCACATCCTTGCATGGTCTGGGACTCTGACTTTTCAGCTGGAATAGAATTGGAACGAAATTTAACTGTTTGTAGTTGGTAGCTGTATAAGTTACAATGTTGTCAGTCAGGGTCGCAGCTAATTGATTAACTTCAATTTGATTTGAAAAGAAGGCTCACCACCAACCTGTAGTGACATGTTTTGTGCTTGGTTGGTTATAACTATGAAAGACAATAAACTATAGCATTTTTTTTGTTTCAAAAGTCCGATCACGAAGCCTGATCATTTTACCCTGTATTCACCCGAAAAGAAGAGGTCCATTAAGAATCATCTTTTATTGACCAGTGTTACTACAGGAGGAAACCTAAACCAAACTAACTTTATTTATACTGGATAGCTCTATCAGTTCTAAACTGTTCTTCCTAGAGGTCCAGTAAGGATCATCTCTTATTGATCCAGTGTTACTACAGGAGGAAACCTAGACTAAACTAACTTTATTTATACTGGATAGCTCTATCAGCTCTAAACTATTCTTCCAAGAGGTCCAGTAAGGATCGTCTCTTATTGATCCAGTGTTACTACAGAAGGAAACCTAAACTAAACTAACTTTATTTATACTAGATAGCTCTATCAGTTCTAAACTATTCTTCCAAGAGGTCCAGTCAGTATCATCCTGTCGACTCAGTGCTTCTACTGAAGTAACTCTAAACTAAACAAACTGTATTGGCATGGAGTAGATATTTCTATCAATCCTGTCAAACTGTCTCTCTTAACTGCATTCCTGAACAGTTGTAAGGTTGATCAGATCCAGACCAAATGACCGTAGCCGATTCTAATCTCCCGAAGAGAGATTGAAGACACTTGCCGCCTCCGAATTCTCAAACAAAGCTCTTGGCATTCCGTAAAGCCGTTAAGTAGATACACGAGTGTACACACTTTAATAGACCACTTGACGTTATCGGATGCAGTTTTGGGCGAGATGTTGAAAAAGATTAATCTTATGATAGTCAAGATAAAAACCACGAAAGATACATAGATTAACATAGATCACTGTGGATTAGCTATACACTACCTCCTACACATTGGTCGGCAGGTTAGTTAAAACTTGATAGCACGAGACAGGAGTCGTCATTCGCGCCCTTAGCTGACAGCACTCACCCGGCCACGTTTTGCTTGTGTGTTTGAAAGGTTCTTGTTCTGAATTTTCCTCATCGGAGATTGGCGCGAAATATCTGTTTTCAATATTGGTTGTTGGAGCGAAAAACCGGTACAAAGTTTACTAAATTTCGAGCCCTTGACAGACAGCAAGCGCGTGTTACAGACGGCTATAAATAACTTAATGCTTACCAAAAGACTTGAAACATCCAAGTTTTGACAGTTTGACGTAGCGGCCGACCCTATGGGCACACTGAAATTTAAAGCGGGTTGCTGACGAAAGTTTTCCATTTTTTCACAGCGAAAACGTTTAAAACTCCAAAACTCATCACCTTCTCGCGCTGACTGTCGGTCGTCGATTGAGTCCTTAGCGGTAAATCCCTCAATTTAAACTTTGTGTTTGGGCTTTCCCGAAATCGGAGTTCCTGGAAGAACTTTGAGGTTGGGCGGATATGAATTTGTGATAATAAAAGTCAAAACAAAGTCTGGAAAACATGTGTCGAAGTGACATTTTTGAGCCTTTTTTCACGATTGTGAGTTAGCAAAAGAGCCATTCGGTATTCCTGTTGTATAGTTTTTAGCACAACTACGTTCTTCCAACGCGATAATTTTGCTTTTTTAAGCGCGTTATGCTCATTGATATGCTATCCAGTTCACTTCCGTTCCGAGGTCTCATTTCCGGCGCGTTAGCGAGTTCGACGAATTCGTCACTTATTTTTAAAGCATATGTAATACACGTGTTGTTGTAAATAGACACATTGTAATGTTGCTAAGGGTGGATTTCTTGAGAATGCTTCTTACTGTAATTTGGTTCAGACGCGCTTAATTATCGGTTTTAGAGAAAACTAAGTATTTATCAATTATCGGTTTTAGCTGGAGAAAACTAAGTAGCTATTTATATATACTTAGAAATAGAGGGAAATAGCCAAGGCTATAGGGTATTTGTTGTGATGGGGCCCTGTTTTCGAGGGTGGTTGTGCATGTCGGTGGTCTTATTTTCAAAGCAATGTTATTTCTATGTCGCATTTCAGAATTCCGTTCTTTTTTTCGTCGCGTTGAATGTCCCTGGCCCATTTTGGACAGAGCTTGCATCTGCTGTATAATGTCGTTATTTCACTATGTACATGTTGCCATTTTAGGCCAATGTCAGACCTAACAGGGCCTTATCCATGCAACAAAATGAATGTTTGCAGCAAAGTTTTGCGTTTAAACTCTGTGTTTTAAGAATAGTAAAGCTCAAGAAGTTTTTCGGCACATTGAAACCAAAATTTATTCACTCGTTATGCTTTAAAGAGTTTCTTTGTTTAGTGCCTAGCTGCTTCGTCAAGTTGAGTCGCCGCATCGCAGATCTTTTAAATTCTCTGAAAATAAAAGTACGAAATCATAGGCAGGCATGGTGTTTCATACAGTATCAGCTGAGCCTTTCAATATTGTATGTCAAACATTATATAGGCATTTTTTATTTACTTTACAGTTCAATGACTGACGGACAGGCCATAAGTCCCAAATTAAGTCCTTCCAAAATTTACATTACAAAACTAGAATACACAGGTTTACATTAACATTACAGGTAGGACATATAATAATTTATCTACGAACAACAGCTAATTTGTAAGGATTGACATCCACTACAGATAGTTTTCCAAGTTCTAGCTCGATCTATTTCAAATGAACTGCTCAGTTTGTATTTTTATAAAATAAGCACAAAAGAAGATGATTTGATATCTGAGGGTAGAGTGTTCCATAAAAATACAATTCTGTTAACATACGAGTTTCTGAAGAGCCTCCCTCTTTATTTTGCACAGGTTTGCAACGTTCAGTAATAGACGCTAGTGTATGAGAAAGCTTATAGCACTTGACTTAAAGTTGATATTTTTGTATGAACGTATGCCCTTTTGAACATCCCTGGTTAAATGTATAATAGTGTGGTGTGTGACTAGGCCCGCCTCTAGGGTGAGGGGTGAACTTTCCCCGAGGGCTTAATTGAAGTGGGAGAAGGCATCTGCGTGCAGGGTTGGGGGGAAGGATTGTATTTGTAGAAAACTGTGCACAGATTATAACAACACAATACTATAAGCAGTAGATCGAGTAGACAATGTCCAGGGATAACAACCTACAAGAAATACAGGCCAATATATCGAAATGTTGGCATTTTATTTTGGCATTTCTGAACAATAATACAAATACCTCAAAGTACCTGCTGGTGGGGATGACCTGAATCAAATAGGCTTGTTTCTGATTGGTTCATACATTGTTTATACCACTGGAATGCAATGAGGTGATTGGCTAAAGCTGTCTTGTGGTTTTTCGCGTCAGAATTGAAACGCATGCGCCAGCTGGGATGTAAACAAACTTTGAAACCACGACGCTAGAAGCGACGGACGCTTGGCAGTTGAGTAAACTCTGAAGTCGGGGCCCTGTTTAACTTGCTAAAATGGGCAAAAAGATAAAATTGGCAGCCCTTGCATTGCTCGTCGCTGTAATCGCGTATATTTATCCGACAGCGAAGCAAAAGTACGTTAAACATGTCAAACCTAAAGTGGAAGTCGCTGTCACGTTTGGAAAGAAGGTGGCAAACTTGAAAATATTGGGGAAACCGGTGCCTTGGAGATTTATTTTGCCTGTTGCCGGAGTGTTACTCGTTCTACTCTATGTCAGAGTAAGTGTGTTTATTTTTTGCTTGGATATGTATAGGGCTTTTATGCTTGCATAAAACGATAGTCAAAATGTACTAAAATACAGCATTTATAACTGTAGATTTGTACATAAATGCGCCTTGTTTTGCTTGTGGTTACTGGTCCCATTCGGGCGCATGTAAATGCCCAAATACTTTTTAAATGTGCTGTGCAAGTATATACTTTTCATTCAAATAGATATATTCGAATGACAAATATACTAAATAAATTTTATAGAATGAATATATTTGTGTTTGAGCATTGTTAAATCTGAATGTCAGATCGGATATTTGATAGGGGAAACATGTTTTAGACAGATGTCATTTCACAATATAGCTGGCATTCCATTGCTCAAACATTGTTGCAATTTTAGCAGGGAAGTTAGAATCACACATGGATTGCCATTTAGTTTATAAGCATTAATAGCTTGTTAATTGCAGACAAAATGCATTTGAAATTTTTTTTTATTGGATAAGATAATGCCAATACGGGGATATAGAAATTGTTCTATTGTTGACAAATGAAGAGAAATTGTGTGGGCGTTGCATAAAAAACTAGAGATATGCTTAAGTGCTGTGAATTAAAGCTAGACATATTAGGTGAATGTTATAGTGAATAATTGATAGTGCAAGCTGTGTGTTGTCATTATGTCATATTGCTATTTGACTTGAGTGATGTTGTTAAATGTAGTCTCTTAGCTATGCAGCCTTGGACTTTGGTTTCTGGCCCTAGGGACCATTCATTATTTATGGCCAGGGGTGGGCTGGTAAGAATGCAGGGGGGCCATCCAAAATTTTAGGCAATTTGAGGGTGGGGGGTCATAAAAAATATGCCAGTAAGTTGGGGGGGTGTCACCTGCTATTGAATAATTTGTTCAGTGATATGTTCATCAAAGCTAATATTTATTATAAAATATGAATGTAAACACGAAATAGAGGGCTAGTTTAATATATATTTGTATTTTCATCAGGGGGGTCATGAATTTTTTGTTTTTTAATAAGGGGGGTCAAGAAGGTTTTTTTTTGGCTTATGATAGATATTACCAGTCCACCCCTGGCCATAAATAATGAATGGTCCTCTAGGTGTTGGCTCACTATCATGAAGAAACCAAATTTGGCTGTATGGGCAAACATTGCCATAGACCATCATAAATTAAGAAATTTTGTGCAGGTACTTACGCCCTGTTTTGTCTTTAGAGGAGAAAGAAAAAGTTACAGAAACTGAAGGAGCAGGAGGAGAAAAGAAAAGCAGAGCTTGCCGCACAATATAAAGCGCTTGGGGGACCCGTACTGACCCCCGAACAAGGTTAGTATGGTACACATACAATTATAAAACAGGGTTTAATTAATTGTAGAAAGGATGACTAGCACATTGTATGTAAAGTAATTTAAGTAATATAAGCTGGTGTTATGGTTGCCTGTGCTTGGATATTGTCATGTGGTATGCATCCTATTGTCCAGTTCACTTATCGGGTCACGTGATTACAGCATTATATCATTATGTGAGATTAAGGAGGGTTGTTGCTTGATTTCCGGTGAATGTTAAGTTTTTAAACCATTTTCAAGAGAAAATTGTGAACAATAGTTGTATGTTTTAAAAACAATCACAGAATTATTGCTGCAAAGCTATGATTTTGTTAGTGACATTTGTCAAATGTTTTGCTGAAAAAATGTGAAATTTCTTTCAACACTATATTGATGTGATAAGGTCATAAGGACACATTGAACAACTTCAGTTTGACAATTGGATGCATTTCATGCGATGAGTAGCCAAGACACCCCCTTCGATAGCACCCCCTAACCTGGATGCATACCACTTTTTGACAGAGCACCAACCACCTGCAACCACTACGCCTGTCACCCCTGAAGTTGAACCCACGCCAACGCCCGTTGTGACACCAGTGGTCACACCAACTGCCACAGATAACGAGAATGGTGACATTGGTGCCCGCATCCAGACATTCTGCGGATGGTCGTCGACCGATACGGTCAACATATTTGCCTTGGCACGGGCGGGTTTCCAATATACGGGCAGAGGGGATGTAGTAGAGTGCTTTAAATGTAATGGTACCCTAAAGGAATGGTTGGAGGGCGACGATCCATTAGCCTCGCATAGCCAGTATTACCCCAGCTGCGATTTCGTTAAGAAGAGACTAGCCGAGGTCGATATTGAAAAATTGTCGTGCGGAAGAAGAATTGGAGATTTATTGGCTGCCACTTCGTCTTGTGCGAATAAGCTCAGGGAAATGCAAAAATTATCTGTATCAGGTGGAAGCGCAGGTATATTGATTCTTTAAAATGATAGAATTTTGCCCAATTTGTAACCGTTTCTTTACTGTGATAAAGGCATCTGATTGGTTTAAAAAAACAATATTCACTAAACGAGCGAATCACGTGTAAGTGATTTTGAGCGATGGAAAATTAGACATCCGCTTTCAAAAACAAATATGGATGGCTTTACAGAGAACGTAATTTTTGAGATGTTTCAAAATAAAGAGTTATTTACCAAAAATTCAAAGTTGTTTAGCATGAGAATCCATTAATAGGAGGGCAATTCCACGCAATGACAAAAATTGTAAGTACAGTTTTATAGGATGTGAAAGTACACTGGTAATTATGTGGAAGACATTCCCCTATTTTTTTAAAGTATTTTATTGTGATGTGAATATCATGGTTTTTGACGTAGTTTGGAATGAAAGAATCGTTTCTACACCCGAAGACGGGACAATGTATTTAAAAAACACCTGCCTTCGTTTTGTGTTATAACAGACCAACTGTCATGTTTCATTTCACTTGGAAATGTAATTAAATTCAATTATTCATAAGATAAAAATCGCAAAATATTTTTATATTTGGGGAACGATATGAAACACACACGAAGCTTGCCTAGCATGGAAAAATCGCTTGACGAGGGAATGGGACTTCTAGTAACGGAACTGACTTATGAATTAGTTAAAAGTGGGTGACTTTTCTATTATTTGTAACTGTTTTGATGATTTTGCAATGTGAAATGTGTTATAATTAAAGCATATTGCTGTGTACGTCTATAGGAAAGCTGAGTCAAGATAATTTAAAATAAGAATGCTTATTTATGCACTGGAAATTTAATTTTTCAAAGTATAATGATAACTTAGAATCCAAAATGTAGAAATGTGGTCTTACAAGTGAAATGGTTGGGTGTATATGATAAAGAATATCTTTGATCGATATTTGTTTATGTTGACATTAACAATAAAATGAAAGGTCACTCTGAAATGTGCATAGAAAAGTTTTGTATTGATTGTAAGATTCTGTTTAATGGAGTTTTTTTAAATTGAATGATTAAAGGATGTAACATAGATTTTTGAGACATGTTTAAAGCAGGATTTCATGATATGATATTTCACGGTTTTTATATTTTGAATATCTTGTGTCAAGAGAAGTCAACCTTTGAAAGTTTTCTTGGTTTAAACATGGATAGTTCCAGAAACTGGCTTAAATTCATCAATGGTTCATATACATATAGCTGACAGTTGTATCTTATTGTAGACCTATCACACACGAGACAACCTATCAGGTTAAGCAAATTACAGTGCATGCATTGGTCTAGGACTTTAGCTAGGTTCAATTCTGATGTTTCAGATTGCCTGGTGTGAATTGTATATATAAACTCATGGACTAAAGGCTCTTTTCCACTTGTCGCAAAACTAACTAATTAAAATGCACTGTCAAGCACTGTGACTGGATGAAATGGCTCGCAGCAAGCTAGCAAATTGGTGTTTGCGATGAGTGTGAAGACTTGTTGAAAGACAATGTTTTGACACAAGTACATAAGGCAGAGTAATGCTTACTGCATATATGATAGGTCTGTGTATCATGAGCATATAGATAAAGGATACATAGATGTCCAACTGGGGATACTTCTCCAATGATTTCGCTGTCCACACGCATTACTACACCATGCTTATGTGAGTGGCTTTGAAGATGCAGTGAATTAACTTCTCAGCAAGTGCTCTGAACTATAGAAAAATGCTGGGCTATCAAGTTTAATGAACATGGTTTTTCCAAAATTGCTTAGTTATAGTTGTGAGTCATATAATGTAATACTAATTCTGTTGTTTTTTTCATGTAGCCCAAAAACACCTGGCTGATTTGCAGAAACGGCTCGATACAACAGAACGTACGATGCATCTCGTAATGAAGCAAATGGAAGCGGTCACCAAATGCCTCGCACGAACCTTGGAAAATGATCCCGCCGGGGACGCCACAGAAATAAACAACGGTCTCAAAGTGATGAAAGAGAGCAATGTCTAATTATAGGTAGAGAATTTCAAACACTTGACGTTTTAAAAATTTTGTATTTGGTTTAATATCATGGACATTATAGTTAAAAGCACTACAGGTGGAGCTACATCGGGCAACTACGAGGAATTTGAAAGCATAATGTAATCACAGCGACACCCCACTCCCCTCCATCATTGTTTGCTGTGTGACTGTAAAGGCAGTGCTAGCCATCTTTTGGATGGAGGTGGGTTATAGCTGTATCTAGAAAGGCCAATTTGTAATCTAGTAAAGAGTGATCATGTCATTTCTGTGCATTTTTCAGTTCATAGCAGAGTTGCTTTAGTAATAATTTTTTCATAAAAGAACCGCTGAGCTTTGACAATTTGGCAAATAATGGCTTGTGGCAACAGAGGCAAAGTTTTGATCCTGCAATTGTTTTTAAAACTGCACCTGTGGAAGTTTGAAATCCAGTGAGATACTAGGAGGGGGGGAGTAGTACATTGCCCTGTCACAGTGAGTGTTATTATATTGGTAAAAGCAGCTTTAGGGTAGGCAAATTATTTCCAAACATGTTTCTCACATCATGAAAGGTTCACGACTTAACTTCAGTGGCGTAGGAACCTGGGGGGGGGGCTGGGTTATGTAATATATATAGACCTCTCGCCTCACGGTTCTGAGTTGCGCCCCACAATAACTACTTTCTTCCTAAGCCAGTGAACTTTTGGCCCTCTCCACCAGAGTTGTGCCACTGTGGCTGTGTAGCTCTCTAACAAATTGAAATATGAAAATTTGAGTTTGCCATTACATGCTTTGTTATAAACAGAAAAAATGTGCAGAATGGACCAGCTGTTTATGAACGTTTGTGCTTTCTACATGTCATTTCGAAATGGCAATTACTCGATCTGAACGTTGTATCCGATGAATTATTGGAATTATCACGGTCAGGGTCAATAGCAAAGCCAGCCCGACATTTGGTCATGCAAGTGCAAATTTTTTTGTGTTTTTGACCGTATAAGGAATGAATTTCTAAAGAAATGAATAATGATGATTTAAATTTGCATAGCATGACCAAGTTGTCGGGCTGCCTTCACTACTGGTCAGGGTTCATTTTATATGCATGAAATGACAATTTCCTATAAGTATTGGAATTATCAAACGTTGTACCCAATAATTTTATTGGGGTACAACGTTGGGATCGTTTGGGCAAACAATGATTATTTAAAATACTGTAGATATTGTTTGTAAATTATTTATATGATATTATTATTTATTGGTTACATTAAATTATTCTGTTTTGAAATGGTGTGGATTTTTTTAACTTGAAATGAATAAATTGTGGTTGTCTTGACTGAGCAAAAAATTGTGGGGTTAAAGAAGACTCAATCATGGTAAAGCGCCGGCCCCTAGGCCTGCGGTGGCTGTGTATATTTGTCAGCGATGCATTATTTAATTATTTGCTGTTATCTGTTCAGTTATAGATACACGGTATGACGTCATAATGTGGTAAGAACAAAAAAGTGGCCCAAGAGCCGCCTAGGCGAGTGGATTACTGATGTTCTTCCCACACTATGACATCATACCATGTATCTATGACTGAACAGACAAGGGCAAAATGTTTTCTATTTGTTTTATGTAATAAAAATGTGAAAAATTTTAGAAAAAGACTTTAGCGCGCCATTTGACGTGATCATGATCTATACAAAACAAAGCACGCCATTGGCTGTTGATAATTCTAAAATTGCTGTGATTGGCTTGTCGCTGAAATGGCGTCAGCGTGCGTCTGTCCTCTAATAGATGACAGTTCTCGACCAATGAAAATCCAGAATGAACTCTGATTATTATATAAATACCAATGGATGCGAGCTAGGTGGTCAGTATCCTATGTCGGTCTCCACTGAAATGCTTAGACATCGAAGTGGTACAGGTTGATAGTTTTTAGTAGACATTGAATAAAAGTTGTAGTTAACAGAGTGCAATGCAATATGTTGATAAAATAATCTGTATGCTCATTCAATGATGATATTATTTGTTGCTGCAGATGAACATTACAAGATGCTAGTGTTGGGCTTTAGGGTGACCAAAATCTTGCAAAATTACAGAAAATGTAGATTAATAGAGTGCCCTGATCACACTGTGAGATTGTAGTTTTGAGAATTTACTGGAGAGCATCCTCACCCTAACTCCTTAGATTGCCTTCACATTCGGCAGTCAACGCTTGCTAAGGATGTCTTGTCAAGGATATTCGAGTATAAGCATTTCTAGGGAGTGCTAAGTATTGCTAAGGAGGTGCAAGAATATCTGAGCAGTGCTAATCATGGCTTGGGAGTGCTAAGGAGGCCTTAAGATGTCTAAGAATATCTGAGTAGTGCTAAGCATGTGTAGCTAGGGAGTGCTAAGTATAGCTAAGGAAGTCTAAGAATATCCATCTGAGCAGTGCTACAGGGACCGCGGAGCGGTTTTTTATTGGTGGGGCTAATCGAGCACCGAAGGTACGAGATATCTAGAGGGGAAACTTTTGAAATCAAGAGCCCTGAGATGCCTGGAAACACTTCTAATTTCAACAATCATGATGAAGTGGCATATAGTTTTTGCCTCGATTCTTATATTTTTAATGCAAACATATGTATTGAACAAAAATTATTGGTGGGGCTTTAGCCCAGCCAGCCACCCCCTCCGCGGTCCCTGTGCTAAGCATGTCTAGGGAATACTAAGTATGTCTAGGGAATGCTGAGGAGGAGAAAAAACGTATAAAAATGTATTATAATCGTAAATGATCAGACCATCATCGAATAGTATCAGCATAGTTTTTGGGGGGAACAAAACCTCGAACTGTCCAGACAATGGTACTGTATGCCTAGTGTCTCCAAGCTCATGGGCTTTTCTAATTATTAGCTTCCACAGAGCTCTCTGGTTTGAAGTTTAAAAGTTGTGTTTTTTATATTTCTTTTTTTCCACCAAGATGTTTGTTCAGAAATTTACAAAAGTATTTTTCTTTACCACAAACAAAGTGCGCTGATGGGTCGATGAGATCCAGTGACGAGAACTGAATATGCTAATTTCCACGTGCCGATGATGCACGAAGTTTGACGAAGTCTGACGAAGTGAACGAACACTTCGTTGTTCCTCGTGGTACTCAAATATGGTGGAAAAGATCGCCCTTGTAGAAAATGGGAAAATAGAAAATTTTTGGGGTGATTTCTGTGCGATTCCGAGTGAAAAAGGTAAGCAGGGTATATAGTTTTCTTTTGGTATTGCATATCTGTTATATTTGTTCGAAATTTACATTTATTTTTGTACTTATTTAGAGTTATATGGGTTATTGAAGATGGAGCGAAGTCGCCCAGTTATGATTGATTTACAGAGAATCAAGCAGTTTTATTGGTATGTTTACTTATAGTTGAAATAAAATAGTGTTAGAAACTGGTACTTGGATATATTTTGAATAAGAATCCGATCGAAAAAAGAAAGATTCGCGAAGGATGGTCAAAATAGACGATGGATTAAATAAGTACTTTGATTTGGAGCTTAAGTGCATAAAATTTTTAAAATGGCAGAGGATGCTTTCCCTGCAGTGAAACTTTGGGTGTCGTGTTGTTTGACTTTGCTTATATATTCTGATGATTTACTTGTGCCAAAATCATTGACACAAGTATATCGTCATATTGTTAGGTGTACAAAATTGTCTTTTGTAATTAAGGATTTTAAAAATGGCTACAAATGATATAGATGGGACCAACTTCCTTGCTTTGATTTGCACTTTAATATATGCTCGAACCACAGTAGGTTGGAGAATCACATTTGTTTACCATCCTTTCTTTCCTATTTTAATTTGAATTTTGTATACTATATATACAGCCTGCTCTGTTTGACCATGAAACCATGTTCGTTCGCTAGTTCGGTCGAAACTTGACAGTTCCTGATGGTGAAACAATTTGTTGACAAAATCACCCTTGCCCTATGGCCTAACCATAATCCTGATAATTTATTGGATACAATAGCGTCAATGGGTTACAGCGTGTGGATCTTGTTTGATAGGTTGTAAACACTGCTGTGTTCAGCGATTATGCAACGATCAAAACGAAGGTGTAAGTTCCCCCGGGCATCATTGAGGCGTTTGCCATTCCTGATGTTCCCAAGGGGCGGGCATTTGCTGTTAGGAAAATGTAATGTGACGGGGCATTTAAGTCCACATGTAAGGGGGACGGTGATTTGACCGTCTTGCTGTAAAAGATTTGGTTGACCTAACATGAAGTCTTTCGAACTTACACTCGCTTTCCGCAGGCAAAAGAAACTGCAATGTACACATTTCTTGTTATAAAAAAATTGTTTGCAATTAAAGCTATCTATATATTACAATTACAGCCTTCAGATGAAATTGACATTGGGGCATTTGACCACCAGTTTGTCATGGATTGTAGGGCATTTGAATGCCGATTTTTGACTATGGGTAGCGGATCTGATCAATACAAAATTCTAAAAGTCAAATGGCCTGGTATATGTCTGGGGAGGGGTTTACACCTTTGTTTTGATCAACGCATTACAGCTGCTATATTGTTAGTTTTTTATGCTACACACAACATGAAGTAGCTGCAATAGAAAGTGCAAATTTATTATACTGAGATTTTGCTCAGTTTGTACATTTCAGTTGAATTTTTTTATGACCCAGCATGAATTTCACATTGCATCATTTCTTTTAGTATATGCTGGAAGCACAAGTATGAATTATGCAACAATGGCATGTCATAGGATCAGGATGTGTTCATGGTATGATTTCAAAAATGCAAATATCTGTGTCAGTATATTTTTTGTTGTGACCCAAAATGCATAAGTTTAGAGATTACATACCGGGTGTCTCAAAAAAAATATCAATGTTTGATTTGTTATACCGTTAAAACTGGACGAGCTGTTTTGCTGAAATAGACTTCACTGAATTCGAAAAGGCCTAACTTAAATTTTGATATATAACGCGAAGATATTTAAGCAATATTGAATGAGATATTACAGTTTCATTTTGAAGAAGCAATTTTGAAAATACTTAAAATTACCATAAATCGGGCTGTCAAATTAGCACTTAATTTAATTTAATTTTGTTCTTGTCAACACAACGTACGATAAAAAATATTTACACATTAGACGATTTATTCATCTGAAAAAGCTGCCCTTGAACATATATACAACGTGGTGTTCTGTTAACCATGCCATCAAGAGAGTTCTGGATTATTTGTGCATGCAGTCTTTGGCACACTGAAATAATTGCCTGGCGCTTATGTAGGATGTTGCACATTTTTTGCTTCAAATAACCCTAAACAAACAAGTTGCAAATCGCCAGATCAGGAAATCGTAGCGGCCAGGGCGAATCGCCTTGAAATTAAAGGTCAAAATTTTCAAAACTCGCGGAGAAATAGAAAATGTCTTCGAATAAATTTAATAGGCCGACTTAGTCAATTTTTTCGCCAATTTTCGGCCGAACCTCCGCTTAAAACATTTACGTCTTGTTCAATATTGAATGAAGTTCAAGTGCCTTATACTAAAATTTAAGTTAGTGTTTCCTTAATACCACAAAACTGATTTAAAAGCCATTGCTGGTGTAGTTTTTACATTACATTAAATTAAACACCAATACTTTTTTTTGAGACAGCCGGTATATATTAGGCATGTGCATGGACTTATAAGCGTGGGGATTGATTAGGTGTACATTATATCAGGCATGTTGCACATGAACAAGTACGGGGGTTGATTAGGTGCACATGATATCAGGCATGTTGTACATGAACAAGTGGTTGATAGGATGGGTGTATCTATAACTAACACACACACACTAGCATGCATGGATAAGCCTACATACTAACACACACACTAGCATGCATGGATACACACACACTCACAAGCATGCATGGACAAGTTGGGAGTACATACTAACACACACACTAGCATGCATGCATTATTATTATTAAAATTCTTTAAACACAGTAGCCATTCAGCATTCGCTGATTTTCAATGGGCCGTGCACACAATATAAAAATTTACAAGAAATTGTGAAGCCTAACTACTAATCAACTTCACACAAAATAAGTTAGGCGCATACTTACTAACACACTCACTAGTACCATGCATGGATAAGTTAGGTGCATACTTACTAACACAGACACTTGCTAGCATGCATGGACAAGTTGGGCCTACATACTAACACACACACACACACACACACTTGCATGTACTTACTAACACATTCATGGATAAGTTGGGTGTGTACTTACTAACACAAACACTCACTAGCATGGATAAGTTGGGCCTACATACTAGCACACACACTAGCATGCATAAGTTAAGCGTGTACTTACCTAACACACACACTAGCATGCATGGATAAGTTAGGCGTGTACCTACTAACACACACACACACACTTACTAACATGCATGGACAAGTTAGGCCTACACACTAACACACACACACACACTTGCATGTACTTAAAAACACATTCATGGATAAGTTAGGTGCGTACTTACTAACAACACACACTAACTCACTAGGATGCATGGACAAGTTAGGCCTACATACTAACACACACACACTTGCATGTACTTACAAACACATTCATGGATAAGTTAGGTGCGTACTTACTAACACACACACACACTAGCATGCATGGACAAGTTAGGCCTACATACTAACACACACACACTTGCATGTACTTACAAACACATTCATGGATAAGTTAGGTGCGTACTTACTAACACACACACTCACTAGCATGCATGGACAAGTTAGGTGCGTACATACTAACACACACATTCACTAGCATGCATGGACAAGTTAGGCCTGTACCTACTAACACACACACACACACACTAGCGTGCATGGATAAGTTAGGCATAAATACTAACAACACACACACAGACTAGCATGCATGGATAAGTTAGGCATACATACTAACACACACTTGCATGTACTTAAAAACGCATTCATGGATAAGTTAGGTGCGTACATACTAACACACACACACACACACACTTGCATGTACTTACAAACACATTCATGGATGAGTTAGGTGTGTACTTACTAACACACACATACTCATTAGCATGCATGGACAAGTTAGGCCTACATACTAACACACACTTGCATGCATGCATGGACAAGTTAGGCCTACATACTAACACACACTTGCATGCATGCATGCATGCATGGACAAGTTAGGCCTACATACTAACACACACACTTGCATGCATGGACAAGCTAGGCCTATATACTAACACACACTTGCATGCATGGACAAGTTAGGCCTATATACTAACACACACTTGCATGCATGGACAAGTTAGGCCTACATACTAACACACACTTGCATGCATGGACAAGTTAGGCCTATATACTAACACACACTTGCATGCATGGACAAGTTAGGCCTATATACTAACACACACTTGCATGCATGGACAAGTTAGGCCTACATACTAACACACACTTGCATGCATGGACAAGTTAGGCCTACATACTAACACACACTTGCATGCATGGACAAGTTAGGCCTACATACTAACACACACACACACTAGCATGCATGAATAAGTTAGGCCTTCATACTAACACACACACACACACTAGCATGCATGGATAAGTTTGGCCTACATACTAACACACACATACTCATTAGCATGCACGGACAAGTCAGGGCTACATACTAACACACACACTCACACTAGCATGCATGGACAAGTTAGGGCTACATACTAACACATACTAAACACACTTGCATGCATGGACAAGTTAGGGCTACATACTAACACATACTTGCATGCATGGACAAGTTAGGCCTACATACTAACACACACTTGCATGCATGGACAAGTTAGGGCTACATACTAACACATACTAACACACACACACACACACACTTGCATGCATGGACAAGTTAGGCCTACATACTAACACACACACTTGCATGCATGGACAAGTTAGGCCTACATACTAACACACACACTTGCATGCATGGACAAGTTAGGCCTACATACTAACACACACTTGCATGCATGCATGCATGCATGGACAAGTTAGGCCTACATACTAACACACACTTGCATGCATGGACAAGTTAGGCCTACATACTAACACACACACTTGCATGCATGGACAAGTTAGGCCTATATACTAACACACACTTGCATGCATGGACAAGTTAGGCCTATATACTAACACACACTTGCATGCATGGACAAGTTAGGCCTACATACTAACACACACTTGCATGCATGGACAAGTTAGGCCTATATACTAACACACACTTGCATGCATGGACAAGTTAGGCCTATATACTAACACACACTTGCATGCATGGACAAGTTAGGCCTACATACTAACACACACTTGCATGCATGGACAAGTTAGGCCTACATACTAACACACACTTGCATGCATGGACAAGTTAGGCCTACATACTAACACACACTTGCATGCATGGACAAGTTAGGCCTACATACTAACACACACACACACACACTAGCATGCATGAATAAGTTTGGCCTACATACTAACACACACATACTCATTAGCATGCACGGACAAGTCAGGGCTACATACTAACACACACACTCACACTAGCATGCATGGATAAGTTTGGCCTACATACTAACACACACACTTGCATGCATGGACAAGTTTGGCCTACATACTAACACACACACACACACTAGCATGCATGGATAAGTTTGGCCTACATACTAACACACGCATACTCATTAGCATGCACGGACAAGTCAGGGCTACATACTAACACACACACTCACACTAGCATGCATGGATAAGTTTGGCCTACATACTAACACACACACTTGCATGCATGGACAAGTTAGGGCTACATACTAACACACACACACACACACACTTGCATGCATGGACAAGTTAGGCCTACATACTAACACACACACTTGCATGCATGGACAAGTTAGGGCTACATACTAACACATACTAACACACACACACACACACACACTTGCATGCATGCATGGACAAGTTAGGCCTACATACTAACACACACACTTGCATGCATGGACAAGTTAGGGCTACATACTAACACATACTTGCATGCATGGACAAGTTAGGCCTACATACTAACACACACTTGCATGCATGGACAAGTTAGGCCTACATACTAACACACACACACACTCATTAGCATGCACGGACAAGTCAGGGCTACATACTAACACACACACACTTGCATGCACGGACAAGTTAGGCCTACATACTAACACACACTTGCATGCATGGACAAGTTAGGCCTACATACTAACACACACACACACACACACACACACTCATTAGCATGCACGGACAAGTCAGGGCTACATACTAACACACACACAGTTGCATGCACGGACAAGTTAGGCCTACATACTAACACACACACACTTGCATGCATGGACAAGTTAGGGCTACATACTAACACACACACACACTCATTAGCATGCACGGACAAGTTAGGCCTACATACTAACACACACACACACACACACTCATTAGCATGCACGGACAAGTCAGGGCTACATACTAACACACACACAGTTGCATGCACGGACAAGTTAGGCCTACATACTAACACACACACTTGCATGCATGCATGGACAAGTTAGGCCTACATACTAACACACACACACACTAGCATGCATGAATAAGTTTGGCCTACATACTAACACACACTTGCATGCATGGACAAGTTAGGCCTACATACTAACATACACACTAGCATGCATGAATAAGTTTGGCCTACATACTAACACACACATACTCATTAGCATGCACGGACAAGTCAGGGCTACATACTAACACACACACTCACACTAGCATGCATGGATAAGTTAGGGCTACATACTAACACACACTTGCATGCATGGACAAGTTAGGCCTACATACTAACACACACTTGCATGCATGGACAAGTTAGGCCTACATACTAACACACACTTGCATGCATGGACAAGTTAGGCCTACATACTAACACACACACACACACACTAGCATGCATGAATAAGTTTGGCCTACATACTAACACACACATACTCATTAGCATGCACGGACAAGTCAGGGCTACATACTAACACACACACTCACACTAGCATGCATGGATAAGTTTGGCCTACATACTAACACACACACTTGCATGCATGGACAAGTTTGGCCTACATACTAACACACACACACACTAGCATGCACGGACAAGTCAGGGCTACATACTAACACACACTAGCATGCATGGATAAGTTTGGCCTACATACTAACACACACACTTGCATGCATGGACAAGTTAGGGCTACATACTAACACACACTTGCATGCATGGACAAGTTAGGGCTACATACTAACACATACTAACACACACACACTTGCATGCATGGACAAGTTAGGGC
Organism: Muricea muricata; assembly: GCA_963855995.1. Classification (NCBI taxonomy): domain Eukaryota; kingdom Metazoa; phylum Cnidaria; class Anthozoa; order Malacalcyonacea; family Plexauridae; genus Muricea; species Muricea muricata. Next base: position 9,392,847 of record OY979731.1, on the reverse strand, counting down.
TACATACTAAACACATACTAACACACACACACACACACTTGCATGCATGCATGGACAAGTTAGGCCTACATACTAACACATACTTGCATGCATGGACAAGTCAGCCTACATACTAACACACACACACACACTTGCATGCAATGGACAAGTCAGCCTACATACTAACACACACACTAGCATGCATGAATAAGTTAGGCCTACACACTAACACCCACACTTGCATGCACGGACAAGTTAGGCCTACACACTAACACACACACTTGCATGCACGGACAAGTTAGGCCTACATACTAACACACACACACACACACACACACTCATTAGCATGCACGGACAAGTCAGGGCTACATACTAACACACACACAGTTGCACTGCACGGACAAGTTAGGCCTACATACTAACACACACACTTGCATGCATGCATGGACAAGTTAGGCCTACATACTAACACACACTTGCATGCATGGACAAGTTGGCCTACATACTAACACACACATACTCATTAGCAT